>OY728127.1:1730833312-1732083312 GCA_963277665.1 Viscum album
ATAAGGTAATCCATCAGGTAAAGGTTTTGTGTAGAAACCACATGGTAAAATAAGAAACATGGGAGTCTGAAAATTCTATGATGGAAAGGTACCCTCACTTATTTAATAAGTAAAAAAATTGTGAGGAAGCAATTTCTGGAAGGTAGGGATAATTTAACACCCCAATGTTTAAAAAATAAATTTAAAATCCTAAACCATTGTTTCAAGTATATATTTATAACTATCCTTTAAACATAATTTTTCCACTTCTATGTTTTGAATTTTGAAAATTGTTCATCTACAATTATGATCAATAAGTTATTGGGAGTCTGATAGAACTAACTTGATTTTTTGATGAATAGTAACACACCCTTACGAATAGTAATAAGAATAGTAATATGACCCTAATGAATGGTAAATTGTATTTTTATTTTATTTTATTAAGGATTTAAGATAATGATATCTTGGTTAATTTTTCGATGTGATATAAAAGCAGTTATATAATTAAAATTGTTAATTTTGGAATAAAGTATTATTTTATTTAGAAATTTAATTAATAATATTTAGAAAATTATTTTCAAAAAATGGAGTTCATTTTTTAATTCTAAACATCGATAAATGGTTAGGGTGAATTTTTGGGATTTTTCTGAAGTTCTTGAATTTTCGATGAATAGAGAAATATGGTAAAATACTGTATATTAAAATTATTAGTTAAATACACTATTTATGACATCATAAGTGATTTATGACCACTTGGTCCAAAATCAAATTCCTTTATTACCATTTGTTATTAAATTAATTAATATTATTCATATTCTTGAGAAAAAATATTATAATAAGGATTAAAATAATGTAAAATACCTCCTCTCCTCCGCTATAAATACCACCCACATTCCCTTCTTCCTCCCACACCTATCAAGCCTTTATACTTACCTAAGTTCTTCCCAAAACTCTTCCCAAGGCTCTTCCCCACGTTCTAGAGATACTTTTCTTACCAAAAGGCCAAAACTAAAGGCCTTAAAAGGAATCTCAAGGAGAAGAGGTCAAGAGATAAACATCCTCTTTTGTTTTCTATATTTTCTTTCCATTTTCTTTTCTATTTTTATTATATATTCACCTTCAATTATACAAGATTCATTAATGTTCCAGTATATTAAATATTTTATATTTTATAATTTTTATTGAATACACACCATTATACTTATTCTCCTCTCCAACTTGTTCAAGAAATTAAAACACCACCCGTGATCTGTTGATTTACCGACATCGTGGATGATGTGATTTCAATTTCATTTACATCCAGCAAGACTAGTCATGAAACCATTTTGATGGTTTACCCATATTATAATTTATGCATTATATATTATATAAGGTTATGGAATCATTTTATACACATGAAATTAATTTATTAAACAAATAAGTTCATTACGATCGAAGAATCACCAAGATGACCTAAACAAATATCAAAAATGTGTTAACTTATGAATCATCCTCATGTAAGAATTAAAAATGATAAATGGTATAATTTAATGTTCTTTAAATATTTAAATACCATACAATTCCAATTCTATATTTTCACTACCAATCGAAAAGAATATCCATCATGAACCGATCATGGAAATCATGTAAAGAACGCACCAAAAACAATGGAAGGAACAAAATACTAATAATTAAAGGGTAAAATGAGGTTATGAAATGATCATATAAGATTTTATAAACATTAAAATGTTTGTGTAAAATACTAATCACACTCTTTTATCCATTATACATGAGTTTTAAACAATTTTTAAGTAAGATGAACCCATGGTAAGGGAATTCATAACCTGATTTCCATTCTTTGGGTTAACATTCTACTTCATTATTTATGTCATATTAAGATTGTTTGTGTGATGAATTTTTATTATATTATGTTTAATTATGTTTATTTACTATTTATATACATGTTAAATCCACTCTATTAAGTTTCACTTCAATTATATGATATTTTTAAGGGTGTTTTCTTTTAAAACCCTCTTTTAAAATTCTATTTTACAACATTCAAAAGAAATGTTATTATGTAATTATTCATCATGTGTAATTATGTTCCGGCTCTTGATCATTTATTATTATGAATGGTGGGACCTATATCTCAATCAATTTTATTGGGTTTGTGTAAGTTGGAGGTTTTTTTTTTGTTTAATCCAAGTGTAACTGTGATGGTTACACAAATTTTAAGGTAGTCGTGAGGGCTACAAATTATAAGGTAGCTGAGAGGGTTAAAAGATTACGTAATTAATTCCCTAGTATATATTAATGGTAATATTTATGTTCTTATGTTTTTTTGGGATCTTGTGGAAATCTCATGTTTCACAAAATAAGTGAGAAATGTGTTTTTTTAAATATTTTCATACGTTACAAGTATTCATGGACTAATGTGTTCTTTCTTTATTTTTATATCCCTTACTAAGATTTTTGTGCTCAACCCAATTTTTGAAATTATTGTCAGAGGTTATAAGGATGAGTAAGAAAAATAAAGAATCTAATTTAAATTTTTGAATAATTTTCATATAAATCATGTTTTATTTGAAAAGTATTATATTTTGGAAGAAATGAATACTATTTTTTTATGGTATCCACTCTGTATTAATGTGTAATGTTATGAACATATTATATCCCAATTCTATACATCTATAAACATAAAAATATCATAAATGTAAAAATTAAGTTATTTCTTGACTAAATTCAAGATTATGTAATGTAATAAGGTCAGGTCCTTATACGGTAGCTCATCTAATGATGGGGGAATCTTCCTGAAGGCCACAAGCCAGTCATTGTGTAACACCTTGAGATTATGTGAAATATTTTTTTCAAATAAATTTCATTTTTTTGTTTTTTTTCATTATATGGAACACTAATTTTATCTTTCTATTCACACAACACAATGTTTATCTTATGTTACGCGCAACATTGAGTTTAAACAAAAAGTCACATATAGTTAAAATATTATTATGATCGACATCGTCTACCCATTAGAATGGAGTTTGGGAATAGAATTAACTAAATTATAAAAATATATCTTTTTCTCATTTATATAAAATTAATTCCTTGGTGGCCAATTAATTAATAAAACATAATAAAAAATATTTGAAAATAAACGAAATATTTTTCTAAGAAAATATTTTTATGCGCCTAAACATGTTTTACCTCAATAAATTAATAAAATCACTTTTGGTGAATTATTTTAATGAAATTAATAATTATATATTCAATAAAATTTTTAAAATCCATCTTATGTGTTTTTTATACATGAGATAAGAATAAACCCAAGTTCATGCTTAAAATTGTATTTTTCTAAAAAAAAATTTTTGTCGCCTTTTTCTCACTAATTTTAAAATTAATTTTTCAAAATTTTAGAAAATTTATTTTAGAAAATAAATTTAATCATTTAATTATTAATTTAAAAATTATCTTAGTATTAATTTTTTATATTTTTTTGAAAACATTAATTTTTGGATGAATAGTGGAACATACTAAATTTTAATTGAATTTTTTTTTTATTATTAATAAAGTTAAATAATATTTTAAATTTGTTTTAAATAAAAATTACTTCAATTATATATCTATTATTTTAATTTATGTTATTTTAATCAATTTTATTTTGAATTTTGATATAAAATTTGTAAACTTTGGAACATTTTCTCATTGAAAAACTTGTTTTCTCATCACGTTTTCAAGATTAATATTAAATTAAAATTTTCCCCATCTATGAAAGGAATTTAAAAAATATATTCCATATTTAGAATAAATATAATTTATACTATATAATAATTTAAACATAAGTTTGGGTTTAAATAAAACTTAGGATGGATTTTGATGCAAACAAAAGGATGGTACTGTAAGAAGAGGTAACATTCTTCAACGAGCATTCTTATTTTATTTATTCATCCACCTCCTTAAATTATTATTAAACCATGATTATATATTAACCTAAGTATATTATATATAAAAATATGTTTTTATGCTATTTTTATTACCTAAAACCATCTCCACTTCCATCAAATGGGTTAAGTGTGTATAGTGGACTACCGTCTCACGGATGGATGTCATTCATTTTTCCATTAATACCTTTCAAGGTTGGGTTTTATGATGGATATAAACTATATATATGATATTTATGATATAATTATACCTAAAAAGTCATTATATCATATATACCTTTTTAATTTCCATTCCGTAGAGGATATGATGACGTTGCTCGTGTGTATAGCGGACAGCCGCCTCACAAAGCGATGTGATTCGTTTTTCTCTAATGTTTTATATGGAAGATAATAAGGATAAATTTAATGAATATATGTGATATAAATGAAATAATTATGATATTAATGAAATATTTATCATTATGAAAATATAATATATTTTTTTCTCTATTATCTTATCACTCACTGAAATATGGTAACGTCATTTGTGTATGTGTAGACTATCACCTTCATGAAGCAATATAACTCTCTCTTTTCATAACCAAAAAATATTTATTATATGCATAAGTATATTTAAATAAATAATATATTATTTATTATATTTTTATAATTATATAAACATTAAATTTTACTTTCCTCATTTTCGTAATGATCATTTAAAAATTGAAACATTACTCATGTGTACGTGAGAGAAACTGTATCCCTGATTGTAACGTACTTCATTTCATAAAAATGTATTTCATGATTAATATTAAAAGTGTAATTGATCTATAAATATGATAATTATTTCATTATTATTATTATTATTATTGAGACAATGGAACCATTATCAAATTAAGAGTACCAAAAATAAAAAATAAAAACATATAAGAAAAACAATGCAATTATTACCCAAAACATGATTTTAAAAAGGAATCAGAAATAAATGGGTAATAAATGGTCATAATTAAATAATACATGGTATAATTTATTTAATTATATTAATATAATATTTTTATAATAAACTTATATTTATTATACATGAGGTTTGAATGTCTATGGAAGAATTCAAGACTTGAGGTAAGAGAACTCTATACTTTATTTTATTTCTAGGATATATATGAAAATTCACCACTCTTTTATTTTTTGTGGTTTATGGAATGAAAAATTGACATGTTATTTCATAAATATATTCATTTTCATGATATTAAAATTTTTATTTTATGTTATTATTTATTTGGACTTATGATTCAAAATATTACAAAATCGGTAATTGATTTGTGTCTCACTTTTTACTTCTATGACACACATTCTATTTTCACCAACTATTTCTTTTATATGGTGTGTATAATACCCATGAATTTATTTTATTATTATTCATATGATAATTATTGATATTTACACATCGATTTTAGGAACTATATTTCATGAGATTTACAGTTCAAAATTTACTACATTGGTGAGGTATTTTTGTCTCAATTTTCCTTCCTTGAGACATATATTATGTTATGAACCTACCTTATTTTATGAGGTTTATAGACATACCATTTTACATATAATATCATAAATATATTTATTCTCATGATATTATATGTTTATTTTTATTTAATTTTTCCTAGGGATTATAATTCAATGTTACCAAAGTAATAAGGGTTTTATGTTATAATCTCTTCATTTATTGGGATTATTCATTATTATAGTTCTAGTGATGGAATATTATGATATATCTCTCAATAAACTCATTAATTTTATTCTTTTATGTTTATTTCATGAGAATAAATTATTTTCATTAATTTTATATGCTTTATATATTCAAGAGTTAAAATATTGTTTTTATGAAAAATAGTCTTTATTTCTCTATTCGGCTGAAAACTTGTTTTACTTCCAAAACCATGATTTCAAACAATATCTTCAAAATAGTTTTAAAAAAATTAAATTTATTTATTAAATATATTTTTACCCTTGTTTAGTTTTTTTACAAAAATAAATCAAAAGGAATATTTATTTAATTTTCCAAACAATACCTATTTGAATTTTATAAAAAATGTGAAAGGAATATTAGTTTTAATGTGTACAACATGAATGGAATTTCTCAATGTTATGATTATTATTTTATTTGAATATTAATTTATAATTTTTTGAGTTTATTTTCAAATAGAATTATTTTCAAAATATTTTATGTTTTAAATTTTTTTTTCAAAGTGTGATGGATATTCTACTCAAGAAATGTTTTAAATGATTTTTAAATATTCCTTTATATGTTTTAAAGTTTATTTTCAAATAAAAGGATTTCAAAAATATTTTATAAAGATTATTTTTAAAAAATTGTTTTCAAATAAAATTTATTTTCCTCATGAAACATTCCATGTTGTTTTTCTTTCCAAATAATTCTCTATCTAAGATTACATCCTTTGAGGTTACTTATTATTTTTTAGAAATATGATCCAATGATACCATTATTATTCTTTCTTTGAATGGTTTATGACTATGATGACAATATTTTTATGAAACATCTTTCTGTTCTACAGGTTATACCAAGACATAACTCTTATGAAATCCATTTTCTCTTGGGATATACTATGATTATTTGGTAAAATGATTATGAAACATGTCTCCTTTTCATAGGTTATGATATAATGAAATGTTTATGAAAACCATTTTGTTTCATGGTTTATAATATGATCAATGTTTTATAATATTGTGGAACTTGTATGTATTATTTTAATTATGTATCTATGATTAAGTAATAACTAATTATGGTGGTTATGTTATAACCATGTAAAATAGTCACATTATAACTAAAGATGGTGATTACGTTACAACCAAAAATAGGTGGGGCCTATATCTACCTCCAATGCATTGGGTACAGATTTATATATCATGATATCGAAAGGATTGTAATGGGGACTGAACCTAGTTAAGTAAGGGGATTTGTCTATTGTGATGTCCTTGGGAGTGAACCTTGACTACTATGATGGTTTAGAGAGTGAACACATTCCACTATGATATACCTGTAAGTGATCCCTGACTACTATGAAAATTATTTTCTGTTCTTTTTTGTATACAAAAATTTTATGTCTTATGCCAATATTATTCTCTCATGGATCATATTCTTTTAATCCCTTATGATTCATGTCTAATAAACTAACAAAGTTTATTCCATGGATGATGATTCTGATCTTTGATATGAAGAGTATGGTTTTAAAATGTTATAATCATTTTATTATACCCTTAAATTCATGTTATTATTATGTATCTCACATGTTTTCCATTACCAAGCATCTGATATCAACCTTTTTTATGTTTCCTTTCCCCATGTTATGAATAATGTTTTTAAGTTGGGTGTTTTTGTGAATAGTAATAAAGGAGTAGATATCAACGGGATATGTTGAATATGTTTCACCAAATTAGAATATTGTGTACCTAGTCTCCAAATGAACAAAACAATTATGGTTCTTGGGTGTTTATTTGAGTAATGTTTTGAATATTCATCAAAAAAGATATAATATTCATATACGAAAAGCCTAAGTCGCTATAGTTGTTATAAGAGGAATGGATTAGTTATCCTTTAGAAAATTGGATAATAAAACATTAGTGATATCCCTAGGGATATTTATAAGGATATTTATAGGGATGTATATAATGATAAGTCTAAGCATAATTCAAAGTATAGTAAAATTCCCTATATTTATGGTTAAGGATAGAGCGAGTGGTTTTCAAGAAATTACATCCTTGTCCTGATACTAATAGTGGATATGGATCTTAAAAAAAGGTACCAAGGGGTAATAACTCTGAAAAGGGTGAATTGAGCTTGACTTGAACATCACCTGGTGCATAACAATGGGCTTTTCTATAGACCTAATTTTACACTCCTTGGGGATATTCTATAGAAATTCACAAACTCTTTAAAAACTATCATGAAGGATTTAAATAGATTATGAACATGGATGACCTATGTTAAACCTAAGGTGTCATAGATTTAAAATATAGTGTATTGATTTAGACATACTAAAAATAATGTTTTAGACTATGTGGTATTCCACTATTAATATTGTTACTCACACAATTTTATTTGGTTTTATTCAATGGTGAGAACCGTATAGAACAAGGTTAACAATGAAAGTGATAGAAATTTTTTTGATGAGCAGCCAAATGGGGTGATTAATGGAGTAGATGATATTTTTATTACTCCTAATAAGTTATCATAGAAAATGATAAATAATTTACACCTTAACCAACTCTCAAACTCACTAAAGAAGAGATGGATAGAGTTAACTAAGAGTTCAGATAGTATATACCATAGAGGAAAGAAGATTTGTTTTCCTATATGTCAATAATGTGGGAAGAAACACTTAAGGGAATCTCTCAAGGGAACTAGGAGATATTTTTGGTGTGGAAAAGAACACAAATCAAGTAACCAAAAGGATAAAATGAAAATTTTAGTTATCACAGTTAATGGGAATATAGTTCTCCCTAAAGTATTATGAAAGGATGAATGTCTTAAATGTGGAAAGTATGGTCATTATGAAAATCAATTCACTGGGGTGAAATCTCATGAAGAGAATTAACAATGTGGTACAAGTAATTCTTATATTTCTAATGAGAAAGTCTCTTAGAATGAAAGATCAAAGGAAGGTGGTGTTAAAGAATAAGATGATGAATCCTTGTTAATGGATTAAGGATGAGGTGGAATAATTGAACTGTTTATGTATTGGAATTATATAAATATGTTATATGAATCATAATATATAAGTAAACTTTACATAATTTTTACATTAAAGATTTTAAAAATATGTAGAATGGTACTGATAACTTTGAAAATTAATTTAATGGAAAGGTGATATTCATAAAAAAATATTAAGGGAAATATAACCCTTAATATATTAATAATGTTTATATAATGGTTTTGTAATAAAGAGATGATTGATGTGGATAAAGTAAATTGGATAGTATTGATGTCATTGGTACTGATTAAATATTTTTTGAAAAAGTGGTTTATGCTATTATTGATGGAGTTTACATCATTTTTTGGATTTAAGAATATATCCAATAATCTGTGTTTTATGTAAGGAATGATGAAGCATGTATGTTTTAAATAAGGCTTCATTTTGATTTAGGTTATTACTATATTTCAATAGAATATATGATGATGGTATTCACATATGTGGTACATAAAAATAAGGATCCACTTTATGTTATATGGTGAATTATTGTTATATGTTGATTTAGATAAATTTAGTGACCTTCTTTATAATTTTTTATTATTTAGGAATTGTTATAAGTTTAAAAATTTATGTAATGGTTTAAGTTGAATTTTGGATGAGGTTTCAGATATGAATATATTACATTACCATATGAAGATTTATCCATATTTTATAACCAGTATTAACCTATTTTATTTAGATATAGAAGTGGTGACATATAATTATTTTATGGATTTTATTTTTTGCATTAATCATGAAAAAAATTTATTATCTTAGAGTAAGATATAAAGTTGAAATTAATCAATTCATAACCAAATGATGAAATTTTTCCTATGAAATTAAAATATATCAACTAGGTTCATTTACATGTGTTCTTAGTCAATGCGACGACCCGTCCCTCGGGGCCCGTGCCGTGACTACCCCTAGCCCACCTTCTATGGGTCAGGGGCTGGCGACTAGCACCGAAGGTGTATTCCGTAAAACTGGGAAGGAATTTCCTTTATAACCTGCAAGCACACGTAACCAAGCACACAGAAAGATAGGAACACAAGTAAACTGAATAGTAAACAGTGTGAGTGCATTAAGTAAAAGGGGTCAGAATACAAGCCCAACTGGAAAGTACAAGTACAACTGTGATACAATACAACTGAAGAAAAGGGAAAGTTAGCTTCTAGGTTGTCCTCTGAGGATCCTACCTGAAGGGTTGGTATAGATAACCTCCTCAGCACTCCATGTCTATCTATATCCTCCATGTATTGACATGCTTTATGGTCCACCTTAGAGCACTGTCCAGTCCTGGTACTCATGTCCTCAGTCATCGTTGTCTGTCATCTGCACCAAACAAAACGAAGTGTGGGCATAGCCCATGTAGGGGTGATAATAACGATACTCAGTAGGGACCCTGAGACCCTAAAGGTCTCACAAAACTCACAAAGGATAAACCATAAAGTTTGAAATCAACAGATAAACCAACTTAGGTATATGCTCATACATATACCCAAGTTATCAAATAATCCATCTCAATCATGAGGAAAATATAGAGGTATTGACTTAACTCGCACCATGATTTATTCTAGGGGTTGTAACAAGTAACATCTCCAGTCACATCATCAAACACCTTATCTGCTAGAGAACCCCTCCTCTATCGAGTATAGTGGGCCTGTCGCGTCACACAGAGCTGCTTCCCACTAATCTAAAACTGTTGAGGTACTCCTCCTATCGAGTACCATGGGTCTGTCACGTCACACAGAGCTGCTCCCCACCATGGGATTGCCGCGTCACAAAGAGGCGCTCCCCCACGTGACTTACTGAGATACTCCTCCTATCAAGTACTGTTGGTTTGTCGCGTCACATAGAGGCTCTCCCCATCGTGGCCTGCTAAGGTACCCCTCCTGTCGAGTACCATGGGTTTTCCACATCACAGAGAGGCGCTCCCCACCGTGGTTCTACCGCGTCACACAGAGGTGCTCCCCAATGGGCCTTCCAAGTCACTCAGAGTCGAAAAGGTCAGTAGTCGTCAAGTCTCTGCCAACTACTGGGTTCCCTCACTATGCTCGCTCGTCTCTGAGTGGATCTTCTCCACATGCTCCTGGTTGATACTCCAACTTCCACAAAGTCCCACAAGGAAGTATCTCAAGGGTCTGTCATGTCATAGTAGTCTCAACGCAATAGACGACGCGTCAATCGGATGCCTGGTGTGTGAGTTATTAGCATTTAGGTTCCAGGGGCCCGGTTGGATTCGTGATCGATCCAACCTATCTCTTCCCCATCTTAATCCAAAACAATAGTGGATTATAATAAAAGGGACCATCTTCCTCCAAGATTTCCTGCGCCACTGACAATTCCTCAAACGGACGTCTAGTGCCAAAGTTATGGCCAAAAGAAAGTATACAGATCATAGTGGGCCCAGGTCCGGTCTGACCCCATTGGACCAACCCAGCCCGACCCGGCCCTAGCCAACCCAGTTCGGGTCTCCCCAACCCGCAGTGCGGCCCGGCCTAATGGGTTCGGCCCGGCCCGTTACGGCTGGTCCATCCCATGTTGGGCGGCCCGGCCCACTGGAAGGTCCGGCAGGCCGCGAGGGGCCTCGGGGGTTCGACTACAGATTGCGTGAGGCCGCAGGGCAACTCAGCTTGGTCGGCTCATCCAGGAGGGTGGAGGTTTGGGGATGCTTGGCTAGAAAGGCTCAAAGCTGCGGGGTGGCTCGGCCGGAGCGGCCTGGCCGCAAGGCGGCTTGACCGAAGCGGTGCGGCGATGTGTCACAGGGCAGCTCAGAGGGTCGCACGGGCATGGATCGGCCTCGGGGTTCGGCTACAGATGGCGGCTTGGCCGCGGGGTGGTTTGGCCACGAAGTGGCGGCCCAACCGCTGAGCGGTGGTTTGGCTGCGGGGCAGCGTTGTTGTGTCGTTTCCTTCACCGTGGCCAGTAGTGTTGCCGACCACCATTCTCGTGCCTCCTCGATGCGCAAAATCCCACTCCAGTCTCTATCACCAAGGTCATCTTCTTCCTTCATGAAGGGTACACCATTCAAGAAGAACGACAGAGGGCTCAAGTCATGTTTTTTTGGCCCACTCCCTCCATGTTAGAGTGGGAGCAAGTGGCTCTTCAAGAACATGAACATTGAACATCAAATCCAATCCTCCCGCAATGATTGTTCCCAACCCACAAAATAAATCATCCGCATTCTTTGTTTCAAAAAGGGAAGAACTTGGGAAAATAAAATCCCACATAAATAAACCCCGACCTCGTTCGCATGATGACTTCGACATGGTTGAGAGGAAGAAGATGAAGTTGTTGGGGAGAGAAAGACTATCATCGATTGAAGACGTCCCACACTAGAGGATGTCCCAAATAAGAAAGTTGAATTCATGCGTCAGCATTCTTCGTTGGAGAGCTTTCCCCCAATTCTCCAAATCTCTCCCCTTTTCCAACCCTTTTCACAAATTCCACCAAAATGAAAATATATCCAACTCCTTAATTTAAGTTTTCAAATTAAATTATGTTGGAAAATTTTCAAAATGGTTTAATTAATTAATTGATGGGTGGCATAATAAATGATGGAGTAGTTGAAGAGGTTCCCCCATATTTAATATGAATTTTGAGGGTTTCAAGACTCAGGTGGTCCCCACAACCATAACCCCTCATGGGAGGTTTTACTAGCTCGGGTGGTCCCCACCACAGATCATTCAATTTGGAGAATAAAACTCATGTGGTCCCCACCTCCAAAATATCCACAAGTGGGTGGTCACTACAAAATAAAATAAAATGTGTGATTATTTTATTTTATTATTTCCACACAAAAACCCCCAAAAAAATTAACTTCCACCCTCGAGCAACTTTCATTGAGTTGAAAGTCTTCTTAAGTGAATACTGGCGTTGTGATTTCAATAGTGTCCTTAGATTTCAATTCTGAGCATCGGTTCAAAAGTTAGAAAAACCTGCTCGCTCTTTTACTAAACGTACCCAAAAAAAGTTCATAAATTCATTTCGGGCACTCCGGGCCTCAGAATCAAACACCTTCAATTTTCACAGACTATTAAAATTCCAATATATTTTAAAAAAAATTACACGGAATTTCTGGGTCTTTACATTCTCCCCACATCAGGGCTTTACATCCCCGTAAGCCAAAACTCAAACTAGGTAAACAAGTGTGGGTACTGAGCACGCATCTGAGCCTCCCGCTCCCATGTGCTCTCCTGGAGGTTCTCATGCTTCTAGAAAACATGCACCAGAGGTATCGGCCATCCACAAAAGACATGCTCCTGTCAATCCTCAATCTCTATTGGAACCTCCGTAAAAGTCACCCCATCGTTGACGTCTAGCTCTCCATTGTCGATGATGTGAGAAGGGTCGTGCACGTATCTCCTCAGTTGGGATACATGGAAGATTTTGTGCACCTGGTGTAACTGAGGTGGAAGAGCTAAGCGGTATTCAACCTCACCAACTCTACTGAGGACCTCAAAGGGTCTGATGAATCTCAGAGATAACTTGTCACCTTGGCCAAATCTCCACAAACCTCGTTGAGGTGAGACCCATAGAAAGGTGTGGTCTCCAACCTCGAACTCCAGATGTCTCTATCGCCTATCGGCATAAGACTTATGGCTACTCTGTGCAGTCTTCATCCACCCTTGGATGATTTGCACCTTCTCCGTGGTAGGCCAAACCATCTCTGGTCCCACGAGTGATGACTCCCCTGGGTTAGTCCCACACAAAGGTGATCTGCAAGGTCGCTCGTACAATGCTTCAAAAGGTTCCATCCCAATGGTGGTGTGGTAACTTTTTTTGTATGAAAACTCCACCAAAGGTAAGTGATCCTCCTAGCTACGACTAAAGTCGAGGACCCAAGCATGCAGCAAGTCCTCGAGGGTCTGTATGGTCCGCTCAATCTGGCCATCCGTCTAAGGATGGAAGGCAGTTCTCAAATGAAGCTATGTCCTGAAAGTCTCCAGCAACCCCTTCCATAGCCGGAAATTAAAACATGTATCATGATCAGAGACAATCGTCGAGGGTACTCATGTAGCTGCACAATCTCCTATACATAGAGGCATCACAAGACCTCTCCTGAACAATGCTCTCTGATCGGTAGGAAGTGGTCTGACTTGGTGAGTCGGTCGATGATCATCCAAATCAAGTCATGTCTTATAGATGTACATGGAATTCCTATCACGAAGTCCATGGATATCACATCCCACTTCCACTCTGGGACCTCTAAAGGATGAACCAAGCCTGTGGGTACCTAATGCTCCACCGTCACCTGCTGAAAAGTGAGGTATTGAGAGACAAACTCCGTTAATTCTTTCTTCATTCTCGGCCACCAGTGTTGTCGTTAGAGATCCTGGTACATATTCGACACTCCTGGATGTACCGCTAGAGGGGATGTGTGGAACTCCCTCAAAACTTACTCCTGAAGTGACACCGGTACCATGGTACATCCTCTGAAGAGGATGACATGCTCCCCACCTTCATAAAATTCATTAGGTTCATGTCCTGTGGATATCTGATCACGTCGTGTCTCACAGTCAGTGTCCCCACACTATGCCTCCCTAACTCGCTGAATGAGTGGGGGTTAATTTTAAGAGACTGAAGAAAAACTACTCCATCTCTATTCACAAAGGATATCTGCAAAGTAGCCAGGTGATTTGTCACCTCGCCTAGCAGCTGTATACCAAATATCCTTCTGAGTGCATCTGCAACAACATTCCCCTTCCCAGGAGTATAGACTATCTTGATGTCATAGTCCAGGAGGAACTCAAGCCAATGTCATTGTATCAAGATAAGGTCCTTATGAGAGAAGATATACATGAGACTATTTTGATCAGAGTGCACTGTAAAGCACTCACCCATCAGATAGTGTCGCCACATCTTCAAGGAAAAGACCACTGCTGCTAACTCCAGGTCATGGGTAGTGTAGTTCTACTCATGTTGTCTCAGCTCTCAAGAACCATATGTGATCACTGCTCACTCCTGCATCAGGATACATCCAAGTCTAGTCCCTAATGCATCGTAGTAAACTGCGTACCCTACGCCCTCCTCTAGAAGCCTCAATATGGGGGAACTAGTCAGCCTTTGCCTCAGCTCCTGAAAACTCCGCTGGAATTTCTCTGAGAAAACGAAGGGTTTCCCCTTCTTCATCAACGCTGATAGTAGTGATGAAACTCTAGATATGTCTGGCACAAACCTCTGGAAATACCCATCCAAACCCATGAAACTTCTTACCTTCGTCACACTCCTGGGTGGCTCCCAAGCTAGTACTACCTCAATCTTTTCTGGATCCACTACAACTCCAGCCTCCGATATGACATGCCCCATAAAGTGAACCTCCTATATCCAAAACTGGCACTTCGAGAGCTTACCATAAAGCTGGATCTCTCAGAGTGTGTCCAGTACTACCTATAAATGATAGTCTTGCTTCTCCTCAACAGCGAGTAGATCAGAATGTCCTCGATGAAGACTACTACAAAGTGATCAAGGTATGGCTGAAATATCATGTTCATGAGTCCCATGAACACTGCTGGATCATTGGTCACACCGAATGGCATAACCGAGAACTCGTAATGGCTATACTGACATCTGAATTCCATCTTCTACGTATCCTCATCTTGCACTCTGAGCAGGTGATAGCCTGGTCTGAGGTCTATCTTCAAGAACCACCATGCTCCCTTCAGCTGATCAAAGAGGTCTTCAATCCTTGGGAGTGGGTACTTATTCTTCACGGTCACCTGGTTCAGGTGCCAATAGTCAACACAAAGGCTCAAACTCCCATATACCTTCTTGGCGAACAAAATCGGGATTGCCCATAGAGAAACACTAGCCCGATTGAATCCCTTCCCCTGCAAGTCCTCCAGCTGTACCCGCAGCTCACGAAGCTCCACATGATCCATCCGATATGCTGGTGTAGATATTGGTGTCATCCTAGCGTATAAGTCAATATAAAATTACACCTCTCTGTGAGGAGGTAGACCTAGAACATCATCAGGGAATACATCCACGTATTGTTCCACCACTACAAGATAGCTCGGACTCTCCACATCAACACCTCTGAGGATACGTCTATCCAAATGATGAGTGATCGGTTGCACTCTCCTCCCGGGAAGTACATCCTGTGCTGCAAAGTCTCCCTTCTCACTGGTGAAGGTAAACTTGGTCCCATTCATGTAGACACACTGCACTTTGCACCTAAAACAATCTATCTGAGCATGTATTGCAGATAACCATTCCATACCCAAGATGACGTCGTAAGGCCTCGACGCTGCTACTAAGAGATACCAGCAGTAGCTCTCACCTCCTAGAGTAAGCTCACACTACTGGAACCAGTGTGTAATCGTCGAATCCTCTCCTGTAGGAGTCCCTAGCAGTAAGGATCAAGCCAACGACTCCGTCGGAATCTCTGAGCTCCGAATGAGGGCAGTGGAAATAAAAGAATGAATGGAACCTGTGTCTATAAGTACTGCAACTAAGGTGGAGTAGACACAGATAGTACCTGGTATCATCTCCGGAACGCCATGATCGTAAGACTTAGCTGCCTGGAGCTGAGCTATCCCCTATCCACCTGCTCCCTGCAGTTGGGGTGGACCTCTTGGTGGCGGTGGTGGTAAAATATTGAATCGTCTCCCACCGCCAGCTGCATGACCATATCCTCTGCCATGTCCTCCTGCTCCCTAAGGACCACCTCGATCAAACCTCTATCTCTGCCTGGGCGGTCCCTCGACCGTCTACTGATCATTCATACAATGGGTCATACAGTCATGAGCCATGTGACCCTGCTTACCGCATGAGTAACACTACATTATCCTTGCCTGACTGGTTCCGCCTCGGGTACCCCGCACAACCGATCCTGAGTCATGCAGTTTTCCACCTGTAGGTCTGGTCCTCTTGGACCTCTGTGACGTCTGTCTGCTGCCAGCTACAGAAGAATCTGCTACGTGATAACTGGTGGTGGGTATCATTGTTGGTGACTGCTCAGAAAGAAAGCTCTCTACCAAGAGGACTTTCCCTAGCACCCCTGCATGTGTCTGGATGCTGAGTGAGATCATCAAAGCCCTGATCTCCTGCCTGAGCCCCTACTCGAAGGTCCAGGACCAGAAGAATGGGTCTCGCACCATATCTGTGGAGTATAATGAGAGGTCAGTGAACCTCACTCAGTACTGATCTATAGTCATGTTTCCTTGCTACAGATAAAGAATCTCCTATATATGCATTGTGTAAAGAGTCGCTGGAACAAACTCTGCCTGAAACAGGCTCTCGAAGTCTACCCAGAGAACCGTCACCTCATCATGAACTTGGAGCATCAAGCTCCACCATCTTCCCACTGCTTCCTATAGAAGGCTGGTGGTAAAGATCACCATGAGATCGGTTGGTGTCCTTACGAGTCAGAATACTCTCACCACAGCCTCCAGCCAATCCTCAGCCACCTGTGGGTCTGTCTCTCCCCTGAACCTAGGTGGACTCTGGCACTGGAACTCATGCAATGCACTCAATCATCATGCACTGTCTTTTATTGGGGCTAGTTTCATCGATGGCCCAAAGGGTAATGGTACATTCTGTGCCTCTACTAGAAGAGGGCCATGCACTGAGGCCTCATTGCTCGGTGGGCTATCATTCCGTACTACCCTCGAAATACTAGCGGGCCATCTGTGTGGATGCATCCTGAAAAGAAACTGGTGTGAAACGGGTAATAAGTTATACCTGGTGAGATGACTCAAAGAGGTCACAAAGAAAACTCTTGAAAACACACGTGCAATCAGTGTTTTCATGCACTGATTTGGAAATCAGAAGTCAGGGTCCTAGTGTATGGATACATCGGTCGCCGCACCAACAATGGATTACCTAAAATGATAACCACACTCACTACACTTAACACTATTTTTGTTAATAGGAAAGATCAGAGTCATATGTTCTACGGTAGAACCGACTCCTCTGATACCAATTTGTCACGACCCATCCCTCGGGGCTCGTGTCATTACTACCCCAAGCCTTCCTTCCAGAGGCCAGGGGCTGGCGACTTTCAACGAAGGCATATTAGATAAAACTGGGAATTCATTTCCTTTATAACCTGCAAGCACATGTAACCAAGTACACAGAAAGAAAGGAACACAGGTAAACTGAACTGTAAATAGAGTGAGTGTAGTAAGTAAAAGGGGCCATAATACAAGCCCAACTGGAATGTAAAATTACAACTATCATACAATACAACTGAATAAAAGGGAAATTTAGTTGTTGGGTCGTCCTCCGAGGATCCTACCTGAAGGGTTGGTGCAGATTGCCTCCTCTTCACTCCACGTACATTCGTCTCCTCCGAATATCGACACGTTGTATGGTCCACCTCCGTGCACCGTCCAGTCCTGGTACTCACGTCCTCAGTCAGCGATTTCTGTCATCTGCACCAAACACAACGAAGTGCGGGCATATCCTATGCTAGGGTGAGTATAACAATACTCATTAGGGACCCCGAGACCCTCAAGGTCTCACAAAATCCACAAAGTATAAACCAAAGATTTTAAAATCAATTGATAAAACTACTTAGGTATATGCCCATACATATACCTATGTTATCAAGTAATCCATATCAATCATGAGGAAAACACAGAGGTAGTAACTCAGCTCACACCAGGATTTATTCTAGTGGTAGTAACAAGTAACATCTCAAGTCACATCATTGAACCCCTCGGATGCTAGAGAACCCCTCCTCTATCGAGTATAGTGGACTTGTCGTGTCACACATAGGTGCTTCCCACTAATCATGGACTACTAAGGTAATCCTCTTGTCGAGTATCATGGGTCTTCTGCATCACATAAAGGAGATCCCCACCATGGGTCTGCCGCGTCACACAGAGGAACTCCCCCTCGTGACTTGTAGGGATACTTCTCATGTCGAGTACCGTGGGTCTACCGCATCACACAAGGGCGCTCCCCACCGTGGCCTGCTGCGGTGCCCCTCCTGTAGAGTACAGTGGGTCTGCCTCATCACACAGAGGTGCTCCCCACCGTAGGTCTATCGCGTCACACAAAGATTCTCACCACTGGGCCTATCAAGTCACTTCGAGTCGAAAAGATCAGCAGTCATCAAATCTCAGCCAGCTACTGGGTTCTCGCACTATGCTCGCTCGTCTCCCAGAGTATCCGCTCCATGAGATCCTGGTCAATACTCCAACTACCATGAATTCCCACAAGGAAGTATCTCAAATGTCCTCTACATCATAGGATTCTCAATGCAACAGATGACATGTCAATCGGATGTCTGGTCTTTGAGTTATTAGCTTTTAGGTCCCGAGGGGCCCAGTTGGATTCATGCTCGATCCAACCTGTCTATTCCCCATCTTAATCCAAAACTTCAGTGGAGTATACTAAAAGGGACTATCTCTCTCCAAGATTTCCAGTGTCGCTCATGGTTTATCAAACGGATGTCTGGTGCCAAAGTTATGGCCAAAAGAAAGTATATGGGTCGTAGTGGGCCTGGGTCCAGTCTGACCCGGTTGGACCGACCCGGACTGCAGTGCGGCCCGACCCGTTGGGTTCGGCCCGGTCTTTTGGGTCCAGCATGACCCGTGTTCGGTGGCTAGACCTGCTGGACGTTCTGGTTGGCCGTGAGGGGCTGCAGGGGTTCGGTCACGGACGGCGCGAGGCCGTAGGGCGACTCGGCTGAGGCGGCTCGGCCAGGAGGGCAGAGGCTGTGAGGTGGATCGGCCGAAGTGGCTCAGTTCCATGGGGTGGCTCGGCCGAAGCGTCCTGGATGCGGGGCGGCTCGGTTGGAGTGGCTTGGCCGTGAGGCGGCTCGGCCAAAGCGGCCAGGCCGCGGGGCGGCTCTGCCGGAGTGGCCCGGCCGCGGGGCGGCGCGGATGGAGAGGCCCGGCCGTGGGGCGGCCCGGCCACCGGGAAGCTAGGCCGGAGTGGCCCAGCCGCGGGACGGCTTGGCCGGAGGGGCCCGGCCACAGGGCGCCTCGGCCGGAGGGGCCCGGCTGCGGGGCGCCTCGGCTGGAGTGCACCTACCACGGGGCGGCTCGGCCGGAGCTCCCGACTGCTGGGTGGCTCAACTGGAGTGGCTCAGAAAAGTGCCACGGGGTTTCTCATAGGACCGTGACAACCCATCTCTACCGCGGGGTTCGGCTGTAGACGGCAGCTCGGCCGCGGGGTGGTTTGCCCGTGGAGCGGTAGCCCAACCACGGGGTGGTTGTTCAGCAGCGGGGCGGTGCCATTGCATTGTCACCTTCATCACGGCCGACGGTGTTGCTAGCCACTGTTCATATGCCTCCTCAGTACCCAAAATCCTGCACTAGTTTCCATCACCAAGGTTGTCTTCTTCCTTCGCGAAGGGTACACTATTAAAGAAGAACAATGGTGGGGGATCCATGATTGCTTGGCCCACGCCCTCCACGTTAGAGATGTTTCAAGCGGCTCATCAAGAACATGAACATTGAACGTCAAATCCTAACCTCCCACAATGATTGTTTTTAACCCACAAAATAAAGCATCTGCATTCTTTGTTTTAAATTGGGAAGAACATGGGAAAAAATCACTCATAAATAAACCCCTACCTCATTCGCTTGATGACATCGATAAGGTCGTGAGGAAGAAGACGAAATTGTTGGGGAGGGAAAGATGATTGTCGATTGAAGACATCCCACGCTGGAGGATGTCCTGAAGAAGAAAGTCGAAGTCGTGTGTCGGCATTCTTCATTGGAGAGCTTTCCCCCAATTCTCTAAATCTCTCCCCTTTGCCAACCCTTTTCCCCAATTCCACCAAAATAGAAATATAGCCAACAACTTAATTTGAGTTTTAAAATTAAATTATGTTGGGAAATTTTCAAAATGGTTTAATTAATTAATTGATGGGTGGAATAATAAATGTTGGAGGAGTTGAAGATGCTCCCCCAAATTTAAAAGGATGTTTGGGGGTTTCAAGACTTAGGTGGTCCCCACCACCATAACCCCTCATGGGATGTTTTACTAGCTCGGGTGGTCCCCACCACTGAGCATTCAATTTGGAGTATAAAACTCATGTGTTCCCCACCTCCAAAATATCCACAAGTGGGAGGTTATAAAAAAAATGTGTGATTATTTTATTTTTTTTGTTTCCACACAAAAAAACCCAAAAAATAAACGTTCACCCTCGACCAACTGTTGTTGAGGTGAATGTTTTCTTAAGCGAATACCGGTGCTGCGAGTTTAATGGTGCCCTTGGATTTCAATTCCGAGCACTGGTTCAAAAGATAGAAAAACTCGCTCGCACGTTTACTAAACGTACCCAAAAAAGTTTAGAAATTCATTCCGGGCACTCCGGGCCTGGGAATCAATCACAGTCAACTTTCATGGAGTAGTAAAACTCCCATATATTTTAAACAAAATTACACAGGATTTCCAGGTCTTTATAGTGAAGATGGAAAAGGAATTCCCCAACATTAGGAAATGGATCTTGAAATAAAAATTTATCCTAATATCATCATTTTTGATGATATCAATAACATTTTTCTCACCACTTTGGTTTATGATTTGGTGGTTGTTAGTTTTCTCTGGATCACCCACTTTATTATGATCAATAATCTCTATCACTCTTTATAATTACTTATTCTTTTCTTCCATGTCCACATATTCACATCCCACCTATGTTATCATATTTGGAATCCTAGTTTGTGTTATTCATGATGAATTTCTCACATATTTTTCTATTTTTCAATAGGATGTTTTATTAACCCTTTTATGATATTGGTTTCTATGAAATAATTTTCAAGTGTTAAACATTTGATGACCGAGATGAATTTTGATGGTGGAATTCATTTCAAGGGGGTAGAATGTAACACCAAAATATTTTTTGTAATATATTATTTTTAAAATGAATTTAATATTTTTGATATTGTGTGTTACATGAAAAACCTATTTTACCTTGTTCTACACACAACACTAAGTTTAGCTTGTGTTACATGCAACATTGGGTTTAAATGAAACATGATAAGATATTAAAATATTATTATGATAGTTATCTCATAGCCATTGGAATGGAGGGTGTGGAAATTATTAATGAAATTATGAAGATATATGGTTTAAACATGTATATAAAATGAATTCTTTCATGAAAAGTCAATAATAAATGAAAATAGAAACTACTTATATATATATGAAATCCTTTTTTGAAAAACTATTTTAATGTGAACAAACATGTTTTACCTTAAGAAATTAATAAATCCAATTTTTGGTGAATAATTTTGATTAAATGTATATATTATATATTCAATAAACTATTTTAAATTCATATTATCTGTTATCTTGGCAATATATAAGAATAAATCAAATTTTATGCTTAAAAACAATATTTTTCTAAAATCCATTTTTGTTTTCTCTTGTGCACTTATTTTAAAAATAAGTTTTCAATTTTTTAGAAAATATATTTAATATCTTAAATCATTTTTTCAAAATTATATTAGGGTGAGTTTCAAATAATTTTTAAAAAAGATTAATTTTTTGAAGAATGGTGAAAAATATTAAATTTCAATTGAGAACTTCCTTTTCATTTAAATTATTTATAATGGTAAATTAATTTTCAAATTAGTTTTAAATTAAAATTAGTTAAATTATATATTTATTAATACAATTTATCTTATTTTAATCATTTTCGTATTGACTTTTTAAATTAAAACTTTATAATTTTTTGACCATTTTCTCTTTAAAAAAACTGTTTTCTCATCACGTGAGCAGAATTAATTTTAATTTACATTTTGTAACTTATATGAATGGAATTTATAAAAATCTTTTCCATATTTGAAATAATAATAATTTATATTATCTAATAAGTTTTACTTAATTATTTACCAAAATTAAAAGTGAAAATAGAAAAAATTAATTATCACGGTTAAAGTAAAAAATGGGTTTATTAGGGGTTTAACTAGAAAGATAAGGGTTAAAATGATCTAAAACAAGTCTAAAATATATTGTATGACCATATATTGACCCTATAATTTCTAATTACTGATAATAATCCATTTATGATCCTGTTATAATGATAAAAACATGGATATGCTTTTTTATTTTCAAAATATTACAAGTATGCCACTCACCACACTTATAAAAGACCGCCCCATTTCCTCTATTATGCACATCATAAAAACATTTTTTCAAGCCAATAACTACCAAAATAATTTCCCAAATTCCCTTATATCATGCTATAATCCTTATTTTTTGAATAAATCTCACCTAGGAAGGATTTGTTTGAAAACCTATGGGGGATACCCAAAGAAGTGGTAACGTTATCCAATGGGTGTTTTTATTTTATTTCTTCCTAAACATCCTTCAATTATTATTAAAAAATGATTATATAATAAACATAGTATATTAAATATAGTGATAGTTTTTTATGTTAAGTTCATGACCTAAAACTAACTCTACTTCAATCAAATGGGTTATAAAATCATCATTCATGTATAAGGCATACTACCGCCTCACAAACCGATGTCATTCATTTTTTCATTACCACCTATGAAATTTGGATATGTTGATTTATATAAAGTATATATATTATATTTAAAATAAAATTATGTATATTTATTCATTATATCATATATACCTTTTTTAGTTTCCATTTGGTAGGGGATAGGGCAACATCAGTTGTGTGTATGGGGAACGACCTCCTCACGAAGCGATGTGATTCAGTTTTCACTAACACTTTACATGGAATATAATAAGGATAAAGTTAACGAATATATGTGATATAAATGAAATAATTATTATATTAATTAAATCTTTATAATTTTAAAGTATAATATATCATTTTATTTCTTACCTTTTTACTCACTGTAAGATGACAACGTCGTTCATGTATGTGTTGACTATCGCCTTCACTAGACGACCTGACTCTACCTTTTCATAACCACACCACATGAATGATATGTATAAGGATATTTAAATAAATAATATTTCATTTAATTTATTATTATAATTATGTAATGATATAATATTACTTTCCTTCTTTCTATAATGATCGTTGAAAAATGGAAACGTTACTCGTGGGTGTGTACAGTCTACCGTCTCCATGATTATAATGCACTTTATTTTTCAAAACCATCATTAATGATTGGTATTAAAGTTATAATTGATGTATAAATATGATAATTATTTAAGTATTATTAATATGTAGATGATTCAACCGTGATCAAATTAACATGACCTAAAATAACATATTAAAACATATACAAAAACAAAGCGATTATTACCTAAAATGTTATTTTTATAATGAATTGGTAATATAAATGTAATAAATTGTCATAAGTAAATTATATATAGTATAATATATATAATTATGGTTATTTAATATATTTATAATAGACTTATATTTACTATACAGGATTTTCAGATTTTTACAGATGAATTTGAGACTTATGGTAAGGGTTTTGTATTCTCTCTTTTATTTCAAAGAGACATATAAAAACTCACCACAGGTTTCTTTTGTATGGTATATACTAACCCTTTAACATGTTATATCATTAACATCCTTAATTTAATGGTATTAAAATTTTAATTTTATGTTATTATTTATTTTTTACTATGATTCAAAAGATTACTAAAGCGGTAAGGTATTTTCATCTCACATTTTACTTATGTGAAACACATGCCCTATTATCAACTTATTTATTTCATATTCTCTGTATTATTCATTTGAATTTATTTTATAATTATTTTAATAATAATTATTTATATTTAAATATCCTTATTATGATCTATATTTCATGGGATTTATGGTTCAAAAGTTACCAAATTGGTAAGGGATTTTTGTCTCAATATACCTTCTTTGACACATATGTTATTTTATACACCTACCTTCCTTTATGAGGTGTATATACAACCCATTTAACATGTAATATCATTAATTTATTTATTATCATGAAATTATAAGTTTTAATTAATTTAATTCATCACAGGGCTTTTGATTCAAAGTTACCCAAGTGGTAAGGGTTTTATGTTTCAATCTTGTCATCTAGTTGGATGTGTCATGATTATGCTTCAAATGATGAAATCTTATGATCTATTTCTAAATTAAATAATGAAATTTAATATCATATATTTATTTCATGATAATACAAGTTTCCCTTAATTTTACTCTCTTTATATACTCAAGAGTTGAAAATAATGTTTTCAAGAAAAATCTTCATTATTTCTCTCTTCATTTGATAACTCGCTTTTCTTTAAAAACCATGTTTTCTTAAAAAATTAAAGAATATTTTTAATATTCTTAAAATAAGTTATTAAAGAAATTTTTACCCATGAATTATTTTTTACAATTTTTTGTTAATTAATCTTCATTTTATATTTCAAACAATTATCAATTGCCTTTTACCAAAAATGTGGAAGGAATAATTATTTTAACACGTATGGCATGAATGTAAATTACTACTATTATGAATATTGTTTTCTTAGAAGCTTCCTTTACAATTTTTATATGTTATTTTAAAAGAAATGTATTTTCAAAATGTTTTATTTTTTTAAAATTGTTTTTCAAAGCAGGATGTATATTTTCCTCAAGAAATGTTTTAAATTATTTTTAAAGCTTACATTATATGTTTTAAAGTTTATTTTAAAAAAAGGGATTTACAAAATATTTTATAATGTTTAGTTTTAAAAAGTTATTTTCAAGGAAATTTTATTTTCCTCAAGAAACGTTCCAAGTGATTTTTATTTCAAAATAATTCTTCATATAAGATGAAATCCTTTGAGGTTATTTAGTATTTATTGGGGATATGATCCAAGGATACCATTTTTATTCTTTCTTTGAATGTTTTATGTTTATAATGGAATGATTTTTATGAAACCTTATTTCTCTTCCATGGGTTTAACCATGATGTAACTCTTATGAAACCTTCTTCTTTTCATGGGTTATATTATGATGAAATGATGAAATTATTATCAAACCTATCACTTTTTTACAAGTTATGATATGATTAAATTCTTATGAAATCTATTTCCTTTCATGGGTTAGGATATGATGAATTTTTATGGTATTTTGTCACACATTTGTATGATTTTCATTATGTGAGAGGGGTTATTTTATAACCAATGAAGGTAGTTACATTAATTCAAAGGATGGTGGTTACCTTATAACTAAAGAAGTGTGGGAATTATATCTACCTGCATTGAATTGGGAAAATATTTATATCTCATAAGATAGAAAAGACTAGAATGCGAATTGAAATAGGTTCAACATAGAACTTTCTATACTATGATTGTCTTGAGAGTGAACCTTGATTACTATGATAGTTTGGGGAGTAAACCCATTCTACTATGATATCATTGTTAGTGAGCCTTGACTACTATGGAAATGATAGTCTATGCATATGTGCATGCCACAATTTTAGGTCGTATGCTAATGTTATTCTCTCATGGATCATATTCTTTGATTTCGTTATAATTCATGTATTATGAACTTCCAATCATTATTCTATGGCTCAACTATCTAATATTTTATAAGAAATGTGTATTTATCATTTATTATGGTCATGTTTTCATTACCTTATGTTCATGTTATGATTAAATATCTCCCTTTTTTACCCTTACTGAACATCTGAGTTCACCCTTTCATATGTTGTAGGTATTGTAGTAGTACTGTAGCAGTACTGTAGTAGGCACTGTAGTAGGTACTTTTTGGTACTTTAGCTATCAGAACTACTCATCCATCTGGGCCTTTGGGCCACCGGTTTGGTCCTCGGGTCCTGTAAGGCTTTCAGGCCACCCAAGGCCTTCAGGACAGTTGATTCTCAAGGCCTTCGGGCCACCTTAAGGCCTATGGGCCACCCCAAGGTCTTATGGCCACATGAAATGCAGATGTACCAGTCAGACTACAAGGGACAAGGCTTTAGAGGAGGATTCAAGGCAGGTGCATTCACTGGAGCAGAGCTAACCAGTATTTGAAGAAATTGAGGGTATGGAATTTCCATTGGTACCAGGCATGTGCAGCTTTGCATAAGACAGCTAGCTGACCAGCCCTATGAAGGAGGAGTGCTAATATCAGGACATATGCTATAGAGAAGAAATTCTAAGATGTCTAATCTTGGTGATTCATCTAATACCATCAGGTCATGTAGTTGTCTCTAAGCCTTCGGGCCTTGTAAGGGTTCCACATCACCCCTTGAAAGGTGGATTATCAAAATAAAAAAAAGTTAAGGCCTTTAGGCCATTTTAACCGAGTTTACCCTTTCATATGTTTCCTTTACCCTGGTTAAAATATTTTAAGTTGGGTATGTTTGTGAAGATTAATAAAGGAGAAGATATTTATGAGATATGTTGAAGATTTTTACCCAAATTATATGATTGTGTCACTATTATCCAAAAAACTAAACTACTATGTTCTTTGGGCATCTGTTTGTGTAATGTATTGAATATTCATCTAAAAAAATGTAATATCTCTAAATGAAAATCCTATGTCACTATATGTTGGCCCGTAGTGGCAATCTGATTGAGGTTCTATAGTATCTCCCATCTCCAAGAAGCCCACCAAATTCCATGTGGAGGCTATAGGGTACCCATTGGTGTCACTACATCCCCAACAGAGATAAATTTTTTGTGGTTATTATGACAACCCTGCTTTTTATTTCAACTTAAACATGCTTTATTACATAAAACATCACTTGGTACAACAAAGAAGATCGAGAGTTTTAGTGTCTTTGGGGCTTAGTATCATGACATAAAAACTTAAAACATGAAGTACAACATCTTTATTGAAAACTTCCTTTACATGACCACTATATTCCCTCGTACTTAGCATTTCATGGGATAACCTGAGGACATTCATAAGAAAAGGGTGAGCTATAAAGCCCAGTAAGGGAGTACCCATGAAATAACATGAGTAGTACAATACATGTCAGATGATAGGCATATCAATAGAGCATAAAATAAACATGAACATAAAGGCATGATAAATCATGATAATCATAACATAGAAATGTGGCAACAATACTTAACATTGAATTAGCATGAGCCAAGGCTCATTGCACATGGAGCATGAGTAAACCCTCATTGCACATGAAGCACGAGTAAACCCTCATTTCACTTGAATTAGCATGATTCAACACTCATTGCACATGATGTATCATGATACTATACTTTACCCAATGCATTGGAGTGCTATAAGGGCGCACCCTTCTTAAACATTTCATTTCATGCATAAGTGTGCCACAAGGATCATAAAACATAGATTCATAAAACATAATCATTTATTCCACGATAAAGGAATGTGGAATTCATACATGAAACTTTACAATCAATAAATAAATGTTCATAAATGTGAATACCCTTTATGGAGAAATGGGCACGGTATCCACTACACAATGACATTGGCTTAGAAAATCGGTGCGATTTCAGCAGCATAACGGCGTGACATAAGCATTCATAAAAATGCTTGATGATAGAGAAAGGGGTTCCTCATCATATTTCCATGTAATGGACAGTAAGTAGGACATATAGATACATGTCCCAACAATTTAAATGTAATTTAGATTCATGATACAAAAGTATTGCTTGAATGTAAAAGAAGAGAGAGAAGTTCCTTTCGGAATTTCGGCATAGTAACGGGTGTACATGGGAGGCATTTAATGAGAGAGAAAGGGGTCTCGCATCATTCAAAAAATAA
Source organism: Viscum album (assembly GCA_963277665.1). NCBI lineage: Eukaryota > Viridiplantae > Streptophyta > Magnoliopsida > Santalales > Viscaceae > Viscum > Viscum album. Next base: position 1,730,861,533 of record OY728127.1, read on the forward strand.
GAGGGCAGTATGGGGGAGGTTATAAACCATACCCCAACATTCATAATTGAAATTAAAATGGCAATACAACTTAAAGAAAATTGAAAAAAATGAGAAAGGAAGAAAAAACCCTTACTTGGAAGTGTGCTTGCAAAGGCTAGAGAGAGTCTTGTGAGAGGCTTCTTGGGAGCTTGGGGCACCTTTGGAGGATTCTAGAGAGACTAGGTCATAGGTTGGACGAACTTCAAGGGATTTGAGTGAGGAGTAAGTGGGAGCTTGGGTGGGTTTATATAGGAAAGGTGAGAGAATTCTTTATTATTTAGGTTTGGGACCCCTTATATTAAATTAATCCAAACCACAAACCATCCCATGGTTTTTGCCCATGGTTTTTGGAAAAGGGAAGAGGAAAACATTATTTTATAAGGCCAAATTCCTAAATTCTTAAAATAATAAGTTTGCTTATGTGGAGGTGAGTCACACTCCCATGGAAATTAATTTAAAAAGGCAAAGTGTTGAATAAGTCTTGAGGGGTTCATTAATGCTTTGAAAAGTAATTAAAACAAACCCAAAATCACATTATTTTAATTATAAAACATATATTTGCCGAACATAAGGATTATGGTATTTTACTACATCACCATTGGGTCATTATGATGTCATAAATCACATTATATTTTTAAACGGTATTTAATTTTTACCCAAAAATTTGACTGTCTCAGAAAATTATGAAAAATTCACTTTTGGATAATTTCGACGTCCTGATTCCATAAATGAAATTTATTTTATCTAAAAAAATTTCTAATTATGTTAATTTTCACTTTTAAAATAAAAACCAATATTTATCGAAAATTCACGGGTTTTGACAGAAATGGCTTTCAAACCTTAATAAAAATTTTAATTGCATTCATAAAATTATAAGATCAGTTATATTTAACAAAAATTAATTTAATATTATTATTATTATTTTATTAAAATATTATTTAATTCAAAAATCCCTTAATTTAATAAAATATATTTCTTGATTAAATAATAACTAAAAACACCATTTGTACTTTAAAAACTATTTACAACGTATCAAAAATGACTAGAAATTATATTCATTATTATATACAAAAAAATAATGTACATGAACATAATACTACTTATTTGTTACATAACCCCTTAAAACAGCTGCATAAGACCTAAGGGTAAGGTGTGCGATGGTGACAGACTCTTGGGGTGGCTCGGATAACATCGCTCAAGTGGTAATTTCAATCAACTTCCACTTTTCCCGTAGACGGTCACGTTCGAGCTTGACATAATGAAGCTCAGCACGGGCTTGGTCAAGGGAGAATCCCAAGGATGCCACCTCTTTTCCGAGCTCCGAGAAATGGGCTTCGTATGGGGAAATTCTATTGGATGAGGCCATTTATTCCTTTGTCTGAGTAAAATTGGGTTCGTTAAAGAATTATATTTATACTAATCATGTGATCACTGTTCAACGACTATATTAAAAACGGTCACAATTCATAACATAAAACAAAAGAAGTTCACATCTTATAAAAACATTTTTCATAAAGAGACATTTAACTGGATCAAGAGAGATTTTCCATTAATGAATCTTTGGGTCGTTACAACATCCCCCCCTTAAGAAATTTTTCCCTCAAAATTTTCCTTTTCCCACACTAAAACAGATGTGGGTAACTCAGCTTCATCTTTTCCACCGATTCCCAATTTGCTTCTTCAAACTTGTGGTTTCTCCAAAACACCTTGACGAGGGGCATTGTCTTATTTCGTAGAACTTTTTCTCTACGATCTAAGATCTTCACTGGTTGCTCCTCATAAGAAAGATCATCTTACAATTGTACCTCCTCATAAGAGAGTACATTTGAAGGGTCAGGTATGTACTTCCTTAAGAGGGATACAAGAAAGACATCATGCACCATGGCCATAGTAGGTGGAAGTGCTAGTCGATTGGCCATAGCCCCAACACGATCAAGAATATCGAAGGGGTCGATGTACATTGGACTTAACTTACATTTCTTTCCAAACCACATGAAATTCTTCCACAGAGATATGCGTAGAAACACCATGTCTCCAACTTTAAATTCAAGGTCTCGTCGACGATTATCTGCATAACTCTTCTGTCGACTCTGGGCCACCTTGATATGCTGCTAAATGGTTTTCACCTTCTCTACCATTTCCTCGACCATTTCTGGTCCAAGCAGCTTATGTTCACCGACCTCATCCCAACATGTCGGTGTTCGGCACCTTTTCCCATACAGGGCTTCATATGGTGCCATTTGGTTGCTCCAGTGGAAACTATTGTTATAAGAGAACTCAACCAGAGGAAGATGTTGATCCCATCCTCCTTTAAAGTCCATTGAGCACGCTCGCAACATATCCTCAAGTGTTTGGATAGTCCGCTCGGATTCGCCATCAGTTTGAGGATGATAGGCCGTACTGAAGTTCAGTTCAGTATTCAGAGCATGTTGAAGACTCTTCCAAAACATAGAGGTGAATCTTGGATCTCGGACAGACACAATAGATATTGGTACTCCATGCAACCTTACCACTTCCCTGATATATATCCGTGCCAGTTGATCCAATGAGAAATCCTCCTGAATAGAAATGAAGTGTGCAGTCTTTGTAAGACGATCCACAACAACCCAGATTGCATTGTTTCCTTTGGATGTCCTTGGAAGTCCAGTGAAAAATTCTATGGGGATGTTCTCCCATTTACATTCTCGTATGGACAATGGTTTCATCATCCCCTTAGACTTATGCCTCTCTGCCTTCACTTGCTGACACACCAGGAACATTGATGTATATTCGGTGATCTCCTTCTTCATATTATCCCACCCAAAGCTTTCTCAGAGATCTCGATACATCTTTGTGCTCCCTGGGTCAATAGAGAAATTTGAACTATGTGCACCATCCAAAAGTTCCTTCTTCAGCTCTGGACCTGATAGAACACATAGTCTTTTCCCAAACCGCATAATTCCTTCTTCATTAACATTAAACTCCGAGGATTTCCCCTTTTTGATAGCTTCCACTTTTTCCTGAATTCCCACATCATCCTTTTGAGCATCCTTTAACCTTTCCAAAAGAGATGGTTGTGCAATCATTTGTGAAAGGATTGATGATGTTCCCTTATTTATGATTCCCACGTCCATCTTCATCAATTCTAAGAAGATTGGATCCTTCTCAATTCTCATCATTGAGAGAATCGCCGGATCCTTTCAACTTAGGGCATCTTCCACCTTGTTCGCTTTCCCAGGGTGGTAATGTATTGAACAGTCATAATCCTTGATGAGCTCTATCCATATTCTCTGGCGCATATTAATCTCTTTATGTGTGAATATATATTTATGACTCTTGTGGTCAATATATATCTCACATTTCTCTCCATAGAGATAATGCCGCCAGATTTTCAAGGCAAAGATCATAGCCGCCAACTCCAGATCATGCATTGGATAGTTTCGGCCATGGATTTTCAACTGCCTTGAGGCATAGGATATCACTTTATCATTCTACATCAGCACACAACCTAATCCCTTCTTTGAAGCATCACTGAATACCACAAAAAGTTCCCCACTTGTGGGTAAAGTGATCACGGGTGCAGTGATAAGCCTCCCTTTCAACTCCTTGAAGCTTTCTTCGCATTCATCACTCCAAGAAAACTTTACTCCCTTTCGAGTTATCTTGGTAAGAGGGTTGGAAAATCTTGAGAAATTTATCACAAATCGTCGATAATATCCAGCTAATCCCAAGAAGCTACGGATATCCGTTACCGATGAGGGCCTCGGCCATCCCTCAATTGCATTTATTTTGGAGGGATCCACAGATATCCCATTGATTGTGATGATACGGCCCAAGAATAAGACCTCCTTCAACCAGAACTCACACTTGTCGTACTTTGCATAGAGCTTCTACTTGCGCAATGTCTCCAGTACAGTTCTTAAATGCTCCTCATGATCCTCCTTGGTTTTGGAGTATATCAGAATATAATCTATAAAGACTACCACAAATTGGTCAAGGTAATCTCTAAAGACTCTATTCATCAAGTCCATGAATATTAATGGGGCATTGGTGAGTCCGAAATGCATTACTATGAATTCATATTGCCCGTATCTTGTACGAAAAGCAGTCTTGGGGACATCTTCCTTCTTCACCCTTACTTGATAATATCCCGACCGCAAGTCCACCTTGGAGAATTATTGTGCTCCACGCAGCTGATAAAACAAGTCATCGATTCTTGGGAGAGGATACTTGTTATTTATCATGATTTTGTTAAGTTCACGATAATCGATGCAAAGCCGCATTGACCCATCCTTCTTCTTGACGAAGAGGACTGGTGCACCCCATGGTGAAGCACTTGGGCGTATAAACCCTTTATCCAGATTCTCCTATAGTTGTTTCTTTAGCTCTTCAAGCTCAACAACAGCCATTCTATATGGATTCTTGTATATTGGTAATGCCCCAGGTATAATTTCAATTGAGAACTCAACATCTCTTCTATGAGGAAGACCAGGCAGTTCCTCGGGAAACACTTCCATGAATTCCCTCACAATAGGCATTTCTTCAAGGATGGCTTCTTCTTTGGACTCAATCATCTGAGCCAAATACGCATGCTCATAGGGCATTAATGTCCATGATTGATATGATCGAGCTAAAGGAGATTCATCTTCCTCCTGACACTTGTAAAATCGGGGGTCGATTCTCCATATGGAGTGTGATTTCCCTCTCCCAGCAATTTATGTTGGCTCTATATAAGGAAAGCCAATCCATGCCAAGAATTGCATCAAATTCCACCAAAGGGAGTATGAAGAGGTTCTCCAGGAAATTCAATCCACAGATTATAACAGGGGAGGACTTATATTCATGGGATGCAATGATTGCCCCATTTGTCGTACTCACCGACATCTTTACTTCCATGATTTGTGGTGGTGCTGGGATTGTTCTACTAAACTTTCGAGATATAAAAGAATGTGTAGAACCTGAATCAAAAAGTATGTTCGCTATTCTTGAATGAATAACTAGCGTACTTGTCACCACTTCGTTGTTGGGGTTCACTTTGGCAGAAGTGATGGAAAAATATCTTCCTTACTGTCTTGGAGATTGTTGGTTGCCTCCCATAACCCTTGGATTAGGGCACTAATTTGAAAAATGACCCAGTTCTTTTCATTTGTAGCATTGAACAATGCGTTGAGGTTTGAACGGAGCGTTCCTCTCCTCTATCGCAGTCACGGGTCCTTCTTGCCGACAGTTAACAGCTAGGTGTCTTTCTATTCCACACCTGAAACATTTTCTTGTCCCCTTATGGAAATTTCCAGGGTTCTTCTTTCCGCACTTTTGGAAAGTGGGGTGCTGGAACTTCTTAGCGCCGTTGGATTTATCCATCGGACCACCATCATTGAAGTACACCTTACGCTTATTGTCCCCATGATACCCCTGTGATTCCCCAATCTCCATTTTGACCTTGAGGGCACATCGGACAATTTCCTCACAGCTGTCGAAGTCACGGATCGCTAATGCTTTCCGCAAGCTTGGCTTCATCCCACCAAAGAAGCGGTCTACCTTGCATTCGGGGGTAATGACAAATTTGGAAGCATATCATTCAAGCCTTTTGAAGTTTTCCTCATACGATCCAACAGATTCTTCATCTTTTTTCTTGAGGGAAAGGAAGTCCCTTTCCATCTTAAGCCGGAGGGTGCGCGGAAAATATTTATCGAAAAACATCTTCTGGAATTCCTTCCATTCCAAAGCCTCGATCTCCTCCTCAGGCTTCGTATTTTTTATCAACGTACACCATTGATCAGCATCACCCTCCATATGATAAGCCGCCAGGAGAACCTTCTCTTTTTCAGAACATTGGAGGATAGAGAATATCTTTTCAATGGAGTTGATCCATTGTTCAGTGATCGTGGGATCAGATGATCCACTAAAAGTAGGAGGCCTTTGTCTCATGAAGCTCTCGATAGTGACTTGTTCTTTCTTATGGGGGGTTGAACGTTCCTCTTGACCCTTGTTTCTATTCAAAACTTCAGTTAGCTGAGAGAGAAGCGTGATAATGTTCGCGATTCCCGCTCCCATTGGATTGGGAATCTCATTAGTACAATCATCACACTGATCTTCACAACGGTTGTTAGCCCGAGTCCTCCTATTACCGGCCATTGGCTAGAATAAAAGGAAAGTTAGGGGTAACACATAAAGGGTAATCCAAAGACAAAAGTTGATGACTTATAAATAAAGTTTCATTCCTTAACTCATGAGTCTATAGGCTTTAATCTTGGATCTTCATGATCTACTTTCTAACAAATATTCGTAGGGGTATTTTTTTTTAATTCCCTTAATAAGGGTTCATACTAAGCTTTTGAATTTATCAAAACATATCCCCCAGGAGTGTCGTAACCAAGATTTCAGCAAGGCCCATTGTCGTGCACCAGTTCCCGTTCGAATCTAGATCAAAGCGGTGTTTTCGGGTTTTACCCCTAGGATACATCTGTGCCAAAGCCACCTCTACCTGCTCGTATCCAGACAGGGATGTATTTTCTTGATAACCCACTTACTCAATACTCACCAAAACTTAGGGACGTTTCTATTATACTTATTCTTGTATCTAAGGCTTTAATAGGGTTTCCTAATCCCAAAAAAAACTAAACCTATCCTCTGATACCAACTATGACAACCCTTATTTTTATTTCAACTTAAACATGATTTATTACATAAAACATCACTTGATACAACAAAGAATATCGAGAGGTTTAGTGTCTTTGGGGCTTAGGATCATTACATAAAAACTTAAAACATTAAGTACAACATCTTTATTGAAAACTTCCTTTACATGACCACTACATTCCCTCTTACTTAGCATTGCATGGGATAACCTAAGGACATGCATAAGAAAAGGGTGAGCTATAAAGCCCAGTAAGGGAGTAAACATGGAATAACATGAGAAGTACAATACATGTTAGACGATAGGCATATCAATAGAGCATAAAAGAAACATGAACATAAAGGCATGATAAATCATGATAATCATAACATTGAAATGTGGCAACAACACTTAACATTGAATTAGCATGAGCCAAGTCTCATTGCACATGAAGCATGAGTAAACCCTCATTGCACATGAAGCACGAGTAAACCATCGTTGCACTTGAATTATCATGAGTCAACACTCATTGCACATGACGTATCATGATACTATACTTTACCCAATGCATTGGAGCGCTATAAGGGTGCACCCTTCTTAAACATTTCATTTCATGCATAAGTGTGCCACATGGATCATAAAACATGGATTCATAAAACATAATAATTTATTCAACGATAAAGGAATGTAGAATTAATACATGAAACTTTACAATAAATAAGTAAATGTTCATAAAGTTGAATACCCTTGATGGATAAATGGGCATGGTATCCACTATACAATGACATTGGCTTAGAAAATCGGTGCGATTTCGGCAGCGTAACGGTGTGACATAAGCATTCATAAAAATGGTTGATGAGAGAGAAAGGGGTTCCTCATAATATTTACATGTAATGGAAAGTAAATAGTTTATATAGATACATTTCCCAACCATTGAAATGGAATTTAGATTCATGATACAAAAGTATTGCTTGAATGTAAAAGAAGAGAGAGAAGTTCCTTTCGGAATTTCGGCATAGTAACGGGTGTGCATGGGAGGCATTTAATGAGAGAGAAAGGGGTCTCCCATCATTAAAAAAATAAGAGCTAATTATGGGGGAGGTGATAAACCATACCCCAACATTCATAATTGAAATTAAAAGGGCAATACAACTTAAAGAAAATTGACAAAAATGAGAAAGAAAGAAAAAACCCTTACTTCGAAGTGTGCTTCCAAAGGCTAGATAGAGGCTTGTGAGAGGCTTCTTGGGAGCCTGGGGAACCTTGGGAGGATTCTAGAGAGAGTAGGGCAGAGGTTGGACGAACTTCAAGGGCATTGAGTGAGGAGTAAGTGGGAGATTGTGTGGGTTTATATTAGAAAGGTGGAAGAATTCTTTATTATTTAGGTTTGGGACCCCTTATATTAAATTAATCCAAACCACAATCCATCCCATGGTTTTTGCCCATGGTTTTTGGAAAAGGGAAGAGGAAAACATTATTTTATATGGCCAAAGTACGAACTTCTTAAAATAATAAGGTTGCTTATGTGGAGGTGAGTCACACTCCCATATAAATTAATTTAAAAAGGCAAAGTGTTGAATAAGTCTTGAGGGGTTCATTAATGCTTTGAAAAGTAAGTCAAACAAACCCAAAATCACATTATTTTAATGATAAAACATATATTGGCCGAACATAAGGATTATGGTATTTTATTACATCACCATTGGGTCATTATGATGTCATAAAACACATTATATATTTAAACGGTATTTAATTTTTACCCAAAAATTTGACTGTCTCAAAAAATTATGAAAAATTCACTGTTGGATAATTTCGACATCCTGATTCCAGAAATGACACTTATTTAATCTAAAAAAAATTCTAAATATGTTAATTTTTACTTTTAAAATAAAAACCAACATTTGTCGAAAATTCACGGGTTTTGACAGAAATGGCTTTCAAACCTTAATAAAAAATTTAATGGCATTCATAAAATTATAAGATCATTTATATTTAACAAAAATTAATTTAATATTATTATTATTATTTTATTAAAATATTATTTAATTCAAAAATCCCTTAATTTAATAAAATAGATTTCTTAATTAAATAATAACTAAAAACACCATTTGTACTTTAAAAACTATTTACAACGTATCAAAAATGACTAGAAATTATATTCATTATTATATAAAAAAAATAATGTACATGAACATAATACTAATTATTTGTTACATAACCCCTTAAAATAGTCGCATAAGACCTAAGGGTAATGTGTGCGATGGTGAAAGACTCTTGGGGTGGCTCGGATAACATCGCTCGAGTGGTAATTTCAATCAACTTCCACTTTTCCCGTAGACGGTCACGTTCGAGCTTGACATAATGAAGCTCAGCTTGGGCTTGGTCAAGGGAGAATCCCAAGGATTCCACCTCTTTTCCAAGCTCCGACAAATGGGCTTCGTATGGGGAAATTCTACTGGATGAGGCCATCGCTTCCTTTGTCTGAGTAAAATTGGGTTCTTTAAAGACTTATATTTATACTAACCATGTGATCACTGTTCAACGGCTATATTAACAACGGTCACAATTCATAACATAAAACCAAAGAATTTGACATCTTATAATAGCATTTTCCATAAAGAGACATTTAACTGGATCAAGAGGGATTTTCCATTAATGAAACTTTGGGTCGTTACAACATTCCCCCCTTAAGAAATTTTTCCCTCGAAATTTTCCTTTTCCCACACTAAAACAGATGTGGGTAACTCAGCTTCATCTTTTCCACCAATTCCCAAGTTGCTTCTTCAAACTTGTGGTTTCTCCACAACACCTTGATGAGGGGCATTGTCTTATTTCATAGAACTTTTTCTTTATGATCTAAGATCTTCACCAGTTGCTCCTCATAAGAAAGATCATCTTCCAATTGTACCTCCTCAGAAGAGAGTACATGTGAAGGGTCCGGTATGTACTTCTTTAAGAGGGATACATGAAAGACATCATGCACCTTGGCCATAGTAGGTGGAAGTTCTAGTCGATAGGCCATAGCCCCAACATGATCAAGAATCTCGAAGGGGGCGATGTACCTTGGACATAACTTCCCTTTCTTTCCAAACCTCATGACCTTCTTCCAATGAGATATATGTAGAAACACCATGTCTCCAACTTTAAATTCAAGGTCTCATCGACGATTATCTTCATAACTCTTCTGTCGACTCTGGGCTACCTTGATATGCTGCTGAATGGTTTTCACCTTCTCTACCATTTCCTCAACCATTTCTGGTCCAAGCAGCTTACGTTCACCGACTTCATCCCAACATGCCGGTGTTCGGCACCTTTTCCCATACAGGGATTCATATGGTGCCATTTGGTTGCTCCAGTGGAAACTATTGTTATAAGAGAACTCAACAAGAGTAAGATGTTGATCCCATCCTAATTTAAAGTCCATTGAGAACGCTCTCAACATATCCTCAAGTGTTTGGATAGTCCGCTCGGATTGGCCATCAGTTTGAGGATGATAGGCCATACTGAAGTTCAGTTCAGTATTCAGAGCATGTTGAAGACTCTTCCAAAACTTAGAGGTGAATCTTGGATCTCGGTCAGACACAATAGATATTGGTACTCCATGAAACCTTACCACTTCCCTGATATATATCTGTTCTAGTTGATCCAATGAGAAATACTCCTGAATAGAAATGAAGTGTGCAGTCTTTGTAAGACGATCCACAACAACCCAGATTGCATTGTTTCCTTTGCATGTCCTTGGAAGTCTAGTGACAAATTCTATGGTGATGTTCTCCCTTTTACATTCTAGTATGGGCAATGGCTGCATCATCCCCTTAGACTTCAGCCTCTCTGCCTTCACTTGCTGACACACCAGGCACTTTGATGTATATTCGGTGATCTCCTTCTTCATGTTATCCCACCAAAAGTTTTCTCGGAGATCTCGATACATCTTTGTGCTCCCTGGGTGAATAGAGAAATTTGAACTATGTACATCATCCAAAAGTTCCTTCTTCAGCTCCGGACTTGATGGAACACATAGTCTTTTCACAAACCGCACAATTCCTTCTTCATTAACATTAAACTCCGAGGATTTCCCCTTTTTGATAGCTTCCACTTTTTCCTGAATTCCCACATCATCCTTTTGAGAATCCTTTAACCTTTCCAAAAGAGATGGTTGTGCAATCATTTGTGAAAGGATTGATGATGTTCCCTTCTTTATGATTCCCACGTCCATCTTCATCAAGTCTAAGAAGATTGGATCCTTCTCAATTCTCATCATTGATAGAATCGCCGGATCCTTTAAACTTAGGGCATCTGCCACCTTGTTTGCTTTCCTAGGGTGGTAATGTATTGAATAGTCATAATCCTTGATGAGCTCTATCCATATTCTCTGGCGCATATTAAGCTCTTTCTGTGTGAATATATATTTATGACTCTTGTGGTCAGTATATATCTCACATTTCTCTCCATAGAGATAATGCCGCAAGATTTTCAAGGAAAAGATCATAGCCGCCAACTCCAGATCATGCATTGGATAGTTTCAGTCATGGATTTTCAACTGCCTTGAGGCATAGGATATCACTTTATCATTCTGCATCATCACACAACCTAATCCCTTCTTTTAAGCATCACTGAATTCCACAAAAGATCCCCACTTGTGGGTAAAGTGAGAACGGGTGCAGTGATAAGCCTCCTGTTCAACTCCTTGAAGCTTTCTTCACATTCATCACTCCAAGAAAACTTTACTCCCTTTTGAGTTAGCTTTGTAAGAGGGTTGGACAATCGTGAGAAATTTCTCACAAATCATCGATAATATCCAGCTAATCCCAAGAATCTACGGATATCTGTTACCGATGTTGGCCTCGGACATCCCTCAATTGCATCTGTTTTGGAGGGATCCACAGATATCCCATTGATTGTGATGATATGGCCCAAGAATAAGACCTCCTTCAACCAGAACTCACACTTTCTGTACATTGCATAGAGCTTCTCCTTGCGCAATGTCTCCAGTATAGTTCTTAAATGCTCCTCATGATCCTCCTTGGTTTTGGAGTATATCAGAATATAATCTATAAAGACTACCACAAATTTGTCAAGGTAATCTCTAAAGACTCTATTCATCAAGTCCATGAATATTACTGGGGCATTGGTGAGTTAAAAAGGCATTACTATGAATTCATAGTGCTCGTATCTTGTACGAAAAGCAGTCTTGGGGACATCTTCCTTCTTCACCCTTACTTGATAATATCCCGACCGCAAGTCCACCTTGGAGAAGTATTCTGCTCCACGCAGATGATAAAACAATTCATCGATTCTTGGGAGAGGATACTTGTTCTTTATCATGATTTTGTTAAGTTCACAATAATCGATGCAAAGCCGCATTGACCCATCCTTCTTCTTGACGAAGAGGACTGGTGCACCCCATGGTGAAGCACTTGGGTGTATAAACCCTTTATCCAGATTCTCCTGTAGTTGTTTCTTCAGCTCTTCAAGCTCAACAACAGCCATTATATATAGAGTCTTTGATATTGGTAATGCCCCAGGTATACGTTCAATTGATAACTCAACATCTCTTCTAGGAGGAAGACCAGGCAGTTCCTCGGGAAACACTTCTGCGAATTCCCTCACAATAGGAATTTCTTCAACGATGGTTTCTTCTTTGGACTCAATCATCTAAGACAGATACGCGTGCTCATAGGGTATTAATATCCATGCTTGAGATGATGGAGCTAAAGGAGATTCATCTTCCTCCTGACACTTGTAAAATCGGGGGTCGATTCTCCATATGGAGTGTGATTTCCCTCTCCCAACAATTTATGTTGGCTCTATATAAGGAAAGCCAATCCATGCCAATAATTTCATCAAATTCCACCAAAGGGAGTATGACGAGGTTCACTAGGAAATTCAATTCACAGATTATAATAGGGGAGGACTTATATTCATGGGATGCAATGATTTCCCCATTTGCCGTACTCACCGACATCTTTACTTCCATGATTTGTGGTGGTGCTGGGATTGTTCTACTAAACTTTCGAGATATAAAAGAATGCGTAGAACCTGAATCAAAAAGTATGTTCACTATTCTTGATTGAATAACTAGCGTACCTGTCACCACTTCGTTGTCGGGGTTCACTTCGGCAGAAGTGATGGCAAAAGCTCTTCCTTGATGCCTTGGAGGTTGTTGGTTGCCTCCTATAACCCTTGGATTAGGGCACTGATTTGAAAAATGACCCGGTTCATTGCATTTGTATCATTGAACAATGCGTTGAGGTTCGAACGGAGCGTTCCTCTCCTCTTTCGCATCCGCGGGTCCTTCTTTCCGATAGTTAACAGCTAGGTGCCTTTCTCTTCCACACCTGAAACATTTTCTTGTCCCCATATGGAAATTTCCAGGGTTCTTCTTTCCGCATTTTTGGAAAGTGGATTACTGGAACTTCTTAGCGCCATTTGATTTATCCATCGGACCACCAGCATTGAAGTCCACCTTACGCTTCTTGTCCCCATGATACCCTTGTGATTCCCCAATCTCCATTTCGACCTTGAGGGCACATCGGACAATTTCCTCATAGCTGTCGAAGTCACGGATCGCTAATGCTTTCCGCAAGCTTGGGTTCATCCCACCAAAGAAGTGGTCGACCTTGCATTCGGGGGTAACGAAAAATCTGGAAGCGTATTGTGCAATCCTTGTGAAGTTTGCCTCATACGATCCAACATATTCTTCATCTTTTTGCTTGAGGGAAAGGAATTCCCTTTCCATCTTAAGCCAGAGGGTGCGCGGAAAATATTTATCGAAAAACATCTTCCGGAATTCCATCCATTCCAAATCCTCGATCTCCTCCTCAGGCTTCGTATTTTTGATCAACGTCCACCATTGATCAGCTTCACCCTCCATACGATAAACTGCCAGGAGAACCTTCTCTTTTTCAGAACATTGGAGGATGGAGAATATCTTTTCAATGGAGTTGATCCATTGTTCAGTGATCGTGGGATCAGATGATCCAATAAAAGTAGGAGGCCTTTGTCTCATGAAGCTCTCGATAGCGACTTGTTCTTTCTTAGGGGGGGGGGGGGGTTGAACGTTCCTCTTGACCCATGTTTCTATTCAAAACATCAGTTAGATGAGAGAGAAGTGTGACAAAGTTTGCAATTCCCGCTCCCATTGGATTGGGAATCTCATTAGTACAATCATCACACTGATCTTCACAACGGTTGTTAGCCTGAGTCCTCCAATTACCGGCCACTGGATGGAATAAAAGGAAAGATAGGGGTAACACATAATGGGTAATCGAAAGACAAAAGTTGATGACTTATAAATAAAGTTTCATTCCTTAACTCATGAGTCTATAGGCTTTAATCTTGGATCTTCATGATCTACTTTCTAACAAATATTCATAGGGGCATTTTTTTAATTCCCTTAATAAGGGTTCATACTAAGATTGTGAATTTATCAAAACATATCCCCCATGAGTTTCGTAACCAAGAGTGCAGCAAGGCCCGTTGTCACGCACCAGTTCCCGTTCGAATCTAGCTCAAAGCAGTGTTTTCGTGTTTTACCCCTAGGATACATCTGTGCCAGAGCTGCCTCTACCTGCTCGTATCCAGACAGGGATGTATTTTCTTGATAACCCACTTACTCAATACTCACCAAAACTTAGGGACGTTTTTATTATACTTAGTCTTGTATCTAAGTCATTACTAGTGTTTCCTAATCCCAAAAAAAACTAAACCTATCCTCTGATACCAACTATGACAACCCTGTTTTTTATTTCAACTTAAACATGATTTATTACATAAAACATCACTTGATACAACAAAGAAGATCGAGAGGTTTAGTGTCTTTGGGGATTAGGATCATTACATAAAAACTTAAAACATGAAGTACAACATCTTTATTGAAAACTTCCTTTACATGACCACTACATTCCCTCATACTTAGCATTTCATGGGATAAACTGAGGACATGCATAAGAAAAGGGTGAGCTATAAATCCCAGTAAGGGAGTACACATGGAATAACATGAGAAGTAAAATACATGTTAGACGATAGGCATATCAATAGAGTATAAAAGAAACATGAACATAAAGGCATGATAAAGCATGATAATCATAACATGGAAATGTGGCAACAACATTTAACATTGAATTAGCATGAGCCAAGTCTCATTGCACATGGAGCATGAGTAAACCCTCATTGCACATGAAGCACGAGTAAACCCTCGTTGCACTTGAATTATCATGATTCAACACTCATTGCAGATGACGTATCATGATACTATACTTTACCCAATGCATTGGAGCGCTATAAGGGCGCACCCTTCTTAAACATTTCATTTCATGCATAAGTGTGCCACATGGATCATAAAACATGGATTCATAAAACATAATCTTTTATTCCAAGATAAAGGAATGTAGAATTCATACATGAAAATTTACAATCAATAAGTAAATGTGAATAAAGTTTAATACCCTTGATGGAGAAATGGGCAGGGTATCCACTACACAATGACATTGGCTTAGAAAATCGGTGCGATTTCGGCAGCGTAACGGTGTGACATAAGCATTCATAAAAATGGTTGATGAGAGAGAAAGGGGTTCCTCATAATATTTACATGTAATGGACAGTAAGGAGTTAATATAGATACATGTCCCAACAATTGAAATGTAATTTAGATTCATGATACAAAAGTATTGCTTGAATGTAAAAGAAGAGAGAGAAGTTCCTTTCTGAATATCGGCATAGTAACGGGTGTACATGGGAGGCATTTAATGAGAGAGAAAGGGGCCTCCCATCATTCAAAAAATAAGAGGGCAGTATGGGGGAGGTGAGAAACCATACCCCAACATTCATAATTGAAATTAAAAGGGAAATACAACTTAAAGAAAATTGACAAAAATGAGAAAGGAAGAAAAAACCCTTACTTGGAAGTGTGCTTCCAAAGGCTAGAGAGAGGCTTGTTAGAGGCTTATTGGGAGCTTGGGGAACCTTGGGAGGATTATAGAGAGAGTAGGGAAGATGTTGGACGAACTTCAAGGGCTTTTAGTGAGGAGGAAGTGGGAGATTGGGTGGGTTTATATTAGAAAGGTGAGAGAATTCTTTATTATTTAGGTTTGGGACCCCTTATATTAAATTAATCCAAAACAAAAAACATACCATGGTTTTTGCCAATGGTTTTTTCAAAAGGTAAGAGGAAAACATTATTTTATAATTCCAAAGTCCTAAATTCTTTAAATAATAAGGTTTCTTATGTGGAGGTGAGTCACACTCCCATGGAAATTAATTTAAAAAGGCAAAGTGTTGAATAAGTCTTGAGGGGTTCATTAATGCTTTGAAAAGTAAGTAAAAAAAACCCAAAATTACATTATTTTAATGATAAAACATATATTGACCGGAAATAAGGATTATGGTATTTTATTACATCACCATTGGGTCATTATGATGTCATAAAACACATTATATATTTAAACGATATTTAATTTTTACCCAAAAATTTGACTGTCTCAGAAAATTATGAAAAATTCACCGTTGGATAATTTCGACGTCCTGATTCCAGAAATGAAATTTATTTTATCTAAAAAAAATTCTAAATATGTTAATTTTCACTTTTAAAATAAAAACCAACATTTATCGAAAATTAACGGGTTTTGACAGAAATGGCTTTCAAACATTAATAAAAATTTTAATTGCATTCATAAAATTATTAGATCATTTATATTTAATAAAAAATAATTTAAATGTAATAATATTATTTTATTAAAATATTATTTAATTCAAAAATACTTTAATTTAATAAAGTAGATTTCTTAATTAAATAATAACTAAAAACATCAATTGTACTTTAAAAACTATTTACAAAGTATCGAAAATGACTAGAAATTTTATTCATTATTATATACAATAAAATAATGTACATGGACATAATACTACTTATTTGTTACATAACCCCTTAAAACAGTCGCATAAGACCTAAGGGTAAGGTGTGCGATGGTGACAGACTCTTGGGGTGGCTCGGATAACATCGCTCGAGTGGTAATTTCAATCAACTTCCACTTTTCCCATAGACGGTCACATTCGAGCTTGACATAATGAAGCTCAGCTTAGGCTTGGTCAAGGGCAAAGCCCAAGGATGCCACCTCTTTTCCGAGCTCTGACAAATGGGCTTTCTATGGGCAAATTCTACTGGATGAGGCCATCGCTTCCTTTGTCTGAGTAAAATTGGGTTCGTTAAAAACTTATATTTATACTAATCATGTGATCAATGTTCAACGGCTATATTAACAACGGTCACAATTCATAACATAAAACCAAAGAATTTTACATCTTATAAAACCATTTTTCATAAAGAGACATTTAACTGGATCAAGAGGGATTTTCCATTAATGAAACTTTGGGTCGTTACAGTTATAAATGAATTTATGATGGTATACTTTGTATTCAATACACCTGATGAATTTTAGAATATTCATGGGCCTTTTGGAGACTATAAAAGGTCCCCCTGCTCCTTGAAGACTCATCATGACAAACTTGTGATCCCTTTCCCCAATTATCTGCTCTCAAATTTCAACTGTGGAAAAGATCTAGAATTCTCATTTCATATAATGAGACTTCAAAGCTATAAATATTTCAAGTCCCTCAACCATTCTCTCAATTCTATCTTTATCTATTGTACTTCACCCATCAAAGATATTTATGATAAACTCATAACATGTTTCCCTAAATAAAATCTATCTCCCCTCAACCTACATTCTCCAATGGTTAACACTCTATTAAAAGTATGTGATAGGTTACTTGGCTACCATTTAATCTTAATAGGGTGATCACAGGCCACAATTGTGAGGGATGGGTTTCTTGGTAACTATTTTGAATAAGATATTTATATAATAGAACTCTCGAGTCTTAGGGTGGAGATGTAGGGTCTCACATAGATCTTTAGTCAAACCCCTTATCAATTGTGTTTTTCCTCTATTTAATTTTTTTCATTTCATCATTTTTCATTTACTTTCATACAATAATAAATTCAGTTCAATCATTTCCACAATTAAATTAATTTATATATATATAAACTCAAATCAAATCTATCAACTATTTCACATTTTATTTCTCGCTTATTTATTTATTCATCACTTTATTTTCAATTTAACCTTTTATTTTTTTCTTTAATTATATAAAATGATAATTCACCTCCCCCCTCTTGTAATAATCTTTTACTAACATTCAGTATCAAAGGAGTTCTTTTCATATTTTTCCCAAATATCTTATTTTAAAAAAATGATTAATTTTATTTTTCAAATCCTAGATGATTTAAAAGATATTTTTTACTATGGAATATAATTCCAATTCACATGCTACTGTTTTTTATGGAACTGATTACTCCTATTGAAATAATAAAATTTCAACATTTCTTGGTAGCATTTATTATCCAATTTGGAAAATGTTAATGTATGAGTATGTTACTACCAAAGAATATGAATAAAATTGGAATCCTAGATATTTTAACAATTTTGAATGAAATACCAATTCTATTTATTCCATTAATTTTGGTCTCGAATGAAATTTAATCAATCATGTTTCTTATTGATAAAAAATGATTATGAGATTTGGAAATCATTCTAATTCACACAAGAAGGAGAAAAACAAAGGTAAAGACACTATATTAGATATGTGCCATAAATATTTTGAAAGTTTTACTATAAATTACAATGAATATATTACAAGTATGTTTAATTATATTTACTAATATTTCAAATGGTATAAAGTCCCTTGGTGGAAAATTATCTATAAAAACTCTCATAAAGAAAATCCCCTACGTATTTCCTAACTTCAAAGCTACTAAAGACATGGTTATTCAGGAACATAAATACATGAAGAAAATGGAGTTTAGTGAACTCATAATATCCCTAATGACATATAAAATCATGATAAAAAGGACAGAGGAGAAGGAGTTCAATGAATCCAAAAATGTCAGGAATACCATTTCCTTCAAAATACCAATGATGAATAATTTTAAGGTTGGATTTTATAATATGCTCATTTCTTCAAGAACATGAAAAAATTAATTAGGGATAATAACTACCACATTCAATCCAAAATGTAAAATCCATATATATATCTAAAGGTGATATTTTACAAATATAAAAAACAAATGTCACATCAAATTGGATGTCCTTGTCTATAAGAAGAGGCTCAAAGAAAAGAAACAAGGTAAAAATGGTTTCAAATTCACAACAGGGAGTAAAAATAATGACTCCATGGATTCAACATCATTATACACTTATAGTGACTCAATATAAAATATATATATGGAACATGTTGATTAATATGTCAAGGTTAGTGACCCTCTTCCAAATTTCTCATCCCCTTCCTCTTCTACCAATTCTTCCTACTCATCATATTTTTTATTCTCCTTCATCCACCTTAATTATTAATCTCTAAAATATGATCGAGAACAAATTATAAATTTTTATCCTAAACTTTTTTCTTTATTAGAAAAAAATTAAAATAAATATAATAAATTGGTTTAATAAATCTAAAACTTCTAAATGAGAAGTATACTCCCTTAAATGAAAATAATGATCTCTCCAGGAAAATAAAAAAACAATCAGATGATAATAATATTCATTCCACCATTAAATATCTTAAAAAATAATTTTTCAAATTCAATTAAAGTGAATAAAATTAAAATAAAATTTTTGGATCTAAAAAAATTTGGAAAGAGTGGGTCGACTTTGGTTACTATAATTGTGTAAAAACTTATAAGAATCAGTCAAAATATAATTTTATAAAACATGTTCCCAAGAAAAATTATATAATTATCAAAAAGTAATTATTAATTTAATATATTAATTTGATTAAAAAATAGGTGATATGGATTACCAAATTCAATCTATCCTTATTCTAATTTTTATAAAAGAAAACATGTAGAGAAAATATGGATTCAAAAATAAGAATTATCTCATTTAAGTAGAACAAAGTTTGTGTGGATACCAAAACAATCAGTATTTTAATATTTTTGGAAATGTGTATTTCAATAAAAACCCCAGAAGAAATACTATAGCAAGATTCTGGTTGCTTGAAACAAATTTTGGTGACCTCTTCAAATTCAATCAAATCAATATATTTAAAGAAGTTCACATCACATTTAGCAATAATTATAAGCGTATGATAATCGATGAAGGTTTCATCATATTTTTTTAACTCAAACATATTTAAAAAAATTAATCATAAAAGGCTTGAAACACAAATTAGTAAGTTATGGTTAATTATTTGATATTGGTTTTAAAATATATTTCAAAAATGATTTTTTAAAATTTTTTAATTAAAAAGGAAAGCATTTATTTACTACTTCAAGAATTCAAAATATTTATAAAATTAATTTAAAATCTCTAGCTAGACAAAAATTTAAATTTTTTAGTGAATAAGTGAATGATTCAGGGATTTTGAATAGAAAAATTGGTTATTATAGCTTACATTCTCTTATAAAACTCAAATATTATCAAATAATATGAGATATTACCAAATTTAATTTAAATTATGACATGGTTTGTGAATCATGCCAATATAGTAAGAAACAGAAATTATCTTTTAAATTTAAAAAAATGTTATTTCATCTTCAAAATATCTTGAATTAATTCATATTTACCTTTTTGGTCCTGGTCAAATTTAATGCCTAAGAGGAAAATCATATACTCTCATAATTTTTGATGACTTTACAAGATTTATGTGGGCTTATTTATTAACTCATAAAAGTGAATCTTGCAAAGACTTCATCAAGTTTTAAAAAATGGTTGATAATTAAAAAGATTTTAAAATTATTTTAATTCATAGTGATCATGGTGAAAAATCTAATAATAAAAAATTTTATTGTTTTTTTTCTTCCAAATGCTATAATAATTCTTTTTTTCTCCTTGAACCCCTCAACAAAATGGGGCAGTATATAGGTGAAATCGAACTATCCATGAAATATCATAACCACTTTTAAAATAATTATATCTTCCAAAATATTTTTTAGAAAATTCTATGAATACAACATGTTATATAATGAATCATGTTCTCAATATGCCTTTTTTCAGAAAAACTATTATTGAATTTGATTTAATAAAAAAAATTAATCGTCATATTTTTCAATGTTTTTTGTTGAAAGTGTTTTATTTTAAACACCAAATACAATATTAAAATTTTTGATTCTAAATTTGGTGAAGGTATCTTTATTGGTTACTCCAAATCAAGAAAATCCTACTGTGTCTTTAACAAAAAATAAAAATTATTGATGAATCAATCCATGTTGTTTTTTATGAAAGTCTTCTAGAACTAATTCATAAAATAAATTGTAATAATGTTTTAAATAAACTATTTCAAACCAAGTAAGTTTAATAAGAACAATAATATCCTTCAAATTATTTTCCTAAAGTTTTCAAAAAATATAATGATCATCTAATTGAAAATTCAATTTTTGATTTACAAGTAGGAACTCATACTCATAAATCAGTCGTAAATGAGGTTGAATACCAAGACTTTGTCTCTCACCTTGAACACCAAAACCTTAATGATTCCCTTAATGATGAAAATTAGGTACTTTCCATCCAAGATAAAATAAATAAATTCAATATAAATTATGTATAGACTCCCATGGAAAGACCAAATGACCAAACCATTATAGTATATAAATGGTATATCTAAAAAAACTAGATGAATCTAGAAATATTACTAGAAACAAAGATTATTTAGTTATAAAAGGTTATAACCAATAATAAGGAATCGACTATAGTAAAATATTTTCATCAATCATTTAGTTATAATCTATTATAATATTATTGTAATTCACCTCTCATATGAATTTCAAACTCTTTTAAATGGATGTCAAAAGAACTTTTATAAATGGTTTTATTTCTGTAAATATTTTTATGGAACATCCACTATGTTTTAAAAATACTCTTTTTCCTAATTTTATTTTAAATATTATAAATGATCTTTATAGTTTAAAACATGACCCACGGGCTTGGTATGAACATCTTGAAAATTTTAATCTTTAAAATTGTTTTAAAATGGTAAATTTTGATCCAACTCTCTTCTTAAAATGTGTTTGAAATGACCTTTTACTAGTTAAAATTTATATTAATGATGTAATTTACATCTCTATCAATGAAAATATTAATTATTTAATTTATGATTTAATTATTATTAATTAGATATGTGCTTTGTGGGTAAACTCAAATTCTTCCTCGCTTTTCAAATTTACTAAAGAAATTATGGAATCATTTTAAACTATGGAAAATACACCAATGAACTCTTAAAATGATTCAAAATGGATCATAATAAGAAATTTATCACACCCATGAGTATGACATGTAAGTTAATCTTGGATTAATTTGGTAAAATTGTAGAAAAAAAACTTTATAAAACTATGATTGGTATTCTACTTTACCTTACTATGGCCTAGCCTAATATCATGTTCAATGTTTGTCTATGTGATCATTTTCAAACGAATCCTAAACAATCTCATTTACAATCTATCAAATTTATTTTTTATTATTTAAGTACTAGTGTAAATTTCCATCTAATAGGGAAATTAATCATCTTGTGGAGTAGTAAGAAGTGATATTTTGTTTCTCTTTCTACATATAAAGAGAAATACATAGTTTCTGAGAGTTATTGTGCCCAAATTCTATGGATGAAACACAATCACATTGATTTTGGGCTAAAATTTTACTATATATTTATCAATTAAAACAATATCAGTGTCATAAATATCTCTAAAAATACTATTCTAAACTCTCACACAAAACACATTGAACTTCATCACCATTTCATATGAGATAACTTCTAAAAAGTTGATATCTTATTGGAATTTTTCCTAATAATATTTGAAATCACTAATATCTTTACTAAACCTTCCACTATTTATTATTTTAAATTCATAAAAGGTGGATAAGTAATGGTTCTATTGGTACATTATTCTTTTTATCTATGTTATCTAGAGTTATCTTTTTAAAATATTATGAAAACTTGATCATGTTTTTTCCTCATAAATTTCTTTTTTTATTCTTGTATTATTTTATTAAATATGTCCTCTTTATCTCACCCATGTATAATTTGAGGTGGTACCTTATATATTTTAATTATGAAATTTTATTTATGATATATCTTTTATTTCAAATAAATTAATTATTTTCAAAACAAATCTCTTATTTTAAAATTATCGAAATCATATTTCCAAAATATTAGTTACTTTTTGAAATATTAGTATTATGTTTAAAAAATTATTTATTTTGATAAATTTTTAATTTTTTTATTTTGTAGGATATATTTATATTCTCTATTATTTTTAAAATTTTATATCTCTCTTGAAAGAGATTAATGATAAGTAAAAAATATCATATATTTTTTCCTCTAAATCTCTTCTTCATTTATCTTTTACAAAATAAAAATTGAAGTATGTTTTTGAAGTATTATTTCACTTTCTAAAAGAATTTCCTCCCTCGAGATTTTCCAATACAGAAATAAATCATGGAGGTAAATAAAATCATTGAGGAAAAGTGTTTTTTTGTCAAGGGTATACAAAAGATTTGTTTTTATTTTCATTCTTTATCACTTATATTTTATCTCTTATATTTTCACCTTTTCTTGTATTTCTATCTCATTATTTAGTCTTCTTATATTATTTTATTATGTTTTTTAATTTATTCTCTGTTAATATTATCTTTCCTTTAATTTTTATCTCTCCCTCCCTAATAATTATATTATTTTGGGATTTTTGAAGATAAGAAGTGTTTTTTTAAATCAATTATTATAATTATCTTTTTACTTTTCTTTATCTCTCCTATTTTAATTTCCACTCTCTATAATAATCATATTGTTATGGGATTTTGAAAAATTAAATATGTTGTCAAATATTTTTATCATTTTCAAAAAAAAATCTCTCTTAAAATTAATTTTCAATTTTTTTTATTGTACAAATCTCCCTTGAGTTTTTCTTCAAAATATTTTCTTTTTTTTCCTTCCTCTTATTATTTTTTTATTTTTAATTTCCATATATTTTTTATAATCAAAATCGGTGATAATTATATAAAAATTAACGGGATAAATATCTTAAAAGGTAAGGTGGATTAATATTCTAAAAAAATTATTTCACAAAGTGGATAATTTTTTTAATTTTTTAAAAGGGGGAACATTAAACTTTTTAATTATAGTTATTAGTATCATTCATGATATGTTTACATATTGAAATTGTTTTATATCATTTAATATATATTTTTCTATCAAATTAGCATGTTTAAAATATTATACTCTATTATCTTGAATTTCATTTTTTACCATAAATCTATTTTACTATTGACATACAATTAATTTATATTTTTATGATAAGTGTTTTCTATCATCAAAAGGGGGAGATTATTTTATATATTTATATCATTGTGTTTTTCATGATCATAAACACTATATTATTTATCCAATGTTTTCATTTGATTCATTTTATACTTTTTAAGTTCATTTAATGTAAAGAATTTATTTGACTTTATGGTGTCTTTAAAGTCATTTCAAGGATGACATACTGATATAGATAAAGTAATAGAAATATTTCTTTACACTCTTTAAGTCCTTGTTAGAAACATTGAAGATCCATAGAAGGGATTGGAATTAAGTATAGGTGGATATGGTTTAAGGTGTAGGGGTTTGATGAACCAACTACTTGGTTTCATGGTGTCAGTAGCCCATACCTCTAGAAAGACCATTGGGTACCCGGTGGTGGAGAAAAAACTAGATGGTGGCTCATCCATTAAAGGGGTAATCTTTCTAAAGGCCATTAAATATCCACTAGGCAATATAAGAATGTTGTTGGAGGTTCTTTAGTAGATAATGACTCTAAGAAACGCATCATCCACAAGATTTAGGCTATTGGGTACTCAATGGTGCCACCATATCCCCAATGAGGATTTATTATATGTGATCAAAAATGAATTTATCATGGTCAATTTTAAATTCAATACACATGATGAATTTCAAAATGTTCCTAGGACTTTTGGGGGTTATAAAAGGACCCCCTTGGAACCTTGAAGACTCACCTTCATAACCTTCTGATCCTTTATCCAAAAAAACATTCTCTCAAAGATTAATCAATTATAAAGATCTAAAATTCTCAATTCTTCTCAAAATCCATCAAAGTTATAAATACCTCAAGGATATCATCAATTCAATAAAATTTATTTTTCTTTATTTTAATAGATAAATCAAATATATTTTTGAGAAACTTGTAATGGGGATGCCTAAAGAAACTCTCTATATCCTCAACCTCGATTCTCCAATGTTTAAAACTCTACTAAAAGTGTGGTATGGGTTGCTTGGTAATTAAAGAACCTCAAGAGGGATATCAGAATCCATAATTGTAAGGAACAGAGTTCTTTTACACCATTTTGATCAAAGGATTTATAAAATATACCTCTCAAGTAAATGGGTAGAGATGTTTGGGATCACATCATGTTTTAGCTAAACTCATTATAAAATTTTTTTCCCTCTATTGACTTTTCTACACTGTATCATTTTACATCGATTCACATACCTTCATAAATTTGGTTCAGTTATTTTCACACTTATATTACTTTGATTTTATCTTTATAAACTCGAATCTAATTTATAAACTATCACACATTTTATTTCTTGATTCTTTATTTATTAATCACTTTAGTTTAAAATTATCATTTAATTTCTTCTTTAATTTTTTGAAATGAGAAATCACCCCCCCCCCCCATTCCATAATCTCTAACCAACACCCCCATCTTGGGTAATTCCAATGATCAAACCACGAATAACTATCCCACACTGTGTGAGTTTCACACTCTTTGGGATGATAAAAGACTAGAGGCAAAACCTTAATCTCTGTCTAGGAATATGAAAGAGATGGACCTTATAAAATTCAATGATGTTCAATTTTTTGACCAATTTTTGATAATATGTGACAAATATGACCATAGGGAAGATAATTTACCAACAATTTCATCAATCAAGTAAGTTATTCAAAGAGGAGAATCTGTAGAGTTCAATACTCAAAAATTTCAAAAACCCCCAAAAAAACAATATAACTATAAGGTAAAATAACTACACTGGATTCTATTGGTTAGATAATAAAAAAACCAATCAGCTATAAGTTCTGAATCCATACCATCTAGAAAATTTTCAAACTCCTGCCTAGTTTCGATCCCAAAAAAAATAAATTTCAATATCCTACTTTATAGTCTTATAAACCTATCAAAAAACCTAATTTTCCACCTAGGATAAACCAACCAACAAAAATATCTCTCCAAATTATTCATCTCCCAATACTCAAACAACATTATAAGAAAGTGGAGGAAATTAATTCTAAATTTTCATTACTAAAATTTGAATTAAAAATAATTAAAACTTGAGAAAAACCCATTCCTACTCTGGTTATCACTTAATCATCCTTTTGGGGAGAGTCTAGTTTCCTAAAAACTTCTAATAAAAATGATAAATAAATAACCTTTGAATATGGGATACCTGAAGAACATAACTTAATAGTTTATGATTTTTTAGTCAAGAGGAATGATATTTCCCTTATTCACTTGATAAAAAATTATTCTTCTTGTATTGAATTCCCTAAATCTATCATTATTAATGATTTTTCAAGACCAAAAATCATTGAAATCTTGATAGAAATAATGAAATGTGATTCATTATACATTACTTGAATTAACCTAGAAATTATTTTTACAAAACCATCAGTTTAAAATGAATCAATCGAGTCTAATTAATAATATCAAACTATATCAAGTAATTTTTTATCAAACCAATATTTAACATAAGTCATTTTCTTCCTCCCGCAGGTATTCATTCTTAATGTATAATCAAAACCTTCCAATTTTAATTTCTATTTCTCTCAAATCTAATCAAGAGATAATTCTTCTTAATTTCTTAATTATGAAAATGAAATCAATTGAATCTGCAATATTTTATATTCCTTTGATTATCCTAATTATATGGACCCTTTGAATTATTATTGAATCAGATTCTAAACTCTCTCACCCACCCTAATGGAGAGTCAATCCAAATATAATGGAAGGTTTGAAAATATTAATATGTCTAAAGTTGGTATTGGATAATTTTGGGGTCCACATTGAACTATTCAATTTAAACTAAGTGCTTCCCGAGAGACAACACAGTTTTTTTATAGGTTTTATATTATTTTATTCTGTGTTTTTAAATATTATTTTAATGTAAAAGAAAATTAACAATAAAAGTTAAAAAAATTATATATATTTATATTTTTTTCAAAATGGTACACCTAGTAGATCAAAGGAAAGCAAGTGGGAATCAAACCTGTAACCTTTGGGAGAGAGTCAAAGGTTCCTTTCAATGACCTATGGAGTGTCCTACTTTTATATTCACTCTTTATATATATATATATATATATATTTAATATTTTTTGAATATATATATATATATGAAAATATAAATTTTTCGACTCTTGTATTTTGAGTCAGTGTGAATTGCACTAAATATAAAGGTATATTTTTTTATCTTTCATTTGTTTTAATTTTTTTTAGTTAATGGATCCCCTTTATATTTCCATATAGTTTATTTATGTTTTTATATGAGATGTATGTGATCCATAAGTCAAAGGATTTAAATTTCAACCATATATTTCCAGAAGTTCTATCCAATTCTCTCATTTTCCGTATGGGTTTTGTGATGTCACGGAGATTGAATGAGAAATTGGGCGTGATGAAATTTTTATCTTAAAAGCACTAGGTGAATCTTTTACAATTAATTTTTAAAACACTCTCCTATATTTCTAATCCATTCTAAGTTTTCTTTTGTTATTTTTTTAACACAAAGGCTAATTTTATTCTTTGTTGGGGGTGAAAGGGAAAAAACGCTTTGTTTAAGGTAATGGAAAATAAATTTCATTAACCATTTACAAGAAAATATATTTTAAGAACATTAAAAATGAATATAAAATAACCTATCGTTCCTTGATTAAGATTTTAATGAATTTTTAAGTTCATGAGTGTAGATTTTGGAAAGTGTAGTTTTCCGATGTGATTTTTTACCATTAACATTTTCATCATATATAATCAAAATATAACTACACACACCCTTTGAATTATAGGGTATTGGTCTATGTTATTGGGTTCACTTAATAAATTTCATAGGTGTGGTGATTGTTTAAATTTAGCATGAGTATTTTAATAAACTAAGACAAAAAAAATGTAAATAATAAATAATAAATCTGTATGTAAAGAAATTGATTAACCTAATGTGTGGATTTAGGCACATAGGGATCATGACTATCTAGTTTTGTAACCTGAATTTGGTTATTATAACTCTATTTATGGTATTTATATTTTTATATCTTTTTAATTAATTCGATATGATTCATGAGTATGTGATATTCACTTAGTTCCCTAAGGTATTTTTTCTTGGGATTCGTCAGTAATGTCTCGCTACATGGGTTGAAATGATTGAGAGTAATATCAACTATCATAGAAAAATTGCAAACAAAACTACAAAAAAATAAAAAAAAAATTAATACTCTTCCTATGATTAAAATATGATTCCACCTAGTGCTTCCATATTTTCCCCCTTGAATAAAAATAAACCCTTGTATCTATTATGATGCACAACCCATCATCAAGTTTAATTGAAATTGGATGAAATGTATTGATGAATTTGAAAAAAGGAACATTCTTAATATTGGGAAATGATTATGAAACTAATTTGTTTTAAATTATTTTTATTATTTTCAATATTTTTTATATGATGTATTAATGGTATCATTGTATGTTAAAAAAAATTAAGAAACGAAACTCAATTTTCATCTTGTTGAGGTAATTGTTTACTCAGGACTATAAAGCCTCATGTTGGGTGTGTGGATAGCCACTAAAAGTTGATAATATTAATTATTTATATTATATTAGTCATTTGATTTAATGTTTATAAATAGTATTACTATGGTATTTTACAATTTGAACTTCTTTTATTATCATGTTTTTTATTCCTTTTTATAATTCACTATTTCTTGTTATATTTTTGAACAATTGTTGGTCTTGATTTTAATTCCATACTTCATTTTCATGTCTTCTATTTTATAATGAATATATTATCCTTTTAGATCACTATTCTATTAAATTGGTAAGATAATCAATGTTTTCATTTAAGGCTGAAAGTTTTGGGTGAAGAAAACTGGATGATAATTCGCTAATCTGCATGTTATAGCCATTTAAAAACCCCAATTAAGATAAAATTTTATATTTATATATATTTTAACTTGGGGATTATTTATTTAAATATTGGATAGCCCTAAATAAAAATTATTAAGGATGATCTAGGCTACTAAAGTTGAAGATAAAATTCTGGTCTAGATTTTGTGTCCCACAATGATATCCCATTAATTTTATTATATCTCTATAACCATAAATCCAATTTTTCTAAAAATTCTCATAATATTAGAGTACTTATGGGAATTAAATTTCTTCTTAAATGGACCAACCAAATTTTCCCACATGGATTCTATTTCATGAGGGTAATTTCGACTGACTCTAGTTCAATCCAATTTCAGATCATGGGAGGAAATTCTATATTCCAAAAATGGTCCACCACCCCAAGCCAACTATAATAAAGTGGGAAAATATAGACTATTGGGAGATTGATTCATGGACAAAAAAATACTTATTTAAGGCATTGTAGATTGAGTATTTAAGAGGAATTATTTTTGTGTTTTCAATATAATGTTACACTATCACTTCAATATTTCAAGTTAAATTATTCACATGTATGTTATTATACATCAAAATAGTGCTAAATAAAAGTTCTCATTATACTCATATTCTATTATTCTAAACAGTTTGATTCTAGTTCTTAATACTGTGAATTTATTCACTCAAAAAAATATTTGATATTCTTCACACAACAGTAGATTGTTCATTATTTTATTGTTTTCTCTTATTCAACTTCCACCCTTATGAGTTAACTTTCATATTCCATTGATATATATTCATCAAATAATGGGTAACCTGATTATGGACTGATAAAAGGGGGTATAAAGGGTCTGGGTTGGATTTTATGTCTTATTCTATCAATGTTTAATCACTTCTTGTAAATTAAAATTTTTATTCGACAATTAATTACATTATCTTCCTTATTGAATTTTAAGGACATGCATTTTGAGTGTTAATATAATACTTTGCCATGGAGTATTCATTAATATGATCCTCCTTGGTTATAGGTGATTGTTATTATGTTTTGCAGGTGTTAAACTAGTATGTGATGGGTTGTTTTTCTTAGTTGAATGAATTCATCTCAAATTTTTTTAATTGAAATCGTTAAAAATAAATTCATTCAATCCATATCTTGTAATAACCTAGGATAAATCCACATCCATTAATTTAATCAACCTAATTAATTTATTGTTTAGTAATAAAAATAAAATAAAACACAAAACTTTGATATTCTCAAAACCAAAAAAAACAATATAATGTGTTTTTGTAAGTTCTTCATAGTTCTCTTAGGATTCGACAACCCCTTTTATGCTACATGTGATAGTTTCAACCCCATGTTAAATTTTGGAAAGGATAACTTTTGACATTTTTTACAAGGACCAAAGTAATTTATCATTGACACTTACATTCTTTATTCACCCCATTTTCTCTTTTTCTCCCTTTTCAATATGTGCATGTTCCTTTACACCCGGTAACATTCTAACCGCTTAGTTGGGTATGATAACCCATGTTTGGAGGGATCAAGAGAACCTAATAGTTATCTACATTTAGATCCTAATATTCCTGAGAATCCAAAAAAGTAAATTTGAGTCTAATATAATTGAGGTTTATTCATATTACCCAATCTTAAATCCACATAATAATCGAATGGGAAATCTAAATGAGGTAGACCTTGGATTGAGTAATTTCATTGATCAAACCATGAATGAACAGCCCTTTCTAGGTGGGATACACACTCTTTTGGGTGATGAAGGACTTGAGGATAAAGTTTTATCCCTATCTAAGAAGGTCTAAAACATAGACTATAATAAATTCAATTATTTTCATTTTATTGACCCTTATTTCATAATTTTTAGAAAACATAGCCATAGCGTAGATAATTTCCAAACTATTCCATAAATCCAATAAGTGATTCATGGAGGACCATATGTTCAGGTCAATAATATAAAATTTCAAAATCATTAAAATAAAATCAATATCAATATAAAGTATAATAGTCATCCCGGATTATATTAGTGGGATAATCCAAAACTCAATCAACTAAATTGACAAGAATCATAAAAACTATAATACTTTTTAACCCATAACTAGTTTCAATCCCAACAAGGACAATTTCAATTTCTTGCTATCAAATTCCAATGACCTAATCTCTAATTAGGATAAATAAACCAACTGAAATCCCACTCAAATATATTCATATCCCAATACTCGAGCGACTATGTGAGAAAATGGACGAAATGAATTCTGAAGTTTCATTACAAAAATTTAAAATAAAAAGAATTAAAATTTAGGTGGCACCAATACCCAATCTAGTTATCCATTACTAAAACTTATGGGAATAGTATATTTACCCATAAAACTCTCATAAAAATTGTGAAGAACTAGACTTTGAAACTGGGATACTTGAATAACATCAAGGAATTGTTGGTGGATGTTTATGTCAAGGGGAAAGATATTTTCTTTATTCACAAGAGAGAAATTTTTCTTCTTAGATTGAATCCACTAAATCTATCTGTATTAATTATTTTTTAGGACCAAGAATGAATTTACCCATGAGATAAGTCATTAATTCTGAGTCTATATCCTTTCCTTTAATTAAACCTAAAATTATAGAAGTAAGACCATTATTTCATAATGAATCAATCAAGTAATATTACAACTCGCAAACAATTTAAAGTAATTTTGATCAACTCAATCTTAAACATAAGGCCTTTACTTCCTCTGTTAAGTATTAATTCAGATGGTTGAATAAAAACCATCCCATTATAATCTATTTTGATCTAAAATCCAATAAATAGAGAATGATCTTTGATGTCTTATGTATGAAATTAAAAAAAAATGATCTACCTTTTTTTATATTCCTTGGATTATCCCACTTATCTTGACCCTTATGATTTTTCATGAATTGTATTCTAAACTCTCTAAACCATCACAATAGAGTCTCTATCCCAATATAATGGAATGTTTTAAAAATTTTAAGATGTAAAAAAGTTGGTATTGGATAAGTTAAGGGTCCATATTGAGCTAATGACTTTAAACTATGTGTTTCATGGGAGGAAACCTCGTTTTTTATATTGGTTTTATATTATTTTATTTTATGTTTTTTAAATTTTTTTACTTAAAAAAGGTAAAAAAAATAAAAGAAGGAAAGTAAATATATATATATATATCCAAAAAAGGGCATTCTTTGCAGGTTAAAGGCGGTCACAATAGGACTCGAACCCACGACCTTTCGGAGAGAGTCATGTGAACCTTCCACTAACTTATGGCATATCCTACTTTCCAATCACCTATTTTTTTATATATACTTATATTTAATAGTTTTTATATTTATATGTTTTTAGATACATGTATGTATATTCTCCATTTTATTTTGAGTCAATGTACAATGTAATAAATATAAAGGTATGTTTTCCTTATCTTTAATTTTTATTTTATTTTTTTATTATTAGGGGAGTACCTTGGAGTTTACATGGTTTATAATTATTTTTTTAGGATATGTATGGGAACAAGAGGTCAATAAATTTAAATTTCAATTGTATATTATTATAATATAAAACCAATTCTCTCATTTTATTTTTAGAGTCTCAAATGTCATAGAGATTGAATGAAAAATTGGGTGTAACATAGACTTTATCTTCAAGACACCGGGTGAATTTGTCTAAATTTATTTTCAATCTTCTCTCCTATATTTCTTACTCAATCTGAATTTTATTTATTTATTTTTTAACAAAGGTAGTAGTTTTATTCTATGTTGTGGTGATGAAAATAAAAAATAACTTTGTGTATGGAAAATAAATTTCTTTAACCATTTATGTGATAATATATTTTTTGAATATTAAAATTTAATATCAAATAATATAGCATGCCTTAATTTTATTTTCATGCAAGTTTAAGATCAAAAGTGTATATTTTTTATAGTGCAGTTTTCCAATGTGATTTTTTACCATTAACATTTTCATCATATTTAATCAAAATATCACTATGCATGTCCTTTGGATTGTTGGGTATTAGTTTGAGTTCTTGGGGTCTCTTAATAAATAGAATAGGTTTGGTGATTATTTTAATTTTAACATGAGTATTCAAAAAAAATAAAAAATAAAAGGTAAATATAAAACTATAAATTTTTGTATAGAGTAATGGATTTATGTAATTCATGGCTTTCAGAACATGGGGATCATGACTCCATAGTTTTCTGGCCAAGAATTGGTCATTTTATCTCTATTTTTTGAAGTTATATTTTTTTATTAATTGAGTTAACTCAAGATGATTCCTAAGTATGTGGTATTTATTTCAATCCCGAAGTTCTTTTTGTTTGGTATTCGTCATAAGAGTCTCGATATATTGGTTAACTTCATTTAGTCAAATATCAATTACAATGGAAAAATTAAAATTAAAAAAAACAAAACAAAAAAAATTAAAAAATTGAATACATGTCTTAATATTAAAATGTTATTCCACACAGTGCTTCCATATTTTAATCCTAAAATAAAAATTAACACTTATGTCTATTTTGATTCACACCACATCATCATGAGTAATTGAAATTGGATAAAATTTGGTGATTAATTTGAAAAAAGGAATGGGATTGATATTGGTAAATGATTTTGAACCTCTTTTTTTAAAATGATTATGAATGGATTCAAAAAAAATTTATGGGGTATTAATGGTAGTATGTATGTTAAAATGTGTTTGGAAAAGGGAATTCATTTTGTATATTTTTGAGATAATTGTTCACACAGGACTAACAAACCTTAAGTTGGGGGTGTTATTGACACTGAAAGAAGATAATATTCATTGTTTATACTCTAATATTCATTTTTTTAATTTTTATAAACACTAGTACTGGTTCATTTTACAATTTGAACATATTTTCTTATTATGTTTGGAATTCCTTCTTAAAATACATTATTACTTGATAAATTTTGAAAAACCACCTAAAATACTTACCGGTATCAATTTTAATTTTGTATTTAATTTCTAGGTCACCCATTTTATGAGTATTATTTTATCCTTTTATATCATTGGTAGGTTTAATTGGGAATATAATAAATGTTGGATTTCAATATCAAAAATTACGGGTAGAGAAAACGTGATATTTGTTCACTAATATGCATGTTGATTCCATGTCACAAATCTAATTTATCTCAACTTTGAAATATATATAGAATACAATGTGGGGAACATTTAATTAAATAGTGGACATATCTAATTATGATGTTTCAATGTTATTCCAACAGGCTAAAATTTAAGATGAAATTATGGTCTAGATTCTAGGGCATAGAAATGTAGCGGACCATTTTGATCATATATCCATAACCACAAATGAAATTGGTATGAAATTTCATAGGATATTAGATTAAATTTATGGATTAAATTTATTATTATATATCCTATCCAATTTCATCCATTTAGATAATCATTCTGGAATATAAATTGGAGGGATGTAAGATGGCTCTAATTTCAGGTCAAGGTTGGAAATTCCACATTCCACAAACATTCAACCACCTTAGGCCTATGATAATGAAGTGGGACCACTTTTACTGTGGAAGGATTAACAAGGAATTTTAAAATTCCTATTTAAGGTAGTGTAGATCGATTATTTAATAGGAATTTTTTTGTGTTTTCAGTGTAATATTACTCTACCACTTTGTTATTGCAAGTTCAATTTTTCACTTGTATGTTGTTCTAAATTTCATTAATTAAAAATAAATGTTCTTATTATTCTAAAATTTTCCTCTTATTAACACTTTGATATAATTTCTTCATGATTTCAATTTATTCACAAAATAAATAGTGAAATTATTCACACAATGGTGGAGTGTTCATTATTTTTTTGTTTTCTCTTCTAAAACATGCTACCGTATGAGTCTGCTTCTATCTTCTATTGAGAGTATCAATGGAGGGAAAACCATCTTATAGTTTGATTCAAGG
Organism: Viscum album; assembly: GCA_963277665.1. NCBI lineage: Eukaryota > Viridiplantae > Streptophyta > Magnoliopsida > Santalales > Viscaceae > Viscum > Viscum album. Next base: position 1,730,896,291 of record OY728127.1, read on the forward strand.
GAGTATAAAGGGAATGAATTGGATGTAATTTATTGGTTTATAAATTTTTAATAACTTATTTTAAATTTATAGTTTAATTCAATGATTAATAACTTAATTGGACTTGTTTAATTTTGAGGACATACATTTTGAGTGTTAATAATATTATATACCTTGGAGTGATCATGAATATGATCCTCTCATTGTATAGTTGATTAGTATTATTTTTGTAGGTATGAAACCATCAAGTGGTTGGTTGGTTTTACTTTTTTGAATTAACACCTCCCAAATTTAAGGAATTGAAATCATTAAAAATAAATCCATTCAATCCACCCCTTATAAATACCTATGATCAATCCATATCCATTAATTTCATTCACATATTTCATTTATTGTTTAGTAATTCAACTCAAATCAAGCCCTAAAAGTGTATCCAATTCATAACCAAACCAAAATAAATAATGTGTGTCTATAGTTTCGTCTTATGTCTCTAAGGATTTGAAAACCCCTTCTATACTACAAGTGACTGCTTCAACCTTAGGGAAAATTTTGGTGGGAATAATGTCTCAAAAAAGAAAGTTTAAGATGTTAAACCCTTAAAAATATTATAACATATGAAGTAATTATTAATTCAATGAAGTTATTATGTGGATAAAATGTAAATACAGATAAAACAAGTGAAAATAAAACATAAAACAATCAAATATCATCTCACTCATAATATAGTCATAATATAGTAAGTAAATAAGATACATAACCTAATGAAAGGAAATTGAGTTATGAATCCCCTTACCTCAAACTTATTCTTGGTTAGAAACACTCTAACCTCATATTTAATACATTTATATTTATTAAATATATATAATAATGATATTTAAATTTATATTAATGTATACCATTCACTTGTAATATCTTATTATCCTTTCAGCAATAAATCTTTTCTAAAATCAATATTTTTGTGTTAACTATTAAGTATTACAAGCATATTATGATTCAGTGGTTAAATTTATTATACCTTGGTCATGGTTTCAGCATTTCTATATTTTTTATAAATGTTTAGATTTTTTTCTTGATATAGTTCTAGAGTCCCAAGGTCATTTCATGTAACTTATGATGGGAATTTTCATAGAAATCACAAACAATTAATTTTTTTGAAATTTTGATTCCATATAAAGAATGGATTTATTATTTAATGAAAATAAGTATATAATCACTTAAAACATTAATATTGTTTTAAATATCATAGTTATACATTGAATCAATTTTTAGATCCATTCATATCAAGTAGGGATGGGAAATGAAATGCATCACTTGTGGAGACTGTAGTCCTCACGTACACACGAGCGACATTTTTATTTTTCTAATGAATTAGAGGAATAGAATGTAGATAATGGTTTATCTTTATAGAATCATAATTATGTAATAAATATAATATTTATTCATTAAATATATCTTGTATTACTATCCATGTAAATTGGTGATGAAAAATTAAATACGTCCTTTATTGTAGTGGTGGTTTGCACATACCCTTGGGCGATGTTTTTATTTTTCAATGGATATAAACAAATTAGATAATGGTTGTTTCATAAGCATAATAAAATTTAAGTAAACTATTTAAAATAATTTAATTATTTTAATATGGTTATAGAATATTTGTTGGAGGTTTAAAAAGAAAGAAACTTGAACGAACTTGGTTAAGACGATGACATCTTTTTTTATATCCTCTTTTGGATTGAACTTAAGACCTTTAGAATAGAGGTTTATAGTCCCACAAAGGGATTGGGGATGTGTAAATATAATTTTTAAGATTTAATTGATTATTGTTTTTAGATAAAAATTAACTCATATTTGTCTTTGGATATATTATGTTGATTCCCTTTTATAGGAAAAAATCAATGGCATTTTCACAAATATTCAATCTTTAAGGGTCATGAAAGTGATTTTAAAAATTAAAAGTGGATACTAAATGGAACATGCATGGTGTTATAAACCATTTACCATACACTTTAATAAATATCATTTTTCTATGATTTTTAAATAAGTTAATAAAATATTATTTAACATTAAATACCCTTTAAAATCATTTTCAAGACTATTCACATAATTCGACTTTAAAGAAATTAATAAAACAATGGAGTTAAAATTTAAATAGATAAATATATAAATTTTCAATAATAATTATCTATAAAATTATTTTAACACCATCATTCATCTAAAAATTATCTCTTTTAATGTTTTTAAAATCATTTGCTTGATTTTTCTACTCCTTATACAATCATTTTATTGATGTTGCATAAGAATTTTATATAACTATAGAATTATTTAAAATATAAACTAAATTTAATTTATTCATATTAAATATTGTGATATTTTACCATTTATAATATACTTTTTCCTATTACTTATCATGAAAAAATATTAAGTGAGTGAGAGTGACATTTTTTTAAATATTTATTTTATAATATAAAATAAATCACATAATCAAATAAAGTGGAACCATAAGGAAATTTTGAAAATATAGGGAAATTTAGGGTCAAAATAAACATATAGAATCAAAATTATATAAGTTTTAGTGATATTTTTTCCTTATATCTTAGATTAAACTCTCAATAACCCTTGTAACCCTTATCGTGGAAACACAATTTTAATATAGTAACTTTTCATTATTACCTAAAATAAAATTAACCTTATTAAATAATTTTAATAAGATGATTAAAAATATTTAATCCATTTTAAAATATTAAATTTCTATTGGTGAAATAAATTAGTTATAATATCAGTGCATAAATCGCATAAAATCTATTATTTTGATTAATGTATTTTTAGAGCATAAAATGAATTTATTCTTATTCTTTTCCAAGTAATAACCATTACATGAATGTTAATATATTTTTTTTATAAATTATCTACAAATTTAATTAAAATAATTCAAAAATAGTGACTAATTTAATTTATTAAGATACAATATTCCTAATAAAAATAGTTTTTTAAAAAAATTCTTGTTTTACCTTCAAATGATTTTATCATTATTTATAACCAATTGATAATCAATTTATGAATGATAATTAATTTTTAAACATGTATAACAATAATTTTACATAGTTTTAATACTATTAGTAAGACAAATTAACGTTTAAAAAAAATATATAAAATGATGTTGCTAAACAAAAAATTTCCATTTTGCTAAGAATTATTAGACTGGTATTCTATTTCATTACTTAACCATTTCATGGATTTCCTTATTTTATTAAATAATAATTATGTTTTATTAACATATATGGTCTATCAAAAAAAAATTTAGAAACTTTTAATTAATTCTTAAATCATGATGATCTCATAAAAGTGATCGTATTTGTAAAAACTGTATTTTCACTATTCACCTAAAAATAAACCATTTCAGGAAAATCTCAAAAATTCAACCTAAGATATTTTTGACATAATGATTCTAAAAATTGTTTTCACCTGATTAAATTAAAATTCTAAAATTCATGTTGAAAATTTTTATAAGGTAACTTATTAGAGGTTGTGTTATTTTAGGGAAACATGTTATAGGGTAACTTACTATAGGGTAAGTTACTATTGGGGAACTTGTTAAAGGGAGACCTATTATAGGATATGGAACAATAGAAATTTTATTTTATTAATTATCTCACCTAATATATAGTGCCTTATTTTATTTCAATTTTCCATGTGAAACATGTTATTTAATACTTATTTATTTAGAGTAATACATACTAAAATATCATGGTTTTATAGTATTACTCCTCTTTATACATCCTTAAAAACCACACCATTAATCCATATTATTCATATATGATTCCAAATTTATCTAGTGGAATCATAATTAAATACATTGGTGGTTCAAACCAAAATCAGAAGAAATAAGGAGGATGAATGAAGATAGGAGGAGGGGAGTGGCTTACCCAAAACCAGAAAGATAGAACAATCACTGATTAACTCCAAAAAAAATGGGGAACCAAAGGGGATTAAAGAGACATAAATATAAAGGTATAGGATAGATAAATTTAATCTCTTTAGTTCCCTGTCAGTTGAATAACAAGGGGGATAACTTGGAAATGATGGGGGAAAACTTCAAAAATTCCCCCACAACACCATTAAGTACATGATCAAGATGTATCGAGTACTCGTTCCCCTACTAGAAATATAATCCTACTACAATAGAAATTTGGTGGGAATCCAATAGGAAAATCCCCCATATAAGGGTCACATGTTACTTGGTTTCCCCTAATCGGGTACTCGGTGGTATCCCTACTATAACAACTAGCAGTATGACCACCCACCTTAACCCTACTATACCTAGCCACCAACACTCAATAACCCCCTCCGCCCCAAAAAATACATGAAGAAAAACTTTCTATAGATATCATGACCTCATAATTACAATATGAATATTGATTCTCAAAATTCCCCCTACTCTAGATCTCAAAATTCATAATTCCTTTGATTTTACCAACCCATTACGATATGGGCCGTTATATAAGTGAAGTTTTCATTTCTGGTGGAATATGAAAATAAAAGTGTGGTAAATATTTTGAGGAACCCAGTTCAAAAATTTTGTTCTAAGAAAATAGATATTATATACCACATCATAAAATAAATGGTTGAGAACTAAGTGTACAAGTTAGATTTTGTTCCTATGAAGGATAAAGTGGCGAATTTCTTTAACAATCCATTATTAAGGGATGGATTTTAGTGGTTGAGGTTGATTATGAGAGTTTAGCCACATTATTATCAAGGATAGTGTATGATTTTTCATCACCTATCCTATTTACTTGGATTTTTAATATCAAAGTGTGAGATAACAACCTAAATTCAAATAATGTGTTTAATTGTATAGGTAAAATATATTTCGGGGAGTTTTTAAAAAGGGAAAAGTTGTGAATTAAAATGTGTGTATGTGTTTTGGTGAATGCATGGACTATTATAATGTGTTTTTTGAGTATTTATATAGGATAGTTTGTTTAGAATATGTAAAAGTATAGTTTTAGAAGTATATAAATTATAATTTGATGTGGAAGATGGATGATAAAAGTGGATGTAAGTTACCCTAATAAACAAAATTTTCATAGTTCCTATTTCCTACACTGAATTCAGTCATTTTGGATTATAATGGATAAATAAAGATTAATCTCTGATTTTAGAGGGTGAATTATATTTAATGATTGATAAAAAATACAAAGTGGTATATTTTTTTAATAAGAAAGTTTTTAAATGGTGAAGGTGTCACTAAAGGTGTTTGTGTCAAAGGGTGGATTTTTCAAAGGAGGGGATTTTTGAATTTTGGGGAATTAGATATGATGCGAGATATTGGTTTTTTTCAATACATTTAATAAATTATTATAACATTAATCCCATTCATACACATATTATTTAGATGTGGTGAAGTCCAACTGGAAGATTAAAATATCTTGGAAGAGGTTTAAATATGGAAATTGAAGTGTTTAGAGATGTTTTTGTGTTGAGTATAGAATGAAACCATAAAGGATTCAATTATGTAATGATGAGCCTATGTATGATTAAAAGTTTTAGAGAGTCTGAATAAATCATGACATAATGATAAGGTATAAACCATTATTGTATTCCTAAAATTTGATGATATTTAAACTGGTCCTTCATTCAATAAAGATCACACCACAAAAGTTAAGTTGTTCTTTTTCATGTCCACATTATGTGGTGTGAGTAATAATACATTATGACAAACCTTATCTTTATTAAACACACAAAAATGATTTATTACATAAACTTCACTTGATACAACATCTTTATTGAAAACTTCATTTACATGACCACTAAATTCCTCTATACTTAGCATTGCATGGGATAACCTGAGAAAATGCATAAGAAAAGGGTGAAATATAAAGCCCAGTAAGGTAATAAACATGGAATAACATGAGGAATAAAATACATGTTAGAAAATATTCATATCAATAGATAAAAAGAGAAACATGAACATAAAGGCTTGATAAAGCATGATAATCATAACATGGAAATGTGGCAGCAGCACTTAACATGGAATTTGCATGAGCCAAGGTACATTGCACATGGAGCATGAGTAAACCCTCATTGAACATGAATCACGAGTAAACCCTCATTTCACTTGAATTATCTTGATTCAACACTCAGTTCACATGATGTATCATGATACTATACTTTAGCCAATGCATTAGAGCTCTATCAGGGCGCACCCTTCTTAAAAATTACATTTCATGCATAAGTGTGCCACATAGATCATACAATATGGAAACGATCATCATCATTTATTCCATGATAAAGGGATTTGGAATAAATACATGAATATTAACAATCAATAAGTAAATTTTTATAAAGGTGAATACCCTTGATAGAGAAATGCTCATGGTATCACTACACAGTGACATTGGCTTGGAAGATTGTAGTGCAATTTTGGCAGCAAAATGGCGTGAAATAATAACCCATAAAAAATGTTTTATGAGAGATAAATGGGTGTCTCATCATATTTACATGAAATTTATAGTAATTGGGTCATATAGATACATGTCCCAACAAACATAATGGAATTTAGATGCATAATTAAAAAGAATTATTGGAATGTAAAAGAGGAGAGAGAAATCCCTCACAGAATTTCAGCATGGTAACGGGTGTACATGGTAGGAATTAATGAGAGAGAAAGGTTTCTCCCATCATACAAAAATAAAGAGTTCAGTATGGTTGAGGTTATAAATCATACCCCAACATTTTCAATTCAAAACAAAAGGGCATAACAACTTAAAGAAAATTGGAGAAAATGAGAAAGGAATAATTCTCGTACATGGAAGTGTGATCCAAAACGCTTGGAAGAGGATTGAGAGAGGCTTCTTGGGAGCTTGGGGCACCTTGGGAGGATTATATAGAGTGTAGGGAAGGGTTTTTTCTAAATAAAAATCCTTTGAGTGAAGATAAAGTGGGATCATGGGTGGGTTTATATAGGAAAGGAGAGGGATTTCTTTATTATTTAGGTTTGTGACACCTCACATTAAACAAATCATAACCTCAAACAAGCCCATGGTTTTCTCCCATGGTTTTTTCCAAAGGGGAATCGAAAAAAATATTTTATAAGTCCAATGGCCTAACTTCTTAAAATAATAGGGTTTCTTATGTGGAGGTGGGTCACACTCTTAAGGAAAGCAATTTAAAAAGACAAAATGTTTTATAAGCCTTGAAGGGTCCACTGAAGATTTGTAAAATAAATTAAACAAACCCAAAATCACATTATTTTAATGGTAAAAAATCTATTTGCCGAAAATAATTTTTATATTATTTTATTACATCACTATTGGTTCATTATGATGTCATAAAACACATTATATATCTAAATGGTATTTGATTTTTACCCAAAAATTCGACTGTCTCCGAAAATCATGAAAAATTCACTGTTCGATAATTTTGAAATCCTGATTCTAAAAATAATATTCATTTTATCTAAATAATTTTATAAATATATTAATTTTTAATTTTAAAATAAAAACTGACATTTACAAAAAATTCATGGGTTTTGACAAAAACAGCTTTCAAACCTTAATAAAAATTACAAATTCATTCATAAAATTATATGATCATTTATATTTAATAAAAAGTAATTTTATAATAATAATATTTTATTAAAATAATATTTAATTCAAAAATCCATTAATTATTTAAAATATAATTCTTAGTTAAATATTAAATAAAAATTATATTTGTGCTTTAAAGACTATTAACAAAGTAACAATAATAAAATGAATGCACATTCTTTATAAAAAAAATAATGTACATGGTCATAGTGCTAGGGTATTGTTACATAACCCCTTATAACACCAGCATAATACCTAAGGGTAAGGTGTGCGATGGTGAAAGACTCTTGGGGTGGCTCGGATAACATCGCTCGGGTGGTAATCTCTATTAACTTCCACTTCTCCCGTAGTCAGTCCCACTCAAGAATAATGTGTTCAAGATCGGCTTGGGATTGGTCAAGAGCGAAGCCCAATGATTTCACCTCCTTTCCGAGCTCCGTCAAATGGGCTTCATATGGGGCAAGTCTATTGGATGAGGCCATCGCTTCCTTTATCTCAGTAAATTGGATTTATTAAAGCCCTATATTTATACTAATTGTGAGATCACTGTTCAACGGCTATATTAGCAACGGTCACAATTCATAATGGTATTTTAAAATCCATAAACATAAAACCAATAAAGTTCACATTTTATATAACCATAAAAAACATTTAATTAGATCAATGGGAATTTCCATTAATGAAAGTATGGGTCGTTACATATTTCACCATGAAGGAGATATTTTTGTCAAGAAACCATAAATCATTCCACTATGTGATATGATCATACTGAAATAAACCTGGATAAATATATTATTTGGTGTAATTTTAATTTTTACACTATAATAATGGTTGTTTATTCCATAGAGTCTTGAATTACATTATAGTGGAGAAGTCCTGAGTTTTTTATGTTTCTCAAGGTTGTGAATATTTTAAAAAACAGACTATAGTGAGATATTTCACATTGTAATACCCATGATAGTTGAGAAGTTATAAGATAATTTTTTTTGGAAACCATCTTATCATGTCATAATGATCCTCATTACACCATGAAAAAAGTCATTCCATAATATGCATGGCCACACATTTATTTGTGCCAAATTCTAGTTTTAAGTGAATTTTCTAATGTGGATTCATTTAAGAGCTATGTGCTACTAAAAATCATTAATTTAATTCCTTGAAACACATTAAGGGTTATATGAAGGTTTGTGTTGATCTAAAGGCTCAAATTGAAGTAGTATAAGTTAGGAATGTAATTTGGATTTGGTTTTTCAATTTGAAATTTAAATTCCAATTATAGTGATTATAATCTATTGTATAAGGAAGAATATATGTGTGAGAGATAGTGTAGGTAGGACTACTATAGTAATTAAAGAGTGTGTGATAGAGTAATATGAATAAGTAGCCACCCAAGAGAGGAGAGAAGTATATAGTATATTTATCAAAATTATATTGTGAAAGTTTCATGAAGTTGGATACTTATAGGGAACCTTGGGTTGGCTCAAGATATGTAATATTGATATGTGAGACATGTGTTTGGCATTTTATATACTTGAGCTATTTGTTTGGAATAGGGTTGATTTGAGATAAGTGTTTTGGAATGGCATGGATTTGATCCATTTGTTTGGCATAATACTAGTTTAAACCATGTGTTTGGAATTATATGGATTTAATCCATATGTTTGGTGTGATATAGATTTAATTATTGTGTTAGGAATGATATGAGATTAATACATGTGTTTAGATTCTTTATTCCATGGATGAAATCAGAGTTATGCTGACACTGGCGAAAATAGGTAAAAGGTTACTTAGGTGACTTAGTGAACACCTAATAATTTAAATTCCATATTCTAAATGATATTGTTAAATCATTTAATAGTTTCACAACTTTTATATAAGATCATTAAAAACTATTAATGATGTCTAGGTTTATATTGGTTTTTAATAATGATTTATTATCATTATTTATACATACACACCTCGTGTGCATACGGGTTATATGAATGATGTTCTAGGTAAAGGAAAGAGGCCTTGATATCTGGGACATGATGTTAGGATACATATTGGAGTTATTTTATTAAAAATTTTATGTTATGTGGAGGTTAATCCCACACATTACTTTGTTTGTCATTTTAGATATATTTTTCATGTATTTGTAATTGAGTATTATTATAAAAGTCTTTTTTAGAAATAAAATGCATATTATCATTTTTGAAATATTATCTTGACTTTAATAAGAATGGTATTTTTTGTTTCTATTTATTATTTTGGTGTTTTTGTAGCAATTAGCTATTAGTGGGAAAATTGTGCCCCAAGAGATGTCTCTCAGACCCCCTGGTGCTAGTCATAGACCTCTATTGATCAGGGAGTGTACTTAAGGGCATGTGATGTTTGAATTCAGACATATAGTAATGTTGGGTAAGGATGTTACAAAATGTTAGTAAACCTTTGTATTCATTAAGAGGTCTCTATTAACTTCATTGGTCAAACAAGAATAAATATCATCAATTATGTACATGTATTTTATTTTTCATTTTAATTTTATTATTTTCTCTCTCAATCAATATTTTTGTTAAGTTTTATATATTATTTTACTATATTTTGAGTATAGAAATACAAAAAACCATTTAAAGTGGTTGATTTTCAAAATGGTTCCATGATAAATGATAAAATATTTTGTAATTCAGTAAAAATATAAGTGAATGTGTTTACTTCATTGAAACAATTTCCTAATAACTTTTCAAGGTCTAATGATAATATTGATATTTAATATGATATTGGTTATGGAACTATTTAGTAATGATTTCACAAGTAGTTTTTTAGTTCCATCATATATAAATTATCTTCATAATGAGGTGGGGCTTCATGATAGGGATAGGATTATAGGATATGAATACTCAATATATTTTTTCCATAAAATATGTACTAATAATATTCGTGATGGGATGGGAAAAAAATATGTTAAACTATAGAATCAGTAATGGAAAAAAATTACATACCAATAGTTTGGAGATTCATTGGACTATCTTAAATCATTATAGACCTAGCTATAAAAATAGTTTTAAGAAACCTTTAGTATAGTTAATGTAAAAATAATCTTTGCTAAATTTTATCCCAACACTTCTGAATTATATTTCAATTACCTAAAAACTAATCTACAATAACATTTATAAACATAATATGATAATTTTATATATATATATATATTAAAACTTAATTTAAATTTTAAATTATTCAATTTTATTTGATAAAAGAATACATAAAAAACGGAATACATATAACAATGGTTTTGGAAACCATTTGTATAGGTATTTGAATTTTTTGGACCTATAGAAATGGTTTTCTAAAAAATGATGTTATAGGGGTTATTATGGAAGTTATACCAATGATTTTGGATAACCCTTTAGTATATCTATGACATATACCAATGGTTTTTTCAAAACAGTTGGTATAGGGTATTATTATGGAAGTTATACCAACAATTTTATTAAATTGTTCGTACAACTATGACATATACAAAAAGTTTTTCCAAAACATTTGGTATAAGGTCTTATTATAGAATCTATAGTAGTCATTTTACCAAAACTATTTGTATATATAGAACCTATACCAATGGTTTTTCAAAAACTTTTTGTTTATGTTCTATCTATGATACTTATACCAATGGTTTTGGCCAAACCATTGGTATAGATCCAATTTCTAGTAGTGAATGACCCTATGAATGTTAGAAAAAATCATAGAGATATTTTATTGAATGAGTATTCTTTATTCAACTAAATCACTTATTTTAATGGTGGTGAATCCCTAGGGTTTTTATAGTTTTAGTGATTTTTGATTGTAAATAAATATTTATACATAAAAGAAACCACTTTCCTGGTTTGATTTATCATGTTGTTTCAGTTCACCAATAGAGGGTGGAGAATTGGGTATTGTGTGAGTTTATAATCATTATGAATGTCTCTTATTTTAAAATAAATTTAAAAAATGTGATTTTTTAAAGCTTTATTTATTTGTATGGATTATAAATTATATTTATTTTTTGGATTGTTTTAATCTCATTCCAACCAGAACTAATCAACCTTTTAAACTAACTCAACCCATCCTGTTAATTTTTTAAACTATATTTTATTGTGGTGAATATGAGTTGAATTTTTTTCACCTACTTAAGATGGGTCAGATGAGATCAAACCACACATGTGCACAACCTTGGGAATGGGGGGTTTCATAATCATCTTCTTAACTAAGAACTTACCAGATTCTACACATAAGACCAAATTGGGTTACAACCTAAAAAATTATGATAGGAAGATTAGTCCACTAATATTATATGTTATCCAATAATACTTATCTTAAATAGATTTAGTATTGGGATTTTTTCCAATAATCATCATTATAAACCAAATATCACACATGTGAGCCTCTCATTCAACAATAATCTACCAAATACAATCGTCTTGCACCACCATTTTCTTATTACTGTGACACGCCAGATGAACCCAACTATTAGTAATACTTTTTAAAAAAGGCACCATTTTATGGGTTTCTATTGATACAATAACCCCTATTCAATGTTTTTGAAGGTTGTAGAAACCAAAATTAAAATATCGCCATGCAATGCAATATAGAAACCAATAAACTATAAATAAAGAACATGTACCTTTCACCATAGATGGACATGTCTCCTTCTTCAATCATGTGGTTGATGAAGATAACTAGTAATATCCAAATGAATATTCCATCCATAATGTATCCATGTGATGATAGAATAACCCAATATTTTGGAAAGACCCTCTTTAGAGCCTTGATATGCTAGTATCTCTTAAGAAAAAGGAATAATGATGAGAATATATATAAGTGAAATAGTAAGAGGCATGGGTAAGATCCAACCACCATATAAATGGTATTGACCAAATTATATAGAACTTAGTGATGCTACTTGAGTATTCATGCATTTACTCATTAGGTATGGTTTGAGTAATACATGTGGCTAAAATTATTTATATCCTTTTAGCTGAGGAAATTATCCCATATATTTAATTATACAAACACTATAACTAATGACAGCCAGTGTGGAAGATTCTAAAATATTAACACTTAACATTTGGTTTTCATCCTTGATGATAAGATTCCATTAGAAAATATAATATGATTCCTTATATTATAACACTTATAATATGATCCTATGATATAGCCATTTTGTATGATATGACTGGCCAAGGAAGTTGATATAATATCACTATATCATAACAAATGATATTCCACTACAAGGAATACAATATGACTTGGATTCAAGTATTCCATATACTACAAGATACATTATATTTTATACTATGATATGTGGTAAAATTAATCATATGTAAATAAGGTTTTAGATAATATCTCCATCAATCTTCCATTTTCACTAAATCCTCATAGAATTTATGTCATTTTATCTTTTATTATATCATATATAATATCTTGTGAAACCATATCCAAAAATCCGTTTGGATATCTTTCAAAACACTTTTGAAAATCTATCATCAAACTCATCATTTATCACATCATAAGAAATACCTTGTGAATATCACTATAAAAATCCTTTTGGATAAACTCTGAAACACTTTTAAAGGAACTCTTTGAGTTTTATAAAACCAAATCCCTTTTTATTAAAACATAAAGTGTGAACTCATGGGACTTTATAGAATTGACATCAAATATTAATTCCAAAATTTGTAATTATAATAAAAGAGTGACATTTAGAAAAGAATCAATGTTTATCAGGAAATAACTGGATTTGAAATGATCTTCATCAAAAACAATTATCTCTATACATATGCCAATCCCATATATCAAACTCACACATTCTCAAATTATCTGAGTATACACTGATCAGGTCAATAAAAACATCACATTTCATTTATCTAAGTGGATGGTAATATCATATTCCCATCATTTAACTAAATATTCACATCACATGGGCCCATATATTTATATTAATACACTTCCTCAATCTATCTCAATCAAGGGACCAAATTTCATAATCATAAAACGAGAGTACAAATCCCATCCGGGTTAAGCCTCCACTAAAGACATGATTTGTAACATATCCAACCATACCCTAAATTGCTAATCCTCAAGGATTGTATAAGAAAATTTTCAATGTACGCATGTTATCATGATAGGTATCTTTAAAATCTTATGTATGGTGATTCAATATTAAATTTTCACTCCTACTATACCAAAGACATAGTATATGACTCTCCTTGTGGTATACTTTATGGGTTATCAAGTGCATAATACACATTTTATGACTCATAAGCTTATTTTTGTAAATTTATAAAAAATATTAACCATGTTAAACATATCATTTAATCATATACTATAATAATATATAAGGAACATAAATTATAGATAACTCAAATTCATACTTTAGAGGTTAATTATCATTTCACTACAAATTATATCTATAACCTTTGTGAAATAATGATAAACTAGAGATTTACTTTTATATAAAATGATGAATTTTATATTATTAAACTCTTTTAATAATACTAATAAAACCATACATCATAACATATATAATCATATCATATTTGATAGACCACTAGAGAGACCATATATCTACTATACGTTTTGGGTTTTTCTAAACCCATTACATCTCTTTGTAATACGTGGAACAAACCTATGTGACCCTAAAATAAAACCCTCTAATAAAACACTATTTTGTTGAATATTTTATTAATAATAAATGATATAATTTTCTCACATTTTGCTAAATATGTTTATTTATAAAATATTTGGGATTTGATCATTCATTTGAAAATTTAGTGAAAATTCCAGTTTTACCCTTTATAGTGCACTGTAGTATTTCGAAGATAAATATTTTTATATTTATTATATGAATTTTAAATTTTGTAACAGGGTTCCTAACTTATGTTTCTACAACTTTTATGCAGGAAACTAGAGCTAAAAAGTGTATTTGGTTGTTGAAAATGGCCCATGAAGTCAAAGTTGGGCTGGACTCGCCAGAATGGACATAGGTTCTGTATTTGGGTCGTAACTTCTTAATATGTGCTTGGATTAGGCCCCAATTTTGAGAGTAGTTAGGGGATTCATTTTTTCCACAAATAATCCTTCTGGAATGAGAGCTGGTTCACGCGTTTTGGAGGACAAATGAGTGGTGAAAGTTGTATTAAAATATTTGGTCGGGATTTCCCATTCACACTTGAAACCTCTTTAAACCTAGCCTCCTCTCCACTCTATAAATTAGTGTTTTTCTCATTTGGAGGGATTGGGACGTGTCTTAGAGGATTGGGAGTAGAGGTGAAGTGGTTCCTTGACATTTTAATTCACCATTGTAGGAGGGAAGCTTTCAAGATAGGATCTCCTCCAAATTGCTCTTCTCTTCCTCCTCTTTGTTGTAATGTTTTTGTTCTTTCAATAAACTTCTTAGTTACTCTTTAATTTCTTCTATTTTCCTCTGTTTTGTTCATTTTAATTCTTCATTAATCTTCTTCTTTGGTCTGGAACTCAAGAGTAGAAGTGTGATTGGGTTATACCCATTCTAAACTGTTACAAATGCAATTCGCTTCTACGATGACTACACCACCCATGGAAGAGTAGTTATTTATAGTAATCGATCTACCTCTCACCTTCTTCATTCATTTATTTTGAATCAATGATCTAATTTAATTCACTAAACATGATCCAATAATTGAGTTTTTAAATTATAAGAAACTAAGTTAGAAAATGAACAATTAACACAAAATGCGCAAGGTCAGGATTTGTGTGAATTGTGATAGCGTGATCTTAATCGGTAATACAAGACCACACGACATCAATTTGTAGAGTTCAAATACAATCCCTAAACTCAATTAATCCTCATTTCCAGAATGTTGATGTGCCTTAATTTACCACTGACCATATGATAGCCTTAGAACATCAATCAAATCAGGGTGTTACGATAGCATGTTCCGAAGCTAGCCTACGGTTTAATTAATTTCATCTTTATTGTGAGGTTAATTCTCATAGGGTTAAGGGGTTAAAAAATTAAGGGATCATAATTAAGTGAATATTAATTTAAATTATAATTATTAATAAATTATTGAAGAGGTATAGTTAGATCGATTACGTTTTTTAAATATTGTCTAAAAAACATCTTTTTGTTGTGTCATTTTAATCGAACTTCATTTCAAAACTAAAAACAAAAAAAATACAATCTTTTTCCAGAAAACTTCTTCTAGATTCATAAAATATAACCAACCCCCATCCTTTAATGTAGTGTTTTTATTATCTTTTATTTTATTTTTAGAATACCTTTAAAAAGTTGTTTTAAATCTACTTCCTCCTTTGAGAAACGACCTTGGTCAGCCACTCCGCTGCACCTAAGTATCCCAAAATCACATTAATCATTTGAGGGCACCCACGATAGTGCTCTTTCAAATTGGCGTCGTTGTCGGGGAGGCAATTATTTTATTCAACTAATTAGAGGTATTTTTTTACTTTTATTTTAATATTTTATCTTCTCTTCTTTCTTTATTCTTTCCCATTTCTCAATTATCTTTTTGGTTTTCTATTTTCTTTTTTTCTTTGGGACCATCAAATCAAACTTCTTATTTTATTATGGTCCACTTTTCTTCACTTCATTTTTCTATTTCTTTGATTTATGACACGAACTAATCCTGAGGATCTCTTCGATATTGACCCTAAGATTGAACACAGCCTTAGGGCGTGAATCCATCATTCTCAGTCTACGGGAAGTGTTGACATTTAACCAACTTGGGAATTCCTAAACTATAGGAATTTTGAAATTGGAAACACATCTAAGTCTAAATTAAAACAAGAAGAAATGGCAGAAAATAATGGAAATGAACTTAATAGAACCATTCAATAATTGGCTGCACCGGATATTCACTATCAACCAAATTGTATTGCATACCCGAACCTCGAATCGGACTTTGAGTTAAAATCTGGGTTAATTCACCTTCTTCCAAAATTTCATGGCTTTTCTGGTGAGGATCCAAACAAACACCTTAAAGAATTTTATGTGGTTTTCTCAACCCTTAAACCAAGAAATGTTTCTGAAGATCAAATCAAATTAAGAGCATTCCTATTATCACTTGATGGAGCTGCAAAAGATTGGATGAATTATTTACAACATGAGGATGTAACTTGTTGGGACGATTTAAAATCTCTTTTCTTGCATAGATTTTTTCCATCACCAAGGACCACATCAATTCGAAAAAAGATATTGGGGATCAAGCAAGCCCAAGGGGAGTCAATGTATGAGTATTGGGAGCGATTCAAGAAGTTGTGTGCAAGCTGTCCGCATCACCAAATTAGTGAGCAACTCCTCATCCAATAATTCTATGAAGGACTCACACCCATGGAGAGGAGAATGGTTGATGCTGCAGCTGGAGAAGCATTGGTGGACAAGACACCAGCAGCCGCACGTGCATTGATCGATAAGATGGCCCAAAACTCCCAACAATTTGGTGATCGAGGTACACCACATGTCAGGGGAGTACATCAGGTAAGTCTTTATTCTCTTGAGAGTCATTTTATTGATACAAAGTTAGAAGAATTGAAACTATGGTGAGGCAAATTTATTTTGAACAAAATACATCTCTACCCCCTCCTTTAAGGCCTTGTGGCATTTGCACTGAGACAAGCCACCCAACTGACTGTTTCCCCCAACTTCAAGAAATCGAAGATTGTGCAGCAGTATTCCCTGGGAGACCATATCAGCAACAACAAAAACCACATCCCCAAAATAAGTATGACTCCTTTGCACCAACATTCAACCAAGGGTGTAAGGATCAATCAGACATGAGGTATGGCTCTGGGTAACAACAAAGGCCCCCTTTTCAACCAAACTTCCAGCAGCCTCCACCTTACCAACAGGGTTTCCAACAACCCCAAAGGAGATTTGAAGCTCAAAAATCAACAAGTCAGCAAAAAGGGAATCTCCAACACAAGGTAGACTCTAACACTGATGATATTTTGAAACAAATTGTTCTTAATAAACAGAATGAGCTAAAGAGTCAAGGTTCGGAGCTGAGAGTGTTGAAGACTCAAATGAGCCAGATTGCCACCACCCTCCATGAACTTGTGAGTAAGAATTATGGAAATCTACCTTCCCAACCCACTCCAAATCCAAAGGGGAATGTCAGTGACATCACATTGATAAGTGGGAAGCAAATGAATGATACATCTATACCTACCATTCCACTGGGATTCACCTCAACTCTAGAGAATCCTCATTCCATACCGACTGATGAGAAATACAAGGAGAAAGATAAAGGTAAGAAAAAGATTGATGATGTTCTTCTTAAACCCCTTCATTTTCCAAAAATGGTTGTTCAAACCATAAAGATGGCTGAAGAAGCAATGAAAAGGTGGTTTTGGACCCATTCAAGTGTGTGGAGATCAACATTCCTCTACTTGAATCCATTATGCAAATCCCAAGGTATGCGAAATTCTTAAAAGAACATTGTGCCAATTGAAGAGGGCTTAAGGGAAATGTGAGGATCAACCTTGGAAGGAATGTCTCCGCACTCATTACACCTACTCAAGAAATTCCAAAAAAGTGAAAAGATCCCGAGACATTCACCATCCCATGTACCATAGGGGAGTTTCACTTCTCTAATGCTCTTTGTGATTTAGGAGCTTCAATAAATGTGATGCCTCATTCTGTATTCTCTTCTTTACAGGTTGGTGAGTTGAAGTCAACGAGAGTAGTGGTGCAGTTGGCGAATAGAGTTACGACATATCCAGCAGGAGTTCTTGAGGATGTACTTGTCTAGGTAAGAGACATGATCTTTCCAGTGGATTTCTATGTGCTTAACATGGAAGATGATCAGGTAAGTTCTCATGCCCCCATTATTTTAGGTAGGACCTTCCTCAAAACTGAAAAAACTATCATAAATGTCAATGAGGGTACACTTTCCATGGAATTTGGGGATGAAGTTGTGATATTTAATGTTATAGATTCCATGAAGTACCCCTCAGAGGATCATTCTGCATTTTTTATCTCCCATTTTGAACCACCGAGTAAAAACAACATGGAATTGGATTGTCCTATGCTTAGGGAGATTATGAGTATTGGTTCTAGTTTGATGTCTAAGAGTACTTCCACACCCGTTTCTAAGGAACAAGACTCTCTAAGATTTGATTTTGAAATGGAATCATATTCTGATTTTGATCATGTGAACTCTAATTATGACATGGCTGTTGAGTATGTTGATGGATTTGATGAATTATTTTCTAATTTTGATGATTTTTATTCTGATACTGATGTTCATTGTGCAGATATGTTTGTTGCATCAATTTCTCCATCTATACATCACCCCCCTACATTGGAACTCAAGCCATTGCCTCAAAATCTTAAATATTCATACCTGCTGAGTGGTGATAGATTACCTGTTATCATTGCTAACAATCTCTCTTTTGAACATGAAGAAAAACTTTTGAATATTTTGAAAGATAACATTAGGGAAATTGGTTGGACATTGGCAGACGTATCAGGTATTATCCCATCCATTTGCATGCATAAGATTATCTTGGAGGATGGGGCTAAACCGATTAGGTATCCAAAATGAAGACTTAATACAACACTTTTGGAAGTTATTAAGAAAGAAGTTGAAAAATTACTTGAGGCTGGTATCATTTACCCTATTTCTGACTCACAATGGGTTAGCCCTATCCAGGTTGTACCAAAGAAAACTGGTTTCACTGTTATAAAAAATGAAAATGATGAGTTATTTCCTGTGAGAGTACAAAATAGTTTTCAAGTGTGTATTGATTATAGGAAACCAAATCAATCCACTCGTAAGGACCATTTTCCACTTCCATTCATTGACCAGATGCTTGAGAGACTTGCAGGTAGGATGCATTATTGCTTCTTGGATGGTTTCTCTGGCTATTTTCATGTTCCCATTACATTAGAGGACCAGGAGAAGATGACATTCACTTTCCCATTCGGTACCTTTGCTTACCGAAGGTTTCCATTTGGACTTTGCAATACCCCAGGTACCTTCCAAAGATTCATGGTGAGTATTTTCTCAGATTTCATTGAGACCTGCATCGAGGTATTTATGGATGATTTTACAGTTTATGGATCCTCATTTGATGAATGTCTCTCTAGTTTGGGTGATGTGTTGCATCATTGTATTGAGAATAATCTGGTCTTAAATTTTGAAAAATGTCATTTCATGGTCAAAAAGGGAATTGTCTTAGGTCATATAGTCTCACAACATGGAATTGAAGTTTATAAATCTAAGGTAGACATTATTTCATCCCTCCCATATCCTACATGTGTGCATGATGTTCGATCATTCTTTGGACATGCTGGATTTTATCGATGCTTCATCAGAGATTTTAGTAAGATCGCTATACCCTTATCTCGATTTCCTCAAAAAGATATTGACTTCAATTTTGATGATTCATGCAGGGTATCATTTGATGAGATAAATAAGTGTCTGGCCACTCCACTGATTATACAGCCCCCGCAGTGGGACCCTCCTTTTGAGCTTATGTGTGACGCCTCCAACTTCACGATTGGATTTTTCTTAACTCAGAGGGTGGAGGGATGTTCACATGTGATCGCCTATGCATCAAGGACACTGGATTCAGCCCAATCAAACTACACAACCACGGAAAAGGAGTTTATTGCTGTTATATTTGCTTTAGATAAATTCCGTTCGTATTTATTGGGCTCTAAAGTAGTTGTTTTTTCTGACCATGCTGCTCTGAGGTACCTCTTGATGAAGCCAGATGCAAAGCCCAGGCTGATCCAATGGATGCTCCTTCTTCAATAATTTTATATTGAGATAAAGTAAAAAAAGGGGTCCGAAAACTTGGTGGAGGACCACATGAGTAGGCTTACTCACACACTAGAGGATGAAACCTTGGACCAGGTACCACTTCAGGACACTTTTCCCGATGATCATCTTTATTCCATCTCAGGTACGCATCCTTGGTATGCTGATTTAGTGAATTACATTGTTTCCTCTGAAATCCCAAAAAATTTGAAGAAGCATCAAGTCCAAAAATTAAAAAGTGAGTCTAGGTATTATGTGTGGGATGATCCTTACCTCTGGCATAGGTGTAGTGACCAATTCATTAGGAGGTGTGTTCCCGATCATGAGATTGAGTCTGTTTTGCATTTTTGTCATACATTTTCTTGTGGTGGACACTTTGGACCCCAACAGATAGCTAGGAAGTTTTTGGACTCTGGATTATATTGGCCTTGATTATTCCATGACGCACATGTGTTTTGTAAGTCATACTCTCATTTCCAACACACTGGGAACATTTCTAGGAGACATGAGATGCCCCAACAACCCATACTATTCTATGATATTTTTGATGTATGGGGAATTGATTTTATGGTTCCTTTTCCTAGTTCATTTGGATTTTTGTATATTTTGTTTGCTGTTGATTATGTGATTAAATGGGTGGAGGCTAAGGCCACCAGGACTGATGATTCTCATGTTATTGTGGACTTTGTCAAAGCGCAAATTTTTTTGCAAGTTTGGAGTACCGAAGGCCATCATCAGTGACCAAGGGACACACTTCTATAATCGGAATTTTTCTTCCCTCCTTCGAATGTATGGGGTGACACACAAAACATCAACACCATACCACCCCCAAAAAAATGGCCAGGTTGAGGTTTCAAATCGCGAGTTGAAACAAATATTGGAGAAAATCGTGCAGCCAAATAGGAAGGATTGGAGCAAGCACTTGGATGATGTGTTGTGGGCTTATAGGACAGCATACAAGACACCCATTGGTATATCCCCATTTCGGATTGTTTTTGGGAAAGCATGTCATCTCCCTGTGGAAGTCGAGCATCGGGCATATTAGGCTATAAAGAAATGCAACATGGATTTGGCCCAAGGTGGAATTAAAAGGAAGTTGCAAATTCAAGAGCTTGAGGAGATTCGACTGTCGTCATATGAGAACTCAAGGCTCTACAAGGAAATATCAAAAGCAACTCATGACAAAATGATCCAACAAAGGGAGTTTCGTGTTGGAGAGAAAGTCATTCTCTATAGTTCACGACTGAAGCTGATGCCTGGTAAGTTGTGTTCTAGATGGTTAGGTCCTTATGTTGGGACTAATGTTTTTCCTTATGGTGCAGTGGAGATCACACAAGAGGACACAATAAGGATCTTTACAGTCAATGGGAAACGTTTGAAGAGATACATTGAGGGACTTCCTACTGATGCAGTGGATTTTATCACACTGCATGACCCCATCATCACTTGATCACATCAGGCTGTTCCTAACCCTTTAACCTTTTTATTCTTTTTCCTATTTAAAATTATACATTTCATGTGCATATATCATCTCATGGGTTCAAATTGAGGACAATGAAATATTTTAAGTGTGGTGGAGGGAACCTTTTAGTTTAGTAATTTCAATCATTTTCCTGTTTAAAAAAAACAAAAAAAATTGTGTGTTTTTCAAATTTTGTGTGTTTGTCTTTCAATTTTCTTTGTTTTTTTTTTGAAATTTTTGAGCTGAAATGATTCTCATAATAATTTTGATATGAGTGAAACAATTTATCCCATGAAACTGAGCTTAAATGAATGCTGAAAATGACTTTGTTTCAAGTTCAAATATTTAGTAATTTCATGAAAAGTACATTGAATTTTGAATCCCATTCCACATCTCACTGTCTTTATATTTGAAACCACATTCCTGTGAGGCTTCTAAACCATTATTTTCATATTCTTTACATTAACCTCACTTCTTGAGAGAACCAAACCATGCTTGATTTAACCAGAATTTGATCTATTCCTATCAAAACTTGAGGGTTTGAGGTACTTATGTTTAAATGATTGAGGCATTTGTTTGGTATTAAAGCCCCTATTTCAAAGAATACTTTTTTATAATGGCCTACCATGAACATTTAATCCTTTTATCCCATAGAATCCATGAATATCCTGTTAGGTTAGCCACATTACAAGCTTATTTTCCCTATCCAACCAACTCTTGAAGTGAAATTGCATAATCTAGTTGAGCTTAAGTGTGGGGGAAGCTATCTTGTGTTGTGCTACCACATTCTGTGATACTTTGGGTGGAAAATTAAATTTTTAAGAGATGTGTTTGCAGATGAAGAAATTCATTATATTGAATGTTGTACCTTTTCTGGAGCATTCATGACAAGTGAATTTGTGCCCTTTCTGGAGCTTCGAATTGAGGTAGAAAGTTGTGCCTATCTGGAGCTTTCAAGAAAATCATGTTTTGGAAGATTGATGTTTTTTATGCTAAAATGATGAATGGTGTAAACTTTCCATGACTTTTCATGATGATGGAGCTGAATTCATACTATGGGGATTGATGAGGAGACTATATTTAAGTGAAAATTAGATTAATTCAATTTTTCTTCAAAAAGAGTCAATCCCTCCTCATTCATCCTCAGAATTTTTCACATATAAATCCTACCAATCGAAAGCCACAGAACAACCCTGAAAAGTCATCATGATAAACATATGTCCTTGACTCACATCGGGTAGTGATGTAGGAATTTATCAAGCCTATGGTGACCCTTGTATGAGTTTGGATGAGAAATACATTGTAAAACAAATTGATATTTGAGTGATGAGAGAAAATTCATGTGAGGTAAGTGTTTTGTGCATGGGAGGATAAATGAAGTGGAAATATATTGAATGATATAAATGGAGAACTTGAAATAAGTTTTTTTATGAGGCATGATATCTTTTGATTCTTGATGTGTAATTTATGGATCTCAATGATATGTGTTTTAAAATTTGTTTTGATTTGATATCGATGTTTACTTGATATGAGGTTTTTCCCAGGAGTGCAAAAGGGTAAGTGTGGGGGAGTTGATAAAACACTATTTTGTTGAATATTTTATTAATAATAAATGATATAATTTCCTCACATTGTGCTAAATATTTTTATTTATAAAATATTTGGGATATGATCATTCATTTGAAAATTTAGTGAAAATTCCAGTTTTACCTTTTATAGTGAACTATAGTATTTCGAAGATAAATATTTTTATATTTATTATCTGAATTTGAAATTTTGTAACAGTGTTACTAACTTAATTTTATACAACTTTTATTCAGGACACTAGAGCTAAAAAGTTTATTTGTTTGTTGAAAATGGGCCATGAAGTCAAAGTTTGGCTGGACTCGACAGAATGGACATAGGTTCTGTATTTGGGCCATAACTTCTTAATACGTTCTTGTATTAGGCCCAACTTTTTAGAGGATCTCGGGGATTAATTTTCCCACAAATCATATTGCTTTAAGGAGATTTGATGCATGCGTTTTGGAGGCCAAATGGGCGGTGCAATTTGTATTAAAATATTTGGCCGAGATTTCCCATTCACACATGAAACCTCTTTAAACCTAGCCTCCCCTCCACTCAATAAATTAGTTTTTTTCTCATTTGGAGGGGTTGAGACGTGTCCTAGAGTATTGGGAGCAGAGTTGAAGTGGTTCCTTGCCATTTCAATTCACCATTGGAGGAGGTAATCTTTCAATCTAGGATCACCTTCAAATTGCTCCTCTATTCCTCCTCTTTGTTGTAATGTTTTTGCTCTTTCAATAAACTTCTTAGTTCCTCTTTAATTTCTTCTATTTTCCTCTGTTTTGTTCATTTTTATTCTTCATTAATATTCCTCTTTTTCCATGAACTCAAGAGTAGAAGCGTGATTGGGATATACTCATTCTAAACCGTTGTAAATGCAATTCGCTTCTACGATGACTACACCGCCCATGGAAGAGTAGCTATTTATAGTAATCGATCTACCTCTCACCTTCTTTATTCATTTATTTTGAATCAATGATCTACTGTAATTAACTAAACATGATACATTAATTTAGTTTTTAAATTATAAGAAACTAAGTGAGCAATTGAACAATTAACACAAAACGCGTGAGGCCGGGATTTGTGTGAATTATGAGAGCACGATCTTAATCGGTAATACAAGACCACACGAGATCAATTTTTAGAGTTCAAATACAATCCGTAAACTCAATTAATTCTCATTTCCAGAGTGGTGATGTGCCTTAATTTACCACTAACCATAATCTAGCCTTAGAACATCAATCAAAGCGGGGTGCTACGATAGCATGTTCCGAAGCTATCCTAGGGTTTAATTAATTTCATCTTGGTGGTAAGGTTAATTCTCATAGGGTTTGGGGGTTAAAAAATTAAGGGATCATAATTAAGTGAATATTAATTTAAATGATAATGATTAATAAATGATTGAATAGGTAGAGTTAGATCGATTACGTCTTTTAAATATTGTCTAAAAAACATCTTTTTGTTGTGTTATTTTAATCGAACTTCATTTCAAAACAAAAAACAAAAAAATACAATCTTCTTGCAGAAAACTTCTTCTAGATTCATAAAATATAACCAACCCCCATCATTTAAAGTAGTGTTTTTATTCTCTTTTATTTTATTTTTAGAATACCTTTAAAAATTTGTTTTAAATCTACTTCATCCTTTGAGAAACGACCTTGGTCAGCCACTTTGATGCACCTAAGTACCCCAAAATCACATTAATCATTTGAGGGTGCCCACGACAGCACTCTTTCACCCTCCCAATAAACTATTTTATATAGTAACATCTATAGATAATTAAAGTGGGAATAATTTTGACAATTGGTAATCACAATGCTAGTGTTCAACTCTTTGATCATAGTATTCAAAGTCCTTCACTTTACAACATCAAATTTTATAGTGATAAGAACTTTTGTTTCTTACTTAGAACTCTTTTTAATTCATCGTCATCATTTTTATTATAAATGTTCCATAAAACTATTTCCTTGGGATCATATTGTTAAAAAAATTTAACATATGAATTTAGTTTTTTTCCAACACATCCTAAACTCTTTTACACATGAATTTATATTCACTTTTTATTTTTACTTGTATAAATATTTATTTATTAACTTTAAAATTTCCTAACTAAAAAAATTCCTCCACTATTATCTTAAACACTATATTAGCTTTATCATATCATGTAAAGATAAAAAAACTCTTCTATATTTGGAAATAAAACTTATTTTCATTAGTGCTAATATTTAACAAATAAACTATTGTATCCATACCATATATGGGTCTCTATATGTTTGAAGTAGTATTTTGAATGAATATTTTATTCCCTAAAATATTACATTTTAGAATGGTGGGATCCAAATTCCTTATATTATAACAACTATCCGGAAAATTATTTATCTCCAATAAAACCCATTTTATCCTTATCATATTTTCTAACATGTTATAGATTCTGATCGATCATAAACCATGTTTATAAAAACATTATCTTATATTTTTTATAATAAACTTTTTTATAAATAACTTCACTTAATATAAATGAGAAATAATATAGAAATACACATTCTTTATTTAGATCCATATTAACCTAATATATTCCTTTAAATGCAAATCCATGATTTGAAACCCCTTTGCTTCATAATTTTAATTCAAACTACAAGCTCTATCAATTAATTCCTATGTCTTGAACACCTGTATATTTTAAATATTTATAAAATATACATTTGGTATCATGTACCCTTCAAAATAAATAAATTTATTTCAATAATAGTAATACAAAATGTTTTAACTTCAATATATTTTCTCAAACCCCTTTAGGTATCCTAGATAATTCTATCCAATATAACATTACCTTACCTTAAAATAAATAATGGTTTCAATGAGAAAAACTAACTATTGTATAGATTCAATCTTCTCAATATTTATCAAACCTTTACCCTCTTGTATTTTCAATAACATAATAGATTGTATATCGTGCTCATCTTTCCTCAACACTTTGAGAAAATCGGGTAAATTTTTATAGATCTCATTCACATTATTGGAACATCTCCAATGATGATTCTAGGATGAATTATATCACATGATCAAGTATTAATGTAAACAAACCAATCTCTCTAAGTCATTAACATACCCAATTATATTGAGTGCATGAGAAGACATTAATGTTATTATGATTATCCTACATATAATTCTTTTTAAAACTTGATTTAACTCATCCCTTCTTATAATAAGCATATATATATTTACTTACTGAATAAATTTAACAAATATTTTCTTAGTAAGGGGTTGTTCTAACACATAGAAATTATCATTATTATTTAATAAAAATTATTAATCTTTTATAAAAACCTCGAAAAATTATTTAATTAATCTTTTATTCATCAAAAATTGATCTCAAAGTCATGTTTAATAATGATGATTCCATTTTCCCTAAACAAAAACTTTTATGTCATGAGTATAATGTTTTAAATTCATTTAATAAGGAATTTTATTAAATATTCTTCCAATAAAATGATAACCATTTTTAAATTAAATTATATCCATTTTTTTGGAAAAGGATCTATATTTCACTAAGAAATGGGTCTTCTTTGTAGTTCCTCTCACCACTTATTTATTTAGTTACAGAATAATGTCAATAATATCATATGTGAATCTTATATGGTTGAGTGGATAACTATTTTCTCATTCCATAATATGGATAAACTCAATATTGATCCTCTAAAATCCTATATAAGGTTTTCCTATCTAATTGTAACCTATATAAAATTATATAAATGGGAACCTTTTCCTATTAGGGTCACCCATAACTTTGCTTCCTCACACAATCTAATCTAGGGGAACCCTACATTGGTAGAACCTACCTAATTGGATTATCAGAGTCTTGAAAAGTGTTTTCCCTAGAAGGAATCAGACACTTATTATTTTAAAAGGGGATTTAAATCTCAACATATTATCTCATGCATTCCTTATACATGTATGTGTTCTTTTGAAGATTTAGTTTGGAATCTCTATTCCTTCCACAAAATCAATATGTTTAAATCATATTAATGTGTACCTATTAACACAACTCGTGACCAAACAATAGTCATAGTTATCATACCTAGCATATAACTCCTTAAGAGAATGTATGATAATTTAAAGAAATAGTTTAAATGCTTTAAAATAAAGTGTAAATTTAAATTTATAATACGACATTTATATTCCTGAATAACAATGCAGAGAATACAACTAAATAAATAAATATTTTGTAAATTTAGACATGAGATCAATGTTTATAAACAATTCATAAATAAATTACAAACACATTATATTATAATAATGGATAAACTTTAACACTTTTATCAAAAATAAACTTTTATATTATCATTTACATGGTTTTAATATGATATCCTTCATATTCCAAATATATGAAATTTTATGGATAATTTTATTATCAACTGATAAATATTTTATATTTTATGTAATTGTTTTACATAAATTATTTATCTCATATTTGATTCTATTTAAACCATTGATCAATCATTCAAAAATTAATTTTGGAATGGTTTAAATAAATATCCAAATATTGTATTAATATAAAAATTCTATATTTTCATTTATTTAAAATTCATAAATAAATATAAATACTTTTATTGTTTTCCTTATTTTAAATGTATAAACACATTACAAATTATTCACCATATAAATACACTTTAAACCATGATCACATCTATTATACCTTTTTTGGTACATTTTAAATATCCCCTCATGTTCAGTGTAGGTATAGAGATCCCACTTCAATTATGGTTTTTGATAATTCAAAAAAATATAATTTTTCATATATATTTTATTTAATTATATAGGTCATATCATAGTATGTGATATGATATCACGCCTTATGATAGGAATTCCTCAACCTATGAAATATTATTATGAATTATCATTTATGTTTGATGATATCCCTATATTGTAATCAATTTCTTATACTTTATCATGATTTATGATGGACCTTTAACATCACCCTTCAATACATGGGTCTCATATTTTATGATTTCTCTTATATCATAATGGTGATACAATACACTATTTTAAATGTTTGAAATGATGATTTCATCACATACGACTTCTCATATTGTATCCTGTGATATACCAAAATTTTAATGATTTAATTGGATCATATTTTACATTATCCCATATGGTAAGAAATGAATATATCAATGATTATAAAATCCCATGTAGTAAATCTATCCATAGTACAAAATATATATCATTTTTTACTATATCCATTATTATATCAAATTTTCAATAGAAATTTAATATCATATCCCATTATATCCAATCTAATATACATTAAATATTCATTTTAAGTAATATTTAGAGAATCAAGAAGCATGGTAAGGATCCAGTGCCACTGGTGGGTTTCTAAGGATTAAATAACACTTATTCAATGTAGTGGGACACAAAAGAAACTGTAATTCTAACATCGCCATGTAATGAAAAAATGAAACCAATAAATTGTAAATGAAAAACATATACCCTTAATCATAGATATATGATCCTCTTTGTTCAATTAGAAAATAGT
Organism: Viscum album; assembly: GCA_963277665.1. Classification (NCBI taxonomy): domain Eukaryota; kingdom Viridiplantae; phylum Streptophyta; class Magnoliopsida; order Santalales; family Viscaceae; genus Viscum; species Viscum album. The sequence goes on from OY728127.1 coordinate 1,730,925,205, forward strand.
CCTTTTATTAAACAAATGTTGGATTGGGTTTATTCCCAATAGGGGTAAGGGTGTGATAAATCAGATATTTGAGTGGGGTAATTTAGGTCTGGGAATATTCTAACCATGTGTATTTAGGCATTTTTTAGGATTCATGTGGGTTTTTAAGACCTAAGGTATGGTTTGAGGAAATTAGACTAGATTTCAGGCTTTTTCTTTTGAAGATAAAGGTAATTGGGTACCCAATGGGTTGGTACTGGGTACTCAATGTGCTAGGTAGAGGATAAAGTAGGCCTTGTAGGTTCTTCGAGTGACTGATGACCCTGGGGTGGGTACCTAATGGAAAAGTATCTAGTACATTATTCTCTTCTACTTGTTTTTTTTAAATAAGTTTAATTAATTATTTTTTTTAATTAATTTGAAACATAGGGGGACTCATTTGAGCCCATTCATCCAGGGATCTCATCTCACTCTCTCCCTTTATTCCTTTGTTCCTCTTGGTGAGATCATCATTATCAAGAATTGGTTCATGGTTTCATCTATTATAGAATGTATCCACATGTAAGGCTAACCCTACTCTAGTGTTATTAATTATTCGTTTCTAGTTTTATCATCATTGAGTTGAATTTCAATTGAAATCTATATTTTAATTATTTTTCTCTTGTTCCTTGATTTCTTCTTCCTAAAGCTTAATTAGATGAAAATTCTCAGTAGATGGTCTCTTATACATACTAGGTAAATTTTTCCTATATATTTACTTTATTATAAATGTGTTTATGCATCATTTTATTTTTTATGGGGGTAGAATCATATGAGATACCAGAACTAATCGGGGTCTCTAGGGTACTTTAGGGTTGTCCTTTGTTGGTTTGGGTAGTTGTGTGTGGCTATAGTCCAAGATATGTCAACCAGGTGTTGTGTGGTGGTTGTTGGACTGGTGGATTGAATGGTAAATCATACTCATGAGGCTTATAATATGTTTGGTTGTTTGTTATTAACATAGTGTATAAATATGGGTAGCATGGGATATTCCAGTATGACATGGGTGTGTTGAGGAATGAGAAATGGCGGATCGCTGGGTGGTAGATATAAGTATCTAGTGATGCTTCTCGCTATGGGGTCATGATCTTTGGAGTCATGTGCACATTATATAGGGCCTATAAAGTGGTATTGACCAATATATGTTGGTGTTATCCTCTATATTTTTAGTGGCTTAAGATAACAATGTTGACCTTCGACTCGGAGTAGGGATGAGTTGTAGGTGTCCATTGGAACTTAGGGTGATTGAGAATGACGGTTGGGAGAAAAGGCTCAATATATGTGTGGGGTATATCACGGAAAATGTGTCAGGATTAGTGAATCATTGGTGCTCACTGCTATGGATTCATTGAGATGTAGAGTTAATGGTTAGAAAAAAAAGTTAATTGATTATGGAAATTGTGGTGTAATGTGTGTGTGTTCTTTTGAGTCATCATTACTAGTGGCCTGGAATAATTTCAAGGGTTAAGAATGGTTGTATATCATTTTGTGGTGTTAAATTGGTTTGAAGGATGTTATGATATACTATGGGTGGATCATATCACTCCTTCACTAGACAAAGTAGGTAAAGTGATCACTTATGGTCGATCGAACACAAAGAAGGGTGGGTTATCGATTGATTTATTTATCATTTATTACACTTTTAATACACTCATATGTGTATGGATATTATATAGGGACACTGTTAGTGGTGTCCTAAAAAGTCCATACTTACACCCAGTATGGGCCCTCTTGGACACATACAAACTTTATGGTATGTGACTCGAGCATAGGAAAGGGACCTACGACCAGTACATAGTAGTCTAGAGGTACAGTAGATACTTGAGTGGGTTTTCATTATCTTTTTTAGTAGGATTTGGTGGATCCTCAGTGTCCATCTAGGTTATCGTTTTTTTTTTACTTGTCTATAAATGATCGACCTATGTGTGATCCTGTTATCTGTTTCATTACTATTATAACATTGTAGATGATCCTTTTACTTACCATGTGTTATGTTCTAGATTTTTGTTGACTGTTTAATGGTTTTCCTCAACCATGGTTATATTTTTTATTACAAAGTTTATAATCTCCCCATTATCAACTAAAAGACCTTTATGGGTCTTCTGCATCCATTGAAATATGGGGAGGTGCATCTAATATCAGTATCACTCTAGTTCGAGTGTTATTTGGGAGAACTGGGTTGGGGATGGCACAAAATTAAATTAGCGATGGTTGATATAAAGTGATACGAAGTGAGTTTTTTCAAATTCGTAAATGTTAGATGGGATTTAGGGATGTTTTTAGACTTGGGATGGATGTTGTATTATGTGTCTAGCCAACACTAGTGCTTGATGAATTCTAAGTTACGAGGGAAATGGTAATTTTGTTTTGGTTTTCACGGTTACAATTGAGTTATTTAATCTAGAAGAATGTTTTATTTTGTGTTATTTATTTATAGTACTGAATATTTTCCCTGAGAGAAAATATTTGTTACTCATGCATCATGATAGGCATATAGAACTCACATGAAATATATGTGACTGATTATAAGTTCTCTTTTGATTCTGGAAGGGGTTTGGCTATATAACGTTTTAAAATTAATCTATATAGTGTCTTCCCATATAGCTTCTTGGTTACATTGTACTTAGCTAAACCAAGGTTGTGGTTCCTAGTGTTATCGGGTATGTGAATCCTATGTGTGGGTGGTGTGTGTGGTATTTAACCCTACAAAGGGGTTTCTAGTTATGTGAATCCATATGGTATGGGAATTTGGTGCAGGTAGAAAAGGGTAAGGGCTAGTGAGATGTGTTTCCTATTATAGCTATCCCTATTTGATATATTTTGGTTTTCATATGTGTATTGAGCATGGTGTTTGGTTATGAAAGATATGTTTCCTAGAAAATCTTCATTGCAGCATTAGAAGGGGGATATTGTGCCATAGAGACATGCACTGGATAGACCCCCTTAGGGAGGAGGAAATAATGATCCATATATAGAGGTTCTAAGGTAATAAAACCAAGCACAACAGATAAAGGGGTTGGAGAAATGGTTTAACATCTCAAGTTAATTTTGGTATGGGTTATTCAGAGCATTAATCAAGGTTATTAGGAAGATAATTTTTTAATTACATACTTAACCAAGGAGTTCCAATCTTGGTATTATCCCTTATTTGTGAGAGAGGGTGGACCCTAGGTTGTGGAGTATTGGGTATAGTTAGTTTTGATGGTCATTATTTGGATTGAAATGCCTCTATGGTGAAGGGTGAAGTTGGAGATGTATATGATCAGGGGACTAGTGAAATGTTGTTGGAATATACAAGTACAATTAGGTAGAGATGAGGAGATGACATGGACGCACATCAAGGAAAGGTTCTTTGATGACTTATTTCCTATGATGTTGAGGGTATACCAAGACCGTGAGTTCTTATATGTAGTTTAAGGGGAGACATTAGTTATAAATTATGATGTGATGTTAATATATTTTCTATTATTTGTAACAATATAGGAGAGGGATGATAATTTCAAGGTGTGGTAGTTTTAGGATGTAATTTTGAATTCTATTAGAGTACAGGTAAATATTTTCAGGTTGATGTATTTTTCTAAGGAGTGATCTATGTGTTGATGCAAAAGTGGAAGCTGAATGATGGGAGTGTTCCCATTTTGGAAGCAGTGTTTGGTGAGATAAGGAATGAATATTTGGGTATCTAAATGTAGGAATATGAGAAAACCCAGTAGGATAGATAGGGTAGATGAATGAAATTATTGTCACATAGTGGGTTATCTGAGATATGTTACCAGTGTGGACAAACATGGAATGTTCAGGCCTAGTGTGATAGAGCACTTAAATATTATTGGTCTTTTGGCCAGATGGGGAATCTGGAGAGGTTTTTTTGGATGATCTATCAACCAACTAGAGGTCATGGATTGGATCAGACTTAGATTTATGAGGTAGTGCAAGGAGAAATTCCAGGAGGTAGAATTCAAGATTCTTCCACACACTTGGTTCATAGAAATAAATAGGATACCTAGTGGTAGAGGTAGTGTTCGATATTAACTATGTCTCTGTAGGGAGGGTAGGAATCAGTAATTTGGGTTTTGAGTCAACTTCACCTGATTTATTTGACTTTATTTAAGTAGGCTAGAGATTTGATGATTGATAATATAAATTTTTTAAATAGATATTGGATGCATTTTTTAATTTTTATTAAAGTTGTATTCAATAATTCACTGGGTTTTGGTTTGTTTTCACAAGAAATATGAATTTTGGTCTCAAAAGAAGAAATGTTGAAAAGTCAAAAAAAAATAGGATTTACACGTCATGTACATCATACATGATGTGTAGTCCTCATTCATAGAACATCTGTAGAGCCACATACCAACCCATGAAGACTTTACATGACATTAAGCTCATACACTACATGTATATACACTACATGTCATGTAGATTTCAAAATCAGAATCCCAGTAAATGTGAATCAAATTCACAGTGTGTAGAGTTTACATGATGTAAAAAGTTAGAGAGCCATCCCGTTCAGAGATATGGTATGCTTTTTTTGAGGAGATTGTGGATCTCAAATACATGACGTGCAACCTTATTACACAACATGCAGACATTGGGACAAATCCAACAAAATCTAGTACACAATGTGAAGGATTTACATGTTGTTTACTTTTCAAGCATATTTATTTTCTAGTGACTTAGCCACACTCTATAGTTCACAAACCTATTCATTCTATCATTTTTCATACTCCTTTTTCATTTTTTTCTCATAAAAACTCAGTTTTCATTCATTCCTTTAATCTTTTTTCAAATACATCTGAGTTGTTATTAGTTCTATAACTATTCTTCATCATCGCCAATTCTACTTTTGTTTTGATCCTTACTTTCAATATTATTTTTTGTTCTTTTTCAATGCTTATTGTACTATAATTTTTTTCTTCATTCCAAGTAAGTGTTTGATTGTATTTAAATTGATTTTGATTTTTTTATCTTTATTATTTCTTGTTATAAATTTTGGATTTCTTATTTATCAACTATTTCATGATTATTCTAAGCATTTTTATTTTCCTTTTATTTTTATTTATACCATCATGCGCTACTAATCTTCTTAGGATTAGGGGTCGAGAGAAGGGGTGGTTATGAGCCTAATGAATCTATGAGTTGAACCTTGGTAACCCTATGACTAGTAATTAGGTTGAAAATAGTTTTTCATCACTTTCTATTGCACATCCCTGACCTTGAGAGGTGAAATTGAATGAGCCTATCCTAATTAGAGTTGATAAGGCTATGACCATTAGCCTGTGATGCTTTCTACATAGAAGTTAAGAGTAATTCATCTAGGTTGTTATATATACCTGAACCAAGGGATAATTGTGTCATGGGTAGATACAATTGGTTTGGATAAAACCAATTGGTGACCCTTTCACCACTTCATATCCTAAGTCGTAGGACTATTATAAGCTAGATTTAGGATTATGTTCTTCCAAGATCCCATAAATTGAATCTAATCACTTATTAGCTATCTAAATTTAATCCAAACTACATAGTTTTAGAAAAATCCAATATTAAAGAGTGAACATGATGAATACTTTAAAAGGGTTTTTTCGAATGATTGATTTCTTACTAGTGATCCTTGTGGGTTCAACCCCACACTACCACTTTATTATGCCCTACTAGTGAGTGTATTTTGGGACTATAAATTTCTAATCTGATCGAAGCCTATGTGAATTCAATGAATTGTGTGGGAACATAAAATTTTGGATCCATTATCGAGGACAAATATTTCCTAGGCATAGTATCTGTTGAATCGAACCTTGGATTACCTCACCCCCTACTCATTTATTCTTTATCCTTTCTCTATTATCCTTTCAATTATTATTTTACAATTATCTACTCATGGACTATAACCTACATCGTCCAGCACATGACTAGTGCATGCGTCAAGGGTATCTAACTTGTTCAAAGATCCCTGAAAGTCAATAACTACTTATGTTCAATCTCGATATCAATCATTCCTTAACTACATTTTGATGCTTCATAATAGGTTATAGTATCAATCCTACACAAAACAACCATAAAAATATGAAATATGTGCCAACTTTTGATCAGAGAGAGAGAGAGAGAGAAATGTTGTAGGAGCTTAATATTATAGACTATGGATTTCCATCCATAAGTGGTGATGTACCCTACCTTATACACCCTTCTATTCAGGCGCACACTTTTTATATCAAACCTGCACTAATCCACATAATCTAGAATATGGTTCAATTTATAGTGATTCAAAGTAGAGACCCCCACAAGAACATTTATATATTTTTAGATCTTTTTTATACCTTTTACAACTAGGGTGTGTCATCTTATGCAATAAGACTCTGTATCCTCCCATTGTCCTTGCACGACTGAGCCAAGGATTAGCTCAAAATCCAATCTCCCATGTCAATCACGACTTGGGATGATCTAGCCAAAAATTTCCCAGACAAGTAATTCCCTTAGATACAGACCTCGATGATCTGTAATTACTATCAAAACTTATCCTATTTGGATGGATATTCAGCTTGGGAGGAATGGTACCAGTTTAAGGAGCTAACCCGAAAGTTCCCACATCACAGATTAGATGTGTTCATATGATTGAAAACATTCTACTAAGGACTCCATCCTGCCACTCATACTATAGTGGATGTTTTTTTGTAGAATCATGATTATCATGTTTGAAGTGGGTCAAGACATTCTAGATTAAGTATCCCATAATTATAAACCTTGGAAGAGTGATCAAGGACCACCCCAACATGGAATACACCAAATGGAGGAGAGTTCCCACATCAAAGCACAAGTAGAATCCTTAACTAGCAAACTTGATTAATTTCAACAACCAACTACACCTCCACTCCCTCCTACTATGGTGATGGAAATTCAATCACCTGAAATGTGAATAGGTCCTCACCCATAAAAAGATAACATGGAAGGAATGGAGGAACCCCAATTCCAAGATTGTAATTAATTCAATTACAATCAATAAAACCAACAAACCCAACAATATAAACTACAATAATTTTAGTATAGATAATATCAGCAGCCACAACAACCTATTCAAGGTTATTTTTAGTAGATGAGTGGATACATGCACCAAGGAATAAAAGACCACCTCAGTACCCACCATAAGCTCCCACTCATCAACCACAACATAAATTTTAGAAAACTTTTCCAAGAGTTTATAAGTTTCAACCAACTCAGTAGTAGACGTATAAATAAGCCCCAATAAGACCACCAAAACAATTCCAACCTCTCCAATCCAATATCGAAACCCTTCTCACTATATTTTTTGTAGAAATCATACCAAATTATGAAAACCCAAGAAACTGAAATCCCAATCCAAAAGGCTTCACTACGTAACCTAGAGCATCAAAGGGGGTAGATCACTAAAAATTTATTTGATTGACTACAAAGTATTTTTCATGGTAATACTGAAGCAAATATGTGGGAGGAGGTTAAATCTATTGTTATTAGAAGTGGAAAGATGTTTTACTTTTAGCAGCCATGTGTAAATGAAAAAAAAATAAGTTAGAATAATATAATAAAGTTATCCAATAGAGAAATCAAGAGGTATAATCAATTAAAAAAACTCCCATGTAGGTCATGCCTAAAAAGGAGAATGTATACATAGCATCACCACCCTAAAATCAAATTCTCCCCTTTACTAAAAGGATGAAACAATCTATAAAAGAGGGACAATATAAAAATTCCATTGATTTTTTCAAACAAATTCACATCAACATTAAATTTTCTAAATAAATTTCTCAATTACTTGCTTATAAAAAGTTATTTAAATACTTGATTTCAAGTAAAAAGAATATGGAGACCTTAGTATTTATCTCCCTAAATGAAGAATGATCCACAGTTTTACAATGAAATTTTCCTCCAAAAAATAAAGTCGCTGAAAGTTTCTCAGTTACATGAACTACAGGGACACACAATTTTGATAGAGAATTTTCTGATCTAGAAACAAGTATAAATCTTATTCTTATGAGTGTATTAATGAATATGGGTCTTGGTGAACTAAAACCAATAATTGTGGAACTATAACTTCTGACCACTCAGTCAATCATTATCAAGGATTGCTTGAGTATTTATTAGTTAATTATTCCAAATTCATTTTCCCTAAAAATTTCCTCATCCTGGACATAGAAGAAGGAGATATTCCCCTCATTCTAGGAAGACCATTTCTCACCACTGGGAATGCACTGATTAATGTTAATAAAGGAATATTTATATTCATAGTTGGTGAAGAATATGTTGTGTTCTATTTGGTGATGGTCGCTAATAAAAGTGATGAGTTGTTAAATTGTAAATTCATATCTCTTAAAGATAATAAATATGATCATGTGACCAGAAAGGATAGAAATAACAAAATTCATAGTGTTTCTAAGGGATTTGGTTCTCACAAGAATGAAAATTTCATAGCACCTATGATGAGGAAGGTCCTCCCACCTTTGGTAGCCTCTATTTTTAAGAACCATTCCACGATGACTGTGCGGTTATTATTGAAATAATCTTCATAAAAAACATATCTTTCTCTAGAAAATAAATAAATCACTAAATGGGAGGAAACCCAGGGTAGTTTTATTAGACTAAAATAATTTAGTTTAGTCTTTAGTAAAGTTTAGATATTTTTTAGGATTTTTAAGAGGACCTGTATCAAAAAAGTGCATAAAATGTAAAATACACACTATGTAACCCTTACATAGAATATAATGGTCAAAGGTCAGAAAAAATATATATATTTACACGTACTTTATGCCATACATGACATGTAATGTTTGGGGTGTTTCTTAATTTTGTGAACCCTAATTTCACTGCCACAACCCCCTTTCATCCCACTCCTCCAACATGCATCCCCTCCTCTCCTGACACCTCTCCTCCTCCCATCAACCAATTATTCCTCACCCCATCACATTGCCATCACACCTCATCTCCTCTTCACATCCATCCCTGCCATACAAAATGGCTAGAAACAAAATCATCTACACCTCTCATGCCAAACGTGCACCCGATCATGATGAGATGCCTCCACCACCCAAGAAGTAGACATCCCCTCCTCCATCACTCGCAGATCCTTCCACCTCTTATTCTTACTCCCCTTCCACCACCACTTTTTCTTTTGAGGACTCATATTCAATATCTAATAGGTTACAGGTCTCCACCCACCCCAAACTTCATCCATGACTTCACTTCCTCGCACCTGAGCACCAGGTCTTTATGGTCTATATCTGAGAAAATCCCATGAGGACCAAAAAGACCCTATACCTCACTCTAATTGAGAGGATCTATATTCATAAAGAGTTAATTGACCTCATTTACTGACTGTACCTCTTTCCCATCACCCAGGTGCATGAAGAGACTTTCAGGGAGCTCTTCCTTGAGTTCCTAGCCACCTTTGAGGTGGTCATCAACATTGTCTGATTCAAACTTAGAGGTAGGCCTTCAAAGCTAACCCTTTTTTATTTTTATGTTAGCCTCAACATATACTCCACCAACATTGTAAACTCCTCAGTCTTCCCAAAATTGTTTCCTGATCCTAGTAAGGATAATGTTGCACATCTTTCGAAGAAGATCACCAAAGACTTTTAGATTCCTTTTGATCCTCACATAATTAAGAGCACCCAACTTCGTAGTGCTACTATTTGGATCCTTTATTGGGCCCTTTATCATGCCTGGATGGATCAAGGTGATGCTGCTGGGAGTGTAATCCATATCGAAGTCATAATTCTTACCACAACCATGGGTGGCGCAACCATCAACATGGATAGGCAGTTCATTGAGTTATATCATACCCAAGAAAGGAGGACATTAGGTTCCTTTATGGGAGCTTCCATCATTACCCATATGGATTGGAATCTAAGTGCCTTTGACACTGCTCAGCACCACACCACCCCCTGTCTGATAAAGATCACCAGCCTCCATTTTCTCCATAATATGGGGATACTAACGCAGATCGACAGCATCTACCAGGGGGTTCCCACATATGTTGATGATGCTGACGAGGCCATATCCTATCATGAAGCTAACCCAGCCTTTCCTTCTCATGTTCCTTCACCCCCTGCTACTACCGCTACCACCAACTCCACCATAACCCCCTCTTATGTTAGTTCTACCATCCCACCTACCACCACTCCCTCTACCTCTATTTTTACCACCTCCATGACTCTTTGTACTGAATTTTCACCCCATTCACCCATTCCTACATACATTTTCCCATTTCTCTAGACCATCCTTAAAAACCACTGATATCTTTGTCACCATCTTCATATTCCATACAATGACCCATCTAATTTCACCACCCATAACCCTCCACCATCCCCAACTTCATCTTCCCACCCACATCATCCTACTACTCTAGCTTCTTCATCCATTCACACACCACATCCCACCCTGATCACCGTACCTCCCAAGCTTATAGACCCTACTACCTAGTAGGAATACCTATCAGAGTAGGATAGTTAGGGGAAGGTACCCACTATTCCATCTCCATTCGATGTTCCCTTCAACAATCCATCTATCAGACACACAACCTCTATATAGATCAACTCCTCACCTCCTTCATCCTCAAACGAGATAGCTTCCAGAACCACAACACCCACCTTGTAGGTTGATCCTATAGCCCCTTCAGCCATAGATGATATCAAGGGTGAATGGTATCTGTAAGAGACCACTGTTTTGGAGAGTAATCTTGATTTGTGTCTCAATGAATTTAATTTTACACTTTTGTTATTCCATGATACCCTACCATTTTTTGTACTCTATCAGGGTGTCCATTTTTGTACTACTTGCCTTCAATTTTCCCTATTGTATCATTTCTTATATATATGGATGGGATACTATTTTTTTCTTTAGTAATTAATATATTATATTAATTTCACTACTTCATTACTTTATCCATGTCTAACTCTACTTTATCATCTATGGTTATTGACGCACCTTTCCTGCCACCTACTTCTCTCCAATATCGGATATCTCAAAATCTAGATGACATAGATCACTATCTTGAGGAGTTATCACTTGAGATCTGTGATTAGTAGGGGTCCCCTCCATGATTTTCTGGGATTCTCTTACTACCACATAAGTTTCATGGTTGGTACCATCATGAGGTGGTTAATCCTACCAAGTTTCCCCACGAACACGAGGACACAGCCATCAGTTCATGTAGGAGGAAGCAATCCTCTGAGTAGTTGGACAACACTAACTGATTACATTTTCTATCTATATGGATTATGATGTTATTTTTATAACTTTATGGGATGAAACCCATATTTTTGTTTCTTTTATTTCATTCATATTCTTAGGATCATTTTTTTCTTTTTCTAGTATTTTTGTTCATATGGCATCTAAAACTTCACTGTAATCACCTTCTTAATTTTTTTTGAGATGATTTTTCCTATTATGAACTATGTGAACCAACCATTTTATCCTTCCAAATTGGTTAACCCTATGGATTAATGTTTTGTCAAGTGTAGGTATTTTTTTTCTAACATTTTTTTAGGTGGAACAATTTACAATCCCCATCAAAAAAATTTCCCATGGTATGACATTCACTATAGGGATCTCTTGATTCCTTAATTTCAATTTCAAGTTTTCATTTCATTTTTTAATGTGTTACTTTCTATCTCTCCTACTACTCTATTCATAATTGTGTTTACAATGACTCATTTTAAGTGTGAGGGATCTTTTATGAGCATTGCTATCAATACACTTGGATTATTTCCTATTTTCACATATCTCTGATACATTTTTTCATTGATAGAATGATTTAAACTTGAAATATCATTACACCATTTAAAATTTTAAAAAACTATGTTGGATATTATTGAAATCCATTTTTAATAATTTATTGATTTTTAGCATGATTTCTATGTTGAGTAATTTAATTCTAATTCTATAATATTGTAAAAAAATTGATTAACTTGTTACTAGATTTTACACATTGATTTATTTCTTATTATTTTTTATTCTCTCATTCCCAAGAAGATTATTTTCCCATGATTTCATATTATTTTATAAGAATATTTCTTAAGAGAAGCCTAGGGAATGTAAAACTATCAAAAATTACATTTATATATTATTTAGGATATGATTAAAAAATTCATTTATAAAATTAATGAGGAAATATTTTTGATCCACTTTTTCTTATGACCGAATTATACATCTTTCCTTCATTATCCCATAGTAGTTATGGATAACCTTATTAGGATGGATTTATTTCAAGATGATTATTCATTCCAACCCTAATCTTGGTATAATGCATGATTATCCTTTGAAAAAGTGTGGGGGGATTTTCACCATTGATAGACATGAGATGTTAATATTGAGGAAACCTATTGTAACAGTGTGTGTCTTCACAATCTATTACATTCCCAGTTTTGGTTTTTGGATGTGTTTGGTGGACACTCTGATAGAGTATGGGGAAGTATGATTGCTAAAGGCTAGAAGAAGGGGGATTACACATCTTGTAACCAGATTACATGATGACAAAGTCAGTTTTACAGCTTGTCTAGGAAGTTTTACAGTGTGTAAATATTTTACATGGAGTGAAGAAGAGTTTCACAGTGTGTAATATTTCAGGGTTATAAAAATAAAATAAAATGAAGAAGTGATTCATTTTTCAATGAAAAATGAACACCAAGGATTACATGATGTTAAAGGGGATTACAAATCGTGTAATACCCCAATCATGTGTAGTTTTAAAATTCTTTTTTAGCTATAACCCTCATTAATTCAGTCGTGGTTTCATTTCCCTCTTGTTTTCAGAAAACCCTAGGTGCCCCAAGGCATTCTTCAAGCCCTTCTTCATCCCTATTCGATCAATTGACCTCGGTGGTTGTTAATCGGCAATTAGTTGTTCATTTTTTGTGAGTTATCTCCCTTTATTGGTTATTTTCTACCATTATTCTTCCTGGGATCTTTTGAGGTGTTTTTTTTTGTTTTGGGGTGTGTTTGGGTTTCATTTTGAGGGATCCTTTATGTGGTATAGGTTGACCCAAAGTTTTCATGGTATGTTTTGGGTACATGAGAATTCTTCATTTCCTTGTGGTGCACAATAATTCGAAATATTCCTTAAGGTAGTATTTCTTCATTTCTCTTTATTTTTGATCATGTGGGAGGGTATTTACTTCTGTTTGTCTATTACTCATGGTTTTTCTGGCTTAATTGAAGATAAATAATTAGTTAATTGAATTGAAAAGGGGAAATGGTATTTTATCCTCTTGTTTTTATATCTTTGATATTGTTTGTGATATTGTGATTATATGGGCTAAACACCCCACTAAAAATTGGGGTCATTGGTGGATTTGATGCACTGGATACATCTAATATGGTTGTTTCTTTTTTTGTGATTGCTTGGTTTCACCCTAAAATGAAAACTTTTCGAACCACATATACTTGGATAATGAATTGGTTTCCCAAGGATTTGGTCTGTATGATAAATCCCCAAAGAAAAGTAGTGGAATGTGATAAATGTTCTTATGAATGAGTAAAATGTTTTTTTATGGTGTGATATATGATTTGTTGTGGTTTTTATGTGTGGGGGAAAGGGATTTCATGTGGTTGTATAATGGGGATATGATGGGCATGGTATGATTATGTTGAAGCGATGTGGAACTGGTTATGCTATATTATGTTATTGGATGTGGTTGTGATTTGGGTGTTTGTTTTGGGTTGGTATGGTGGTTCGGATAGGATGAATTTGAAGAAGTATAGTATATTTTTTATGGGTAACTTTCCCAATGTTTCTCCATGAGTAACATGCACAAATCTTCACCATATATTGATAGTTCATGTTACGATATGTCTTTATTGTGAAGTAACCTTAATTTATCAAGTCTCTTCACCTTCTGAAATGACAATGACTGTATTTCTTATTTTGTGTTGTGTTTAGTAGTTTCTTGGGTAGTGATGGAATGAATAAATAATTGTTTAATAAATCTAAGAATTTCTTGGGTTGGTTTGGATAATGGAATGGATATGGTTAAATAAATTGGTTAGGAATATGAAATGGGTTTTGTGTCTTGATGTGCGGTGTTTTGCATTTAGAGGTGGTAGAAAAATTGATGGTGTTTTGAGTTGGATGGTTTGTTTGTAAACCCGTATCTTTGGCTAGATTCTTTGATACTATAAAATTATTTGTATATTCTTGTGATCTTTATACACACCCCACCCATATTGAGAACTATGTGCCGAACACATGCATCGTCATGTTGGGGGTGTTTTTTCCAATATCTAGTTATAAGTGCAGATGGCTGGGTACCCTCTATTTTCCAATATATCTTCAAAATGAGATAGGTATGTAACATTCTGTGATGGTCGAAGGTCTATTAGTGTCTTATATGGTTGTTGTGATGGCCCTAGTGTCTTCGGGCAAGATGTGATGACCCAAGTGTCTTCGAGCGAGATGCGATGGCCCATGTGTTTTCAGGTGAGGTGTTTTGTGATTTCTTAGGTTTCTTCAGGATGAGATGGTGATCTACATTCCTAGGTTTCTTTGGGATGATATGTGAGGTGATGTGTTTTGGGTCCCAGGTGTGTTTGGGTGGGATGTTTTGTGAGGCTCAGGTGTGTATGGGTGTGATGTGTTGTGAGGCCCATGTGTGTGTAGGCAGGATGTTTTTTAGGCACAAGTGTGTGAAACTGTGATTTTTTGTGAGGACCTGGTGTGTGTGGGTGGGATTTGATGTGGTATACCGAAGGGATGGGAGCACTAGGACATACAATGTTGGGAAAGAGTGTCATACCAGTGGGGATGTGGTTTAGGGTACTCTATCATTGATGTGCTTTATATTATATTACTTGGATTTCATTACATGGAGAGTGTGCCTTGGTGAGGTTAGGATGGTTAGTATACCTGTTTAGGGGTTTTTTGGTGTAGTTATTTTCTCATAGTAGCATTAGTATGCTTCTTTCACATGTGCATGAGAGACTTTGGTTTTTCTAATGAGTATACTTGTATGCTCACCCTACATATATAAAACTATTTTTAGGTTTCTAAGAGGATTACATATACCATGTTGGGCCCTACTAGCTCAGACCTTGGGATAGTTGTTGTGTCGCTTCTTAGATTTAATTTTGGTTATTTTACTTTGGAGATTTTATTTTATTTGTATCAGTTTTACTTTTTTCATCCATGTGGGATGGATTTTTCTTTTCTCTTTTATATTACTCCTTGGAGTTATTTTGGATGATTAATTCTACCACATATTATGATATTTGTACACCCATGGTGTTAGTATCCAACCTAGGGCCTACTGGATGTAGGACTTGGGGTTATTACCACTCTCCCCTCATTGTGGTATCTTTGGATGGAGGGGGTCATGAAAGAGTGGCATCAAAGGTAATGGTTGAGATATAGGATGGAGTTTGGAGTTATTCACAGTGAGTATTTCATGAGATGATTTAGAAACATTTCTAGTTGACCTTGGTATGTGACATTGTCTAGGTAGACTGGCTTGGACATGGGATTTTAGGGCCCCCCATGTTCCAGTGCATGGACTCTGAGCTTATTGAGTGACAAAGTGAGACGAACCTTCTTGAAGGATAGAGTCCTGGGAAAGGTACATGCATCATAAGGACTTATTTTATTATTAGAATTGGGTTTTTTTGGGAAGGTTAAAATGGATAAGGTGAAATAAATGAAAATATTAATAAGAAATATTAATAAAATTCCATACTACTCAGGATTAGGAAATTTTTGTTTACATTTCAGTTATGTATCATGGTCATCATCTTCATGTGTCTTAGTAAGTTGAGGTTCAGCAGGCTGATCTCGTTGATCATCCTAGGTTTGATCCAATTGAGGAGGATGACCATTGAAAAATAACATTGTGTGCTTTTTAGTGGCAGGATTTAGGGAAGTATGAGGCCAGTGTTTCATACATGGAGACAAAGAGTTGGATAGAAAAGCTGGATATCTCTTTTAGTTTTATTTGGGCCCTAATGGTGTACTAGGTCCCTTTGGTAGTCATATGTGAGGAATTGCACGTCAATGGTGGAATCTATTTCTAGGGGAGCAGAAGGAGGTAGATGTACCCTGGGTCTACTTCTAAAAGGAGTTTTGGGTAGAGTTCCTTTCATCGACCATGAAGGTAGTAAATAGGTAGGAGATTCTTTCTCTTTAGCTGGGGAGAATTTCATTATGGTATATGGGAATCATGTTCAAGGGCCTTCTACATTCTTCCCCGTACCATTTTCTAGATGAGGAGTCTCATTTGAGACATATTGGGGAGGAACTTCATCCTTCTATCCAGTATGATGTTACTCCTATTACATTACCAACATATATGGAGTTTCATAATAAGAAATATGTGATAAAGTGGATGAACTCATGAGGTTTTCTACCATGATAATTGATCCATCATAGTTCTTTGAGAGGTAGAGTTTTTATTGGTAGTTCTCAGGCACTAGGACCTTTGAGGTTTCAACTGGTACAGAGTCGACCTCAGTAGCTTTCTTTTCAGCCTTCTGGTTCCAGTGGTTTCCATGATTTTCATGGGATCTTCATTCTAGCGTGTTTCCAATGTGGGTTTCATGGTCATCGCCAAATCCTATACCCACTGGTTCCCTAAGATCAGTTTGGTGGGGGTGGACAGGTTCATCACCAACCCCAGTAGTAGGTTTCAGTGACGCTACCTCAGCAGTAGGGGCAGCTGGTGTTTGCTACGCTGAGGGGACATGGAGCAGTTAGAGTCCAACCTTAGGATGTTCCTCATGTTCAGGGACCACAAATCAAGCATTTCTATTGATTTTTCCATTATTAAAAAGGTAGAGGAGCTATGCGTGGTCAGTTTCATGCAATGGAGTCAATTGTTCCAGGGGGACATAGATCATTAGAGGTATGATCAGTTTGTTTAGTAACCTTTCTTGTTTATTTTTTGATTCAAGAGCTTCTCACTCCTTCTTTTTACCCACTCTATCCCATTCTCTAGGACTAGATGTAGATAACCTTCCTATTCCCCTAGTGTTGAGTAAACCAGTCAGAGGCTAGACTATATTTTCTTTTATGTGTGTTGGGGGTGTAGACTGATGATGGGACCGCATTAGTCCAATTGGGATCTCTTATTACTACTGATGTATCCATACAATGCCATTATCATAATTGACTGGTTTTATTTCATATGTTCCGTTATCAACTTCTTTTAGAGGAGAGTCAGGTTTTTGGATGTGGATGTCCAACGTCTAGTTTTCGTTGGCAAGCAGGGTATTCAGGTGGGTATTCGGCATGTGGAGACCCTTATTTTCTTTTTGGTAGAGATGTTAGTGAAATTTTTGTATTCTGAGATGGTAGAGGTTACTGTGGTCTTTGGGGAGTTCTTGGATTTTTTTCCTGAGGAGTTTGCAACACTACCCCCCTCGATATGCTGTTGAGTTTGGGAAAGACTTGTCGCCTGGTGCTTCTCCGATTTCAATGGATCCTTATCAAATGGAACATTCTGACTTGCAAGAGTTGGGGATTCAGATAGACTATATGATGTATAAGGGTTTCATCTATCCTAGTGTGTCACCGTTGGGTGCTTCAGTGTTTTTCACAAAGAAGGGGGATGGTGGTTTGTGGTTGTGTATAGACTATCAGAGGTTGAATTAGGTGATGGTCAAGAATTGTTACCCTATTATGAGAATAGAAGATCTTTTTGAATAGTTTAGATGTGTGAGTTGGTTTTCTAAGATTGATTTGTGGTTTGGATATCACATGTTAAGGGTAGAGGAGGGTGATATACCAAAGAATACCATCATATGCAGGTATGGTAAATTCGAGTTTGTTGTCATGTCATTTGGTGTGACAAATGCACCATCCATGTTCATGGGTCTTATTAACTCTATGTTCCATGAGTTCTTAGATCAGTTCATCTTCTTATTTATCAATGATATACTAATCTACTCAAAGTCATGGGATGAGAATGTTGAACATCCCAGAATTTTCTTGAAGGTTATTCAATGCCACAAACTCTATTGAAGATTGTAAAATTGTATGTTTTGGACACGGGAGGTAAATTTCCTTAGGCGTGTGGTGTCTCATCAAGGTGCGGCAGTAGAGCCATCTAAGTTCAAAGCAATTTGTTCTTAGGTACCAACCAAGAATGTGGTAAAGGTTATTAGTTTCCTTGGCCTCATAGACTATTATTTGAGGTTTGTAACCAATTTATCTAGAGGTGTAGCTCCATTGAAATAATTGACTAGGAAATACCAAGATTTTTTGTGGAGTTATTAGTGTCAGGTAGTGTTCAGTTTTTTAAGAGGAAGTTGGTCAGTTCCCCAATGCTTTGGTTTCTAAAGTGGTGATGTTTGGGGTGTTTTTTAACACTTCCCGTCTTATTTTGGGATGCGTGATGATGTAGAAGTGGGTAGTGATCTCTTATAGTTATAGGAAGTTGCATCCCCACAAGCGTGACTATGACACCCACAATATAGAACTAACAGTTGTTGTGTTCATGATGAAGTTTTGGTGACATTACCTCATTGCGGAGTGTTTTGTGGTATTCACGTATCACAAGAGTTTGAGGAATGTATTTTCCAAGCGTGATCTGAATCTATGACAGTGGTGGTGGATGGAGTTTCTTCAAGACTATGATTTCAATATCTCCTACACTCCAATAAAGTTAAATTTCATGGATAATGATTTGAGAAAATAGTCATAGAAGGAGATTTTTCAGGAATCTTCAGAATATTGGAGAGCGATGGAGGAGTTGGAAACCATACACTTGGATCCAAGATTGGATTGTGGTAAAGGTTGTTTGTTTTTTATGATGATGGAATCTTCTCTAATGCAGTAAGTGGAGGAGTCTCAGTGGGGAGACTCAAAGGAAGAGGTTATGTGTGATCGTGTTAACCATAGTGATGCTCCATAGGGATGGTTAGAGGATGGTCAAAACCGCAGACTCCATCTCATATAACCAAGATGGAGTCAATAATAATAGGCTAGGTAGAAAACCAAAGGAGTTGAGTGGAGAAAAGAACTCAATAATAAACACCCTTAACCACTAGCTATTACCCAAAGAAGACACACAACATTAAAGAAGGGGAATATGAAACCTCAAAAATAGAATCAATTGATGCTCATAAAGAGAAACTGATATCTAATTATTTCTAAAACATAATCACTTCTGCAAAATAGACCTATGGCCATGAATCTATAGCCATAAGTAGGATTCTCATGGATATAGGTTTGTGTGGAAATTTGTTTTAAGTGGAAATAAGGCATGAAATATATTTTTCTGGTGGGAGGACCCTATAGCCATAGGAAAAAATGCCTATGGGTATAGCCTTTAAGTTAGGAACATATAACCATGGGAAAAAATGCAAGTGGTTATATCCTTTGCATAAAGAACCTATATCCATGGGAACTGTAATTAAAGGTTATAGAACTATAATAAAATATCATTCATATATATAGAGAGAGAGTTTTTTACATAAATAAAAAAAATAGGTGGTATAGAAGTGGATAAGTCATTGGACTTTCTCCTCGAGCCGCAAGTTCAAAACTCATCACCATATTTTTTTTACAGACCCATATAGATATATAATTACACATATAAATATTTTCACAATTAAATAATAGTTTTGAGTCACATTATAGTGGATGAGTGGCATCCATCTATGTCGAAAATCATGAATTTGAAATGAGGTATCCCTTTTAATTTTTTAGAGGCATTTTATAAACATATATGTTTAGAATTGTAAATATATATTAATATGTTAACAATTAGTAGAGTGGAATATATGTTGTGAAATGTATATTGTAGTGTGCATTTAAACCTCTCCCGTTAAGGATTATTTTTTTAATGTTATATTTCCACGGTCTGAATGACTGTGGAAATATAGTTATCCAGGTAGACTGACCTTCATCAATCTAATAAGGCCTTAGGTTATATCTGTAGGCTTTGTCCATGGATATAGTCTTTTTTTTAATTTTGAATCTAAGACCACCATATCACCATTTTTTATAATTTATATGGGGTATCGTGTGTTTGTTCAGGCAGAAAGATCAGCAAAGGTGACTGGATAAAATTAGACCAAAATAGAAGGTTTCACGAACCAACCCGGGTCGACCCTGAACCGGTCACCCGAGCCGGTCCGTGACATGGCCCGAGAGGCGTTCCCGATCCTCCCGGACTGGCGACAAGCATCGGGGCATCGATCGAGGTTTTGGGAACGATTTCACCAAATATAAATAAACAAGACTGCAAAGATAAAATAGAGCAGCGCAGAAAAGACAAACTAGACAAAGTGACTAAACAGGAAATAAGAAAATAAAAACTTACCACACACGACGTCTGAACAAACTCCGTGCAACCTCGCGGGTCGCTCTCCGACTCAACGATCAAGCGTCGCCCTAGGCAAGTGCACTCAATCTATAGCCTGCACAAACACTAAAAACAGAAAAGAACTATAGGCGTGAGTATTAAAACTCAGTAGGCTAGCCCGATATCTATTCCCAATGCACTGCCTTTAAAATAAAAGAAACATCATTTCAAGTTTGAACCACAATTTATAAAAGTATGTTTTTATAAATATTTTACTTAAAAACAAAGTACAAACCATTTCCCTTTTCCATTTCCAAATTCGGGTTCATTTCATTAGTGTCAATGACATTTCAGGAAAGGGGAAAGTGATGTTTAAATTTTCAAAGTTGTACAAAGGGGATTAAACACTTTCTTTTGAAAACAATTTTTAGAAACCTAATCAAAAGAAATTTATCACTTTCCAAGGAAAACAATACACCAGAATTCACAAAGTAAAACACACAGCAAGGGAAATGTAGGTATACATGTGAGAATCATAATCAGTACATCAAGCAACAATAGCTGAATAGACATGGGTGAACCTAGGAGATCGAGAATAAACCAGAAGACACCAATACATGAGAAATCATCCTTGTCGACATGTCACGATGAAATCAAAAACACACAATACGCTCAACCATCCTCTCTCAGGCAGGTCGAGGGCAAATCCCAAAGTAATAAACACAATATATCCACCTATTATGGGCCACTAGTCAGTACCATAACCTACCAGTGCAGCAATCATTCTTAGAATATTCTCTCAATATGCCAGATTCCCGTGTCTCAACTGTTTGGAAAAAAAAGGGTGAGCCAACTGATGCCAACCGAGCATCCAATCATATACACATATATATAAAGCACAACAAGCATCACCCCGAGCCACTCTGTGGAACAACCTCATGCCTTTAAACTATTCACGTACCTGGGAGCTACTAAGTGCAGCCTCCCAAACAATCAATTGGGACCAAGGAATGAGAGTCGTCCTAAGAGGGTTTTTATCAAAACATTTTCATCTCTTTCCATAAAGTGCCAAGCAGGCATTTAATACATTTCACAGTCACTACTCAAAAAAAGTACAACATCTTTATAAGACCAAACCCAGTTTAAAACAATTTAAAGAACCCAAAAAACACTACTTCACAGGCTGCCAATATTTTTATAAACCAAACCAAACCATTTTCTTTTTCCAAATAATCTTTAAGAGCCAACCGGGCAATTTCTCAAACGAACCAAAGTATTTGTTCACGCTTCAAAAGAAATCATTTCTCATTAAACCAGAACTCTATTTTATATTCCGTGAATTATGTTTAAAAGAAAAACGGGCATTCTTTCATTATTGGGTGTCCGCTCGTCAAAATGATGTTTCATGTGTCGTGTATAAAATAAACGGCTCCTTTTGACATTAAATAACCATTTAAAAATTAACTATCTTATATGAAAAATTAATTATCGTTTATTATCTCATATTTATTAAAATTAATAAAATATTTATTTTGAACAATTAGGGTGCACAAACAGCATGAAATAATATAACTTAAATTTTAAAAGCAGTGCAAAGGGAACCTACCTCAAGATCAAGCGCGACGACAAAACAACCCCGAAACCAAGGCGCGATGACACAACGTGTGTCCGAAACCATGTGATAAAGTCTAACACTCTGTATAAACAATATCGAGAATTCAGACACATACAAAAACTCACTAGAGCATTCGAAACCAAGTGGCGGGAATAAACGCTCACCTTGAAACTAAAGCGTGGCGACAACGGAACCTCGGAAACAAGGCGCGGCGGTGGCGCTCACTTGGAAACGCCCTGCGCGGGTCCTCAAACAATAATCCTACCAAAAGAAACATAAAATGATAACCCTCTACAGAGCAAAGGCCAAAACAAGAATAATAATAACAATAATAATAATAATAAGATTAATAATAATAATAATAAAAATAACAATAATAATAACAATGTTAATAATGATAATAGTAATAATAATGATAGTAATAAGAATAAGATTATGAATAATGATAACAATAGTAATAATAATAATAATAATAATAATAATAAGATTAATAATAATAATTTAGCATAATTATAATATAATGATATAAATATAATAATAGAAATAATAATATAATAATAATAATAATTATAATAGCATACCCATAATATAATAATGATAACAATAATATTATAATAGTAATAATAATAATAGTAGTAAAAAGGATAATAATAACAATAATAATAATAAAATTAGTATTAATAATAATAACAATGACACTAATAACAATAAAATTAATAATAATCATAATAATAATAAATAATAATAATAATAATAATAATAAAAATAATAATAATAATAATAATAATAATAATAAAATTAATAAAATTAATCATTAATAATAATAATAATAATAATAATGATAATAATAACAAAATAATATTAATATTATTAACACTAATAATAATAATAACAATAATAATAATAATATGAAAAATAATAATAATAATAGAAAAATAATAATATGAACACTAATAATAATAGTAATAAAACAAGATAAATAAAAATAAATAATAATAATAATAAAAAACAAAAAGAAGGAACCTGGCCGGAATAGGAGAGGTGCGGGGTCGGCTGGACATGCTCAGAAAAAGGGCAGGGGCGCCGGCTGTGCGCGCAGGACAGGGGAGGAGCCCGGTGTTGGCTGATGGCAGGAGGAGCCGGCGGTCGGAGGGAGGAGGCGCGGCCGGAGGGAGAGCCACCGGAGGAGGGACGCCGGACGAGAGGCGGAGGGAGGTGGCGCGGCCGAAGGGAGCGCCGCCGGAGGTGGGACGCCGGACGGGAGTGCGGCGAGGGAGGACGCCAGAGTGCTGGTGCGGAGAAACGGCGCCGGAGGGAGCCGTCGGGGTGCTGGCGCAGCGACGGGAAGCCGGGCTCTAGGCTGCTGAGGAGGGCGATGGGAAGGCAGCAGGGTGATTAGGGGAGGACTGCGCGGCCGGGAGCAGGCCGCGCTGCTGCTGTGCCGCGCCGAGCCGAGGGAGGGGGTGCGTGCCGGACTGTAGGGGGTCGAGTGCGAGGGGAAGGAGGCGGCCAGGAGGAGGGAAAATGAGGCGGGGCTACTGCTCGGCAGTGGACAGAGGAGGGTTGCGCTGAGAGAGGGGCGTCGTAGGGTTCGGACGGTGCACCAGGTTCGGATGGAGCAGGAGGGAGCGAGGGAGGAGCTCCTCACTACAGAGGAGAGGGAAAACGGGGGGTGGCGGCGCACAGCGCTACGGGAAAAAAATCAGGGAGAGGGCTATTAGGGTTAGCGAGGAAAAAAAGGTAGGGAAAAAAAGAATGAAATAAAATATAAAAGAAACAATTGATAATAATAATAAATAACAAAATAATAATATTAATAATAATACATAATAATACCAAAGTAAAATGGTAGACATAAAACTAATAAAATCACTCATTCATTTCTTTTTTTTAACTAATAAAATTAACAAATTTTAGTTTTCATCTAGGATAAAAAAAGGTAAAATTCCTAATAGCCATCAAAATTTAAAACGACATACTAAAATGACATTTACTAATTTATTTTAATTCCTCAAATCCGAAAAGGCCATGCAGTTGCATGGGCGAAGCCGCGCGGCGTCGCGCTCCGCCCGCGCTTCCAACGTTGTTGAAACCAAATGTGCGCTTTTATCAAAACTCAAAACTTTCATCCGAGACTGAACGCGAACTAGAGCAGAATAATATAAAACCAAAGAAATTATAAAATAAAATAATTGCATGGTTCGGGGTGTGACAATTCTCCCCACCATAACGCTTTCCGCCCCCGGAAAGCCACAACATTACCCAGCCGATCGATCAATGCCTAAGGATTATACATTAACAAGATCCAACCTCTTACCGAAGGACATTTCATCAACCATCTTCAGGACTCAACCTCTTCCCAAAACAGACCAACAGTAGAGGGGAGGCCGGAATGGACTCCCCACCATAAAGACTCCACTAGCCCCCGATGACGACTTAAGATAAAACCCAAAGGACTCATGGTGGGTCTCCCCACCATAAAGAACCAACCTACTAGCTCCCAACCAGAAGACCAATTTAGACATGGACTTGGCCATACTCAAGCAAGAAAGAGCACAATAAGGACCTTTAAACCACCTACTCTTGTCCGAAAGGGATAGGGGAATAAATGGATACTTTGTGCAAACTAAAATCCCTAACCCCTCGGGCGGGGAGGGAGGGCCCAAGGACTGGATCACTGAAACTACGATGTACAACTACTCACGACCCATCACTTCAGGATGGACACAAACCAGGGTTGCAACTGATTTACATCAGTGGCCCATGCAAAGTCACTGATCAGCAACTTGCATCAAAGAGGCACGATTCCCGACACTACGCGAGGGATAAGTCCATCGCGCGCTTTGCGACAAGAGGAAAACTACAAAGATAGAGAAACCAGAGCAGCACCAAAACTATCTCACCATGACGATAGAGGAATGACTTTAACCAGACTCCTTGAAATCCCCCCCCCCCCGGGGGTTCCTGACTACGCGCCGGCTTCACTCCGAGACCTTTTGGCTGGAGCTCTGATGGATGAAGCATCTTCTGCCTCGCAGTCAGGTTCGGATAATCCCAATGAGATACATACATCTTTTGATTTAACAAAATGAAAGGACAAGACTTTAAAATTTAAACACATACCATCATTGAAAGTCGAGGTCCGTCAAAATACCCATGAAGTTCCAATACATTTCAAACCTAAAACAACACCCATTCAAAGGCCACGAAAATAGATCACTTATACTGAAAGGAAACTTACACTAGAAACTTTGAACAAAGACCCTACAACACATTACTTATGAGAACTTCTTCTGCGACGCTTCCTTGAAACGCCCCGACAAAATCGTCGCAAGTGACCCAGGCGTCCACATGCCTGGCAGGGCTTCAGAGTGCTTGGGCATGATGACTTCTTGTGACCCCGTTTGCCACACTGATAACACACAATAATATCTCTCTCCAAAGAGGTTGATGAAAGATACTAAGGCCTCTTGATTCCACGACCTGATCCATCCACTTCCATTTGCCTACTCATTTCCTTTCCAGAATCTTCACCACTGCTCATAGGGATCGAAGGAGGGAGAACTACTTCGAGCACTCCTGCCATCGCGGCTTCGACACGAAAAGCTTGTCTTGCCACATCAACAAAATAAGTTAGGTTGGACCCTGACATCATCGACTACAGATCAGGTTGGAGACCCGCCTCAAAGCGTCGAGCCTTCATGGGGTCATTTGTGGCATACTCTGAATCATAAGGTACTAGATCTACAAAGCGCTGGAAATATTCCAACACGGATCTGTCGCCCTGCTGCAGACAACACATCTCCATCCCCTTTCTCACCCTTTCTTCCTCAGAGAAATACTGGCGAACGAAAAAAGCCTTGAAGAACTCCCATGTAATCTCTTGACGGGGCTTGTTTAGAGACACTGACTTCCACCACATCCACGGTGAACCTTCAAGCATGAAGGTCGCAAACTTGACCTTCAAAGAATCGGGCAACTCAATGAGGCTAAAGACCCTTTCAACCTTCCACATCCACTCCTCTACCACGGAAGGGTCTGCTTGACCATAGAAGAGAGGTGGATCCAACTTTCGAAACTCAAGCATAAAATCCTTAGGTTGATCAACCGCACTACGATCACCCATCGAAGATTCAAAAGGATAACCGCTGGACAAGGAAAGGTCAAAAACCCAATCAAGGCCAACTCAATGAGTGAATAAAACCCTCAAAATCACACACTGCATAGGTGATAAGTTCAAATGACAAGAAAGCAAGTTACCATAGCATCAAAACATTTCTCTTCAAAAACATATTTAATTTAAAACAAGATTAGTGGGTTAAACCCTCTCCATTGGTATCCCTTTGTGTCTCACTCACATGCATGTGTTTGTGCCCCCCGGGTACCCATCCACCGTACCAGAAATCCATCCACATTTCCAACATACCACAATGCATGTGAGCACTCATCGGAACACCAAGGCCAAAACAAAGCAACTTCATTTTCCAAAAACAATTTATTCATAACACTTCTTTTAAAACAATATACAAATTAAACATGTCATTTCAAACAACCATTTTTTTTCAAAACCAACTTTTCTGATTCAAACCACTTTCAAAAATCAAGGTAAACCCAAAACAAATCAAACAGGGGACTAGTGTCAGTGGGTTACTTGTCCGTATGGTTGGTGGCCATATGCCAAACACGTCACTGACACAGAGAGCCTTCTTGGACCATGCCCCTAACTCTGCATGGCTTGCCAGGTCATGCAGGTTAGGAGGACTAATGGCCAAAACTCCCTTTTTCGTATCCCAATCGCAAAACATTTCCATAAAAACCCAAACAAACAAATTAAACTAGACTTCCCCTGGAAACCTGAGTATCGGTACGG
The DNA here is from genome assembly GCA_963277665.1 of Viscum album. Classification (NCBI taxonomy): domain Eukaryota; kingdom Viridiplantae; phylum Streptophyta; class Magnoliopsida; order Santalales; family Viscaceae; genus Viscum; species Viscum album. Next base: position 1,730,951,963 of record OY728127.1, read on the forward strand.
GCAAGAGTTCGCGATGCTCTTCTCGCACCTACCCCTCAAGTCCCGACAATCCTACTCCATCTACCTTGACATCCAAAATAAAAAAGGGCGCTCTAAAAAGTGAGGTCGCTAAGAGCTGACCTCCGCCTCTGATACCATTTTGTCACGAACCAACCCGGGTCGACCCTGAACCGGTCACCCTAGTCGGTCTGTGATATGGCCGGAGAGGCGTTCCCGATCCTCCCGGGCTGGCGACAAGCACTGGGGCATCGATCGAGGTTGTGGGAACGATTTCGCCAAATATAAATAAACAAGACTGCAAAGATAAAACAGAGCAGCGCAGAAAAGACAAACCAGACAAAGTGACTAAACAGGAAAAGAAGAAAATAAAAACTTACCACACACGACGTCCGAACAAACTCTGTGCGACCTCGCGGGTCGCTCTCCGACTCAACGATCAAGCATCGCCCTAGGCGAGTGCACTCAAGCTATAGCCTTCACAAGCACTAAAAACAGAAAAGAACTATAGGCGTGAGTATTAAAACTCAGTAGGCTAGCCCGATATCTATTCCCAATGCACTACCTTTAAAATAAAAGAAACATCATTTCAAGTTTGAACCACAATTTATAAAAGTATGTTTTTATAAATATTTTACTTAAAAACAAAGTACAAACCATTTCCCTTAGCCATTTCCAAATTCGGGTTCATTTCATTAGTGTCAATGACATTTCAGGAAAGAGGAAAGTGATGTTTAAATTTTCAAATTTATACAAATGGGATTAAACACTTTCTTTTGAAAACAATTTTTAGAAACCTAATCAAAAGCAATTTATCACTTTCCAAGGAAAAAAATACACCAGAATGCACAAAGTAAAACACACAGCAAGGGCAATGTAGGTATACATGTGAGAATCATAATCAGTACTGCAAGCAACAAAAGCTGAATAGACATGGGTGAACCTAGGAGATTGAGAATAAACCAGAAGACACCAATACATGAGAAATCATCCTTATCGACATGTCACAATGAAATCAAAAACGCACAATACGCTCAACCATCCTCTCTCAGGCAGGTCGAGGGCAAATCCCATAGTAATAAACCCAATATATCCACCTACTATGGGCCACTGGTCAGAACCATAACCTACCAGTGCAGCCATCATTCTTAGAATATTCTCTCAATATTCCAGATTCCCATGTCTCAAGTGTTTGGAAAAAAAGGGTGAGCCAACTGATTCCAACCGAGCATCCAATCATATACACATATATATAAAGCACAATAAGCATCACCCCGAGCCACTCCGTGGAACAACCTCATACCTTTAAACTATTCACGTACCTGGGAGCTACTAAGCACGGCCTCCCAAACAATCAATTGGGACCAAGGCATGAGAGTCGTCCTAAGAGAGTTTTTATGAAAACATTTTCATCTCTTTCCATAAAGTGCCAAGCAGGCATTTAATACATTTCACAGTCACTACTCAAAAAAAAGTACAACATCTTTATAAGACCAAACCCAGTTTAAAACAATTTAAAGAACCCACAAAACACTACTTCACAGGCTGCCAATATTTTTATAAACCAAACCAAACCATTTTCTTTTTTCAAATAATCTTTAAGAGCCAACCGGGCAATTTCTCAAACGAACCAAAGTATTTGTTCACGCTTCAAAAGAAATCATTTCTCATTAAACCAGAACTCTATTTTATATTCCGTGAATTATGTTTAAAATCCAAACGGTCATTCTTTCATTATTGGGTGTCCGCTCGTCAAAAGGATGTTTCATGTGTCGTGTATAAAATAAACAGCTCCTTTTGACATTAAATAACCATTTAAAAATTAACTATCATATATGAAAAATTAATTATTGTTTATTATCTCATATTTATTAAAATTAATAAAATATTTATTTTGAACAATTAGGGTGCACAAACAGTATGAAATAATATAACTTAAATTTTAAAAGCAGTGCAAAGGGAACCTACCTCAAGATCAAGCGCGACGACAAAACAACCCCGGAACCAAGGCGCGATGACACAACGTGTGTCCGAAACCACGTGATAAAGTCCAACACTCTGTAAAAACAATATTGAGGACTCAGACACATACAAAAACTCACTAGAGCATTCGAAACCAAGCAGCGGGAATAAACGCTCACCTTGAAACTAAAGCGCGGCGACGACGGAACCTCGGAAACAAGGCGCGGTGGTGGCGCTCACTTGGAAACGCCCTGCGCGGGTCCTCAAACAATAATCCTACCAAAAGAAACATAAAATGATAACCCTCTACAGAGTAAAGTCCAAAACAAGAATAATAATAATAATAATAATAATAATAATAACAATAATAAGATTAATAATAATAATAAAAAAATAACAATAATAATAACAATGTTAATAATGATAATAGTAATAATAATGATAGTAATAAGAATAAGATTATGAATAATGATAACAATAGTAATAATAATAATAATAATAATAATAATAATAAGATTAATAATAATAATTTAGCATAATTATAATATAATGATATATATATAATAATAGCAATAATAATAATAATAATAATAATAGCATACCCATAATATAATAATGATAACAATAATATTATAATAGTAATAATAATAATAATAGTAAAAAGGATAATAATAATAATAATAATAATAATAATAAAATTAGTATTAATAATAATAACAATGACACTAATAATAATAAAATTAATAATAATAATAAATAATAATAATAATAATAATAATAATAATAAAATTAATAATATTAATCATTAATAATAATAATAATAATGATAATAATAACAAGATAATATTAATATTATTAACACTAATAATAATAATAACAATAATAATAATAATATGAAAAATAATAATAATAATAATAGCAAAATAATAAGATGAACACTAATAATAATAGTAATAAAACAAGATAAATAAAAATAAATAATAATAATAATAATAATAAAACAAAAAGAAGGAACCTGGCCGGAATAGGAGAGGCGCGGGGTCGGCTGGACATGCGCAGAAGGAGGGCAGGGGCGCCGGCTGTGTGCGCTGGACCGGGGAGGAGCCCGGTGTTGGCTGATGGAGGGAGGAGCCAGCGGTCGGAGGGAGGAGGCGCGGCCGGAGGGAGCACCGCCGGAGGAGGGACGCCAGACGAGAGGTGGAGGGAGGTGGCGCGGCCGAAGGGAGCGCCGCCGGAGGAGGGACGCCGGACAGGAGTGTGGCGAGGGTGGACGCCGGAGTGCTGGTGCGGAGAAACGGCACCAGAGGGAGTCGCCGGGGTGCTGGTGCAGCGATGGGAAGCTGGGATCTGGGCTGCTGAGGAGGGCGACGGGAAGGCAGCAGGGTGATTAGGGGAGGATTGCGCGGTCGGGAGCAGGTCGCGCTGCTGCTGTGCCGCGCCGAGCCGAGGGAGGGGGGTGCGCGCCGGACTGCAGGGGGTCGAGTGCGAGGGGAAGGAGGTGGCCAGGAGGAGGGAAACTGAGGCGGGGCTGCTTCTCGGCAGCGGACAGAGGAGGGATGCGCTGAGAGAGGGGGGTCGCAGGGTTCAGACGGTGCACCAGGTTCGGACGGAGCAGGAGGGAGCGAGGGAGGAGCTCCTCGCTACAGAGGAGAGGGAAAACGGGGGGGGGGGGGTGGCGGCGCACAGCGCTACGGGAAAAAAAATCGGGGAGAGGACTATTAGGGTTAGCGAGGAAAAAAAAGGTAGGGAAAAAAGAATGAAATAAAATATAAAAGAAACAATTGATAATAATAATAAATAACAAAATAATAATATTAATAATAATACATAATAATACCAAAGTAAAATGGTAGACATAAAAATAATAAAATCACTCATTCATTTCTTTTATTTAACTAATAAAATTAAAAAAATTTAGTTTTCATCTAGGATAAAAAAAGGTAAAATTCCTAATAGCCATCAAAATTTAAAATGACAAACTAAAATGACATTTACTAATTTATTTTAATTCCTCAAAGCCGAAAAGGCCACGCAGTTGCATGGGCGAAGCCGCGCGGCGTCGCGCTCCGCCCGCGCTTCCAATGTTGTTGAACCCAAATGTGCGCTTTTATCAAAACTCAAAACTTTCATCCGAGACTGAACGTGAACTAGAGCAGAATAATATAAAACCAAAGAAATTATAAAATAAAATAACTGCATGGTTCGGGGTGTGACAGAAGGAATTCAAACCCTAAAAATAAATAATAATAAAAAGAAGGGGCGGTATTTTTTATTGGTTTTTTAAAGAAAATAAATAATTTTAGATTATAAATTTTTTTGAAAACAAATGCAGAAAGGGGGAATCACTAATTTCATCTTTCGGTTATGTCGAAATGTGGCATCAGTGATGTCACCTTTCATAAAAAAAAGTATATTTATTATATATATTTGTTCATTTAAATATATATATATATATATATATTATTTTTTTTATAATTAGGTCCATTAATATTTGAAAGTGAAAAAGTTATGTTTTTAAGCAATAAATTTTGTGACGTGTAAATTTTCTTTTACTTATAATATTTATGATTTTTTTTATTTTTAATTATGTTTTATAATTTGAGTTGGTTTTTGAAATATCATTTAGATTGTGTTTATATATTATAAGTTATATTCTTTAAAAGTCACCTATGTGAAACATAGTAATGTTTGATGTTGGTGGCTTTGATGGTCTATAAATAATAAAGTTGAAATACAATCTAAATGAAATTTGACACACTTATTGAGCATATTGAAAATATTTCAAAATAAAAAAACATTTTAGAAAAACAATTAATGAAAAGTAATTTTAGTCGAAAATACATATTTTTGTTTTAAACCATTAATTTTTTTTTATAATTATTTATTAAATTCCATTAATTTTAAATTTTTTATTATATTTATGAAATTATTTTTATTTTCAGAAAAATTTTAAATTTACAGGCTATGTTTTATGTTTTTTTTTATAGTTTATACAACTTCAAATTCACCTACATGAAACATAATAATTTTTAATTGAATTTTAAAGTCTATAAATAATAAATTAGAAATACAATATAACTAAAATTTTACACACTTAGTGAACATATAAATGATAATTCAAAATTACAAGTATTTAATAAAAAATTATTAAAAATTCATTTTAATGTCACAGTAAAATTTTTTTCAAACATAAAAATTAGTGGAAGTTTTAAATTTTATTTATAATTTATTAAACCATCCTGTAAATATTGTGAATATATTTTTTTAATGTGTAAATATCATGTTTTAAATCAATAATTTTTTTGTCATGTAAATTAATTTTGTTTAGAAATATTGATGAACTTCTTTATATTTTCAATAAATTTGTAGATGTTTTTGCTGTGTTTTTAGTTTTAATCATATTATTTTTAAAGTTTATATTTTATAAGATTTTAAAGATACCTCCAATGTCCTGAAGGCCTTAGATTTTTATTATCATGTGAAACCCCCTTTTAAGGGAAAAAGGGAAACCCAATAGACCTCATGGACATAGAACATTACATGACCCAAGGATCAGAAAAATAAAACCCAGACTGACAACTTGGAGCTGCCTCTACCATGCATTTAAAACATGAAAAATAACTCCACCGATGTAGAATAGAACGGATAATCTTTTAAAGTTTCCTATTTGAAATTTAATTGGTTTTCCTATTTTTCAAGTAGTTGAATTTGAAAGATTATAAAAATAAAAATATAAGTAAAATGAAAATGAAAAATAAAAGTAAAAGACGATTTAATAGAATACTTTTTTTCAAATCCTTTAAGTCAATAGAAAACATATAAATGAATAAATATAGTCACTGTCTATGGTGAGGTCCTATCCCAAAATTTATTATGCAAATGGTATTCTTGTATTGATATCATCGACCTTTGTGCTACAGTGAAGTATGATGTGCTGTAGAGGGATAATCCTTGGGCACTAGAACCTCATATGATTGATGATCTTCCTATCTATCAATGGGAGGATGTTTCAACTATATGTAGACATGTGAACCTGATCCGTCTCCCACTACATGAGTAGAAGGACCTACCATCATCACATGGGGTAACCATACAACATGTGAAGGCTTAGGCATGAAAGTTGGAGGAATGTGAAATGAACACTAATAGAAGCTCAAATCGTCTTTACTCGATGAAAACTGTGGATATCCTAACAACACAAATGGTTCTCATAACCCTTGATGAAACCCCCCAATCGAATAAGGTTGGAATACTAGAGGTCCAACCTCTGCTTGTGGAATAGTTGAGGGCTCACATGAAACATGATGCAGTTTATATCATCATCATTTTGGCTCCTAAAGATCAATAGATATTGGAGGAGTTTCTTGAGTAGAAACCTTCACTCCCTGGGTAGGAACATCATCTCTATATGATGCACTATCACATATACTTTCATGTAAAATACAATAATTTTGCATCATCCCCTACTCCACATCATGGATCGCTGCTAGGATTGCAACCTCCTCCTCCTCTGGATCATATATGAAGATAAAATTTTGTAGTCTATTATTCTATAAAGAGATTCAAAATGAATTAAAAAATATTACAATAAAATAACTAATGGAAATTTATTGACATAACATATCCTAAATCCATCTATAGTGTGGAGTAAGATATAGTATAGACTTGAGTCTATACCATGGCGCATACTCGAGCGGCTCTGATAGAGGGAATTGAATCGTACATACACCTTTGATATGAAACGACACTCATATATCCTAGAGGTCAACATATTCAGTATGTACTCAGTGCCATTTGATATCCTTCCTCTCTATAGATTCACAGAATGAAGTGTCTGTGACTATCTTAGTGGAAATGGAATGTGCTGAAAATAGCCAAACCGGCACACGAGTCTATCAAGATGGTGCCACTCAATAATATGAAAGTGAATGAGAGGCACTAAAAACTTTTCATCGTGAAGTATAAAAGTTCAGTATATGGTAAAATGATCTAATAAATCCTAGTATGGCATCCATGTAATCTGAAATGAAAAGTGAGATTTGCTAAAAAAATTGTTACTAAAAAACAAATATGATGGTATTATGAAACTGGTTATTCAATGAAATATTGTATATACTTATATCGATGGGTATTATACTTTCCAAAATTAGATAGTATTCACCCAAATTGTGTCTTGGATCCATGATAAAGTTGTGTGACTAACTCCACCTATAAAATACAACATTGGAAGTGATAAATAATATGAAATTAAATTCAATAACTTCTATTAGTATAAAAAAACCAATAGATATTATTGATCATACCAGCATACACACAGAGTTTCACGCATCACATCTACATGAAACTCCTAAACAGAACCCATAGGGGAGAGGGGAGGGATGCTCTCTCATGCCCACATCTAATGAAGGATGACACATACCCAAATATCAGTGTGATCTAAGCAGTATATTGTACATAAGGCTTTAGATGTGTATGTCAAGCATACTGATCCCCTGATGTATCTCCTAGCCTAATAAAAATACTCTAGTAGGCCCAGATACATCATGTGTACATGCATACTAGAGTGATCAGGGCACAATGTCCCTCCAATGATCTATAAGATATATGGATAGTCATGACACATGACAGTTTTCTCATCAACATCAGTGGGTAACTGTGCAAAATAAATCTTCATCCATCTCATGGATATGGACCCACCATCTACAGCATCCTCATGCCCCAAAAATTTCTAAGCCTAGAAATTATTCTACAATCTCAGGATAGTCTCCATGAGTGGTTCTTATAATGGTATCCCCCTATATATAAAGACAGATCATAAATTCCAAATCCTCAAGGGTGATGGTCATCTCTCCCTCAATCAAGTGGAATGTGTCTTTCTCGGGTCTCTATATCTCGGTGAGGGCAGCAAGTATGTTATTATCAAAGAATGTAAACTCAGATACCAAAATTCCCTAGAATCCAACATTTTTTAGGTACGGTATAATGGCGACTAGATGAGGAATGTGATAATAATGGTGTACTCGGCATACCTTAATCTGTAGAACCTCACAGACAGCTAGCACGTCCCATTAAATGTGTCTTTACTGCTCAGTGAGTAGCATAGTACCCCCTATCTAAACATAAAAAATGAAATTATTCTTAAGTATAAAATTTAAATATAACATTATGGTCTGATAAATGTTATGACTGGTAGAATATAAGACATGACATGTATATTCCTATTGTTTTATGAAGTTTTTATTACCAAAAGAAAAGAAAATGTCTTAATGTTCCTCAAATAATATCTCTAGAGTGGTTTTAGATATGTTTTTTCCTTGTAAATGGTATTTTATAAGATATGGTTTTTTATATTTTTATATATAAAATTTTTTTCTTCATTATGTAAAAGTTTATTAGAAAATTAGTCACAGAATGTTTTGTAATGTGAGGTAAAAGAAGATAAAATATCAATTCAATTTATTTATACAGGATAAAATAACAATTATGAATATATAAAGTGAAATGGACAACAAAAAAATCATTAAATAACACATGAATTCTTTACAATATATAATAAATACCTTGACATTCTTCAACATAACATAGTTTGGATGAGATGAGTCTAACATAAGAAGTTAAGTAAAATCTAACTTATTTTCAAGTGGTATCTTAATAACATATTTCAAAGGGATGTGATTAACTTTTTAATTTTCAAAAGATTTCATCCTTCTAATAAAATCTTCACTACATGGGGAGGCCAATATTAGAAGGTCAAAAGATTTTGAAAATTAAAAAGTTAAGTACAGACCTTTGGAAGATGTTATAAAGATACCACTTGAAGATAATCTATATTTTAATTCACTTCTGAAGTAATTATCAACTCATTCAAACATTTTTATGTTGAAAAATGTCAAGGTATTTCATGTCTGTTGTAAATCATTCATGTTTCTTTAGTGGGTTTTTTTCCATTTCACTTTATATTATCATAATTTTCCTTTTATCTTGGATAAAAAAAATTATTTCATGTTTTATCTTCTTTTTACCTCACTTTAAAAAAAATTCAGTGACTTATTTTCTAATAAACTTTTAGATAACAAAGATAAAATGTTTTTTATAACCCAACAAACCTTAGTTTTACATTAACCAATAAGTTAGATCTCAAATGGTGTGCTTTATAATTTATGTATAATTTCTCACATGATGGTATGTTTCATGGTTATTTACTCTCATTCTTTCTTTATGGTTTATCCATGGATTGTTTTATCATGATTTCATGTCACCCCGCATGAACTTTTCATATTCCTTGTCATGTGACTATGAATGTTTTATTATTATTTGATAGTAAAATTATTCATAAATGTCTTAAAATTATACAAAATGAAGGATTTTATATTAACACTATGTAATTAATAATATGAAAATATCACATCGAATTCAATACATCATTTTGGATGAGTGTGTGAACTTGATCTAGCAATTTTAGGGAAAAATTTCATGTTATGACCTCTTTAATGACATATGCTTCATGTCAAATGTTTCCCTTGTTCTTGAGGCTAGTCCATCTCATTCTACATCTTACTATACTTTGGACTCTCTTGTTGATGCAACTTGTTCATGTCAGGTATCAAAATCGACAAGTCTTCAAGAATTGGGAAATATCGAAACTCTTTAATAAGTTTACATGGTGTAGCATAACAGTTATAAATGGTTTCTAGTAGGTACACTAAATCAACATATTCTTCTCATGATATATTCAAAAAGGCACATATTGCGATGGCATATGTGCATAGAAACCATAATTCCTTGATGTTTCCACATTGAAATTTTCTCTCTTATAGTAATACCACAAATATTTTACAACTTCTATTTGTGATGGGGTCCAGACACTCTTGGACATCAAATCGAGAGTCTTATCTGTAGAAAAGGAACAATAAATAAGCATAAGCTTCTACAATTTTCTTCTCAATATCTTGTTGAAACTGTATTTAGTACCTTATACCTTGTTGAATCCTATCTTAGGACAATTTTTTTCTATAAATTAATTACTTTACACAATGATAAAATTTCTCTTAAACTAGGGTAGTTATAGGTAACTTTTGAATCCCATTGAATGCAGCATTGATTAACTATGTAATGTTTTTAGTCATGTGTTTGTACCTCTTCCCCTCATCATATGAAAATTTCTATTTTTCTTTTGGAATCTATATTATATAATCATAAACTTATTTATTAGCATTGTGGATTTCTTCGAAACATTTTACAAAACATCATTGATCTGGATTATATACTACACAGAATTGATCATATTTCACATAAATTAATTTTATCTTTCTGTTGAAATAGTAAAAAATAATAAATACATTTCATACCAAGCCTCGTGATTGCAATATTCATTGGTTTATTATATAATTTTTTCACACATTTCTAAAAATGTTTCTAATGAAGTACTGATGATGTGAATTTTGGGGTCTCCATGTATTAGGATCCTCATTTATTACCTCATTTATTGAGTAATACTGATCACATATCCAATAGAAACCCCAAATGCGGGTGAAATGGTTTTTGATACATTCCAAAAACCAAATCAATGATTTGTAGTTTTACTTCTCTAAAATGGTAAATGAAATTGAAAGAGATCAACATTTCCCATATTGGGTTGTTTAAATCAATAATATTCCCTTTTATTTTCAATATAGAAATGTTCCATAAATCTGTATTAACTGTTTGTTGAAATTAATTGCAAAAATATAGGGGAGTAATTCCCAGAACAACTGATGAAATTGAAAATGATATGGATCAATTCAGTTATCTTGAGACACATGTTCCTTCATATGAAGATGGATGGATGGAAACTTGGTTGTTGTGTCTCAGTATGGTTAGAAATTATGGAAACACCTAATACGAGTCATCCCAATCACCATATACCTTCATAATTTCTTTATGTTACACCATCCATGGATTATTATAGGAAATATTATAACCAAAAGTTTATTGTATCCTTTATTGAACAAGGGATATAGGAACATATTGGTTTGTTCTAATCATCTTCATGATAATAGATAATACAAATTCTGTATCCAATGAAGTATAATCTTGTGACAGGTTTTTCTGAATGTAAGTATGAGCTTCGTCAATCTTTGAAATTCTCTAACCTCTAAATGAAATGTTTAAAATATCCCTCAGGAGGAATCTATAATCATTACCATATTTATCACACTATATGAGGTATTTTTTATGTCTTTATTTCTGAACTAAATACCTAAAATTCATCTCAATATGAAATCTTTTTAGTATGTTTTTCAATGTGTATTTACTTTTAAAATCCCTTTCAACATATAATGTTTTGTCCATATCACTAAACATATCCACTATAACTTCAAGAAACTCAATTTCAAGAGTGAGAACATTGTATTCAAATTTAGGAAAATATGGCATTGATTCCAACCAAGATGCGAAGAGTGATGGATGATTTATTGTTGGTTGAGGTTGTGGTACAACTAATGCATTTCTAGAAACTCCCTCCCCAACTTTGGTTTCTCCATCCTCATCATCACTGGTTTTTTTGTATGTTCAATTATTAGAGAATTCTTCATTAGAAGTCAAATTTATATTTATATTCAAAATATGATCTTAATTTTCCTCTTCCATATCATAGTGAATATCCTTCACTTATTGAAATGGACCTTATTTAACCACTCTTTAAATTTTACATCTTCATACAATTGGATTTTGTAGTTGTATAGTAAAAAACCTCAATATATAACACCATCATGGAACTATATGACCATTGGTAAAATAAATTTATTACTTGGACCCAGTGCTCATAATTAGTAAAGGGACAAGCTAGATGTCATAGTGTATCCATGAATTTTAAATATCTATAGCTAATAGACTTGATCTATTGATCAGTTCCCAGATTTATGCAACCACTAATTTTTTCTTGAAGTTCACTTAGGGTTACACAATTAGATGTCCTAAACATTTTTGTTGGTTGTGTACTATAGGAATCTCCTATCTCGATTTTAATAACCTCCATGTATTAATAGACATAGGAAAACATGATTCTATACATAAATAATGTTTTTTTCTCAACATTCTGATAGTATAAATACTATTTAAGGTGAGGGTTGAAAACACAATATTTATTATACTGAAATTTTAAAACATATTTTTATGTCCTAAAAGATGGCACTAATGTTTCATTGTAAAATTTTTAATCTTCCTAAAGTTATGTTTAGTAGTCTATAAATAAAATATGAATCACATAAAGCATATCCCTTGAGATTGTTAAACCAGGTGTGTAGTAAGGATCATTGTCAAGCACAAGTTCCTACTTGAGTCTAGGTTAATGCAGTGTTTTTAGGTTTTACCCCTTGGTACATGTTTTCCAGATCCACATCCACTTGTAGTATCCATACATGGATTTGATTTCTTAGATAACCACATAATCATTATGATACCAAAATTTTAGAATGTTTTCTTATATCATACAAGATGACACTAATATTTCATAGTACAATTTTTAGCTTTCCTAAAGGTATGTTCAGTGTTTTATAAAGATAATGTGATTCATCTAAAACATATCCGTCAAGAGTAAAAAAAACTAGGCATGCAATAAGGAAAGAATCATCTAAGTCGTGGGAGTAATAAATCATGTGTACAGATAAGCCTCTTTTTCATCCAGTTTATTATTGTTCATCCTATGTTTATTCTATATTAATCTAAATTTAATCAATAGCTAATCATTAATTAATAATTACTTAACCATTTTTTAATCATTTTTTAATCATTTTTTAATTATTTTTTAATCATTTTTTAATCATTACTTAATCATTAGTTAATCAATCTTTAATCATTAGTTAATTTTTCTTTAATTATTAATTAATAATTCATTAATAATTACATAATAATTAGTTAATCATTATTTAATCATTATTTAATAATTAGTTAATCATTAGATAATTATTATTTAATCATTAGTTAATCATTATTTAATCATTATTTAATCATTATTTAATCATTAGTTAATTATTAGTTAATCATTAGTTAATCATTAGTTAATCAATTTTTAATCATTAGTTAATCATTAACTAATCATCATATAATCGTTATTTAATCATTAGATAATCAATATTTAATCATTAGTTAACAATTAGTTAATAAATATTTAATCATTAGTTAATTAATCATTAATCATTAGTTAATCATTAGTTAACCATTAGTTAATTGTTAGTTAATAAATATTTAATCATTAGTTAATCACTATTTAATCATTAGTTAATCATTATTTAATCATTTGTTATCATTATTTAATCATTAGTTAATCATTAGTTAATAAATATTTAATCATTAGTTAATCAATATTTAAGCATTAGTTAATCATTAGTTAATCAATGCTCAATAATTAGTTAATCATTCTTTAATCATTAGTTAATCATTAATTAATCATTAGTTAATCATTACTTAATCATGAGTTAACCATTATTTAATCTCTCTTTAATCATTATTTAATCATTAGTTAACCATTTTTTAATCAATGTTTAATAATTTGTTAATCAATCTAAAATCATTAGTTAATAATTAGTTAACCATTAGTTGATAATTAGTTAATCATTACATAGTTATTAGTTCATCATTATTTAATAATTAGTTAATCATTAGCTAATCATTATTTAATCATCGGTTAATCATTTGTTAATCACTATTTAATCAATATTTAATCATTCTTTAATAATTCTTTAATAATTAGTTAATCATTATTTAATCATTAGTTAATAATTATTTAATCATTATTTAATCATTAGTTAATCATTCTTTAACCATTATTTAATCATTAGTTAAGAATTATTTAATCATTAGTTAATAATTTGATGATCATTTTTTTATCATTAGTTAAGCCTTCCTTAATCATTAGTTAATCATTACTTAATTAGTAATTAATAAATCTTTAAATAGTTGTTAATCATTAGTTAATCATTAGTTAATCATTTATTAATTATTATTTAATCATTCTTTAATAATTATTTAATTATTACTTAATCAATATTTAATCATTATATAATCATTCCCTAACCCTTAATTAATCATTTTTTAATCATTAGATAATTATCCTTTAATCATTAGTTAATCATTCTTTATTCATTAGCTAATAATTAGTTAAACATTACTTAATCCTTAATTAATTATTCCTTAATCATTAGTTAATTTGTCATGATCCGACCTAATAGGGCTCGAGTCACTACTCCCCAACCCCGCCTCCATAGGTTAGGTGTTGGCAACCAGCACCAAGTAGGCTATCTCACACAAGGAGGCCTTATCCTAAAATACCTATATGCACGCACCCACATACCCCTCAAGGAAATGGTGCATAGATATACAAACTGAAAACTAAAATGCATGCATACATTCATCCCAAACTAGAGTAAAAAAGAAGTACAAAAAAGTGGAAAAAATAGGGCCCGCTAAAAGAAAAATACAAAAGCAACCAACCTGCTCTGAAGGAGGGGATCACTGAAAAACACCTACAGAAAAGTTCCTCAGCCAAACTCCAGTGAAAACCCTGGTCATTTCATCTACTATGCTCTTCCTGATCCAGGTCCCACTGGGACTCTGTCGAAGGACATGTGGTATGGAAAAGACACAAGACATGTACGGGAAAATCCTATGCAGGGGTGAGTATAAGAATACACAGTAGGTTCCCCAAAAACCCCAAAAAAATTGGAGAAACCGATAGGCATAATTTAACTCGACCTAGACTAAGGGAACCCAAACGAGAGAGAATCTCCATCTCGAGACCATCCTCAGCGATACCCGACTAGTCATCTCAACATCACTGACATGTCAACGAAATGAAACATTTCATGGAGACTCCTAGAACACACCTAGATATACTCAGATCCATGTCTTATGGTCTTGACCATAGACTACCCATGGAAAAAGACTCAAGGTTCCAATTCAACACTCTCAACGATCTCATGAGGTACTAACCTCATAGATAGCAACAAAAGCCAAGCCATTCCCGATAACTCACAAAATGAAAGGTGGAAAGCATAGATAACTCAAATTTGATGAGCCAACCTCACCATACTAGATGTAACTCCACTGATATATGCCACTCCATTGGTAAAATGAAAAAATGGCACACCCATCCATCCCTCATGATACTTGTCTATGAGGGTATGGTCAACGGATATCGTCATGGAAAAAGTCACTAGGTGACTAAACTAGCCCAACTCCTCAGGTAGGGGATCCCACCCAGGGTCTACTAGGGGACATAAAACCCTAACTAGAAACACCCAACACAAAAAGGGGTACCGCGCAACAACCCGAATCTGGAACAACTCACCTAGCATAGGAACAACTCCCATGTAGAGTTGGACATGCCTATTTCAAGAACTCTGCCAAGAAAAACACCATGATAGATCATAAAATAAAGAAACGCATCTCGATGCAAAGATAGGGATAATTTTCCCAGGGCTCACTAGAGATTTGTACCCTATTAAAAAATACTAGGTAGAGGATCAGTTCCCAGGTAAATATTGGTCATGATGACACCAAAAACCCTACTAGGGAAACATTAAGGGACGTTAGGATCGTGACGTGCCTCTCGGGGTGACAAATTCTCCAAATATACTGAGTCTGTTGTCGAAGTGGATTTAGACAACTCAATCTAGAAATCATGAATGCACCTACATTGCACATATACAAAATAGATGAAGAGGGGTCACAGTCTGGTGAAGGGGACATGACACCAAAAACCCTCATAATATTTGAAGAGTGGTCACAATCTAGTGAAGGGTATGTGAGATTGAAACCCCTCGTATTAGATGAAGAGGGGTAACATTCCAATGAAGAGGGTGTGATACTGAAAACCCTCATAGTGAAAGTACCAGGGAGACCCACTCAACCCAGCTAGTCATAATTTCATCAACCAAGACTAGGGGGAACCACTCAACCCAGCTAGTAGTAACATTGCAAAGAAGACCATGGGGTTGCACACAACCCTACTGGTCAGTGACACTAACCTAAATGACCCACACAAAATCGCCTGCATAATTCATATCTTAGGCTCAAACCATGGCCACCAACGTGTTCTATATAGAAAACCATGTAGGATAGTCTATTTACTCACCTAAAATGGACAACCGGTGAAAAATGTACTATTCCCTACAATGAGTCCTCATGGGGCCCATGCCTTGATCCCAAAACACATAAAATAGATCATTTCATTTTGATCCTCTCAAAAAAACACATGGGATCAACTAATTATTTGTGAAAAAGGGATACCTGGTGAAAAAGTAACATTTCACCACAAATGCCCAATCCGAGCCTCGTGGGATACACACCACAATTTTGGTTTAAGCACCCAAAATTGGTCATGAAAAATCTGCATTAAATTCAATGTCACAACACCACTAAATTCATGCTAATTGGACATCATATTTAAGAGATACGTCCTACATAATAAAGGTAAACTAATAATAAATAAATATTATTATTAAAATTGGTCATTTCATACCGCCGAGCATCGATCCCAAAAAAAGTCCTCAAAGTGGCATTAAAAGGTATGCCTCAAAGAAAGTGTTGTGTGGCCATAGACATCATGAAAAAAGGACCTCTAGATTGTGATTTATAGGGGTTTAAAGAACCTTTGTACGAAAACATGTTGGATCGTCCTGGCCCGAACTGCTAGCCTATCGGTGCTCCCTGTTGTCGCTACAGCGCACCCCACTGCTGCATTGCTGCCTCGCCGGACCCATGCGCCACCACCTTCTGCGGACCACCAGGAACACTTTGGTGGTCCAAAAATGATATGAAACCTCTTTCGTAATCTTGGAACCCAATCTACACATCATTGGTGACGAATCGATAAAAAAAACATAAACAGGGGGTATTGGATTAGATCTCAAACCGCCTACCTCTAGGTGAAACATTTACGCTTCTACGCCCGATCCGCACTCTGAAGCTGGTGATGCATGATTCGGGATCATTCGTTGGAAAGATCTGAGTCTGAAGGCACCTCATTTCTTTGATTTGGCCAATCATTCATCGAATAAGTAGTAGGAGTTGCGGCTCCTCTTCCAGGTGCAGAAAACGTTAAAGGGGGAGGGGGATTTACTTTTTGATTTAATTAAATCCCCTCCCCCCAACTGCTCAGCTCCTACCTCACCTCCATCCGGAAACTCGATGCCAACAAATATTCAGTCGCCCCTAGGGTAAACGCAATGTTTCAGACTCAACCACAGTATTAGAATTTTGATATGAGACTCCATTCAAATGTTATTCGAGTAGACATCCAAAATAAACTAATTTAATTTATTTACAAAAATGCCCTCAATAACTTTTTCTATAGCGGGTCTACACCCACAAAAGTTATACCCCACCAAGGGTAAATGGTATTCTCTAGACACTAATTTTTCATTATATTTATTATCTAAGCTTCCATTTAATAGATAACATGTTTCCACCATGTGAATAGTATAAAAATACTTAATATTTTTGTAAAATTTATTCCGAGAACACTGGACCTCAGAATCACACGCCATCTCAATGCCTAACTCTGGAATTATTTGTAGGAATATTCCATTATGATAAGTTCAAACCTGATTTTATACATCATTATATGGTAACCATTAGTTAATTATTATTATCTAATCATTATTTAATCATTATTTAATTCTAAGTTGTTAATTATTTAATCTATATTTAATCATTACTAATAAATATTACTTATAAACTATATATAACTAACACAACTAGTAAATAAATAACATATTTAGAACTAACTAAAAACAAATCATTTAAATAAATAAATAACTTTAAAACAAATAAGAAAAAAATACCACTAAGTGAGGCTTCACAAAAAATGACACTCTTTTTAGGCCACCAAAACCACCACACACAAAGGAAGAACCACTAGGATTATTGTAGAGAGAGTGTGTGTAACTTAGATAGATGAAGGTATTTTATATTGAGGATGGGGTTGGGTTCCCTTTTATTGGTTATTTAGGGAAATACAGCATCAGCACTACCATATTTAGACTTTATTTATGCGAATGGAAACATAGTGGTAGTTATCATTCACTTTACGTTCGGTGAAATGCGGAAGCACTGATGCCACCTTTTCTAGGTCGTTGATCTGTTTTGATGAGAGTAAAAATTGGAATTGGCTATGCTAACTTTTAATTTATATCAATGGTGATGGGACCTCTACCACATTTCTAGTTTTTAAAAAAATAAAATAGACTTATTTAAAAAAATTTAAAAAAATATATATAAAACTCAATGAAGGGAGGATGACTGCAAGAGGATAAAGAAGATAAATGAAACCACAAGGAGGAATGACAATGGGAGTGTGAAGTCCCTAATGTGTTGAGGCAGAGGATAGAATATAGAAAGTTAATAGGGGTAGCACGTTGTGAAGAAGAAAATCTAGTGCATCAAAGGAGATCCGAAGAGAAAAACCAGTAGAGAACGGAGCCATCTCATCCTTGTACCCCAACTATAGTTCCTATGATCAATGAATTAAAGTATCCCAAAGTTAGGATACATATTTATAGTATTTTTTAATAAGGTTCATATGAGGGTAACTAACAATAAAATTAGGATAAAGCTATTAATAAGAGAACTTGAACATTGAACCTTGGTCAATGCAAGGCACTTTGTTTCCTCTAGACCATGGGCTATCAATATTTCTACTATTTCATCATTACAAGAAATGTTTGAAGGTTTAATTATGTGTGAAAAAATGTTAACAAAACCAATAAAATAATAATTACACACACACATATTCTAGGATATAATTAAATATATTTAAAAAACACATTTCTCAAATGAGAATTTGTAGTGATGATTTGTTAACTACTTGAATAAACCAATTAATTTGATTAAAGAATATCAATATCATAATTGATATTCAATATTAGAGTATAAAACTTATTTAATAGAAATTTCCCTTCATTTAATAGTGTTTTAATATGATTATTTTGTGCCAATATGAGTTTTAAATGACATATTCAAATTATTTTATGAATATTTAAAATTAGATAATATTTTTGAGTATTGTTAAAATACAAAAAATATATTTTTTATTATTTCATGATTCATTATTTTATTTAACATTTTTTCAAACTAACTGAAAATTCCTACCTTTGTTTTCATTTGTAAATTAAAAAGAAAATAAAAAATAAATGGATAATAAATTATACTCACACACATATATTTTATTTATATAAATAAAATATTAAAAAATAAAATAAGTAATTAGTGTGGGGTATGATAGATTAAAAAACTCAATTTTAATTTGCACACTATTTGTTTAACATGGGATATAATAGTTCATTTGTTGTAATATTGGTCGCGATTAATGTTATATTTGAGAGTTTTGAAATGAATGGTATTGATTGATATAGAAGGGTTTTAGAGGTTATACCATTGCTCAAGAGTTTTTTTAGGAGGTTATTAGATGATAAGAAATTGCCTCTTAAGCCATCCTTGGCCATTGTAGAAACCACTTTTCTGATCCTCCTAATTTAGAGTCTCTAATGAAATAGACATAAAAATAAGTTTTTATAAATAAATATATAATAAAAAATAAAAAAATGGATAAAAAATGTTGATTGTTTTGAAAATTATTAATAAAAAACAATTTTATTTATTTTCTTAATAAATAATAATATAATAAAACCATTCCATTTATTCATAAACCTCTCAAACATTCCATTATTTTCCATTCCTCGGCTAATTTTTCAAAATAATTAAAAAAAATATTTACCATAATAATTACCTCTCACCACATTTATCAAAATAATGTTACGGAGGGGTTTTGTGCCCTTAAGGTGCAGTCGGGGACCACACCTTCACTATTTAGGATGAAGGCGCGGTCATCAACCATGTAGTTATTATAAAAAATCATCTGAATTGTTATTTAATATTAAATATAACTTATAATCAATAATAAATAACAAATAATAACAAGAAGTTTATAATAAAAATTAATAGTTTTAATAAATAATTAATCATATTTAATAAATGTTGACTAATAATCAATAATTAATTACAAATAATTGATATTAATTTTTAATAATCATTAATAGTTAAGAATAAATTATAATATTTATCAAGAATAAATTATAATATTTATCAATAATAAATATTAATTTTCCATAATTAATAAAATTAATAATAAATTTTTTTGTTATATCTATGTTATAACATAATATGATATTACATTTTTGTTATTTTCTTGTTACATAACATTATATTTACATATTATAACGTAAATATATTGAAAATATAATATTATATAATGTAAATATAATGTTATTGTGATACTATGTAAAATAAATATAATGTAAATATACTATATATATAATTGTATATATCATAAACAAAATATTATATAGATTTACATAATGTAAATATACCATTATATTAAAGAAAATATAAACTTATATAACATAAATATAGCATAAACAAAACATTATTTAGTATAAAAATAATGTTATATAATGTTAATACTGTTGAGAATCCAACGAAAACTTCACATAGTAGAAGTTATCTCATCAGAAGACCAATAATGTGGAAATCAAGTCACTCAAATAAACCCTCCAAACATCAGTGTACTGGAACTTAGACGAATCACTTCACCTAAACTACTACACTAAGTTTCACTTTTTCAAGACTATTTACTCCAAACTCACACAAATAGTCACATGAACGAAAATAAAAAAATTTAAGTAATTAAAGAAATGATAAGGTTTTACATGGTTCACTTTCATCCAACATCCACAGGAGAAGCATTGTACACTTTATTTTCATCAGAAGTGGAAAGTTAAAATAACTATGAGTTGGTATCCACATATATCACTAAAAAAGTAATCACATAATGATTCATCAACACTTTAGAATGTGGTAATGTCATGACCCGACCCTCGGGGCCTCTGCCATGACTACCCCAAGCCTGCCTTCCAGAGGCCAGGGGATAACGACTAGCACCAAAGGCTTAAATCCCTAAAACTGGAAGGGTATTAACTTTAAAACCGGAAAACTCCCACAGCATAGTACAATCTAGAAGAAAAACACTAAGTAAAAGTATATAACAAAGTGTACTAAAAGTAAAACAGGGTCGGAAATACAATCCCAACTGTGAAGTACAAGTAAATAGAAAGTACAACTGAAGAAAAGAAAAGTTGCCACTGGGTCTTTCTCCAAGGTTCCTACCTGAAGGGTAGGTACAAATCGCCTCCTCAGCACTCCAGGTCCATCCGTCTCCTCCGTTTATCGTCACGCCATATGGTCCACCTCCGGGTACCATATAGTCCTGGTGCTCTCAGCCTCAGTCAGGGTTGTCTGTCCTCTGCATCCAACACAATGAGATGCGGGCACAGCCCGTGCAGAGGTGAGTATAATGATACTCATTAGGGACCCCGAGACCCTCAAAGTCTCACAAAATCCAACAAGGATAAACCACAAAGTATGAAATCAACGGATAATCATTACTTAGTTATATGCTCATACATATACCTAAGTTATCAAGTAACCCATCTCAATCCTAAGGAAAACACAGAAGTCACTGACTCAGCTCACACAAGAATTCAACTTATGTAGAGAGATAGAGATGATCAGATGTAGCCACTGAATCATTTATTCTATCGAACCCACACATGATCCAGGAATAGAAATCAGAACTGTCGAACCCACGCAGGATCCAGGAATAGTATCTAGTGCTTTCGAACCCACATAGGATCCAGGAATAGTGGTCAGAACTATCGAACCCACATAGGATCCAGGAAGAGTAGTCAGAGCTGTCGAACCCACACAGGATCCAGGAACAGCAGTTTGAACTGTCGAACCCACACAGGATCCAGGAACAGTAGTCAGAGCTGTCAAACCCACACAGGATCTAGGAACAGTGGTTTGAACTTTCGAACCCACACTGGATAGGAATAGTAGTCAGAGTTGTCAAACCCACACAAGATCCAGGAATAGCGGCTTGAACTGTCAAACCCACCTAGGATCTAGGAATAGTAGTCAGAGAGTAGCCAACCATAGGGTCTCTGCACAAGCACGCTTGATTCTGGGAGGGTCCACTCCTCAAGACAAGTGTTGATACATCAACTTCGATTAAGTCCCATGAATAAATATCTTGAAGGTCCACCTTGTCATAGGGATCTGAATGCAACAGACAGCGCGTCAGTCGGACTCCCGGTCTGATAGTTATTAGCCTTTTAGTTCTGGGGGCCCGGTTGGATTCATGCACGATCCAAACCGTTGTCTATTGCGTTGAAATCCATATGATGAGGTGGACCTTCAGGATATTTCTTCATGGGACTTCATGGAAGTTGATGTATCGACACTTGGCTTGAGGAGTGTACCATCCCAGAATCAAGCATGCTTATGCAGAGACCCTATGGTTGGCTGCTCTCTGACTACTGTTCCTGGGTCCTGTGTGGGTACGACAGATTAAACCGATGTTTCTGGATCCTGTGTGGGTTTGATAGCTCTAACTAGAGTTCCTAGATCCTGTGTGGGTTTGATAGTTCAAACCATTGTTCCTGGATCCTGTGTGGGTTCGACAGCTCTGATACTGTTTCTGGATCCTGTGTGGGTTCGAAAGTTCAAACTGTTGTTCCTGGATCCTATGTGAGTTCGACAGCTCTGAATACTTTTCTTGGATCCTGTGTGGGTTCAACAATTCTTACTGTTTTTTCTAGATCATGTGTGGGTTCGATAGCTCTAGATATTGTTCCTGGATCCTTTGTGGGTTCTACAGTTCTGATTTCTGTTCCTGGATCCTGTGTGGGTTCGACAGAATAGATGATTCAGTGGCTACATCTGATCATCTCTATCTCTCTACATAAGTTGTATACCTATGTGAGCTCAGTTAGTGACTTCTGTGTTTTCCTCATGATTGATATGGGTTACTTGATAACTTAAGTATATGTATGGTCATATACCTAAGTAATGGTTATCCATTGATTTCATACTTTTTGGTTTATCCTTGTTGGATTTTGTGAGACTTTGAGGGTCTTGGGGTCCCTAATAAGTATCATTATACTCACCCATGCATGGGAAATTCCCGCACCTCATTGTGTTGGATGCAGACGACGGACAACGCTGACTGAGGCTAAGAGAACCAGGACCGGATGGTACCTGGAGGTAGACCATATGGCGTGATGATACACGGAGGAGACAGACAAACCTAGATTGCTGAGGAGGTGATCTGTACCTACCCTTCAGGTAGGAACCTCGGAGAAAGACCCAGCGATAGCTTTTATTTTCTTCAGTTTTACTTTTTTTTCCTTGTACTTCACAGTTGGGCTTATATTTCCGGCCCCCTTTTACTTTCAGTACACTTTGTTATATAGTTTTACTTAGTGTTTTTCTTCTATCTTGTACTCTATTGTGTGCGTTTTCTGGTTTTAAAAGTAATGCCTTCCCAGTTTTAGGGATTTATGCCTTTGGTTCTAGTCTTCAACCCCTGGCCAATGGAAGGAAGGCTTGGGGTAGTCACGAAATAGGCCACGGGGTTTGGGTCATGACAAATTGGTATCAGAGGAGTCGTTCTACCGAAGAACATAGGACTCTGATCTTTCTTTTCTGTGAATAAATAGTGTTAAGTGTGGTGAGTGTGGTTCTCAGTTCAGGGATCCCAGGGTTGGTGTAGTGTCTGATGTATCCATACCCCAGGACCCTGACTTCTGATTTCCAACTCAGTGCACAAAAACACTGATTGCGTGTGTGTTTTTGAAAAGTTTCTTGTGATATCCTTGAGTCAGCTCACCAGGTATAACTTAATGACCTTGGTGCACCTATTCCTTATCAAGATGTCGTTGCATAGATATCCAGCTAGGATTCTTAAGAGAGTACACGATGACGGCCCACCGAGCAACGAGGCTCCGGTGAAGGGCCCTCTTACTATATTGGCACCTTCGGGTGGTGTACCAGCAGCACCACCACCCGTTGGGAAGCAGATACAACCAGCCACACTGGCGGATGGTGCACATCGACTGTGCGCATTGCACAAGTTCCAATAGTAGAGGCCTCTAAGGTTTCTAGGCAAGACAGTTTCCCACGCAGCTGAGGACTGGCTCGAGGAGGTTGCATAGAGTTCTCTAGAACTTTTACAGCTTCGGCATGACGACATGTCGGTAGATGAGTATTTTTCGAGGCGTACCGATCCTTCCTGGTACTTGATGAATATGATATGATCAGTGCTTCAGGGCTCGAACTTATGAGTGAGGTGTGTTTAAAGGAAATTTGAGCCATCAATATTCCTCAATGCATTCCTACTTATGCTAGGGTGCTAGAGAGAACCTTTGTGGTTAAATGTTCTTTGGTTGGGAAGATACAACCAATGAATGTTAGCAGTGGGAAAGCAATAAACTGGCGCCAGTATTAGATACTTGGGCGTGTAAAATGTTTCAAGAAGAGGATGTGTTAGGGATAGATGAATCTATAGGGTAGAAGACATGGAAGCAGAGCTAGGAGAGAAGCATGTGGTGGTGTAATTTTCGACATGTTACAACCACCCCCTATTTGTGGATCCCGCTAGGCTCAGGGAGCTGGAGAACAGGGGAAGAGAGTTATTTCATGCAGTCAAGGAATGCGACCCAAGGGCTCTAGGAATGATTTGAGGTATGGTATATGTCTACTCATAGCTGTTGTATCAATAGACATAGGTACCAATCATTCCTTCTTTCCATGAATCAGGTCCAGGACCTAGAGTTTCTGGTTAAAATGTTGACTTGACCCTCACGTCTGGAGATACCTTTGGGAGGAGACTCGATAATCTCACTTATGTAGATAGTGTGATATGACCCTTGAGGAAAGAGTTTTGGTTGGAACCTCTTGGTGGTAGTGTCTAGGCCTTACAAAGTTAGTTTGGGTTTGGACTTGACATCCACAGTTCACACTCAGATTAAATGTATTAAAAAAAGAGGTTGTGGTTTATCTACAGCGTTGGGATGGGGTTTTCCTTGGTTGGAGAAAAAGGAAACTCATGAAGCATAGGATAAACTCATGCATAAGAGGTTGAATCCAATCACTCGTGAGTCAGCCAACATCACCCTCATAGTAGTATAAGTTGACATTAATATAGTCTATACTCCTGGGAAGGGGAAAATGGTAGCAGATGTACTCAGAAGGAGGTCTGACCTGCATCTGCTGAGTGAGGCGACAGAGCAGCTGGCTGCTTTACAGATATCCTTTGTGGATGGAGATGGAGAAGCCTTCCTTCAGTATATTACAGTCACTCCCCCACTTCTTCAGTGATTCAGGGAGACACAGCATGGGGATGCTGACAACGAGACACGACGTGCTCAGATATCCACAAGGCAGGCACCTGATAGATTTTCTGAAGGTGGGGAGCACGTCATCCTCTTTAGAGGATGTACTATGGTACCAGTGTCACTTCAGGAGGAAGTGTGGAGGGAGTTTCACATATCCCCTCTAGCAGTACATCCAGGAGTGGCGAAGATATACCCGGATCTCCGACGACAGCATTGGTGGCCGGGAATGAAGAAAGTAGTTGCATAGTTTGTCTCTAGGTGCCTCATTTGTCAGCTAGTGAAGGTGGAGAATTAGGTTCCAATAGGCTTGGTTCAGCCTTTAAAGGTCCCAGAGTAGAAGTGGTATGAGATACCCATGGACTTCTTGACAGGACTTCCACATATATCCAGGGGTCATGACTCGATTTGGGTGATCGTCGACCGACTCACCAAGTCGGCCCACTTCCTACCGATCATAGAGCAGAGTTCAGTAGAGATCTTGGGATGGCTCTATATGTAGGAGGTTTTTCGGATATATAGAGTACCCTCGACGATCGTTTCTGATCATGATGCACGTTTTACTTACCGGCTATAGAAGGGGTTGCAAAAGGCTTTCGGGACGCAACTTTGTTTAAGCACCACCTTCCATCCTCAGACAGTTGTCCAGACTGAGTAGACCATTCAGAATCTTGAGGACATGTTGCATACTTGTGTCCTCGACTTCGTTCGCAGTTGGGAGGATCACTTACTTTTGGTATAGTATTCATACAACAACAGCTATTACTCCACCATAGGGATGGCACCTTTTGAGGTGTTGTACGGGTGACCATACAGATCATCCTTTTGATGGACCGACCCAAGGGATTCAGCAATCATGGGACCATAGATGGTATGGTCTACCATAGAGAAGGTTCAGATCATCTAGGAGTAGATGAAGACTGCATAGAGTATGAAGAAGTCTTATGCCGACAGGAGACGGAGACCTCTAGAGTTCAAGGATGGCGACCACATCTTTATACGGGTCTCACCTCGACGAGGTTTACAGAGATTTGGACGAGGCGAAAAATTATCTATGAGGTTCATCGGACATTTTTTGGTCCTCAGCAGAGTTGGCGAGTTGGTATAACACTTATCTCTTCCACCTCAGTTTCACCGGGTGCACGACGTCTTTCACGTATCCCAGCTGAGGAGATACGTGCACAACACTTCTCACATCATCGACCATAGAGAGTTGGACATTGACGATGGGGAAACTTTGACGGAGGTTTTAGTAGAGATTTAGGATCGAAAAAAGCTGGTCCTTCAAGGATGCTCGATACCTATGGTGCACATTCGCTGGCAACATGGGAACCTCCAGGAGAGCGCATGGGAGTGGGAGGCTCAAATACGTGGTCAGTACCCCCACTGATTCCCTTAGTTTGAGTTGTGACTTACAGGGATGTAGATACCTAAGGTGGGGAGAATCTAAAGACCCTAAATTTCCATGTAATTGTTTTTTAAATATATGGGAATTTTATGAGTTTGCGAAATCTGACGGCGCGTGATTCCGAGGCCTGGAGTGCCCGGAATGATCCGTCGAGGTTTTGTAAAGCTTAAGTTAACATGTGTAAGATGTTTTCCTGAAAAAGTTGAATAACTCATAAATGGTTACTCGGATCAGAAATATGAGGGCACCTTTGCACTCAGGATGGAGGGTTTACCCTAGGCATGACTTAAGATTAGTCGGCACGGGCCTCCTGTGAGAGAACCCAAAAATGGAATAATCATAAATAAAATAATTAAATAAATTATTTTATTTTTCAAATTCTTATAACTCACAAATGGTAACTCAGATTAAAAATACGAGACCACCGTTGAACTCATGAGGGTATTATTTCTTTTAAAAGATACTAACTTTGGCTGGTGCAGGCCACCAGAGAAAGGTAGTTTTTGACCGAAAATAAATTAATTAGGGGAAAATTATTTTATTGTAAAATTACTAACTTATAAACAGTAACTCGGATTGAAAATATGAGAGTACCATTGGGTTTTTTGGGGCGTGTTTCACCTAGGAAGAGCCTAAACTTGACTGGCGCGGGTCGAGGGTGGCTGATAATAATTTTCCGAACTTTTTTTTCAAGTATGTTCAGTAAACAGGTGAGTGGCATTTTATAACTTTTGAACCAATGCTCGGAATTGAAATCTGAGTGCACCGTTGAACTCGCAGTTCTAGTATTCACTTAAGGAGACTTTCACCTCAACAACAGTGGGTTGAGAATAAAAGATAGTTTTTGGTTTTTTTAGTGAAAGAATTAAATAAAAATAAAGTTGTGTTGCATTATTTTTATGTTTTTGGTTAAATCCTTCATGTGGAAGTTGGAGGTGGAGTCCACTACACCTTAACCTCCCATGAGAGTTTATGGTGGTGGGACCCTTGGGTGGGGAACATGTGTCTGTGGGGCAACTGGTGGTACCTAGTAGGCCAGGACCTGATGGCCATGTTAAGGCGGGGTGGCTGTGCTGTCACCGGGACCTAGTTGTCACAGGTAACACCCTTAGTTTATAGTGTTTCCCACCATTTCAACCAATTACATAAACCTCCTTCATTCATGGGGTTATATCTATTGCACTGTGATACTATCGATTACCTATATCATCTCTTGACCTGACCAGCAATCACCGATAGAAAAACTGTTCTACTATACCTAACTCATTTCCCATAAACATCAAACTGACAGTGATTCCAATATTGACATAGATCCCTTCTGGTGATTTCAATATCTACTGAACTTCTAGTGATTGGACCATCATGCATTACATCCATTAGAATTTACAACTTCCAACCAACTCAATGTCGACCACTGAATAGCTTCCTTCACTACTCTAAAAAAAGAAATGGGTTCTCTAGATTTTCTCAATTATGTGAACCAAATATATATATTGAAGATTCTTCACAATCCCAACATTCATCCACTTGAAGTATACATCAATTATTCCATATAATCCTCCAATATTTTTCCAAAATAAAAACTTCCACTTTTGTATCATGCAATACCTCTCCATTTTATTCAGGTTTAACCAAGTACAACTACATCACAATGTTTCCTCAGACTCTCTTGGACTAATCACTTGGTTAACATGTCAACTAGGATTTTTCATCCAAGTATTTTTTGTAAACTCAACACTCCATCATCAAGAAACTTCTGAATGTGATGGTACTTATGGTCGACATGATTCTTCTTCACAGGGAAAATTGGAATTTTGTCTTAATTATATCACAATATAATAGTCACAGAAGAGAAATGTTCTTTATTATCTCCATTTTAGATCCTCAATCATATGTATCAACCATACCATTTCCTTTCTTTCTTATTTTTATTCACATACTCTAATTCTATTATGGAGAGAAAATTTAATTTTTTTAGGCTCGACATTAAACTTACCATGGTTCCACTGAAGGTAAAGACATACCAAATTTTCATCTTCCATAAATATGAGTCTTCCCCAAATTCTATGTCAACATACTCAATCAAAATATTATATTCTCTGAATAAAAGGTAAATATCTTATATTCCTTTAAGATATATCAAGATCTACTTCGTAGCTTCCCAATTTTCATTCCTTTTATTTTCCATAAACCGACTAACAACATCCACTACATGGGAAATATCTAGTTGATTTAAAACTATGGTATACATGAGAATTACTACCATATATGCATATATAATTTTTTAGAGTTGGTTCCTAAGGACCAACTATTTTTACTTTGATTACATTTATATTTGATGCATTTAATATAAATAAAACATCTTATTACATATTTTTCATTGTTCTGCATGATTATTAGCATAGAAAAATTATTTCCATTCACTTTTCCACGCAACCAATGATATTATACTCACTCAGAAAAAAATATTCATTTTGAGTATAAATTTACCTATATTATATAAGAATCATATTGTATTTCCATGTTCTACAAGAATTATCACATACTAAATGATGGATATTTCTCAAAAACATTGATCAATATAGTGTAGTGGAGCTTCAACCACCTAGAAACTTAGGTTCACATAGGTTAGACCTTAATAGCCCAATATGTTATCCAACAACTCACACAGGTCTCACCTATTTGAGTGACTTGCATGAACCACCTTTTCACCCAAGGTCCTCTTAATTCCAATAAATAGGACCCTTGGGATCCTTATTTGATACAACTAAATAACGAAGAGACTGTTTGAAGCACTTCACCCCAAATCTCTCTCACAAGTCCTTCAACCATTAGGTGGTTCCTTAAGCATACAAAAAGGGGAAATTAGTAGTAAACTATATATTGAGATCCCTAAAGTTATAGAATACAAATAACCATGAGAGTAAACACACTCCCAAGTCAAAACCACTAGGGAAAAAGAACCCTTACACTATTGAAAACTTGAGTATCTCTCTTCCAAAGACACTTGAGGAGACACTTGGATCCTAGAGAAATGCCTACCTCAAGTGTTGTTTCCTAGGTTTTCCATTATCCAAATACATATTTAGATAACCTAGGTCTACTCTAAGTGAGAATTATTTATCTCTCCTAGGTCTACCCTACAAAAAGGACCTTATTTTTTTCTAGGCCTTACCTATGTGATCCACCTTATGTCCTCCCAGTCCTCACCTGCATGATCCATCTTTTGGGTCCTTCTTCCATGACACCAATGGTAGGTAACCTTCTCCCTTGTATCCCCCATCCAAGGGGGAACAAGAATATTTCTCCCCAAAGCCTCAAATTATGTATAATAAGAGCATAGGGAACATCATTGTGTCCTATTGATTATACATTTGTGTGGTATTGGAGGTCCTGTATTTATCCTACTTAATAAGTGGGATCCTTAGAATGTTTTTTATTGTAAATTATCATGGTAATGAGGACCTAAATATTAGGGATAATTACTGGACCCCTAGGTTGTAAATAAGAGGGGATATAGGAATATAAAATCCCTTTCTCCTCCCTGATTTCCCTGAGTGACTCTACCCTCATCTACCAGTAGTTGATGATTAAAATGTCTATTTAAAGAGTCATTTTGTGGATATTACTCTCATATTACCTCAGGTAATCCCTCCTATAGTAATCCCCTAGTCTTTCTTGTGATTTATTCCCCTCCCTTAAGTAGCCCTGGCCTTGTCCACCAACGAACAAAGAAGATTGTGTCGTTTTCCAGATCTTCTAATTCCTCGTATTTCTCACACCGAGAATGAATCAAATTGGATTAGAGGTTTTTGAAGACAATGAAAACTATATGATCAAATACATATCTTAGTAGAGTGTTCTTATGATGGATCTTCCCCTCACCTTGACATGGGCCTCATAGTCAATGTAAGCCCCAAAAAAATCATGCCATCACCTCAAAGGTCCATATTCCCAATGGGTCAACACCTTGGACCTCCTGATTACCACTCCTCTATGGTATTTTTTACACCATTCCACATCTATAGATGCAAGGGAAATAAACCCAAAATCCCTAAAGGAGGAATCGTTGAGTGGAATGACTTACGTATATTGGTAGAGAAAAATTTTCAATATTTTTCTCTCACCATGACATGGTCCTCCTCTATAGGAGTAATACCTAATATTTTCAAAATATTTGATCTTTTATTCCTATAGAAATGGGATTCAAAATAAGACTCACAAAGCTCCAAAACAAGCACCCCAAACTCACCCAAATCTTCTTTGGTCCATATTCCCAATAGGGTCATAACTAGCCTAATATGCCACATCCCTTCCAGTTCCCTTGGGCCGCTTAGGCGTAAGTCCCATGCCATCCCTTGACTAGGAACATTTCACATAGAAATAATTACCAAATTATGATAAACTATATGGTTTAGACTTCATCACATGACCTTATAAAGTATGATGAGTCCCATTAAGTGGAAGTGAACTTCATGGGTACTAATAACTTTAACAAATATATATAGGAATCATATATCATGGTCCTGATCCTGACATTAAAATAACTCGAATCTTTTTTGATGATGATAAATTCTAGAGCACCCTGTGGTGTGGCTCAAAACCAAAATCATGGTAATAAATGATATAAGAATCTATAATCCACATACAAGAGGGTACCATCAATAGAGAAACTCAGATAGATACAAATTTCCATATCGATGAAGAACCACATATACATATAGATGATTCTAAAGCCAATAATTGTTAAAAATTGGTTGTTAATATAAGAGAAACATTTTCCATGATTGGGATTTAATAAAGGATTCATGAATATGTCTTAAATCTATAAGAGAGTCTCAGAGTTAGAAATAATTCCCCCAAAAGGGTGTGATGAACCCGACCTACCATCCTATCGACCAATATGAGTCCCCAAGTGTTTTTGGACCATCTACTAATAACTACCTACCTTTGGGAAGTAGTTATATAAGTCTTCTAAAATAAGTTAATTTTTAAGTGCTTCTGGATTCTTGAATAAAAAACACTAGAAACTGCCCAGAAATGACATGGATATATGCATATGATGTGAATTGTGATGCCACCACCACCAAAAAACTCCATTCACACCCCAACATGATTTTCAATATTGAAAAATAAATTTTATGAAATAATGTCATATAATATCAATTGTATTAATAAGGTTATATAAGTTCCCCTCTATGATGAGAACCTAGAAGTAAAATGATTATATTCTTAAATATAGTTCTATAGTTGGATAAAATATTGTGATGGGATACATAGAATGTGATTGTCAGATGAAATTACTCATAAGTGGATGAGGATTATTCTTATAAATATCACACTTGGTAATCTCTTAGATGATAGATTATGATAATAGACCTACTAGTAGTAATTCTATATTTTTTGGTGGAATTAGATATTCTTATCTGAAAACATTTGTAATGGTCCTTAGACATTAATATTATTATTAATACATGATACAGTTTGTGCACTTTGATGTAATTTGTAAATCATGAAGATAATAGTTTATGGAAAATTTAGATATGTTGGGTCTATCATGAGTGATGTGTTATTAATGAATTAGTTGAGGAAGTATTTTTACCTTCCATCTTTTTGGAAACTGATATATCATCCCTTTGATTGGAATAGAACCTTCATATTAAATTCCATGGTCATAGTGTAACAATGTGTTTATTTAAGATAGTTAATGAAATACATATCGAGATTGTAGGTTAGTGAAACACATGTGAAACCTTATTGATGAGATATTGTGACAAAGGGATTATAAAACATTGTGTGTTTTTGTATATGGTTTTCGATATTGCAACATTAAGTTCTTTCACTTATGTGTCTTGACCCATTTATAGAAAATAATCTTGTACATTAGGTGAGACCACCTAATTCTAATGAGAAATAATCATGTACGGTCACACAATAAGTGTTTTTTATCTCAATTAAAATATTTTTGAATTTAACTAATAGAATAAATATTATTTTCAAGACTGAGGAATAATTTTATTCACATTTATCAATCAAAAATATTTTTATTTATTAATAAAATATTTAATTAAATATTTATTTAGGTATTTAATAAATGTTGAGGTGTTTGAACGAACCAAGATCACATCTGATGATAAATATTAATTTATAATCTAATAAAATAGTATTTTTTTCTTTGCACAAGTTATCTCATGTTCCATAAAATAATAGTATTGTTATTATTATTCTAGAATGGATCTTAATAAAGGTTATTATATTATTTAAGGGCTGAGATAAAATTAAATAATATTTTTAACCAAATACCTAGCTGTATAGATAGATGGTTATTTCAATTGTGTAGGGTTAATTAAGAAACAAATAATTGTTTTGCATAAATATTTTTCTCTCAAATTAATTTTTCTCTCTCAATCTCAAGAATGAGAAATGCATGAGATATTCCCTCAAGATATAAGGACAAGTGATCAAAATGAAGGATGCAAGAAAATTTATTATCCATGCTAGCACCTAGAAATCAATTGGCATTACTCAGTGATCAAAGGAGTGTGTGTGGATCACTACTAGAGGGATTATATACCAAGATCCTTATAGAAAAAAAAGATAAATCATAAAAGGGTTTTTAGATGATCAACATATACATCAAGTAAAGGATCCTAAGATAAGGTAAATAATTTATTAAGATCAAAATAAATTTATTACAAATTTAACATGAAACATCCCCTATATAGGTTCTAGGTTTCCTTTCATCAATATCTAAGGGAAATATTTTTTTGGTTGTGGATTTACAGCATTGAAAATATTCCAAATGATCCATTGAATCAAAAAAAATCTTTTTATTTATCACCCTTACCAATGTTTCCTCTATGACCATAACCAACAAGTGGTAATAAAGAGGTCACATTTCAAATTTTTTATTATTTATTTCATTATTTATTATTGTGAATTTAAATTTACAGATTAATTTAATGTTTTAATTCATTTTAGATCTATCATCTAAATATTTTATTCCTATTTTTTATATCTCACATATATTACCAAGATCGGTTAATGAATAAAAAATTTTATATATGAATATCTCATCTCGATTTTCAAAGTATCCTGGCTGGATAACACAATACTACATGGCATGTACTCCCATGTTACATATTGTGTATCTCTATTCAGTGTACAGGGACACCCACTTGAATTCTGGGACTTCGTATAATAAGTACACACTATATGAAATAAATTCACCATGTGTAGACCTTCTAGAGTAGAACATGGATTTACCAGAGTGCATGTTGTGTAGTTTGAATACAAACCATTTAATTCACATGTTTTCATGACATAAAACATGGATTCAAACTATGTCATCTAATTAATGCATTGTGTGTATTTAATACATAATGCATATAGACTGGAAACCATATAACTAGAAGAACATGTTGAATATCCTCTATAAATGTCATGTACTTAATAAATTTTCATGAGGAGTACCTGAAGAGCCCCTAAGCATGTACTATGGATATTCGGTGAAGATAAGTACACACTATGTAGCTAGATTGAACATCCCATGTACTTTACCCATTTATTAGGAAATATTAAAACTAATTAATTACTCTTTAATCTTTATTTAATCGAGTTCCATGGGTCATTTAGATGAAAGTACACGTCTAAAATTAGGTTTTATATTATATTAAATGTTTAATTAATTCGTTTTAATATTAAAGATAATTAATTGTGTATGGTTATTGAATATTAAAGACTCAATGCATTAAATTTTACAAGATACATGATTTTCATGAGTTTTTTGGTTTATTAAGTTGAAAGTACATGCCATGAAATTATGACACATTCCATGTACACAAAATTTCATATGAGTGAATTATATATAATTAAACCATATAAAGTAGTTCAAAAAGCTAATCGATGTGTTTATTCCAAGTATAAAGTTATGTATTGTTTTATTGAGTTTTAAATAAAATTAAATCATATATTTAATTTAAAATCATATTGGATGGGAATTTGAATATGATTGGATGAAATAAGATCAAATGAATTAACTAATTAATAAGATAATTAATCAGATTAATTCATGTGTGTTTTATATTATTAAAATAATGAATTTAAATGAATGCTAGATAATTCTTTTAAATGCATAATCATTGCACGTGAATGGCTGATCATGGTCTTCAATGTACCTTTGTTTGAGTTGGATTTTTTTAATTTAATTTTTTGTATGGTTTTGCAATTATTTATTATTAAATTAAAATGATTTTTTGCTTGTTATACATTCATCCACTATTATATAGGACCTATGTATCCAAGGTTATTTATGTAATTCCCCTTTAACCAATATTTTGGCTCTTTTCACCTACGTTTGAGTTATAAATACTTATAATTAAAGGAGATTATCAAGGTATGTGGAGGTGGTTCAATATGTAACTATAATTATTCCAATCTAGGTGATACACTAGAGGACTGGTGGAATGATGTAACTCATGTCAAGAACAACAATAAGAGTTATTCCCCTAAGTCATAGGTTGATTTATTATTTTCTCAATAAATCGACCGTTAAATAATCTCATGATTGGGTCATTTATTTATTTATTTATTTATTTATATCTATTCATTATTTATTTTATGGATTAAAGAATGTAATCACATAAATAAATGAATTAATGTGAAAAGATAGAATTTAAATAAATGGATTATGAGTAAATGTTTTATCTAACATTGTTAATTAATTTAGTAAAATCCATTTAATATTAAAAATACATGTAAAGGATTAAACAAGACAAAATTTATGCATAATAAAACAAAATACCTTAAGTTAATATTATGTTTTTAAGCCTTCCATCATCTAAATTAATATTAACTCATAGTTTAAAGTGTCAGTTTTGCCTATGTCATGGGAACTTTTAATTGTCGATAATTCTTAACTAAAGTAGTTGGTCAACTTAACTGAATTTGGATTGGGTTTAATGGAATTAATATATCTAATAGAAACATAGAGGTAAGTGTTGAGAAAATATGGGTTAGGGTTTCTAGATTGGGGTGTCCGCTCAATGGGTCAAGGAACTGCAAGCCCGTAGTTGGCATGACCGCCTACCTAAATACTTTCTAGTAATTTTCATATCCATTGTCAGGATTATATAAAATGAAATATGGATCCTTTACACTATAATTTCAAATCAATTAGATATATCAAGTTCAATGGTGAGGTATATTGGTACTTGATATAATGGTGGGATATTTAACAAACTTAATTTTATTATTCCTCATATAATTTGTAATCAAGAAAATTACTAACAATATGATCTTTTGTATTTTTAGAAAAAATAGAAAGTTTTTTATCCAGAAAATACCTATAATTTATATTTTAGAAATACTATATTCTCACTAGTAGTAACTTTTAAGAGTGGTTCATATGCCTTCAGGTTATGCTACACCATGAACTGAAATATGACATGCTAGAATCCTCAATGCCTGATATACCTGCTAATAAGGTGATTGATGAAGAGTTATTATTCTACAAAAAAACACTTGATCAATGTGGTCGAAGTTCAATGTTTGATGTTATCATCTATGTCTAGTGAACTCATGAAATCTCACAAAAACATGGATTCTTATATCATGATCGATCATATTTGTGGTATATATTATTATAGAGCTAGATAGAAGTGGTTGGAGATTTCCAATGATCTTTTTCATATAAATGTTGGAGTGGGTTCCCCATTTGGGCCTCACGTAGTCAATCTCATTGGCTACATTGATCATATAAAGGTTTTAGGGTTTAAACTCTATAAGGATTGGGAACCAACATCATTCTTACATCACTCTCTTGGAGATTCTCAATATTTGTTATTAATTTTAATATGAAAAGTATTTAGAGTTATTTCTGAAATCTAATTAATCATTTTTTTCATGTTTATTAAGAGAGAAAGTGCGAAAAACCTTCTACTTTTATGGTAAAAAAAGGCAAACCAAAGTTCCCCAAGGACAGGGTTTCTTCACGATTACCTTACAAGAAGAGGAAGATCAATGGGAAAGAAAAGTAATGGGATGTTGTCTATTTTTCATGTGGTAAGATTGTCCACAAGAAGAAAAAAAGAACCCGGATAAAGAGGAAAGGGGAATCTTTAGGTACTTTTTTTATCTAGTGAAATTTAACTATTTCTAAAAATTGGGTATTATAAACATCTTGTGGTACTCACATATATAAATGGTATTTTGTAAGATATGGTTTTTTATATTTATATATATAATAATTTTGTCTTAGTTATGTAAAAGTTTATTAGAAAATTAGTCACAAATATTTTTGGAAATTGAGGTAAAAGGAAGAGAAAACGTCAAATCAATCTATTTATCAATGATAAAATAACAATTATGATCATATAAAGTGAAATGTATAACAAAAACCCCATTAAATAACACATGAATGCTTTACAACGGACATGAAATGCCTTGACGTTTTTCAAAAGAACATAGTTTGGATGATATGAGTCTGACATAGGAAGTGAAGTCAAATCTAGCTTATTTTCAAAGGTATCTTAATAAAATATTTCAAAGGGATGTACTTAACTTTTGAATTTTCAAAATCTTCCATCCTTCTAATAAAATCTTCACCACATGGGGAGGCTTATCATAAAAGGCCAAATGATTTTGAAAATTTAAATGTTAATTATATTCCATTGGAAGATGTTATTAAGATACCACTTGAAGATAATCTAGATTTAAATTCACTTATAAAGTCTTTATCATCTCATTAAAACTCTGTTCTATTTAAAAATGTCAAGGTATTTCATGTCTATTGTAAATCATTCATGTTTCTTTAGTGGGTTTTTTGTTTTCCATTTCACATTATATGATCATAATTTTCATTTTATCATAGATAAATAAATTTATTTCATGTTTTATCTTCTTTTTACCTCACTTTCCAATACATTCAGTGACTTATTTTCTAATAAACTTTTATATAACAAAGATAAAAAAAGTTATAACCCAACTCAACCTTAGTTTGACTTTAACTAATAATTTAGATCTCAAATGGTGTGATTTATAATAAATGTATAATTTCTCACATTATGGTATGTTTAATTATTATTTACTTTCATTCTTTCTTTATGGTTTATCCATGGATAGTTTTTTTATGATTTCATGTCACCTCAAATGTAATTTTCATATTCTCTGTCATGTGAATATGAAAGGCTTATTTTTATTTGATATTAAAAGTATTAATAAATGTCAGAAAGTTATAAAAAATGAAGGATTTTATATTAACACCATGTAATTAAGAATATGAAAACATCAAATTATATTCAATACATAATCTTGGCTGAGAGTGTGAACTCGATCCAACATTTTTAGGGAAATATTTCCTTTTATGACCTTATTGGTGTGATGTGCTTCATCTCAAACATTTCCATTGTTCTTGAGGCTAGTACATCTCATTTTCTATACTTATAGACTTCAGAATCCCTCATTGATTCAACCTATTGATTTTTGGTATCAATATTGACTAGTCTTCAAGCATTGGGAAATATCAAAACTTCCCAATAAGTGTCCATGGTGTAGCATAACAGTTAGAAATGGTGTTCAGTCAGTACATTGAATCAACATATTATTCCCATGATATATTCATGAAGTCACATGTTTCGAGGGGTTGTGTGCATGGAAATAATAATTCTTAGATGTCTCCACATTAACATTTAATCTCTTATAGTAATACCACCATTTTTTACCACTTCTAATTGAGATGGGGTCTAGAAACTCTTGAACATAAAACAGAGAGTCTTCTTAGTGGAAAAGGAACACTCTATAAGCATAAGATTCTTCAATTCTCTTCTCAATATCTCATTGAAAGTGTATTCAGTACCTTAGACCCTATTCAATCCTATCTTATGATAGTTTTTTCTATAAATGAATTACTTTACACAATTAAAAAAATGTCTCCTAAACTAGGGAAGTTATAGGTAACTTTTTAATCTCCTTTAATACACCATTGATTCACTCGGTAATGTTTTTGGTCATGTGTTTGTACCTCTTTCCCTCTCCATATGCCAATGTCAATTTTTCTTTTGGAATCTTCATTACATAACCATACACTTATTTAATATACTTGTGTATTTATTTGAAAAATTGTTCAAAACATCATTGATCTAACTCATATACTACATATAAGTGACCATATTTCATATAAATTAATTTTATCTTTATGTTGAAATAGTAAAAAATAATAAAGACATTGCATACCAAGCCTCATTATTACATTATTCATAGGTTAATTATGGAATTTTTTTCACACATTTATAGAAAGGTGTCAGATGAATTATCGATGGTCTGAATTTGGGGGTCTCCATGTATTAGTGTCGTCATTAATTTCCTCATTAATTGAGTAATACCAATGAAATATCAAACAGACACCCCGAATGTGGGTGAAATGGTTGATGATACATTCCAAAACCAAATCAATGATTTTGAAGTTTTCATTCTCTAAAATGGTAAATGAAAGTGTAAGATGTTAACATTTACCATATTGGGTTATTGTAATTAACAATATGCCCTTTTATTTTCAACATAGAAGCATTCCAGCAATCTGTATTAACTATTTACAAAAATGAAATGCAGAAATACATGGGAGGAATTCCCAAAACAACTAATGAAATTGAACATGATATATATCAAGTCATTTATCTTCATAAACATGTTCATTCGTATGAAGATAGAGGAAAACCTAGTTACTGTGTCTTAGTATGGATAACAATTATAAAAACACTCAATATGAGTCATCTCAATCACTATAGACCTTCAAAATTTCTATCTATTATGCCATCCATGGATTATTATAGAAAATATTATAACCAAAAGTTTATTGTATCGTATCTTGAACAGGGGATATAGGAAAATATTGGTTGTTCCTAATCATCTTGATGACAATGGACGATAAAAATTCAGCATCCAATGAAGTATGATCATGTGATAGGTTTTTCTGAATGCAAGTATGAGCTTCATTAATCTTCAACATTATCCAACCTTTAAATGTTATGTTCAGAATCTCCCACAAGAGGAATGTACAATCATCCCCATATTTATCACACCATATTAGGTATTTTTCATGTATTGATTCCTAAACTAAATACCTACAGTACCTCTCAATATGAAATTTTTTTACTATGTTTTTCAATGTGTCTTTACTTGTAAAATCCCTTCCAACATATAATGTTTTGTCCATATCACTAAAAATATAAACTATAACTCCATGAAACTCAGTTGTATAAGTGAGAACATTGCTTTATAATTTAGGAAAATGTTTCATTGCTTATGAAAAAGATACGAAGTGTTGTGGATGATTTATTGTGGGTCGATGTTGTTGTACAACTACTGAATTTCTAGAAACTCCCTCCCAAACTTTGGTTTCTCCCTCCTCATCATCACTGCTTTCTTCTTCTGTTCCATTATCCAAAAATTCTTCATTGGAAGTTAGATTTATATATATATTTGGGATATAATCTTGATTTTTATCTTCTACATCATAGGGAATAGCCTTAACTTATTGAAATGGTCCTTCTTTAACCACTCTTGTAATTTTACATCTTCATTTAATTGGATGTTGTTGTACAGTAAAAACCTCAACATATAACTTCATCATGGAACCATCTGACCACTAGGAAAATAAATTTATTACTTGGACCCAATTCTCATCACTAGAAAATGGACAATCTAGATGTCATAGTGTATTCGGAAATTGTAAATGTCTATATCTAATAGACTTGACCTCTTTATTTGGTCCTAGATTTAAGCAACCACCAATTATTTATTAGAAGTTCACTTAGGGTTACACAATTAGATGTCCTAACCATTTTTTTGGTTGTGTACTATAAGAATATCCTTTCTAGATTTGAATAATCTCCCCATAGCAGTATACATAGGAAAACATGATTCTCTACAAGAATTTTTTTTCTCAAGATTCTGATAGTGTAAATACTATTGATAGTGAGGGTTGAAAATACAATCTTTATTATATGAGAATTTTAAAACATATTTTTATACCCTAAAAGATGACACTAATGTTTCATAGTATAATTTTTCATCTTTCTAATGTTATGATTAGTAGTTTATAAATAAAATATGAATTGTCTAAAGCATATCCCCTAAGAGTGTCAAATCATGTGTGTGATAAGACTCGTTGTCATGCACTAATTCCTAGTTGAGTTTAGCTCAATGTGGTGTTTTTAGGTTTTACCCCTAGGTACATATTTTCCAGATCCACATCTAATTGGAGTATCCATATATGGAATTTATTTCTTAGATAACCACATAATATTTATGATACCAAAATTTTAGAATGTTTTATTATATCCTAAAATATGACACTAATGTTTTGTAGTACAATTTTTAACTATGCTAAAGGTTTTTTCAATGGTTTATAAAGAAAATTTGATTCATCTAAAACATATCTATCAAGAGTTAAAAAAACTAAGCATGCAATAAGGAATAAATCATCTAAATGATGGGAGTAAGAAATCATGTATACAATTGAGCCTCTTTGTCGTCTAGTTTGTCATCATTCATCTTGTGTTTATTCTATGTTAATGAAAATTTAATCAACAAAAAATCATTAATTAATCATTACTTAATCATTTTTTAATAATTTTTTAATAATTTTTTAATCATTAGTTAATCGTTATTTAATCATTAGTTAATGAGTAGTTAATATTTAGTTAATCATTATTTAATAATTATTTGATCATTAGTTAATCAATATTTAATCATTAGTTAATCCTTATTTAATAATTAGTTAATCATTCTTTAATAATTAGTTATTATTTTTTACTCATTATTTAATAATTATTTAATCATTAGTTAATCATTATTTAATCATTAGTTAATCATTAGTTAATCATTACATAATCATTAGTTAATCATTATTTAATCATTAGTTAATTATTATTTAATCATTAGTTAATAATTAGTTAATCAATATTTAGTCATTAATTAGTTAATATTTAATCATTATTTAATCATTAGTTAATCATTAGTTAACCATTAGTTAATAATTAGATAATAAATATCTAATAATTAGTTAATCATTATTTAATCATTAGTTAATAATTATTTAATCATTATTTAATCATTAGTTATCATTATTTAATCATTAGTCAATCATTAGTCAATCATTAGTTAATCAATATTTAATCATTAATTGATAAATATTTAATCATCAGTTAATCATTAGTTAATCAATGGTCAATAAATGGTTAATAATTATTTATCATTAGTTAATAATTTTTTAATCATTAGTTAATCATGAGTTAATCGTTATTTAATCACTCTTTAATCATTATTTAATCATTAGTTAATCATTTGTTAATCAATATTTAATCATTAGTTAACCAATATCAAATCATTAGTTAATCATTATTTAACCATTAGTTGATCATTAGTTAATCGTTAGTTAATCATTAGTTAGTCATTAGTTCATCATTATTTAATCATTAGTTAATAATTATTTAATCATCAGTTAATCATTAGTTAATCATTATTTAATCACTATTTAATCATTATTTAATCAATATTTAGTCATTATTTAATCATTTTTTAATAATTATTTAATCATTTTTTAATCATTCTTTAACCATTCTTTAATCATTAGTTAATAATTTTTTAATAATTAGTTAATAATTAGTTAATC
The DNA here is from genome assembly GCA_963277665.1 of Viscum album. Lineage (NCBI taxonomy): Eukaryota > Viridiplantae > Streptophyta > Magnoliopsida > Santalales > Viscaceae > Viscum > Viscum album. The sequence continues at coordinate 1,730,994,267 of OY728127.1, forward strand.
ATTTTTTAATGATTAGTTAATCCTTCCTTAATCATTATTTAATCATTACTTAATCAGTAATTAATCAATCTTTAATTAGTTTTTAATCATTAGTTAATCATTCTTTAATCATTAGTTAATAATTCCTTAATTATTAGATTATCATTCTTTAATTATTACTTAATAGATCTTTAATCATTATATAATCATTAGTAAATTAATTTTTAATAATTAATTAATCATTGTTTAATCATTAGTTAATCATTGTTTAATCATTATTTAATAATTAGTTAATAATTATTTATTCATTAGCTTATAATTAGTTAAACATTACTTAATCCTTAATTATTTATGCCTTAATCATAGTTAATCTGTCATGATCCAACCCAACAGGGCTCAAGTCGTGACTCCCCAAGCCCACCTCTATAGGCTAGGGGCTGGCGTCCAACACATAGTAGGCTATCACACAGAAGGAGGCCTTATCCTAAAGTACTTGTACACACGCACCCATATACACCTCAATGCAACTGTGCATAGATATAAAAACTGAAAACTAAAATTCATACATACATCCATCCCAAACCAGAGTACAACAGAAGTACAAAAAAGGGAAAAAATAGGGCCCACCAAAAGCAAACTACAAAATAATCCAACCTACTCTGGAGGAGGGGATCACTGTTAATCACCCATTGGTAAGTTCCTCATCCAAGATATGGTGAAAACCCTTGTTAGTTCATCTACTACACTCTGCATGCTCTAGGTCTTACTGGGACTCTGTTGAAGGACATGTGGTCGATACAAGCACAATACATTTGTGGGAAAATCCCATGCAGGGTGAGTATAAGAATACTCAATTGGCACCCCAAAACCCCCAAATGAAAATGGGAGAAACAGATTGGCATCATTTAACTCGGCCCAGCTTGAGGGAACCCAAATGAGAGAGAAGCTCCATCTCGAGACAATCCTTGGTGATACCAGCCTAGTCAGGTCAACATCCATGGAATGTCAACGAAACAAAACATTCCATGGAGACTCCCAGAACGAACCCAAATATACTCATCTCCAAGTCTTATGTTATCGACAATAGACTATCCATGGTAAATGACTCGTGGTGCCAATGCAACACTCGCAATGATATCATGAGGTACCAACCTTGTAGACATCAACAAAAGCCAATCCATCTATGATAGCTTGCAAAATGAAAGGGGGAAAGACTCAATAACTAGAAGTTGATGATCCAACCTCACCATACTAGATGGAACTCCACCAAGAGATGCCACTCCATCAGTAAATGAAAAAATGGAACACTCATCCATCCCTAGTGATACCTATCTATGAGGGTACGCTTGACAAATAGAGTCATAGAAGAAGTCACCTGGTGACTAAACTAACCCAACTCATCTGTATGGGATCCCACCCAGGGTCTGCTAGGGGAAAAACCCTAACTGGAAACACTAAACACAAAAAATCATACCGCATAACAACCTAAATCTAGAATAACTTGCCTAGCATAGGATCAATGCTCAGGTAGATTTTTTCATGTTGATTCTAAGAACCCCATTGAGGAAAATTCCATGATAGATCCCAGAAGGAAGAAACACATCTCAATACTGAAATAGGGAGTATGTTCCCATGGATCACTGGGGATTCATACCCTACTCAAACATCTTGGGTAGAGGATCAGCACCCAGGTAAATATTGGTCATGCCGACACCAAAAACCCTACTTGGGAAACATGAAGGGACGTGAGGATCGCACCGAGCCACTCAGGGTGACACATGCTCCAAATCCACTAAGTCTGATATCGAAGTGTATTAAGACAACTCACTCTAAAAAGTGGGAACACACCCACACTAAATATACACAAAACAGATGAAGAGGGGTCACAGTCTGATGAAGTGGATGTGATACCGAAAACCCTCATAGTAGTTAAAGAGTAGTCATAGTCTGGTGGAGGGGTCGTGATACAGAAAACCCACGTATTAGTCGAAGAGGGGTCACAGTCCAGTGAAGAGGGAGTGATACAGAAACCCCTAATAGAAAAAGGACCAGGGGGGCCACTCAACCTAGCTAGTCATAATGGTACCATCCAATACTAGGGGGAACCACCCAACCCAACTAGTATTAACATCCCCAAGAAGACCAGGGGGTCCCACACAACCCTACTGGTCACCGACACTAACCCAAAAAACCCACATGACATCGCCATCTCATTGCATCTCTTAGGCCTAAACTATGGCCATCATCGTGTTCTATGCGGAAAAACATACAGGATAGGCTATTTACTCACTTAAAATAGACGATCGGAGAAAAGGGTAATATTCTAAACACTAATTCCCCATGGGGACCATGCCTCGATCCCAAAACACATCAAACGGATCATGCCATTTTGATCCTCTCAGAAAACACACGGGATAGAATACTCATTCGTCCAAAACAGACACCTAGTGAAAACTCACATTTCACCACAGATTCCAAAATCGGGCCTCATGCAACCCACACCATGATTTTGGTTTAAGAACCTGAAATTGGTCTCAAAATTTCCACATTAAATTCAGGTTCGCAACACCACTTACAACATGCTAAACGGACATCGGACACATGAGATACATCTGTCACAAGAAAAGCTAAATAATAATAAATAAATATTATTATTATAATTGGTCATTTCGTACCACTGGGCATCAAGCCCAAAAAAAGACCTAAAAGTTGAATCAAAAGGTCCTCCTCAAAGAAAGGGTCGTGTGGCCATAGACGGCATGCAAAACGGACCCCTGGATTGCGATTTATGTGGGTTTAAAGAACCCCGATATGAAAGCAAGCTGGACCGGCCTACCCAAGCCGGTCCACTTCGCCTGGGCCAGGCCAGCCCGAACCGCTAGCCTATTGGTACTCCCTGTTGTTGTCTTAGAACAGCCTAATCCCGCAGCGCACCATGCTATCTCCCACCTACCGGGCTCCGCCACATTACTGCCTCGCCGGACCCACACGTCTCTACCTTCCACGGACCACCGGGAACACTTCGAGGGTCCAAAAAATGATCTAAAACCTATTTCCAAAACCTCAGGACCAGATTAACACAACCTTGGTGAAGAATCTAAGAAAAATGAACCATAACATGGGGTACGTGATCAAATCTCAAATGTCCTACCTCTTGGCGAAACATCGATTCTTCTACGCCAAATCTGCGCACTGAAGCTGTCGTTGCACAATCTAGGAGCATCCACCATCAGGATCTAAGTCGGACAACACCTTGTTTCTTTGATTTGGTCGAGCATTCATCTAAGAGGAATAAGGAGGTGTTTTGGATCCTCTTTTGTGAACAACAAAGGGTGAAGGGGGGGGGGTTTATTATTAATTTAATTAAATCCCTCCGCCTAATAGCCCAACTCCAGACTCGCCTCCATCCAGAAACTTGATGCGGATGACGATTCAATCAACCCTAGAGTAAACATAGATTTTCAGACTCAATAATTGTCTCTAAATATTGATATGATACTCCATTCAAAATTTATTCGAGCTTACGCCCAAAAGAAATTAATTTATTTTATTTACAGAAACACCCATGATAACTTTTTCTATAGTAGGTCTGCGCCAGTAAAAGTTATACCCAAACTAGGGTAAACGACATGCTCTAGATGCAACTGTGCCATTATATTTATGATCTGAGATACCATTTAATAGATATACCATATTCACTATGTTCATAGTATAAAAATACTTAATATTTTTATAAAATTTATTTTGGGCCCATCGGACCTCAGAATCGCACGTCATCTCAACGCCTAGCTCTGGAATTATTTATAGGAATATTCTAGTCTGAAAGGTCCAAACCTGAGTTGCTACATTATCATATGGTATTCATTAGTTAATTATTATTAGATAATCATTCTTTAATCCTAATTTATTTATTAGTTAATCTATATTTAATCACTACTAATAAATATTATTTATAAACTATATCTAACTAACTAAAATAGTATATAAATAAGGTATTTAGAACTAACTAAAAACAAATCATTTAAATAAATAAATAAATAACATTAAAATAAATAAGAAAGAAATATCACTAAATGAAGTTTATCAAAAATCGAAACTCCTTTAAGGCCGCCAAAACCACCACGCACAAAGGAAGAACCACTAGGATTATTGTAGAGAGAGTGTGTGTAACTAAGAGATATGAAGGGATTTTGGAGTGAGGATGGGGGTGGGTAACATTTAGTTGGTTCTTTATGGAAATGAAACACTGATTTTGTTGTCTTTCGACTTTATTAATGTGAAAAGAAACATAGTGGTAGATTTCATTCGCTTTATGTTAGGTGAAATGTGGCAGTGTGCATGACACCATTTCTAAGTCATCGATCTATGTTCATGAGAGGGAAATGTGGAATTGGCTATGCCACCTTTCAATTTATAGAAAATGTGAAAGGGTCTCTTCCACCTTTCTGCTTTTTAAAAAAAATAACATAGACTTATTTAAAAAAATCAAAATATATATAAAAAACTCAACAAAGGGAGGATGACTACAATAGGAGAAAGAAGATAAATGAAACCACAAGGGGGAATCACAGTGGGAGTGTGAAATCCATAATGTGTTGAGACATAGGATAGAATATGGAAAGTAAATAAGGGTAGAAAACTGGGAAGAAGAAAATCTAGTGCACCAAAGGAGAGCTAGAGAGAAAAACCAGTAGAGAACAGAGTCATCTAATCCCTGTAGTCCCACTGCAATTCCTATGATCAATGAATCAAAGCTTCCCAAAATTGGGATATATATTTTTGGTATTTTTGAATAAGGTTCATAGGCGGTTTACTAACAATAAATTGAGGATAAAGTTATTAATAAGAGAACTTTAACTTTTTACCTTGGTCGATGCAAGGAAATTTGTTTCCTCTAGACCATGGGATATCAATATTTATATTATTTCATCCTTAAATGAAATGTTTAAAGGTTTAATTATGTGTGAAAAAATGTTAAAAAACCTATAAAACAATAATAACACATACACATATTCTATGATATAATTAAATATATTTAAAAAACAGATTTCTCAAATTATAACTTGTAGTGATGATTTGTTAACTCCTTGAATAAAACAATTAATTTTATTAAAAAATATCAATATATTGACTGTTATTCATTTTGAGATTTTTAAACTTATTTTTATTGAAATTTCCCTTCATTTTTTGGTATTTTAATATGACTATTTTGTGTCAATTTGAGTTTTTAATTACATATTCGAGTCATTTTATGAATATTTAAAATTGGACAATATTTTTTAATATCATTGAAATACAAAAAATGTTTTTTATTATTTCATGATTCATTATTTTATTTAACATTTTTTAGAACTAATGGAAAATTGGTACCACTGTTTTCATTTGTAAATTAAAAATAAAATAAAAAATAAATTGATAATAATTTATACTCACACACATATATTCTATTTATATAAATAAAATGTTAAAAAATAAAATAAAGGGTTAGCGTGGGGTATAATAGATAGACAAAAGTAAATAAATTTTATTTTTCTCACTCTATTTGTTTAACATGGGATATAATAGTTCATTCTGTTGTAATATTGGTTGTGATTAATGTTATATTTGCTAGTTTTGAAATGAATGGTATTGAATGATATGGAAGGGTTTTGGAGGTTATACCATTGCTTTAAAGTTTTTTTAGGAGGGGATTGGATGATAAGAAATGCCTCTTAATCCATCCTTGTCCATTCTAGAAACTATTTTTATGATCCTATAAATTGAGAGTCACTGATGAAATAGAACTAAAAATAAGTCATTTTTTAAAATAAATATATAATAAAAAATAAAAAAATGGATAAAAATAATGTTGATTGTTTTGAAAATTATTAATAAAAAATTAATTTATTTATTTAATAAATAATAATATAATAAATCGTTCCATTTATTCATAAAACTCCCAAACATTACATTATTTTCCATTCCTCAACTAATTTTTAAAAATAATGAAAAAAATGTATTTACCCGAATAATTACCTCTCCCCACATTTATCAAAATAATGTTGGGGAGGGGTTTTTCTATTAAGGTGCGGTCGGGGACCACAACTTCACAATTTAGGATGAAGGTGTGGTCATTAACCTTTCCTTTAGTATAAAAATCATTTGAATTATTATTTGATAATAAATATAACTTATAACCAATAATTAATAACAAATAATAACAAGATGTTTTTAAAAAAATAAATTGTTTTAATAAATAATTATACATATTTATTAAATATTGATTATTAATCAATGATTAATTACAAATAATTGATATTAATTATTAATAATTGTTAATAATTAATAATAAATTATAATGTTTAGCAATAATAAATATAAATTTTCACTAATTAATAAAATTAACAATAAATAAAAAAAATATGTTATATTTATGTTATAACATAATATGATATTACATTTTTGTTATTTCCACATTGCATAACATTATATTTACATATTATGACGTAAATATAATGAAAATATAATATTATAAAATGTAAATATATTGTTATTGTGAAGTTATGTAAAATAACTATAATATAAATATACTATATATATAATGTTATATAATGTAAAAAATATTATGTAGATTTAAATAATGTAAATATTGCATTATATTAATGAAAATATAAATTTATATAACATAAATGTAGCATAAACATAATGTTATCCAATATAAACATAGTGTTATATAATGTAAATACTGTTAATAATCTAATGAAAACTTCACATAGTAGAAGATATATCGTTAGAAGACCAATAATGTGGAAATCAAGTCACTTGATGGAACCCTTCAAACATTGGTGTACTAGAACTTAGAATAATCACTTCACCTAAACCACTAAACTAAGTTTCACTTTTCTATGCCTATTTAATCCAAACTCACACAAATAATCACATGAAAGAAAATAAAAAAACATAAGTAATTAAATACATGATATGGTTCTACATGGTCCACTTTCATCCAACATCCATGGGATAAGCATCGCACACTTTCTCTTCATTGGAAGTGAAAAGTTACAATAACTATGCCTTCGAATCCACATATATCACTAAAAAAGTAATCACCTAATGATTCATCAACACTTTATAATGTGGTAACAACTTTCGTTTATATTGGTTCCCACCATTTCAACCAATTACACCAACCTTCTACATTCATGGGGGTATATCTGTTGCACTTTGCAACTTATGATTCCCTATATCATCCCTCGACCTGACCACTAATCACCGATAGAACAATTGTTCTCCTATACCTCACTCATTTCCCATAAAATTCAAATTTATAGTTATTCAAATATTGACATATATCCATTTGGGTGATTTCAATATCTACTAAAATTCTAGTGAGTTGACCATCATACTTTGTGTCCATTAGAAATTTACAAATTTGGACCAACTCAATGTTGACCACTGAAGAGCTTCCTCCACTACTCTAATAAGAGAAATGGGTTCTCTAGATTTTTTCATTTAGGTGAACCAAATATATATCTTGAAGAGTCTTCAAAACCCCAACACTATTCCACTTGAAGTCTACATCAAGTATGTCATATAATCCTCCAATATTTTGGAAAAATACAAACTTCCACTTTTGTTGCATGTAATACATCTCCATTTCATTCATGTTTACCGAAGTCCAACTACATCACAATGTTTCCTCAGACTCTATTGTTCTAATCACTTAGTTAACATATTAACTAGGATTTTTCATCCAACTATTTTTTGTAAACATGACACTCCATCTTCAAGAAACTTCTGAATGTAATGGTACTTAAGGTCAATGTGCTTCTTCCTCACATGGAAAATTGGAATTTTGTATTAAGTGTATCGCAATATAAAATTCACAGAAGATAAATGTTATTTCTTATCTCTATTTTAGATCCTCAATTAGATGTATCAACCATACCATTTCCTTTCATGCTTATTTTTTTCACATAATCTACTTCTACTGAGGAGAGAGAAATCATTGTTCTCAGGATCGACATCAAACTTACAATGGTTCGACATAAGGTAAAGACATACCAAATTTTCATCTTCCATTAGTAAGAGTCTTCCCCAAATTCTATGACAACATACTTAATCAACGGATTATGTTCTTTGAATAAAAGGGTAGTATCTTCTATTCCTTTAAGATATCTCAAGATCCAATTCATAGTTTCCCATTATTCTTACCCTGTATATTCCATAAACCGACTGACAACGCCCACTGCATGGGAAATATCTGTTCGAGTCAAAAATATGGTATACATGAGAATTCATACCATTTATGTATATATTATTTTTTAGAGTTGTTTTCCTAGGACCAACTATTTTTACTTTGATTACATTTATATTTTATGTATTTAATATCAATAAAACATCTTATTACATATTGTTCATTGTTCTGCATGATTATTTGCATAGAAAAATTATTTCCATTCACTTTTCCACACAAAAAATTATATTATCCTCACTTAGGAAAAAATATCAATTTTGAGTATAAATTTGTCTCTATTCTAGAATAATTAGATTGGATTCAATGTTCTAAAAGAATTATCATATACTAAATAATGAATATTTCTTAGAAACGATGATCAATCTAGTGGCGTGGTGGTTCAACCACATGCACACTTAGACTCACATAGGTTAGACCTTCACAGCCGAATATGTTAGCCAACAACTCACACATGTCTTACATATGTGAGTGACTTGTGTGAACCACCTTTTTCACCTAGGGTCCTGAAAATTCCTATAAATAGGACCCTTCGGATCCTCATTTGATAAAACTAAATGACGAAGAGAGTGTTTGAAGCTCTTCCACCCCAAGTCTCTCTCCCAAGTCCCCCAACCATTAGTTGGTTCCTTAAACCTACAAAAAATGATAAATTAGTAGTAAACTATATATTGAGTTCCCTAAAGGTATATAATACAAATAACCATGAGTGGAAACAGTCTCCCTAGTCAAAACCACTAGGTAAAAGTACCCTTCCACTACTCAAAACATGAGCATAAGTCTTCCAAAGACACTTGAGGAGACCCTTGGATCCTAGAGAAAGGCCTCTCCCAAGTGTTGTTTCCTAGGTTTTCCATCACCCAAATACATATTTAGATCACCTATTTCAACCTTGAGTGAGACTTATTTAGATCACCTAGGTATACCCTATATAAATGACCTTCTCCTTTCCTAGACCTTACCTATGTGATCCACCTTATGTCCACTCAGTCCTCACCTACATGAGCCATATTTTGGGTCCTTCTTTCATGCCACCAATGGTAGGTAACCTCTTACCTTGGATCCGTAATCCAATGGGCACCAAGAATATTTCTCCCCCAAAGCCTCAAAATATGTATAATCAGATCATAGGGAACATCATTGTGTCCTATCGATTATACATTCATGTGGTAATAGAGGTATAGTATTTATCCTACTTAATAGGCGGGATCCTTAGAATGTTTTTTATTATAAATTCTGATGGTAATGAGGATCAAAATATTTGGGATAATGATCGGACCCCTAGGTTGGTAATAAGAGAGGAGATGGGAATATGAAATTTCTTTCTCCTCCCAGATTTCCCTCAGTGACTCTACCCTCATCTACTAGAAGATGACTAAAATGTATATTCAAAGAGTCCTTTTACGGATCTTCCTCTCACATTCCCTTAGGGAATCCCTCCAAGAGTAATCTTATAGTCTTTATTATGAATTATTCTCCCTCCTTAAGTATCCTTGTCCTTATCCACTAGCGAACAAATAAGATTTTGTGGTTTTACATATCTTCTAATTCCTCTTATTTTCCACACCAATCATGACCTAAATGTGATTAGAGGTTTGTGAAGATCACGAAAACTATATAATCAAATACCTATTTTGGTAGAGTTTCCTTATGTAGGATCTTCCTCTCACCTGGACATGGGCCTCCTAGTCAATGTAAGCCCCAATTAATCATGTCATCACCTCAAAGGTCCATATTCCCAATGGGACAACCCCTTTGACCTCCTAATTACCTCTCCTCTGTGGTAGTTTTTACACCATTCCCCCATCTAGATATGCATGGGAAATGAACACAAAATCCCTAAAGGTGGAATCACTGAGTGGAATGAATTACATATATTGGTAGAGAATAATTTTCAATATTTTCCTCTCACCTTGAAATGGGTATCCTCTGTAGGTGTAATCAAAAAAATTCACAATACATGGTCTTTTATTCCTATCCAAATGGGATGCATAGGAATCCTCCCAAAGTCCCAAAACTTAAACCCCAAACTCATCCTAATCTTCTCTGGTCCATATTCCCAATAGGTTCAAAACTAGCCTGATATGCCATATCCCATCTAGGTCCCTTGGGCCACTTCAGCGTAAGTCCCATGCCAGCCCTTTACTGGGAACCATTCACCTAGATTTCATTACTAAATGACATTAAACTACATGGTATGGTCTTCATCACATGACCTTAAAAGGTATTATGTGTCCCATTAAGTGGCACTGAACTACATGGGTACTAATTCCCTTCACAAATATATGTAGTGATCCCATCTCATGGGCCTGATCTTAACATTAAAATAACTCTCATATTCATGGATGGTGATAAATTCTAGAGCACCCCATGGTGTGGTATAAAACCAACATCGTGGTAATAAACGATATAAGAATATCTAATCTACATACAAGATGGTACCATCAATAGATAACCTCAGATACATACAAATATTTCTATCGATGAAGAACCATATATACATATAGATTATTCTAAATCCAATACATGATAATAGTTTATTATTAATATAAAAAAAACATGTTTATTTCTTGGGATTTAACAAAGGATTCATGAATATGTCTTATATCTATAAAAGAGTCTCAGAGTTGGAAATAATTCTCCAAAAAGGGTGTGATGTTCTCGACCTACCATCCTCTCAACCAATATGAGGCCCCAAGTATTTTTGGACCATTTACCAATAAATTCCTACCTTTGGGAAGCAGTTACATAAGACGTCTCAAATAAGGAAATTATTGGGTGTTTCTAGATCCATGAATAAAACCCACTAGAAACATCCTGAAAATGACATGGACATATTCATATGATGTGAATGGTGATCCCACCACCACCACAAAAATCCATTCACATCCCCACATGGTTTTAAAGATCGAAAAAATGACTCTAATGTAATAATGTCCTATAATATATATTATATTAATAAGGTCATATATGTTCCCCGCTATGATGAGAACCTAGAAGTGAAATGATGATATTATTAAATATAGTTCTATGGTTGGATAAAATTATGTGATGGGAAACATAGAATGTGACTATTATATGAAACTACTCGTAAGTGGATAAGGATTCTTCTCATAAATCTCAAACTTGGTAATCTATAAGATGAGAGATTATGATAAAAAAAACCCACCAGTAGTAATTCCACATGTTTTGGTGGCATTGAATATTCTTATCTACAAACATGTGTAATGTTCCTTAGACTTTAATATTATTATTAATACATGTTACAACTTGTTCAGTTAGATGTATTTTTTAAATCATGAATATAATATTTTATGTTTAATTTGGATATGTTGGGTGTGTCATGAGTGATGTGTCATTAATGAATAAGTCGAGGAAGTATTTATCCCTTTTATCTTTTTGGAAACTGATATCTCATCCCTTTGATTGGAATAAAACCATTATATTAAATTCCATGGTCATGGTGTAACAATGTGTTTATTTAAGATAGTCAAAGAAAGATATATCGAGCTTATAGGTTGGTGAAACAAATGTGAAACCTTCTTGATGATATATTAGGACAAAGGGATTATAAAACACAGTGAGTTTTTTTATATGGTTTCTGATATTGTGACATTAAGTTATTTCTCTTAGGTGCCTTTACCTATTGCAAGACACTAATCTTGTACTTTAGGTGTGACCACCTAATTCCAATGAGAAATAATTGTGGAGGGTTGCATACTAAGTGTTTTTTATCTCAATTAAAATCTCATTGAATTTAACTAATAGAATAAATGTTATTTTCAAGAATAAGGAATAATTTTATTCACACTTATCGGTCAAAAATATTTTTATAGATGAATAAAATATTTAATTAAATATTTTTTCAGGTATTTAATAAATTTTGATGATTTTTAATGAATGAAGACTGCATCTGATGAAAAATATTAATTTACAAGCCAATAAAATAATATTTTTTCTTTTCATAAGATAGCATGTGTACCCTAAAATAATAATATTGTTATTATTATTCTAGAATGGGGCTTAATAAAGGTTATTATATTATTTTAGGGCTGAAATGAAATTAAATAATATTTTTAACCTAATACCTAGCTCTATAAATATATATATGGTTATGTCTATTGTGTAGGGTTAATCAGGAAAAAAATAATTGTTGTGTAGAAATATTTCTCTCTCAAATTTGTTTCTCTCTCTCAATCTTAAGAATGAGGAATTCAAGAGATATTCCTTCAAGATAAACGGATGAGTGATCAATATGAAGGATTCGGGAAAATTTATTATCCATGATAGCACCTAGAAATCAATTGGCTTTACTCAGAGATCAAAGGAGTGTGTGTGGATCACCTCTAAAGGGATTCTACACCTGGATCCTTTCAGCAAAACAATGGTAATCCAGAAAAGGTTTTTTGGATGATCAACATCTATATAAAATAAATTATCCTAATATAAGGTAAATCATTTATTCATATAAAAATAAATTAATTACAAATTTAACATGAAATTTCCCCACTTTAGGTTCAAGGTTTCCTTACATCAATAACTAATGGAAATATTTTGTTGGTCATGGCATTTACATCATTGAAAATATTTCAAATGATCCATAGAATCAACAAAATATTTGGATTTATCGCCCTACCAAATGCTTCCTCTATGCCCATTACTTACAAGTGGTAATAAAGAGGTCACATTTTAAATTTTAAATTATTTATTTGATTATTTATTATTGTGAATTTCAATGTTTAGATTCATTTCATGTTTTAATTTGTTCTTAATCTATCATCTAAATATTTTATTCCTATTTTTTATTTATCGCATATATTACCATGATCGGTTAATTATTAAAGAATTTTATATATAAAGATATCATCTATATTTTCCAAGTATCCTGGATGGATAACACAAGACTACATACAATGTACTCTCATGTTACATATCATATATCCATGTTCAGTGCACAGTGACACCTTCTTAGACTCTGGGTCTTCATGTAACAAGTACACACTTTATGAAATAAATTCACCTTGTGTAGACCATCTAGAGTGGAAATTTGATTTACTAGATTACACGTTGTGTAGTTTGACTACACACCATGTTATCCACATGTTTTCGTGATAGAAAAAATGGATTCAAACTATGTCGTCTAATTAATGCATTGAGTGTATTTAATACATGCTACATATAGACTAGAAACCATGTAACTAGAAGAACATGTTGTGTATCCTCTATACATGCCATGTACTTAATAAATGTTCATGAGGAGTACATGATGATTCCCTAATCATGTATTGTGGATATTCGGTGAAGATAAGTACACACTATGTAGCTAGATTGTAAATCCCATGTACTTTACCTATTTATGTGGAAATATTAAAATTAATTAATTACTCTTTAAACATTATTGAATCGGGATCAATCGGTCATTAAGATGATAGTACATTCCAGACATTATGTTTTATATTATATTAAATGTTTAATTAATACCTTGTAATATTCAATACTATGAATCATGTACTGTTATTGAATATTAAAGACTTAATGCATTAAATTGTACAAGCTACATAATTTTCATGTGTTTTGTGGTTCATTAAGTGGACATTAAATTCCATGAAATTATGACATATTCCATGCAAAAAATATTTCATATGAGTGAATTATATATAATTAAACCATACTAAGTAGTTCAAATAGGTAATCGATGGGTTTATTCTAAATATAAATCTATGTATTGTTTTATTGAGTTTTAAATAAAATAAAATTATTTTATTTATTTAAAATCATATTGGATGAGAATTTGAATACAATTGGATGAAATAAGATAAACTGAATTAACTAATTAATAAGATAATTAATCATATTACCTCATGTGTGTTTTATCTTATTAAAATAATGAATTGAAATGAATTTTATCTAATTGTTTTTAATGTGTAATCATTTCATGTGTATGGTTGATCATGATCTTGAATATACCTTTGTATGAGTAGTATTTATTTAATTTAATTTACTGCAAGGTTTTTCAATTATTTATTATTAAATTAAAATGATTTTTTGTGTGTTATACATTCATCCATTATTATATAGGACCTATGTGTCCAACGTTATTTATGTAATTCCCCTTTAACCAATCCCTTGGCTCCCGTAACCTATGTGTGAGTTATAAATACTTATAATTAATGGATTTTGTCAAAGAATGTTGAGGTGGTTCAATATGGAACTATAATTAATCCAACTTATGTGATACACAAGTGGACATGAGGAATGATATAACTCATGTCAAGACTGATAATAGAACTTATTCTTATAATACGTAGGTTGATTTATTATTTTCTCAACAAATCAACATTTAAATAATCTCATTATTGGGTCATTTATTGATTTATTTATTTCTATCTATTCATTATTTATTTTATGTATTAAAGAATGTGATCACATAAATAAATGAATTAATTTGAAAAGATAGAATTTAAATAAATGGATTATTAGTAAACATTTTATCTAGCATTGTTAATTAATTTAGTAAAATCCAATTAATATTAAAAATACATGTATGGGATTAAACAAGATAAAAATTATGTACAATAAAACAAAATCGCTTAAGTTAATATTAATTCATTAAGCCTGCCATAATCTGAATTAAGGTGAACTCATAGTTTAAGTGTTTGTTTGGCCTTCATTGTGGGAACTTTTAATTATTGATAATTTTTAACTAAAATAGTGGGTTGTCTTAACTGAATTTGGATTGTGTTTAATGGACTTAATCTATCTAATAAAAACATAGAGGTAAGTGTTGAGTAAATCAGAGTTAGGGTTTCTAGATTGTGGAGTCTGCTCAATGGATCAAGGAACTGAAGGCCCGCTGTTGGAAAGACCGCCTACCTAAATACATTATAGTAATTTTAATATCCACTATCTGGATTATATAAAATAAAATATGGATCCTTGACATTTTAATGTCAAATAAAGTAGATATTCCAAGTTCGAAGGTGAGTTCTATTGGTACTTGATATAATGGTGGAATATTTAATAAACATAATTTTATTATTTATCATATAATTTGTAATCATGAAAATTAATAATAATATGAACTTTTGTATTTGTAGAAAAAATAGAAAGTTTTTTGTCCACAAAATACCTATAATATATTTTGTATAAATATCATCTCCTCACTTTTAGTAACTCTTAATTGTTAATATTCCTTCAGGACATGATAGACCATGAATAGAAATCTTACATGCTTGAATCCTCAATGTCTGATCCACCTGCAAAGAAGGCGATTAATAAAGAGTTATTTTTATATAAAAAACTCTTTATCAATGTGATCGAAGTTAAATTTTTGATGTTATCATCTATTTCTAGTAAACTCATGAAGTATCACAAAAACATGGACTCTTATAGCATGATCAAGAATCTTTGTGGTCTATATCATCATAGAGAAAGATAGAAGTGGTTGGAGATATGCAAGGATATTTTTCATAGAAATATTGGAGAGGGTTCCCCAGCTAGGCATCACTTAGTCAATCTCATTGGCTACATTGATCATATATAGGTTTTAGGGTTTAAACTCCCTGAAGAATTAGTAACCAACCTCATTCTTACATCACTCCCGTAGATATTCTCTATTTTTATTGTTAATTTTAATATGAAAAACATTTATAATTATTTCCCAAATCTAATTAATTATTTTTCCATGCTGATATGGAGGGAATGTTCAAAAACCCTTCTATCCTTATGGTAAAACAATAAAAATTCCAAGACAAGTTCCCCAAGGAAAAAGTTTCTTCATAATTCCCTTCTAAGAAGAGGAAGATCAAGAAGAAATCGAAGTAACGGGATATTATCTATTTTTATGTTGTAAGAATGTCCATAGGAAGAAAAAAAGCACCCAGTCATAGAATCAAGGGGAAGATTTAGGTACTTTTTTTGTCGAGTGAAATTTATCTATTTCTAAAAAATGGGTATTAGATACATCTTGTGGTACTCACATATGTATTCAAATACAAGAACCAATTAAATTTTGAAATATTGAACAAGGTGAGGTAGATCTACAAGAATCCAATGGAACTAAGCTTGTTCTTATAGTTATTGCTGACTGCAACCTCATGTTTCCAACTAGAATGATATTCGTTTTAAATGGTTGTTATTATGTTCCATTTGTTACCAAAAACATTATTTCAGTATCCATACTAGATATAGATGGATTTATTTTCATGTTTGGGAATAAATGTTTATTATTTTATAAATATAGAATTTTTATGGTAAGGAACATTTAAATAATCTCCTTTATGTGTTGGGTTATCAAAACCAAGTAATGGAAATTGATAATGAAATTACTTCACATGACTCATACCACACCTAACTTTGGAATCACTTGATAGGTCATGTGAATTAAAATCATTTGACTAAATTACAAAATGATGGATACTTAGATTTATTTTAACAAAAAATCACTTGGAGTATGTCATGCATGTTTACAAGAAAAATGACTAAATCCCCATTTGGTGGAAAAGTCAAAATTGCTAAAGGGATTCTTGAATTAGTTTATATCGATGTATGTAGACCATTACCTATTGAATCAAGGGGTGAGTACTCATACTTCATAACTTTTAGTGCTGATTTTAGTAGATATGGATATGTCTACTTGATTATTTATAAGTCAAATTCTTTGGATAAATTCAAGGAGTACAAGAATGAATTTTAGAACCATCTTAATAATAAGATTAAGAAACTCCACTTAGACCATAGTGTAGAATATATTAATCAATATTTAATTGATTATTTATAAAAATTTGGGAATATATTCCAACCTAATATACCTTATAAACCTCAATGTAATAGTATAAATGAAAGGAGGAACCATACCTTGTTGTACATGGTGAGATAAATGATGATTCATGCAAGTCATTTATTAGCCTTTTGGGGATACACATTACAAAAAGAAACATACATACTAAATCAAGCACCAATGAAAGTGGAAGATGATATTCAATACCAATTATGGAATGTAAAGAAAGTTTTATTTTCTTATTTACATGTGTTGGGATTTGAATCATTTTTTAAGGCATCTTAAAGTAACAAAATTTCATCTTGAGGAACAAATTGTATCTTTATAGGATATCCCAAGGAAACAAAAGGATGCTACTTATAAAACCCTTCAAACAAGAAGTTTTTGGTTGAAAAGAATCCCATATTCCTTGAGAAGGGTCATATATCTAAAATAGATAGTGGGAAAGAGATATACTTAGATTAATTCGAACCTCATGATACATAAGAGTTGTCATGGGAAAAATTTCCACAAATCCTTGTGGAAGAAGATATTCCAGAGAGACAAATACCAAATAGGAGTATAATAGATGATAGAGAACTAGAATATTATAATTTTCTAGTCACTGAGTATGGTGACTCATTATTAGTATATAATGATGATCCTTTAACCTATAAGGAAGAAATAAATGTCACACATGTTTCCATGTAGAAAGAATCCATGAATTATGAAATGGGTTCTATATACCAAATCCAAGTTTGGATTTTAGTAGATCCTCTAGTGGTTGTAAACCCCATTGGTTGAAAATAGGTATTCAAGAAAAAACTAGAATTATAAGGACAACTTAGTACCAATAAATTGTGACTCATTTAAAAGGGGATTAAAAAACTCAAGGAATTAACTTCGAATAAACCTTTTCACCGGTTTCAATGTTGAAAAAATCATAATTATACTTACCATTGCATCTTATCATGACCATGAAATTTGGAAAATGGATATCAAAATAGACTTCCTTAATGGGAACCTTCATGAAGATGACTATATGACACAACCTGAAGGGTTTGTGACTCTAAAGTATGCCAAAAAGATATTAAAGTTTCAAAAAATCCATTTCTATATTAAATAAAGAATCCATATCATGGAACATTCATTTTGATGAAACAATATTGGAATTTCGTTTCATAAAGAATGAATTTAATCCGTGTGTCAGTAAATGTTTTAGTGGGAGTGTGGTTATTTTATTAATAGTATATGTCAATGAAATATTACTTATTGGAAATGAAATACTAGTCATATAGTTTATTAAGGCTTGTATGGATAAATTCTTGTCTATGAAGGACTCAATTGAGGTGGTAAATATTCTTGGGATCAAGATTCACCATGATATATCCAAGAGATTTCTCAGCCTATGTCAAGGTATATATATTTACTAGATACTAAAAAGGTTCAGTATGGAACAATAAAATAGGGGATTGTTTCCAATGTTACGTGGCATTCATATTTCTATGAAAAATTTTCCTCAAAAACACGAGGAAAGAAATAGAATGGAAAGAATTATATAGGTGTCAGTGATTGGTTAATTCATGTATGTTTGCTATGTATGAGGCTAGATGTCGCCTACACATTGAGTACCATAGGAAGATAACAAGCTGATCCAGGTGACCACCAGTAGATGGAAATCAATATTATCCTTAATTATCTAAGGTGTACTAAGGATATATTCCTAATATATAAATGAGATTAGGAACTATTCATCAGAGGATATGCATATTCTAGTTTCTAAACAGATCAAGATGATATGAAGTCTCAAATGGGATACATATTTATTTTTAATAGAGGTGTTATGATATGTAAGAGATAAAACCATGTTGTTGTCGTAGATTCTATAATAGATTCTGAGTATATTGTGGCTTCTGAGGAAAATAAAGAATCAGTATAGATGTGAAACTTCATTTAAGAGATTTTTGTGGTACCTAGTAGTAAAGATATTATCACACTCTATTGTGATAATACTGTAGGGGTGTATCTCATAAAGAATTCAATCTTACATTAGTGAATAAATCACATTCTTCAGTAGTATCATCTTTTGAGGTATTTTTTTCAGAAAGTTGAGGTTGTAAGGAGTAGTATTTACATGGAAGACAACCTGGTAGACCCCTTGACTAAATCCTTAACATAGCAGAAACATGATTATCATGTGAGGTCTAGAAGAATAAAAGTCATAGGCAATTGGTTCTGGTCCAAGTTGGAGTTTTTGGAGTTGGTGTCCTGGGAACAACTATTTATACTTTGATTACATGTATATTTTATGTATTGAATATTAATAAAACATCTTATTATATATTTTTCATTTGTATTTATGAATCTGATATAATAATGTCCTAGAATATCTTTTTCATTAATAAGGTCATAGTAGTTCCCCACTATGATGAAAACCTTAAAGTGAAATGATAATTTTATTAAATATAGTTCTATGGTCGAATAAAGCTATATGATGTGAGATAAAGAATGTGACTTTCAGGCATGTGTACTCATAAGAATATGAGGATTCTACTCATGAAGTTATGACTTGGTAATCTCCAATATGGGAGATTATGAGAACAGACCCACTATTGGGAATTCTGTATGTTTAGTTTCATCAGATATTCTTATTTGAGAACATGTGTAACGGTCCTTATACTTTAAGATTATTATTAATATATGTTAAAAATATCTCACTTTGATGTATTTCATAAACCATGATGATAACAGTTCATAACGAAGTTGGATATGTTTGGTACGTTGGGAGTGATGTGTTATTAATGAATAAGTTGAGGACGGATTTTTCCCTTCCATCTTTATAGAAGCTAATATCTCAGCCATTTGATTAGAATAGATACATCACATTAAATTTTATAGTCATGGTGTAATGATGTTTCTATTTTAGATAGTCAAATAAAGATGTATTGATCATATAGGTTGGTGATATATATGTTCAATATACTTGATGATATATTGTTAAAAATGGATTATATTACATAGTGAGTGTTAATATGTGGTTGTCAACATTGTGACATTAATTTATTTCTATTGGGTTCCTTGTCCAATTTCTAGACAGTAATCTTGGACATTAGAAAATCCCTCAAAACTCTAATTAGAAACAATCCTAGAGGGTCCCATAATAAGTGTTTCAGTTAATCTAGATTAAATTCAATTAAAATTTAATTAATAGAATAAATATTATTCTCAAGACCAAATAATAATTTTATTCATGTTTATCTATAAAAAATATTTTTTCTTGATGGATAAAATTTTTAATTAAATATTTTTTTGGGTATTCAATAAATTTCAAGGAGTTCAAATGGACCAATATTGTGTCCAGTGAAAAATATTAATTTACAAGACAATAAAATAATATTTATTCTTTGTGAAAGTTATCTCACACACCATAAAATATTATTATTATTATTATTATTATTATTTCAGCATAGGGTTTAATAAAGTCTATTATATTATTTAAGGGTTTTCATGAAATTAAATAATATTTTCATCCTAATTTAGAACTCTATAAATAAATAGTTATATCTATTGTGTAGGGTTAATCAATAAATATATAATTGTTTTTCATAATTAATTCTCTCTTGAATTCCTTTTTCTCTCTCACTCTCAAGAACAAGAAATGAAAGAGAGATTCCTTAAATATCAAAGTATGATCAATCAATACAAATGATGTAAAATAATTTATTCTTCATTCTAGTACCTAGAAATGAATTTCCATTGATCAAATATCAAAGGAAAATGTATAGATCACCACAAGAGGGATTCTACACTTGAATCCTTACAGCGTAATGAAGGTAATCTGGAAAAGGTTTTTCAGATGATAAAAATCTACATCGAATAAACGATCTTAAGACAAGGTAAATCATTCCTTCAAATCTAAATAAATTAATTATAAATTTAATTTTAAAGATCCTCTCTCTAGGTTTAGTGTTTCCTTACATCAATATATAATGGAGATATTTTGTTGTTAATGTAATTCATGTCACTAAAAATACTATGAATGATCTATCATATCAAAAAAAATCTTTTGATTTATCACCCTACTTGGTGCTTCAACTATGCCCAAAACCTACAGCATTATCACTATGTTCTTAGTCACAACCTCTTTTCATTGTGTTTATTCCTTTGAGAGTTTTAAATTTATGAAAATAGAAGTTGAAATAGATTTTCATTCGGTCATCAAAAATTTTTAAATGATCTTATGGATATATGATTTGTATGATAACACTAAACTTTTATTCTTCCTATCATATTCAATACTCTTTCCCAAGGTATTATTTTATTCACTAATATCTTTCATTTCAAAATTTCTTGAGAAGTCCTCTTTAGCATTTGAATCCATTAAAATTGAGGACCATCCAGTATCATATCATCCACATACAAAAGCAAAATGAAAAAATTATCATCAATGAAATCCTTCTAACATAAATAATGATATGAGTTTCTCCAAATGAAACCATTATTATCCATGAATTATGAACTACCTAGGATCAAATTAATCCTATAAAAGTATGAATGTTTGGACCCATTACTTATGGGATTTTAGTTTATAGAGATGTCCAAGGGAAGTTCTGAGGGATTTGAGGAATAAATGGAGGAGTTTTAGCTGATATTTCAATTGAGAGGGAATTGTTTCGGTGTGATGAGTAGTTTATTGGTATGGAGCCTTGTAGAGGCATGAAGATCATGTTTTTTTTCTCTTTTATTTTCATCCTAGTTGCATCATGGAGTATGGTTATGTTACTGAGATCTGAGGGGTTGGATCTATGGTTCCCCTATTGTTTTGAGGGTAATTGTTGCATGGCTAGGTGTTTGCAACATAGTGATCCTAGGGTAATCCTCTTGTGACATAGTGGTTATTACATGGTGTGAAGGATCGGGTGGTCTATTTTTGAAGTCCCTGTTATTTTAGGGTAGTTGCAACATGGTTTTGTGGCTAATTTATAACCTTGCCTCATGGTATATAGGATCTAGTCATGATCCTTGACATTAGATTTAGAGGTCATTTGACTGGGTGTGATTATAGCATGACATCATATTCTACATCACGACTTCAATAAAAATATATTGGGTATAAATTACATACTCCTTTCAAACCCTATATTCTTCTAGTATTTTATGTAAATTCTTGGACGAATCATAGATGATTTTAGGAGGGAATTCACCCTATCCTTATGTTTTTTTATTTTTTAAATTGTATGATTTATCGTTGTAAATTCTAAGGGGATTCATCTACTTTCTTTCTCAGATTTTCCCCTGATATTCATTTCAGAGAATCATGTGTTTGGGGATATGGATGGTTTGGTTGATGTGGTGTTTGGATATTGATAGAGGGTGTTGTGTTCTATTTTTTTATCCATCCTACGTATGATCTTAGTCAATAGGGAATTTATTCTTCATTCCATCCTTGCATAGTGATTTAGAGACCCTACAATTAAGGTAGGGGATCTTATTTCTCTCCCCTTTTAATTTTATGTGTGTGGATTTCATTATTTTAACATCCAATGGGTGGATAGTAAGGGTTAGATTGATGAAGATAAGTAATTGGTTTAACTGAAATTGATGGGAATGGGGAGTAATCAATTGTGTTTAATATTTTCACGAGATTGATTATTATGATACTTTCTTTTTGCTACTATTAAAAATAATCGTTGTTGGAAACCGTGTTTTTGTTGTGATTGATGTGAATTACGATACCATTTTTGTCATCGTTTGATTGATCTAACCATGAATAAAAATATATAATAAATTATATATGTTTAATGAACCATTTTCCCATGGAAATGTGGAATTGTTTTGATAATACCCATGATAAAGAAGATGTGATGTTATGGAATTCTTGAATTGAAATTTTGGTAGATGAAAATGGTGAAATTTTATGATATTTTCTTATGTGATTTATGTTTTTCATTATGAGATGTTTGGGAATATTGTATGGATTTTAATAGATATGGTGGCTATCATGTTTTAGGGGAAATGTGTTGATAATAAGGTTATGTTTTTTTTTTGAATGGGAAGTGACAATGGCTAATGTGTAGTGATTGATTTATGAGGTTTTCGTATGGTTGTTGTAGTGAGATGTTTGGGTTATAGTGATGGCTTGAAATATGTTTTGATTTGTCATTGATTGATGTAGGGTGGATGAGATGCAATGTGGTGTGGTTGGGTTAGTTTTCTAGTTAGCTATGGAATGAATTTTAATTGACGAAACTAAAATATCATGGGATTGATTTAAATAATCATGGGATGAAATTGATGTGTATTAAATGGATTAAATGAATTTGATGATAAATTAATGTTCTTTTTTAATGTTAAATGGAATGTATTGGTAAATGGGAGTTAGTGGGAGCTAAATAATTCTATAAATGTGGAACTTGTAATTAGAAAGTGGGATTGTGTGGATTGTGTGTAAAATATGTGTGGTGTGAGGCATTATTGGTGGTAGTGGTTGATGAAAAAGGTAGTGATCTATTGTGGTTATGTTATAAGACACACTATTTCTATTGTTATGAAACCATAGTCGGGTATTGTTAATTGTCTATTTATCATGTATTTTATGTTATTTCTATACATACCCAACTAAATTTGGACAACCTTACCAATACCCAAATGTTTTGGATTTTGGGTGATTTTCCCAACATCCAGGATGGTAGTGGATAATATGGATAATTACACCCTATTACCAAATCTTCCTTCATCAAGAGTGATGGTGATAGGTTGGTGTTATTGATAGACTATTGATGGTGGGTTGGTGTTGTAGGTCACCTTGTGATGAGGGGTTGTTTTTGGAGATCTCCTGGTGATGATTGGTTAGTGTATGAGGTATCCTAGTGATGATGGGTTGGTATTGTAGATAACCCAATAATTATGATGATATGAAATGTGGTGTGGGTCATGCTTAGTAGGAGGAGGGTATGAGGTTTATTTCCTTCACGTTCATGAAACCCTAGTACACTAGTTATGTGTATTGGATTATGATAAAGATGTGATGTGGATAGTGATTGATTCTAGTACGATATGATAGACCCTGTGGGAGGCTGGTATAGGTAGGGATGAATCCCAACCCACATCAAAGATGGTTTTATGTGCAATGAGATTTCATTGAAGGTATGAGATCATGAGACGTTTTACTTTGGGTTGTGAGAGCATCAAATAAATGGGGAAGTGGTTGTGGTAAACCTTGATTGTATTATTCTGATGTTATGTTACTATACTTGGATGTGTTATTTAATGAGTATTTCATAGTGAGGCTAGGGGTTTGTCAGTTTAACTATTTAGGTGCATGTTGGTTATGTTTTTTGTTTTCTGGTGCATTAGTATACTATTTTCACATGTTCATGAGATAAATTGGGTATGATCCTACAGAGTATACACGTTATGATCACCTTATGTATATGAAAACTATTTTTTAGGTTTCCAAGAGGACTTTAGGGATTGATCTGGATATTAGTATCTTGGGTATTAGAGATTTTTTTGAGTCTTTGGTGTGGTACTTGTCTTTTGGGTATTTGTTTGGAGACTCTTGTTTGTATTTATTGATATTTTACATGTATTGTGGGATGGTTTGGTTTCTTTTTATTCTACATGATGGATTTTATTATTATTTATTCACTCTACCTCTTGATCCTATATTTATTATTTTGGTTAATTCTTTCTATATGTGTGATTTTTATACCCTCAATGTTAGTCGCCAACCTGGTTCCTACTAAAGGTGGGACTCAAGGAGTCAATATATATCTTCCTTCATTTTTAGAATAGCAGGGGTACCTTTAGAGGTAGTGGGTTATCATAGAGTGGTATTGAAGGTATGATTGAGAGATAATATGGAGTTTGAAGTTATTCACTATGAGGATTTAATGGGATGTTAGGGAAATAGTTCCTATTGATCTTAGTTTGTGACATAGGCCAGTGATACTAGCTTGGACATAATATTTTAAGGCCCCTCTTGATCCAACACAAGGAATCTGAGTTGACTGAATAACTAAGGGAAGTGGTATCTACTAAAAGATAGATACCTAAGATATTTTCATGCGTTAATGTTATTTATTATCATGATTTAAACTTAGTGATTTTAGAAAATTAAAATGAAAATTTATTACATTAACCTTGATAAAAATTTCATGCTGTCAGGATTAGTACTTTCATGTGATTCCTTTTAGGAATGGATCTAGGTTATTATTCAAATGAAACTCGGGAAATGGAGTTTTAGTAGGATAAACATATTTATCATCAAAGGATCCATCCAATAGAGGATTAAAAGGCATGGAATTGTTCCTTGAATGATTTTTAGACGAATATCTTGGGGACATACAAGGGAAGCATTATCGAAATGGACATATAGAACTCGTTAGAGGAAATTGAGATTTATTTTAGACTAATTTGATATTGAGAAGAGTTTTGTGTGTTGTTGGAAGTTAACAAGATGTGAGGACCAGCACAAAAATGGTGGATCCTATTTTTGGGTGAGCAGAAAGAGATGTATGTTTCTTGGGATGAATTCTATAAGGAGTTTCTTTTGGAATAATAATCATTTCCAATGTAGGTGGATAAGAGGTAGAATATTCTATCCCTTAAAAAAGGGATTCTAGGTGTGTGAGATCTTGGGATAAATTTCAAGGACCTCCTATATTTTTTCCCTAATATTTTTCCATTTGAGGAGTCGAGAGTGTGGTGTCTAGAGGAGGTGTTGGGCCCAGCTGTTAGATATTTGGTCACCCCATTTATAATCCTTGTTTATTTGGAGATATATAATAATATGGATTTTATCAAGAAGATTCATTCTATAGGGAGTGAACTTTTATAGGGTGGTTATTAAGGATTCTTGAGGAGCCAAACTTCATGCAACAGGTCATGGATGTCTATGTAGTTAGGGTTCCAACTGGTGGGTAATCAACCTCATCATAACTTTTCACAACATTCTAGGTCTAAAGGATCCAAATCATCTAAAAAGGGATTTTTTCATGTTATGTGTACAAGTGTCATAAAAAACATTAGAATTAGTGTCCAATAGCTCAATAAGGCCAGTATTGGATGGGCGGTCATTCCACATTTCATCAGCATGGACCATCAGCATTTGTTGAATAACCAGGTCAAAAGGATTATATTTAATTGGGGGTAGATGAATCCATAAGGTTTTATCCCTATAATGGTCCATGACTTCAAGGGATCAGACCTTATAATGGACATAGAGACCATCACTATAGGGTAATAGGATCCAAGGATGAGTACATACACACGATGGAGGTGCTAGAATTAGTAGGACTATAGGGTTTTCGAGTTATGATCAATTTATCATAAACCCAATTTTCTATTTTGTTTGATTCTAGAGACTTTCAATCCTTTGTTTCTCCAAATTTGATTTTTTTTCTTTGGTATGTTAGGTTAAGTACATCTATTGGCCCTAATATTATCCATGGTATTTGGAGGTCAGGCAACCCTATTTGATGTGTGCCAAGTATTTAGACTGGTGGCGGGGCAACATCATTCATTGGGGATTTCTTCTTTCTATAGATGCATCCATAAAATTTTACTCTTATTATGGATTGGCTTCATTATATTCCTAATTTCATTGAACATTTTTAGAGGAGAGTTATGATTTATATGGGTATAAGGTGGTGTATGTTGGTGGGTGTGGTTACCAAATGGGTGTAAGGAAAGTGGACCCTCTCTTTTCTCAGTTGAAAAATATATCAGTGGAGTGTTAGGTAGAATATGTTCTCAAAGTTTTGTAGGAGTTCATTTATTTCTTCTTAGATAATTTTTGGACACCCCCTCGACACAACATCAAGTTTTGGAAATAGTTTCAACCAATCACATCTCTAATTTATATTTATCCCTATCCAATGGGTTTCATAGAGCTTCATGATTTGAGAATTTAGATTAATGATTTGATGTAGTGGGTATTCATCTATCTTAGTGTATCCCCTTGATGTGTTACACTGTTTTACTCCAAGAATTATTATGGTTATCTATGGTTTTTAATGGACTACCAGAGGTTGGATCAAGTGATGGTCAATAATCGTTACCCCTTCTGAGGATTGAAAAAAATTAACCAACACAAGGGATCCATTTTATTTTCAAAGATCAATTTTGGTTCAGATATTATCATACAAGGGTGATATATTTGGATATCTTGAAGACTATATTTAGGTTTAGTTATCGGAACTTTGATTTCATGGTCATTTCATTCAGTGTCATGAACACAGTAGATATGTTCACTGGACTCAAGAAATCTTTGTTTCATAAGTTCTTCATCCAATTCATAGTTCTGTTCATCGAATAAATATGAATCTACTCGAAGTCAGTGGAGGATCACTCTAATCATCTCAGAGATATCTTACAGTTCCTTCAATGCTATCAAATCTATGTAAATTTTTCCAAGTGTAAGTTTTTGGATAAGGGAGGTGTATTTCCATAGACATGAGGAGTCTTAATTGGGTGTGTCTATAGACCTATCAAATATTGAGGTAGTTATTTCTTTGGAGGAACCTAAGAACATGGCATAGGTTCATATTTTCCTTATCCTTATGATATATTATCAAAGGTCTATGTTTGATTTATCTCAGATTACATCCCCATTTACATCTCTAACAAAGAAATTTGAGGCTTTTATTTGGATAGATCAATGTCAAGAAAGTATCTATTACCTAAAGGAGAGGTTGATCAGTGCCCTGATGCTTCAATTTCCTAAATAGGGTGTAATGTTTGATGAGTTTTGTGATGTTTCCCACCTGGTCTTGGAATGAATATTGATTCAGTAGAGATTTGTGATCTCTTATGGGTCTAGAAGGTTATTCCCCTATGAGAATAACTATTCCACCCAAGATTTGGAGTTAGTAGTTGTTGTGTTTGCACTGATGTAGTGAAAGTATTACCTCATTGGTAAAAAAAATTTGGTTTTCATGGACCATAATAGACTAAGGTATATTTTATTTCATTATGATCTAAAATTATTTCATCATAGGTGGATGTAGTTTCTCTAGGATAACAATTTTTATATCTAATACACTCCAAGAAAGGGGAACTTAGTTTCTAATGTGTTGAGGTATAATTCATGGGGAGATATTGTTCGAGAGTCTGAGAATGTTTCTAGAGGGATGGAAGATATTGTAATAATGAATCTTGGTGCCAAATAATCTAGTGGAAGTGGTTGTCTCTACCAAAATACTATAGAATCATACTTGAGGAAATAGGAGGAGAAGTCTTAAAAGAGATACTTAGATGTGGATGTGATATGAGACCATGTGG
This sequence comes from Viscum album, assembly GCA_963277665.1. Lineage (NCBI taxonomy): Eukaryota > Viridiplantae > Streptophyta > Magnoliopsida > Santalales > Viscaceae > Viscum > Viscum album. The sequence goes on from OY728127.1 coordinate 1,731,022,523, forward strand.
TGATGCTTCATAGGGGTGTTTGGAGGATATTCGGAATCAGAAGTTGCTTAAGGGGAGAATGGTTGTTCCATTTTAAATTTATGAGGGAGTCCTCTATGAGTTTTATGTATCACCCTTAGTGGTATATCCTGGTGTGTATATGATGTATGGTTGATTAATAAGGTATCTTTTTTCCTCAGATGAAGCAATCAATGGTGGAATTTGTGGCATGGGGATTTCTTTGTCAGAAGGTGAAATTTGATCACCATGTTATTTGAGGTTTGTTTTAGCCTTTGGATGTATTTAATTGGAATTTGGAGCAAAATATAGATGGATTTTATCACTGGATTGTCCCAAGCTCAATGAGGTTGGGATACTTTTTGGGTGGTAGTGAACTAACTAAAAAATTCATCTCATTTCCCAGTGATCTATAAGATAAGTAACACGGGTGTTCTAGAGAGGAGATATAAGTATTATATAATTAGTATATATGGGATACTTAGGGACATCATTTCTAATCAAGATACATATTTTAACTCATGAGTTTAGATAGTATTTTAGGATTCTTTTGGCTCTCATTTGTTCCTTAGAATTTATTTTCATCCCCAGATAGATGGGAAGGTGGGGTGAACTATCCAATTGATGGAGGATATGTTTTTGGGATTGAATTATGGATTTTGGTGGATAAAGGATAAATAAATTACTAATAGATAAGTTTTACTATAACAATATCTATCACTCATCTATTTACATGGCTCTATTTAATGAATTTTATTATAATTTGTGTCATTCACCATTATGTAGTAAAAAGTTTAGGGAGTTAGTGGTTCTTGGTCCTAATGTAGTAAAGATCATGAACCCGAAGATTAAGTTGGTTTGGGAGTAGATAATGGTGGAACAAGACTACCATAAGGCCTATTCTAATTATATGTGGAGTCCCCTAGATTTTGAGGTTGGGGGCCATGTTTTCTTAAGGTTTTCCCCTCATAGGGGGTAGTGTAATGCCCCGACCGCAGTTAACCAGAGTCGGTGCATTATTACATAACATTGGCATGATCACAAGGAATCAAGTAATGAAGGACGGATCAGTTTAGCAGTATTGGAAAATAGATTACATACATGAATGTTACATTACACTTTATAACATACAAAACAACATAAATAATACTTTATGAATTCCATTATATCCTTGACATAACCCTGTATATCAATCACAATACACTTCTTGGAATACTGGGGAAAAAATAAAACATAGAAAGGGGTGAGCTCAGATGCTCAGTAAGGATAACAATATAGCGGAAACTTTAAGAAATAATCATAAACATTTAAGGCAATGTATTACTAAAACAAAATCCATTTAAAATTTAACTTCAAAATAATATGGAAAAATTAAAATAATGCAATTTACTTATTCACATGGATATTCTACTTGTCGAATAATTGCATGAAATATCAACAACCACTTTCATAATGATGGAATGCATAATGCCAGACTATCATAACCACGTAGCCAAGGCCTCGTGCCAAGACTACAAATAAGATTTTTTTCAAGGGCTCGTTCCAAGACACTAGTTTGTCTCATGAGACCTACCGATGTAATTTTTTATAAGATACTTACATTTAAAATTGCTCAAATATACTCCAGTGTTTTTCTGAAAACATTATGCAAGATTCTGAAAACAAAATAACTAGTTCTGAGACTGCTCGACTAATTACAGGCCATGATGGGTCCATTCCCAATCCCTTCCTATCTACCACACTGAATAGTCGGGTTTTCTGAAAACATTTTTAAGCTTGCGTTAAATATGTATACATTTGCACTGGATTTTCATATATTTGAGAGAAATATCTCTTTTTTGAAATCATTTAAAAATCAAATAATTATAAAAGAAAACCTTTATTTTGAAAATATCCTTATAAGCGTGTAAGTGAAGCTTCAAAGGTGTAATAACGTTGGATAATAATTGCGCCTTCCGTATAAGTTAAAAAACATTCTTACCATAGTTTTGTCGAAAAGGTCAAAAAGTAACTTGTTTGGAAAACGACGGAAAGATTCCTTTCAAAAACGTATAAGGTCAAATAAGGATATAAATGAATTTAACCCATCGTCTATTAAATAGTAAAAATGTTTTGAAATACATTTTTAAGAAACATGGATGTGGATGATAAATATTTCCTCATAGATAATTACGTAGAAACAACCTCGGATAATGAAGAGACTGTGAAATAAACCCCTACCAATTTGGTAACTTACGAAACATACACCCCATGAAAGAGGTATCATAAAATGAATATTTAAATATCTATAAATTAAATTATATTATAAAATTAATACAATCATGGGTATTACACACAACACATGCAATAAATAAGTGGTGAACAATGGAAATCTCACGAAATTAAAAGTGAGATAAGAAACCCCTTACCTTGTACTTTTCCTTGATAGTGTGTATGTTAACCTCATTTATAATAGTTAATAATTGTTATTAAATTTTACAAGAATCATATTCATAAATATGATATCATATATGATCTTTTAATATTGATTTGTTAATAATATTTTAGTATTATCGTTGTTTCGGGTGTTAACTGATTCGTTTTCCTTTATATGCTTCGTTATGTAAGCCATGTTTGTTATGTATAGGTTGTATCTTATTCATATCCAGAATGTTATAAATTCTTTAAACATTACTTTTAATCATCAAATGATAATTATTCTTTAATGGATATGATGGGTAAACGAATCTCATCGCATTCGTGGGGATGGTAATACGTACGTACGCACGAACGTTACTTCCATTTCATTTTTCATTTTAAAAGGAATCAAAACCAAATGATACATAGGTATATTATTATTCTAGTATAATATAATATCTTATATTTTTTACTTGAGTTCATTAACACCATCCTTTATACATTCCATGTATGGTATGAACGAGTCATATCATTTTGAGGGGGCGGTAGCCCGCACTTCATCAAATGAAATTATCGTATATATATACAACACGAAATGAATAATGGTATGATATAAAATGGAATTAAAGAAGCTTATATATAAAAAATATATCATAAATATCATATTTAATTATAGTTCCATCATAATGGCCACCATGAGAGGTGATAGGATATAATTGAACAATCATCGCTTCGTGAGGCGTTTGGTTGCCATCCACAAAAACATTATGTTCTTCACCCATTAGATGGAGGTGTGTGTAAGTGTAGTTAGAATACTTATAATAAAAATATCCTAGTATAATTAGGATATTTTTTTACAAAATAAAATAATAAGAAGAGTTTAGGGGTTGGAGAAGTAAAATAAAAGGAAAGAAGCTAAGAGAAATCGTTACCTTTAATTTGGGTAACTCCCTTTGGTTTGAACCAAAAAAGACTCTTGAAGTGCCTTATGCCTAAGGTAAGGCTTCTAAGAGGAGTATAGGGATTTATTAAGCTTAATTGGTCAGAGGTGGGACGAGCCAAAAGGCTTTAGAGGTGTGATTAATTGGTTATAAGTGGTGTCCTTTTATAAGGAGGAGGAGGGGCTCTTTAGGAAAAACTTAAAGTATTATTTTATAATAAATTCATATTCGGTTTCTAATGGATAAAAAGTGTATAATTAAAATCCTAAGGTGGGGATGGGTCTAAATCCTTTCAACCAATAGATTTTAGACAGGTTTGGGTCATTATATTAACCTTATCTTTTAGTATTAACTCTTGGTTAATTAGTTTGACACTTACCATGTCACTTTGTATTTTTATATTATATAGTTAATAAACTTAATATAAACCCCCAAGAGACCCCCAATTTTTCCATTAATGATACACCTATCATGATAAAAGTTCTTTTTCCAAACCTTAGATTTTTAGGAATTTAATATCAATTAATAATATAATATTTGTTTTAAAAACTCTTTTATGTTAATTTTGACACTATTTGGTATTTGATTTTTGTGAAAATCATCACAGCATGATTACTTAAAAAAAAAGTTAATTAAATAAATTATAACATGTTATATTAACCTATAAAATTCGTTTAATTCATTAAAAGTCTCAAATTATATTTATTTGGGTATTTATAATATCAATTATTTTAATATTTCACTAATAAAGTAATTACTGCATCATCATTGTGTCATAAATAAATTAAAAATATTAATATCTAAAAATTATAAATAAAATACCATTATTTAGGGAATCTCATTATATTTCTAATGAATATTTATAGTTGAAAATATAACATATATAACCCTATGTGAAAATTGTTTTCCTAAAAGATATAGGCTTATGTCATTTTTGTATTTACTTTAACTTAATTAATATAAAGTGTCATTATCACTTACAAGTGGATCCATGGGGTCCCAAAATCGACCCAAAAATGCCCATGGTCGGACATGTATCAACAAATAGGGTTAAGACACATTTTAGGGTAATTTATTATTATTATTATTTTATTTTTTTACCCATATTTACCAGATTTACCCTTTAACCATGGTAAATAAAATATTTACCGAAGTAATTATTCAAAATGTATAAAAATAAAAGTTACATATTTACACAATTTGGAAATCCTGATTCCAAATATAGAGTCTATTTTTCAAAATTAAAAACACAGAAGTGGCAGAAATTAATTTAAAATTATTTCCCGTTGTCAAAACAAAAAGCGTGATTTTAAGAGATAATAACTATCAAAAGATTGACACTTGTTTATGTCCGGTTTAAATGTGAAATTATGTCCAATGACCAAAATTTTATTAAATGGTTAAAATATATTTTAAATATTCTTTAAAACCACTCAAATTCATAATTTATCACAATTAATTATTTCGATTAAAAATTTTGTTTTTAATAAAAATTTAGTAATTTTCACTATTCATCACAATATAAAAGTTATCCGAAAAGTACCAAAATTTCATCCTAGGATAATTTAGATATTATGAAAACAAAAATGAATTCCATTTGGAAATATAAAATGTATAAAATTTCAAAAAGTGGGTATTACTATTCATAAAGGCTACTTTGATTGGTCGCGGTGTGTTAGAATCTCGAAGTTGCGTACAACACACGCTATTATTCAAAGAGCAGCGTACCGAGGAAGCTTGGGGTGTTACATTGTAAATTTTTGATGTCCCCATTCTAAGGAATAAATTTATTTAGTCAAATTGAATATATAAAAGTTTTAAAATATTGGATTTAAAAAGGTTTCACCATTAAAAGTCGGTAAAAGTGCATTTTTGAAAAATACTTCTTTTATCTGAAAAAAATGAATTTGTTATTAAATTATGTATAAGAAACTCATAATATAGATTCTAAAATTATAAGGATTATATAAAGTTCAAAATTCAGTTAATACTATTCATAACCTCTTTTGAACGGCTAGTTTGGTAAGTCATGGTGCGCTTGAACTCGGTGTTGCGTGTAGTGCAAGTTATTGAATTATTATAAAGAAGTGACGCACTTTGAAATATTGGGGTGTTACATTCTCCCCTCCTTAAATAGATTTCATCCTCACAATTTGAAATTGTTTTTCGAAAATAGAAGGTTGAAAATAGAAAATATCTTTGTGGGAAAACCCACATCGGAAATTGGGTTAATAAAATTTAGTCTTAATAAGAGGAAAAGAGAAATTAAAGGGTCACCACCAAATTATGATCTCTTTTAAGAGAAAATTGGTGGAAATTGGAGACATATAATTGGAGGAAAAATGTAAATATTTATAGGTAGTGATTGAGGTCATTAATCACAAACAAGTGTAAAATTGAGGCCCTTAAATTCATCAATCTATGATGATTTGAAATATCATCGGTTCAATAAGACATAGGGTATTAGGATAATACATTTTGGGTTTTAGGATCCCTTAAATAAAGTATAAGAATTAATTTCTTCATATAATAAGAAAGAAGAAAAATCTATTCTTGACCATTAGAGTTCCAACCATTAACTAATTTCTACCACAAACTCATCTTTCACTCTAAAAGATAATAGAACGTAAAAAAATATTCTATTGCGGGTTCAAGTCTCGTGGCCTTGCCGGACGCGACGGGTTGTTGCCCGACCTCTGGTTTGTCCTTTTATGGCAATCCAAAAATAATCGAAACTAGAACTATCCAAAATACTTCGGTACAAAATTTATAAGGAAGGTAAACACAATGAAGATCTTTTTTCCGCGTAATAACATGTGAACACCTTAATCATGTATTCTTTTAAAACACTGCAACATCCTGAATTACCATAAAACCTTATTGATTACATTCATGATCCCTTATTCCTTAATGAATAATGGATATACTCCTTCAATCCAAAAAATTTTTAAACTCCAACAATGATGGAATATACAAATCATTATTCAGTTTCAAGGTAGTTAAGAATATCCAATATAATTTATACAAATCAATCATGTATTATTCCAAAATCAGTACCACAATATTAGGACTATATTAAGGTTTATCTATCCTTCAACCATGTAATTTCCAAAAAAAATAACTCGTTATAGAGTCACTTTTCTTAGTACCATAAAATCTCAAATCTTCAATGAAATAGTACTGCATTACAATCCTTATTTATTTCCAGTATATCATTGATACAACACTTCAATGAAATAATTCCAAAATAACAACATAAGAACACTAGTCATTCCTCTTCATCTGTGGTAGTATCATAACTAGATTATTATCCAATAGCATCATTTTCGGCATAGTCTGATGACTGGGACATTGGTTCGCATAGTGTTCAAACTCCTTGCAGATGAAGCATTGTACATTTTAAATCTTTTTCTTACCCGTGCAGTCACATACTTGGTGTCCTTTTTCTCCACACTTATAGCATACTCTCATTCCCTTCAAGCATTTTCCAAGTTTATTCTTTCCACAGTTATCACATATGGGAAAATCCTTCTTTACCTTCTTCCCTTTATCTGTCCTTCTCTATACCATCCATTTCTTCTATTGCTTCCCTTCAAAGCCATAGGACTCTGAGAATTATTTACTTATCTTATCAACACATGATACTATTTATTCATATTATGATAATACGTGGGAGACTATTTCCCTTCTAAATTCTGGATTAGGACCATGAAAGATATGATCCTTCTTACTCTTTGAATCATGTGTATTGCTGGAGTTCTCATTCCTTCTACTAGGTTCCATTTCTAAACAATGGCATACACTAGATTAGTTTATGAATAGCAATACCTAATCCCGAACTTGTAAAAAACTTAACATAAATTCAACAGTTTATCGATATAATACATAATCTAAAAAAAGGTTTTCTTTGAGTAAGTATATACTCATAATCCCTTCATAATGGTTTGTAAATAAAATGATAATTATCCTAAGCATATCCCCCGGGAGTGTCGTAACCAAGAGTGAAGAAAATATCGTTGTCGTGCACCAGTTCCCATTCGAGTCTATCTCAAAGCGGTGTTTTCGGGTTTTAACCCTAGGTACATCTATGCCAGAGCCGCCTCTACCTGCTCGTATCCATACATGGATTTATTGCTTGGAAAACTCACAAAATCTCTACAATACCAAAATTCTAGGAAGTTCTTCTATACTAATCCTCAAATTCTATCTTAGGGTGATGTGATCTAATTAGAGTTTATCTAAATCTAGTTTTCAAGGTTATTACTAAACTTCCTCTGATACCAACTGTAATTCCCTGACCCCAGTTAACCAGAGTCGGTGCATTATTACATAACATTGGCATGATCACAAGGAATCAAGTCCCAAAGGACCGATCAGCTTAGCAGTCTTGGAAAATAGATTACATACATGAATGTTACATTATACTTTATAACATACCAAACAACATAAATAATCCTTTAGTAATACCATTATTCCCTTGGCTTAACCCTGTATATCAATCACAATACACTTCTTGGAATCCTGGGAAAAAATAAAACATAGAAAGGGGTGAGCTCAGATGCTCAGTAAGGATAACAATATAGCGGAAACTTTAACAAATAATCATAAACATTTAAGGCAATGTATAACTAAAACAAAAGCCTTTTAAACTTGAACTTCAACATAATATGGAAAAAATAAAATAATGCCATTTACTTATTCACATGGATATTCTACTAGTCGAATAATCGCATGCAATATCAATAACCACTTTCATAATGATGGAATCCATAATTCCAGACTATCATAACCATGTAGCCGAGGCCTCATGCCAAGACTACAAATAATATTTTGTCAAGTCCTCATACCAAGACACTATTTTGTCTCATGATACCTACCGATGTACTTTTTTTAGAAGATACTTACATTTAAAATTGCTCAAATATACTCCAGTGTTTTTCTAAAAACATTATGCAAGCTTTTGAAAACAAAATAAGTAGTTCTGATAATGCTCGACTAATTACAGGCCATGATGGGTCCATGCCCAATCCCTTCATATCTACCACACTCAAGAGTTGGGTTTTCTGAAAACATTTTTAAGCTTGCGTTAAATACGTATACATTTGCACTGGATTTTCATATATTTGAGAGAAATATCTCTTTTTTTAAATCATTTAAAAATCCCATAATTATAAAATAAAACCTTTATTTTGAAAATATCCTTATAAGCTTTTAAGGGAAGCTTCAAAGTTTTAATAATGGTGGAGAATAACCGCACCTTCCATATAAGTTAAAAAAACATTCTTACCTTAGTTTTGTCGAAAAGGTCAAAAAGTAACTTGTTTGGAAAACGACGGAAAGATTCCTTTCAAAAATGTATAAGGTAAAATAAGGATATAAATTACTTTAACACATTTTCTGTTAAATAGTAAAAATGTTTTGAAAGACATTTTTAAAAAACATGGATGTGGATGATAAATATTTCCCAGTAGATAATTACGTATTAACAACCTCGGATAATGAAAAGATTGTGAAATAAACCCTTACCAATTTGGTAACTTACAAAACATACCCCCAATGAAATAGGTATCATACAATGAATATGTAAGTATCCATAAATTAAATTATATTATACAATTAATACAATCATGGTCAGTACACACACCACATGCAATAAATAAGTGGTGAACAATGGAAATATCACGAAATTAAAAGTGAGATAAGAAACTCATTACCTTGTACTTTTCCTTGATAGTGTTTATGTTAACCTCCTGTATAATAGTTAAATAATTTTTATTAAATTATAAAAGAATCATATTCATAAATATGATATCATATATGATCTTTTAATATTGCTTTGTCAATAATATTTTAGTATTATCGTCATTTCGGGTGTTAACTGATTCGTTTTCCTTTATATACTTCGTTACGTAAGCTATGTTTGTTATGGATAGGTTGTATCTAATTCATATACATAATGATATCAAGTCCTTAAACATTATTTTTAATCATCAAACAATAATTATTCTTTAATGGATATGATGGGGAAACGAATCTCATCGCGTTCGTGGAGACAGTAATTCATACGTACGCACGAACACTACTTCCATTTCATTTTTCATTTTAAAAGGAATCAAAACCAAATGATACATAGGTATATTATTATTCCAGTATAATATAATATCATATATGTGTTACTTGATTTCATTAACACCATCCTTTATACATTCCATGTATGGTATGAACGAGTCATATCACTTTGAGGGGGCGGTAATGCGCACTTCCTCAAATGAAATTATCGTATATATATACAACATGAAACGAATAATGGTATGATATAAAAATGGAATTACAGAAGCTTATATATAAAATAAATATCATTAATATCATATTTAATTATAGTGCCATCATAATGGCCACCATGAGAGGTGATAGGAGATAATTGAACAATCATCGCTTCGTGAGGCATCTGGGTGCCATCCACATAAACATTATGTTCTTCACCCATTAGATGGAGGTGTGTGTAAGTGTAGTTAGAATACATATAATAACAATATACTAGTATATTTAGTATACTTTTTTCTTTACAAAATAAAATAATAATAAGAGTTTAGGGGTTGGAAAAATAAAATAAAAGAAAAGAATCTAAGAGAAATCGTTAACTTTAATTTGGGTAACTCTCTTTGGTTTGAACCAAAAAGGACTCTTGAAGTGCCTTCTTCCTAAGTTAATGATTCTAAGAGGATGATAGGGATTTAGGAATCTTAATTTGGAAGATTTTGGACGAGCCAAAAGGCTTGAGAGGTGTGAGTAATTGGTTAGAAGTGGTGTCCTTTTATAAGGGGGCGGAGGGGCTCTTTATAAAAAACTTAAAGTATTATTTTATAATAAATTAATATTTGGTTTCTAATGGCTCCAAAGTGTATTATTAAAAGAATAAGGTAGGTATGGGTCTAAATCCTTTCAACAAAAATATTTTAGACATGTTTGGGTCATTATATTAACCTTATCTTTTAGTTTCAACTCTTGGTTAATTAGTTTGAAACTTACCATGTCACTTTGTATTTTAATATTATATAGTTATTAAACTTACTATATACCTCCAAGAGACCCACAAGTGGTCCATTAATGAAAAAAATATCATGATACAAGTCCTTTGGCAAAACCTTAGATTTTTAGGAATTTAATATCAATTAATAATATAATATTTGTTTTAAAAACTCTTTTGTGTCAATTTTGACACTATTTGGTATTTAATTTTTGTGAAAATTATAAAAGCATGATTACTTCTAAAAAAGTTAATTAAATAAATAAAAACATGTCATATTAACCTATAAAATTTGTGGAATTTATTAAAAGTCTCAAATTATATTTATTTGGGTATTTATAATATCAATTATTTTAATATTTCACTAATAAGGTAATTACTCATTCATCATTTTGTCGTAAATAAATTAAGTTATTTAATGTCTAAAAATTATAAATAAAATACTATTATGTAGTAAATATTCTCATCTTTCTAATGAATATTTATAGTCTAAAATATCACATATATAACCCTATGTAAAAAAATTTTTCCTAAAAGATATAGGCTTATGTCATTTTTGTATTTACTTTAACTTAATTAATATAAAGTGTCATTATCACTTAAAAGTGGATCCATGGGGTCCCAAAAAGGACCCAAATATGCCCATGATCGGAAATTTATCAAAAAATAGCATTTAGACACATTTTAGGGTAATTTATTATTATTATAATATTATTTTTGTACCCATATTTACCGGATTTACCCTTTAACCATGGTAAATAAAATATTTACCGAAATAATTATTCAAAATGTCTAAAAATAAAAGTTACCTATTTACTCAATTTTTACATTCTGATTTAAAATATGGAGTCCATTTTTTCAAATTAAAAACACAAATGTGGCAGAAATAAATTTAAAATTAATTTCCACTGTCAAAACAAAAAGCGTGTATTTAAGAGATAATAACTATCAAAAGATTGACACTTATTTATGTCTGGTTTAAATGTGAAATTATGTCCAATGACCAAAATTTTATTAGATAGTAAAAATATATTATAAATATACTTTAAAACAACTCAAATTCATAATTTATTACTATTAATTATTTCGATTAAAAAAGTTGTTTTTAATAAAAATTTAGTAATTTTCATTATTCATCAAAATATAAAAGTTATCCGAAAAGTACCAAAATTTCATCCTAGGATAACTTTGATATTATGAATCCAAAAATGAAGTCCATTTTTAAAGATAAAATGTATAAAATTTCAAAAAGTGGGTATTACTATTCATAACTGCTACTTTGATTGGTCGCGGTGTGTTAGAATCTCGAAGTTGCGTACAACACACCCTATTATTCAAAGAGAAGCGTACCGAGGAAGCTTGGGGTGTTAAATTGTAAATTTTTGATGTCCCCATTCTAAAGAATAAATTTATTTACTCAAATTTAATATATAAAAGTTTTAAAATGCTGGATTTAAAAAGGGTTCACCATTAAAAGTCGGTAAAAGTGCATTTTTGAAAAATACTGCTTTTATCTGAAAAAAATGAATTTGTTCTTAAATTATGTCTAAGAAACTTATAATATGGATTCTAAAATTATAAGGATTATATAAAGTTCAAAATTTAGTTAATACTATTCATAACCTCTTTTGAACGGCTAGTTTGGTAAGTCATGGTGCGCTTGAACTCGATGTTGCGTGTAGTGCAAGTTATTGAATTATTTTGAAGAAATAACGCACTATGAAATCTTGGGGTGTTACAGGTAGAATAGGTTTGGTTGGGGGAGTATGTTTCTTTTTCCATCTTTAGGCCTTTCGAGGTGTTAGAAAACATTGGAGAGGTGGATTATTGGTTGTAACTGCTACTATAGTTGGACAATATTTTTGATGTCTTCCACGTGTCCCAACTCCATCAATGTCTTCATGATGACTCTCACGTCATTGATTGGGGATAGTTAGATATCAAGGATGATGCAAAATTTTTGTAGATACTAGTAGAGATTCAAGATCATCGAGAGTAGGTGATATGTAGACAAACCATTACCTTGGTGTGTGTGTGTGTAGTAGTAGTAGAGTAATGGTGATGTGGAGAAGAGTGCATGGAAGCAAGAGACATATATGTGTACCCAGTAACCTAATATATTTTGAATTTTTTTGAGTGTTTCTTTTTTTACATTGATGATATAATGATTGAATTTCTTTGGTTTATAAAATATTCATTTCCCCTATTGTAGGTATACTCGTCTAGTGGAAGTTTATCCATTATAATGAGGTCCCTAAGAGGTATCTTATAGGGCGATTGTTCAAACCCCTTTTTTCCTATTCCATGTTTGGTTTTGATTCTTGAGGATATGAATTATTTTAGAGGTATATAATGTAATAGTCTAAAATTTTTGACCTGTTACTTGTGAGATTTCAGGTTATGGAGGTGTTAGGGGGAATTTATAAGGGAGTTGAGGAAGAAATGGAGTTGTAGGAGAGATTTCACCGAAGATGGGATTCTGCAGCACGGTGGGGAGGTTTGTGGCGTGGATACCTATAGAGGTGAGAGCCTAAGTTTTGTGGCTATATTTTTTTAGACTAGTTTTTGTGTAGAGGCTGATAGTGGGAAGGATGTCTAAGGGGATAGATTTTTTGTGCCCCTATTGTTTTAAGGGTAGCTACAATTTTGATAAGTGTTATTGGTGTAGTACTTCAAGATGGCCCTCTTGCAGCGTAGTAGATGTTGTCTGGCATGGAGGCTTGGGCGGTCTATTTTTTAAGTCCCTATTATTTTTTGGGTAGTTGAGGCATGGTGTTATGGATGCATTTTATCCTTGTATATGGGTAAATAGGATTTGGATATGATCTTTAATGTGATATTTAGAGGCTAGTTAGTTAGGGGTGATTATGATATGGGATCTTGTATTGCGCCATGGCATCATCAAAAATCTATTGGGTATAAATTGTAAACCCCCTTAAAACCCTATCTTAATCCAATATTTTCTCTTGACTCTTGGTAAAATCCTTAGTGATTTCAAGAGTCCATTCACCCTCTCCTTGTGGTAATTGATTCATGGAATCTGTAGAATGAGTGTTGTAAATTCTAAGGTGATTTCTCTATTTTCCTTCTAAATTTCCCCATGTTCTTCATTCGATCAATCCATTTTTTTATTATTTTGATAAAACATTTGTTTGGTTAAATGAGAAACATATAGAACCCTTCACTTCCAAGCATACACCACAAAAACCAGATTCAAAATTCAAAATTCAACTTTCAAAATTCAAATCTCCAACTGTAGAATCATCACCTCCTTGGGCCACATCCCTCCCAATGTCTCATACCCTGACACAAATCAATCTTGTCCTCATACCAGAACATTGGGTAGGAACAAACACCAGAATCCATTATCGTTGTCGTTAAGTACCATCATCATCATTGAAAAACACAAAAGTAGAAGTGAATCACCATAAATGACAACCTTGACACTTTCACAACATCACCGAGAGCTGAACCAACCAAATTAAACCACCAAAAAATAAGAAACAAACTGTCATCAAGGAAGATATAACCACCACATCAAAGATGCATTCGTGTCAAAAATAAAAGGGAACATCACATGGAGAGAAAAAGGAGAAAAAACCCCATTCCAGTGTGCCTCCTAGATTGTATTCAGATTCTCTAACCACACCTCATAAGACTCCTTATGAACCAACACACCAAACTGACTTGTACGAGCCCATTAGACCTTGAAGCTAGGGAAAAGTTGATTAGAAAAAGGTTATGAAAGCGAGGATTCCATGGTATAAGACCTAGATATAAATTCACCATTGAGAATTTCCTCTAACCCAAGAACCAAATGATAAGGATGAATCCATTTGATGCATGTCGAGACATACAACAAAGTAGGGAGAAGGGAAAATATTTTAAGAGGAATGAGATAAAATGATAAATGGAAAAATCCATTGAAGTGAAAAGGCCACACATTAAAGAGGAATATGAGTAGAAACATAATAGAGAGGGAAAGATCAAATCCTAAAAAATCAATGCCAATCGTAGAGGATGAAAATGAAAATAACCTCAACAACGCCTTCCCTAGAACAAAATGCAACCATGCTACCCAAAATGGGTTGAGAACACTGTTGAAAGAAGCACCAGAAGAGACACTAATCTCGACCAATGTAGATCTATAAGAGAGGATTCTCCATTAAGGGATGGAATCAAACCCTCAGGAGGACACCTTGAATCCAAAACCAGAGGGAGAGACTAGATGAAAACACCCCAAAGTAATGAACAACATCGGGCGAAAGTTCCCCCCAAGAGAAGAAGGATTACTGAAGAAAGAGAGACCTCATGGGAAAAGAAGCAAACTGAAACCCTAGGAGAGGGTGAATATAATATAGGGATAAAGGATATAGAGGTGGAGATAATTCCATAGGATATGGTCTCTCCTTGAAATCTTCCACACCAGAAAACCCTAGTAGTGAGAGAGTTAGGAAGGTTGATCTTTTTACTAAGCCTCTCCCCCTATTCTTCATTCGATGTAAGGTTGTGCTTTAATAGGTTGGTGGTTTGGATAATCTGGTGGATGGAAATTTATAGGGGGTATTATGTTCTTGGTTTTGGATCCATCCTTATTATAATATTAGTCATGAGGTCATCCGTTCATCATTCCATCCTTGTACAACATTTTGGAAAGTCTTTGGTTGATATAGTGGATCCTCATTCTATCCCTTTTTAGGTGTATGTTTTAGGATTTATTCTTTTTTACATCCAATTGATGGATAGTAAGGGTTTTATTAATGAAGATAATGAATTATTTTAATTTAAATTGATGGTAATGGGGGGTAATAACATGTGTTTTCTATTTTCATGAGATTTATTATTATGATGTTTTCTTGTTGTTATTACAGAAAATGATGATTGGTGAAAACATTTTTTTAATTGTTATTTTTTTTAACTATGAGACCCTTATTATGATTTTTTTTATTACGCTTACCATGCCTGAAAAAGTCTAATCACTTATATATGATTAATGAACCATTTTCCAATGGAAGTATAGAATTATCTAATAATAATCAAGCTAAAGAATATGTGATGTTATGGAAGAATAGAACTAAAATTGTAGTAGATATTGAAGATGAAATATTTTGTTTTGTATTGATGTGTTTTTTGTGTTAATTTATGTGATGTGTGTGGATATTTAAGGGATTTTATCCATGTTTTTTATGATTGGGTTCGAGGGGAAATGTGGTGGAAGTAAGGATATGATTGTTTGGAATGGGAAGTGATGAGGCCTAATGTGAAATAATTGATTTATGAGGTTATTGTCATGTGGTTATTTTGGTGGGATGGTTCGGTTGTGGTGATTGATTGACATATATTTAAATGTGAAGTTAGATTATGTGGGGTGGGTGATATTTTATATGGTGTGGTTTTTCTAGTTGTCTGTTTATCTATCGAATGAATTTGAAATGTTGAAACAAAATTCTCATGGGATGGATTAAAATAAGTATGGGATGAAATTAATGTGTGGTAAATGGATTAAATGAATTGAATGATAGATTAATAGGTTGTATTAATGTGAAATGTAATGGATTAGTAATTAAGAGTTAGTAGAAACTTAATAATTATATAAAAGGTGGAAATTATACTTGGAAAGTGGTATTGTGTTTCTTGTGTGTGGTAGTTGTGTTGTGTGATGCATTAGTGGTGGATGTAGTTTATGATAGTGGTCTGAGTCATTGAGGTGATGTTTTGAGACTCACTAGTGATCGTATTATGAACCCATATTTTGGTCCTATGTGTTATATATTTATCATGTATTTGATTTTATTTCTATACACACCCCACCCAAGAAACACCCAAACATCTTGGGTTCCAGATGTTTTCTCCAACATCTAAGGTGGTGGTGGATTGGTTGGGTGGTTACCCAATCTTCCCCACTCTACCTTCAGTAGTACTGATGATTATGAGTTGGTGTTGGAGATCACATAGTGATGATGAAGATATTACATGTGTTGGTGGTCATTAATTGTTGGAGGAGGGAATGAGGTTTATGTCCTTCACATTGATGATACCCTACTGCACTAGTTATATGGATAAAACTGTGATGAGGATGTGATGTGTATAGTGACTGATGTTATCCTGATATGTTAGGCCCTATGGGAGGTTGGGATTTGTAGGGATGCATACTGACCCACATCATAGGTTATTAGATCTGTAATGTGAAGGTATATAAGGGATGGGAGCCCAAGACGTTTGATGTTGGGGAGTGAGAGCATAAAATCATTGGGGAAGTGGTTACATGGTGCATTTATTATATACCATTGATTCTATTTTACTATACATAGATGTTTTATTTAGTGATCATAACATAGTGAGGTTAGGGGTTGGTTAGTTTACCTATTTGGGTTCATGTTGGTTTTATTATTTGTTCATTGGTTCATTAATATGCTCTTTTCACATGCTCACTAGAGATGTTGAGTATGATCATACTAATTATACATATTATCCTCACTATATATATATATATATGAAAACTAATTTTTATAATTCCAAAAGGACTTTTCGGATTTATTTAGAAATTACTAGTTTGAGTATTGGATCTATTTTTATGTCACTACCATAGGAATTATCTTTTGGGTATTTATTTGGATATTGTTGTTTGTATTTGTTGACATTGTACATGTATTGTGGGATAGTTTTGTTTCTTTTAATATTATGTGATGGAGCTATTTGGAATTTATTCACTCTATCTCCTGATCCTATGTTTATTATTGAGGTAAATTCATTCCATATGTGTGATTTTTATACCCTTGGTACTAGTATCCAACCCAGATCCTACTGAAGGCAGGAATAGAGGGGTCATTACCTATATTCATTCGTTTCTAGCCTAGAAGGGGTACCTTTTGAGGTAGGGGTCATGAAAACTCCATTGATAAGGGGGATAAATCAATGGAGACCAGTTTTTAAAATTTCTTGTATTTTATAATCATTACCTATAATCTATTAAGATTTGATTCACTCAATTATAGAATCTCAACCTCACTCATGTATGTAGATAAAAAATAAGAAATGAACATAATGGTTTTTTAAAAGTTTCATCCCCTTCTAGGGTGAAATACTCCTTGTTGAGGTTGGTTACTCTCCCCAATAAAATATCTTGCACAATAATCATAATATATTACAATATTATAGTGATGGCATAGAGTTTCACTATGCTTGTCCGGAGTCATATAAAATACCGCAACTTCACACTACCTTTATACTAAATATGTAACCAATATGAGATAGATATTCATGAAATCTAGGTTGTTTAATTAATATAATAAGTAAATATCTCTCATTGAGTCTTTAAAAATATTCAAGAATGACATCTCATTCCATGAAAAATTGATATAGAACCTCTTCTTCTTCTTCTCTCAAAAATACAACACTGTAAACTCATCCAAAAATAGATCTTTATATTAATTCTACCTTAGTTCAAGGTACTAAAACATTATTAAATTTTTCCTCACATATTCCACACAACTTGAAAAAAATCATTGATCATCCTTTTTTTCAAAAATTCAAGATATGTCATCCTCAGTTTTTCAAAAGTGGCTTATTTAAGAGCATTAAATGTATCCCATCATAATCCATTTCTCAAATAGAAAAATATTGATACCTACTTTTCCTACCACCCTAGATGGTCATTATAAAATAAATTATTTTTGGAATCCTCACTTTACTGCATTCTTTTTTCAAAATATCTTAAACCCAAAAAGTGTATTCAGGTTGACTTACTCAAATCCCCTTCTATATATCATCTTCCCAAACATCCATCTTTGATCAATATTAAAAAAATGTTTAACATTTTTGAATTCCCATTAATATATTTCTTCTTCCTCATGATGAAACAATCTCGATATCATCATCTTCCTCAACCTGCTCTTATGAAATGGTAATTGTTGAAAGTAACTCAGCAGGTTCACTAATTAACATTCGAAACTCAGTAAGAAACATTGTATAATGGATGGGGGGTTTGAGAGGTTTCCTCTCCCTCCCCATTAAATGGGAGGTTAGGGTGTGGCAGTTCCACCACCAACTCCCAAGTGGAGCTTCTAACCACTTTATCCGCACTGCATGTGTTTAACAAAATAAAATAAATTATTCACTTATTATTTTATTTACGGCCAAAAACTAACTTTCTCAGGTGGCTCACGCTGACCAAAGTTAGTATCTGCTTAAAGGACGCATACCCTCATGAGTTCAGCGGTGGTCTCGGATTTTTAATCTGAGTTACCGTTTGTGAGTTATAAGAATTTGAAAAATAAAATAACTTTATTTAATTATTTTATTTACGGTTATTCCATTTTCGGGTTTTCTCACAGGAGGCATGCGCTAACTAAAATTAAGTCACGCCTAGGGTAAACCAGCCATCCTGATCACAACGGTGTCCTAATATTTCTGATCTGAGTAACTGTTTAAAAGTTATTCCAATTTTTCAGGAAAACTGCTTACGCGCGTTAATTTAAGCTTAACAAAACTTCAGAAAAGTATTCCGGGCACACCGGGCCTCAGAATTAGGTGCCGTCAGAAACTGCGTACTCGTAAAATTCCAAAGAATTTAAGAAAAAAAATTCCTTGAAATTTACAGGTCTTTACACTATATATTTGAACTTTATATCAGTATAGAATCATAAAAGTTTATTTCAAAATTTAATATCTATATTTTCTTCATTTATAGTCTCATCTTTAAGAAGCATAACAAAATTTTAGATAAAAATACTCAAAGAATAAAAAATATATGAAAAGTGGTCTCCATTTTTAAAATCTCACATGAATCGGCTTGAATCACATTTTAGATGTGATATTTTTTACATTGAATATTGATTCTTGCATCATTAGTTTTAACACCTTCAAAACACATGAATTCTAGAAAACCTAGTTTTTATTTAGCTGAAATGTCCATATGTGATTCTCTGAAACAAAATACCCTACATAGATTTGGATCTATGAGTGAATCAGATATGTTATCTAGTAAAAAATACAAAGATATAAATTTATACATGAATTTTCATATATGGACATAATTCCTATACGTATTATAAATCGAGTATATTGAGGCATTATCATACATGAAACTTCACTTACATAGAATTTTCTTTCAGGGAGGCATTTGGGCTTGTGATTGTTAAAAACATTGGGAATTATCATATGTCATCCAAACCTATTATGATTTTTTTTTCAATGTAGTATCTTAACTTACATATCACATCGGATGTGTAAAATTATTCACATACATGTGTCTTTACATATTCAAATATTTTCCTATGCATAAAATCTCATTCATGAATCTTTAGATAGAAAAAAAATTCTTTGGAAGAGAAAACTCAAACGCAAATTAGGAAAATGATACCCTTCACTCCAACATCTTCAAGACTTGTATTGTTCCAATTTTATCAGATGTCTCCAAAGAGGAACTATAATAACTATTATAAAAACTCTAAGGAAAAATAAACCTCACAAAAACATTCTTCATGAGTTCAAATAACCTCTCAAAAACCTCAAATGATTATATACAAGGATTGAAAACAAAATTAAACAATAAAAAATTACAATGGTGTGTCACCCCCCCCCCCATATTTGTTGGAAACTCTATTAAACTTTTCTTAGAAAACTCAGATCAAATAAATAACCCATCAACAAATCATAGAGTCATAAAATCATATCCCATCTCATATGAGAGGTTTCTTACACCACACAACTAAATATGGTTATGTTTTTCGAGAGAATTACAGGACTTAGTGGGAAAAAAATGTGTCTATGTGTCATGTATGAACTCCCCCTTAATTAATGTATTAAATATTACTAACAAAATACTCCCAAATTCAATATTATCCATGACTTCAGATGTAAAGTTAGTAAATACCCCTCTATTGACCAAGAATTTTATTCCCCTTTGGAATAAATTTGTGTCACTTTTTCCCCCTTTGTCAATACAATATGAAGCCCATGTGGGGGTAGTAGTTACGAAAATCCTCAAGCATGGGGTGAGGATAAACATGTAGTTCATATATACCGATATAAATTGTTCACTTGGAATATATTTAGTAAATATATTGATAAGTTACTATTTTGTTTCAATATATTCAAGTAATATATCACCTATATCTTATTTCTATTTGATAATGTGATATGAAATTTCAATGTGTTTAGATTGATAATGATGAACCATATTTTTAGAGAGGTAAATAGAAATCTGATTTTCATAGAGAATTTATAATGGTTTTTCAATATAAACTCTCAAATGTATCATTTTTATCTACATACATAAAACTCGTGTAATTGAATATATAGTATCCATATAGTTAGATTCAATTTTACTCAATGTCACTAACGTTTTTTTCTTATTGTACTAACTCACACAGCCATCCCTAAGAAATAAAACACCACCTGAAGTGGATCTTTAATATGTATAGTCACTAGGCCAGTCTACATCAATGTAACTAAGAAAGTCCAAATTTGTACTACATCTATAAAGAAAGTCATAGTCCACTATACTTTTAACATACCTCAATATATGCTTCGTTTCAAGCATGTGTAATTCCCTTAGGTCACCTTGATATCAAGCATGAAAGGTCGCAACATATGCAATGTTTGGTCTAGAATATTTCAATTAAAATATGCTACTGACTATACTTTTTAATTTATTTTGATCAACCATGTTCCCTTATTCATCTTTTATCAATATTGTACTAACTAAAATAGTATTGGAAACCTCCTTAAACTCATTCATTCTATACATCTAAAATATTTCCTTGGAATATTTTTATTGGTATAGAAAGATATTTTGATATTGTTTCTCAATATTTGATCCTAGAAAATAATTCATCTCTCCCAGAAAAAATATCTAAAAATAATCCTACATCTATATAGAAAATTCTTCACACAATCATTTTTTCACTGGAAAAATTATTTCATCCACATACACAATCATAATCAAGGTACCTATGAAAATCTCTTTTATATAAAAATTTAAATAAATGGTGACTTTAATAAATCACATTTATCTAAATTTATTATCAAGTTTAGAGTACCAAGCTCTAAGAGACTGCTTTAGGATATACAATTATTTCTTGAGTATTGTAACGACCCAAACTTTTTGAATTGCATATTAATTTTCTCTTAACGATTTAATAGAGATGTTAATGGTTAATGTAGAAAGAAGAGTCGATGGCTTCATCTAGTAGACTCAAACCTTATGAAGCCTACTTATCAGAGCTTGGTAAGATGGTGGAATCTTTGGTCTTTGCTTGGGACCAAGCCCAAGCCGAACTCCAGTGTGTCAAGCTTGAACAGAAACGCCTACGGGAGAAGTTCAAGTTAGTGGAGATTTCTACTCGGGCAATGTTATCTAAGCCTCCATCAGATTCTCCCACCTTAGCACAACTTACCCTTAGGTCCTATGCTGGGGTTATAAGGGGAAATGTAACGAGACAGTAGCTACTATGTGTAATCCTTTGAGATAAATAAAATTGTGATTTCTTCTTATGGTGAAGTTTGTGTTTTTTGTAGACATTCGAATAAATATAGGATGTATACTGATGAATTTTGAAAAAAAAAGATATTTTAAAATATTTATGTAAACCATAAATAATTATTGATGTGTAAGGATTTTCAAAAAATAGTCTTCTATAAATGTGTTCAGTAAGAAATTTAGAGTCTAATAAGATCAACTTAATTTTTGGTGAATTGTAAATTATGAATAGTGATTTTATGCTTAGGATTAGTAATGTGACCAAATAGATTAGTAATCTCACTTATTGAAAGTATTAATAAAATTTAGGAACCTTGATTAAGTAATTTGATTCAATAAAATAGGTAAATAACTCTTTCAGAAATTATTAGTTAAGTATTAGTTTTTTCGGATGAATAGTGTTTTTATTTAAAAATTAAATTAAAAATATTTAGAAAATTATTTTTTATAAATTGGAGTTAATTTTTGAATTCAGATCATCGATATTATGTTAAGGTGAATTTTGGGGATTTTTCTGAAAAAAATGAATTTTCAGTGAATAGTAAAAATACAGTTTTCGGGTTTCGGTATGTTTAATGACATCATGACTGCATCATGATGATTTCATGAGATATTTTAAGGTATGGTCGACTAAAGGGGATGAATTATTGTATGAGGGGTCCCATGTGTCCTAACACCTTGGGAAATACCATGGGCAAGCCCATGGTTTTGCCAATACCACCAATGAGGTGTCCCTTGGCCATTAATGCCCTGTCCCCTCACTTTACCTATAAATACCACACCATTTTCTCATCCTTTAGAATCCAAACTCATCCTCAACTAATTTATGGTCTCCTTACCTCCCAATTATTCCTCCCAAGGTTCCCCCAATCCCACAAGGTCCCAACCTTTGAGTTTTAAGAGTTACGTTTTAAGGTAAGGGATCTTACCTCTCTCTTTCTTTCCAAGTACTCTCTTTTAGGTCATTTCTTTTAAGCCCCAAGTTATTATGTTGGATTATGTTCTTTTATATTAATCATAATTTCCTTTTAATTTTCATATTATGAGAGACCCCCTCTTTCTCTCCTCAATTCATTTTAAGAATGTTTAAGTGGCATCGTTAGGCTGCCGAATTTTTAAGGGATTCTTTCACCCTTCTCGTTTTCAAGTTCTATTTTCATGTAAAGTCTTTCATGTTCCTTTTTATTATGTTGGGGTATGATATCTAGATCTATAATACTGATATTTTATGTTCATATTATGACAGACCCTATTTGATCTCATCAATTCATTTTTTTTAAGTTTTAAGTGACACTGTTAGGCTGCCGAATTTTCATAAGAGAAATCTTATTTTTCTATTCCTTCCAAGTTTTTCATTTCATATGGTATGTATTTAAAATTTCATTACCATGTTCTTATATCCTTTATATTCTGTGCCTTTACTATTTTATGGATCATTTGTGAGTGGTTGACCCATGTACCCTTTCTTTTCAATATTTTCTAAAACCCTATAACATAGGCGTTATGCTGCAGAATTTTCGTCTCACAATGTCTCTCTCTTTTTCTCAAATTATTTTATTTTTTTATGTGAATACTCAAAGCTCTTTATTCTATATGGGTATTCACATATATATCAAAATTTTCTATTTTAAATTCTGTTATTTACATAAATTAAACCTGCTTTCCTTTTCTGTGGGTTTAAAGTGACATAAAGATCATGTCTTTAAAGCAGTTTTTAAAACATTATGATTATTAAATGAAACCCATTTATTTTATGATATATGGGTTATTTATGAAATTTTTGATTATGATATATGTGGCTCACATGATAATAAAGTCAAATTTAAGGGTGCACCCTAATAGTGCTCCAATGCATTGGGTAAAGACTTAATCTCTAGAGATGACCATTTTAATGATATCTTGGTGAATAACCTTGGTATTTTTTTTAATGACAACTTGGGGGTAGACCTTGGTGAAACAGAAATGATTTTCTTTGTTAAATTTTTTAGCCACATCTTCATGTTATGAAATATGTTATTTTTATTATAATATGCCTCATGATTTCTTTCACATTCCTTAAAGTTCTTTTTCATGACTTTATTGATGTATCTCAAGATCACATGTTAAATGTTTACCCTTGTTTCCCTTACTGGGCCTTCTTCTCACCCTTTCTTTTGATGTATGTCCCCAGGTTATGAGATGCAGTAATGAACCTAGGATTAACATAAGGATAAGCCTTCCAATTTTTTAAGAATAATGTTTTATGTTTTCATGTTTTAAGATCCTGGTTTCCAAGACACTAAACCTTAAAGATCCTCGGTTTTGTAACATGTAATTAAAAGTTATGTTATAAAAAGGTGGGATTCCATAGTTGGTATCAAAGGATGGTTTAGTTATTTATGTAAATTAGGCTATGAAAACTTTAGGAAGAACCCTATAGAAAAGTTTAAATATAGGGAAAAATTCTTGGTATTTTGTTGAGTATTGAGTAAGTGGTTTATCAAACAAGTATGTACCTGTCTGGATACAAGCAGGTAGAGGCGGCTCTGGCACAGATGTTCTTAGGGGTAAAACCCGAAAACACCGCTTTGAGCTAGACTCGAACGAGAACTGGTGCACTATAACAGGCCTTACTGCACTCTTTGTTACGACACTCCTGAGGGATATGTTTGGTTAATTTCAAGCTTTTTATGAATCATTATGAAGGAATTATAGAGAAATATAATTTTTTAAGCATGAAGTTTTAAGACGTAGAATCCTTTATAGTTAAAAAAATTTGTAAATGAAGCAAGTTTCTCACTTAGATTTTTTTATTCTTTTAGAAAATGGTGGGCAATAGGAGGAACCGTGCAAATGGTGACCGCAATGGACCATGCAATGATGGACCTCTGATGGAAGCCGGAATGGAAACATTCATGCGAATGATGAACCAAATAACTCAAGTTACGAGTAATAACTTGAATCAAGCTGGGAGGATGATATCACCACGAAGGGAACAACACTCTATTGAGTCCTTCATGTGTCAACGACCACCAACATTCAGTGGATCTACTGACCCATTGGTTGCGGAAAAATGGATAAGCTCCATTGAAAAGATCTTTTCTATACTTCATTGTTTAGAACAAGAAAAAGTCACCCTTGCTGTTTACCATCTAGAGGGAGAAGCTGATTAGTGGTGGTCACTGATCAAAAACGTGAATCCAAGAGGAGAGATGGAAGCTATAGAGTGGGAAGATTTCTGGGGAATATTCTTCAATAAGTATTTCCCTCGTTCGATGAGAACGAGAATGGAGAAAGAATTTTTCATGCTGAAGCAGAAGGAGAATGAATCTGTTGGAATCTACGAGATAAACTTCACAAGGCTTTCCCATTATACCTCAAGCTTTTTCATGGACCCTAATGGGAAGGTTCAAAGATTCTTTGGCTGACTACGACCTCATCTACGGAAGAATCTATCCAACAGGGACTATGATAGCTATGAACAAATATTTCGAAGTGCTATGAAAGTCAAACTAGAGTTTGGTGAGACACAGTGGTCTCACAAATCTAATGAGAAGAATAGAGCTCTAGAACCAAGCCTGAGAAGAAGCTTTGATCAGGAAAGAAGTGGAAAGAAAATGCAACTTTCCACATGCAATAAATGTGGGAAGAAGCAATTGGGACAATGCTTGATCGGAAGTGGCAAGTGCTACAAGTGTGGAAGAGAAGTCCATATTGTTCTGAATTTTCATAGTGAGGTGAAGCCTCAACTTCCCAACACTAATGATAGAGGAAATATGGTTATGTCCCTACCCGAAGTCAAATGCTTCAAGTGTGGAAAGTTTGGGCACTTTACTAATCATTGTCCAAATCCGAGGGCAGTGGAGGGGAAACACCATCAACCTCAGCAAAGGTTAAGGGAACAAGGTAGTGCTTTTTCTATCACGACAACTGAAGCTGAAGCTTCGAATGACGTGGTAGAAGGTACTCTTGTTGTCTTCTCCAAACTAGCAAGTAATTTGTTTGATTATGGTTCTAGAATTCCTTTATTTCCTTCAAGTTTGCAAAGAATATAGAATCAATCCCTGAACTGCTAGAGGTAGAGTTTTCAGACAAGACTCTAAGTGGGATTATCCATGAATCAACAGTGTTTAGAGACTCTTGTGTTTACTTTAGTGAGAAAAATATTATCTCAAATCTAGTAGTCATTCCCATGATGGAATTCGACGTTATACTAGGCATGGACTGGCTCTCAAAGTATAATTCTAAGATCAAATGAAAAAGTAAGGAAATCTCAGTAGTTTTGAATGAACGACCTATAATTATCTTCCAAGGAGAGATATCCCGACCTAACCTTTGTCTAGAGGAACCTCCTATAACCTTCTTTGTGGAGTTAAGCAGTGAGGATGAAGAAGGAAAAGGGAGTATACAAATAGAAGATGATCCGATTGTTTAGGAATACATGGATGTATTTCCTGAGGAGTTACCTGGACCTCCCCCAGAAAGAGAGGTAGATTTCTCCATTGAACTCATACCTGGATCTCAACGGATATCAAATACCCCGTATAGAATGGAAAATGTGGAGCTAGAGGAGTTAAAGAAACAGCTCCAAGACTTTTTGGAGAAGGGGTATATTCGACCGAGTGTGTCTCCTTGGGGAGCACTAGTTCTCTTTGTGAAGAAGAAGGATGGATCAATGTGGCTATTCATTGATTATAGAGAACTGAATGGGATCACAGTGAAGAAAAATACCCTTATCTAAGAATTGATGATTTATTTGAACAACTTCATGGGGTTCAATTCTTCTCCAAGATTTATCTTTGATCTGGTTATCATCAACTAAGGGTGAAGAAGGAAGATATTCCAAATACTGTCTTCTGATCAAGATATGGGCATTATGAGTTTACTGTTATGCCCTTTGGATTGACTAATGCTCCGGCTATTTTCATGGATTTGATGAATAGATTATTTAAGGAATACCTTGATAACTTTGTGGTAGTTTTTATTGATGATATTTTGATATATTCAAAAAGTCATGAGGAGAATGAAGATCATCTGAGGGTCATTTTTCAAACTCTTCAGAAGGAGAGGCTCTTTGGAAAGTTCAGCAAGTGTGAGTTTTGGTTACAATAAGTGGATTTCTTGGGGCACATCGTAACCAATGAAGGAATCTTTGTTGACACTACAAAGACAATGGTTGTGGAGGAGTGGCCTCAACCCATAACAGTAACTGAGATTCATAGTTTCCTTTGTTTAGCGGGATATTATACGAGGTTTGTGAAAAACTTTTCACAGCTTTCTAATCCACTAACCATGTTGACTCGAAAAGGGGTTAAGTTTATTTGGACAAAGGAATGCGAGGAAAGTTTTCAAGGGCTGAAGAAGAGATTGGTTACTGAACCTGTGTTAATACAACCCTCTATCGGAGAAGGATTTGTTATTTTTAGCGATGCATCTCTGAAAGGGCTTGGGTGCGTCCTCATACAAAATGACAAGGTAATTTCTTATGCATCTCGTCAGCTGAAGCAACATGAACAGAATTATCCTACGCATGATCTAAAGATGGCGGCAATTGTTTTTGCTCTAAAAATATAGAGGCACTATCTTTATGGGGAGAAATGTGATATATACACTGACCACCAAAGTTTAAAGTATATTTTCACACAGAAAGAATTGAACATGAGACAAAGGATATGGTTGGAGCTTATTAAATACTATTATTGTTCAATTCATTATCACCCTAGAAGAGAAAACAAAGTCGTTGATGCATTAAGTAGGAAAGAATCTATTGTTCTGGCAACAATGAGGATCCTAGGAGATCCCTTGATTAAGGATCTAGTAAAACTAGATATGGGAATTGTAAGGGAAGGGACATCATCAACCCTATCCCAAATGATTTCTCTACCTTCATTACTAGAGAAGATCAAGAAGGCTAAAAAAGAAGATCTTTTGTTGCAGGAGAAGTTTGAGGCTGTGAAAGATGGTATGTTTCCTGATTTCAA
The DNA here is from genome assembly GCA_963277665.1 of Viscum album. Classification (NCBI taxonomy): domain Eukaryota; kingdom Viridiplantae; phylum Streptophyta; class Magnoliopsida; order Santalales; family Viscaceae; genus Viscum; species Viscum album. The sequence continues at coordinate 1,731,050,327 of OY728127.1, forward strand.
TATTGATCAAGAAGGTGTATTGAAATTTCGTACAAGACTTTGTGTTCCATTTATTCCGGAGATAAAGAAAGAACTGATGGATGAAGCTCATAGCTCTACTTTCTCTATACATCCAAGAAGCACTAAGATGTATAGAGACCTTCGTGATCATTATTGGTTGGATAACATGAAGAGGGATATTGTTGATTACACTGCAAGGTGCCTAGGGTGTCAAAAAGTAAAGGCAGAACGACAACTTCCTAAGGGGGTATTACAACCGCTACCCATACCAACATGGAAGTGGGATAATATCACTATGTACTTTGTCACTGGTCTCCTGAAAACTTCCAAATGGAACAATGCGATTTGGGTTATAGTGGACCGTCTCACCAAGACCACCCAATTTATCCCTTTTCGGGAAGATTTACCTCTGGATCAACTTTCCAATATATAAATAAAGGAAGTGGTAAGGCTGCATGGGGTACCACTATCCATCGTATCTGATTGTGATCCCAGATTCACATCAAGATTCTGGAGAAGTCTTCAACATACTCTGAATGATGAATTGAATTTTAGTATGGACTATCATCCTCAAACTGATGGCCAATCTGAAAGGACTATTCAGACACTTGAGGACATGCTGAGATTATGCTCAATGGAATTTAAAGGTGGATGGGATCAACACCTCCCATTAGTTGAGTTCTCATAAAACAACAACTTCCATTCAAGTATTCAGATGGCACCCTATGAATCTCTGTATGGAAAGCGATGTAGAACTCCTACTTGTTGGGATGAAGCTGGTGAGAGAAAGCTTCTTAGTCCTGATCTTGTGCAAGAGATGACAGAAAAGGTTCATTCCATCCAACAACACATAAAGGCTGCTCAGAGTCGGCAGAAGAGCTATACTGACAACCGTCAAAGGGACTTGGAGTTTGGTGTTGGTGACAAAGTCTTCCTTCAAATTTCTCCATGGAAGAGAGTCATGTGGTTTGGGAAGAAAGGGAAGCTCATCCCTAGGTACATTGGCCCCTATGAAATCCTTGATCGCATAGGATCAGTGGCCTATCATCTAGCACTTACACCGAACCTAACTCAAGTTCATGATGTCTTCCATGTATCTCTCTTGAGGAAGTACATACCTAACCCTTCGCATTACTGAACCCAGAGGTGGTACAACTGGAACATGACCTCTCTTATGAGGAGCAGCCAGGGGAGATCTTAGACCATAGAGACAAGGTTATATGCAACAAGACTACCTACCTTGTGAAAGTGTTATGGAGGAATCATAAGTATGAAGAAGCGACGTGGGAACCTGAGGAAACAATGAAGCAAAAGTACCGCCACCTTTTCGACTAGGCCTTTGGTTTAAAATTTCGGGGATGAAATTTCTTAAGGGGGAAAGAATGTAACGATCCAAACTATTTGAATAGTATATTAATTTTCTCTTAACAATTTAATAGAGATGTTAATGGTTAATGCAGAAAGAAGAGTCGATGGCTTCATCCAGTAGACTCAAACCTTATAAAGCTCACTTATCAGAGCTTGGGAAGGAGGTGGCATCTTTGGGCTTCACTTTGGACCAAGCCCAAGCCAAACTCCAGCGTGTCAAGCTTGAACGGAAATTACTGCAGGGGAAGTTCAAGTTAGTGGAGATTACTACTAGGGAAATGTTATCCGAGCCTCCATCAGATTCTCTCAACTTAGCACACCTTACCCTTAGGTCCTATGCTGGGGTTATAAGGGGCTATGTAACGAGACCGTAGCTACTATGTGTAATCCTTTGAGATAAATAAAATTTTGATTTCTTCCTATGGTGAAGTTTGTGTTTTTTGTAGATATTCGAATAAATATAGGATGTATACTGATGAATTTTGAAAAAAAATGATATTTTAAAATATTTATGTAAACTATAAATAATTAATGATGTGTAAGGATTTTAAAAAAATGGTCTTCTACAAATGTGTTCAGTAATAAATTTAGAGTCTAATAAGATCAACTTAATTTTTGGTGAATAGTAAATTATGAATAGTGATTTTACGCTTAGGATTAGTAATGTGACCAAATGGATTAGTAATCTCACTTAATGAAAGTATTAATAAAATTTAGGCGCCTTGATTAAGTAATGTGATTCAATAAAATAGGTAAATAACTGTTTCAGAAATTATTAGTTAAGTATTAGTTTTTTCAGATGGATCGTGCTTTTTATTTAAAAATTAAATTAAAAATATTTAGAAAATTATTTTTTATAAAATAGAGTTCATTTTTGAATTCATATCATCGATATTCTGTTAAGGTGAATTTTGGGGATTTTTCTGAAAAAAATGAATTTTCAGTGAATAGTAAAAATACAGTTTTAGGGTTTCGGTATGTTTAATGACATCATGACTACATCATGTTGATGTCATGAGATATTTTAAGGGATGGTAGACTAAAGGGGATTAATTATTGTATTATGGGTCCCATGTGGCCTAACACCTTGGGAAATACCATGGGCAAGCCCATGGTTTTTCCAATACCACCAATGAGGTGTCCCTTGGCCCTTAATGCCTTATCCCCACACTTTCCCTATAAATACCGAGTCGTTTTCTCATCCTTTCAACTCCAAAATCATCCTAAACTAATTTCTTGTCTCCTTACCTCCCAATTAGTCCTCCCATGTTTCCCTCAATCCCTCAAGGTCCCAACCTTTTAGTTTTAAGAGTTACGTTTTAAGGTAAGGGATCTTACCTCTCTCTTTCTTTCCAAGTACTCTCTTTTATGTCATTTATTTTAAGGCCCAAGTTAATATGTTGGATGATGTTCTTTTATATTCATCATAATTTCCTTTTCATGTTCATATAATGAGATACCCCCTCTTTCTCTCATCAATTCATTTTAAGAATGTTTAAGTGGCGTCGTTAGGCTTCCGAATTTTTAAGGGATTCTTTCACCCTTCTCGTTTTCAAGTTCTATTTTCATGTCAAGTATTTCATGTTCCTTTTTATTATGTTGGGGTATGATCTATATATCTATTATACTGATATATTATGTTCATATGATGATATACCCTATTTTATCTCGCCAATTCATTTTTTTTAAGTTTTAAATGATGTCGTTAGGCTGCCGAATTTTCATAAGAGAAATCTTATTTTTCTCTTCCTTCCATGTTTTTCATTTCATATGGTATGTCTTTAAAATTTCATTACCATGTTCCTATATCCTTTATATTATTTCCCTCTACTATTTTATGGATCATTTGTGAGTGGGTGACCCATGTCCCCTTTCTTTTCAATATTTTCTAAAACCCTATAACATAGCCGTTATTCTGCAGAATTTTCGTCTCAAAATGTTTCTCTCTTTTTATCAAATTCTTTTATTTTATTAATTTAATACTCAAATATCTTTCTTATATATGGGTATTCACATATATATAAAAATTTTATATTCTAAATTCTGTTATTTACATACATGAAACCCACTTTCCTTTTCCGTGTATTTAAAGTGACATAAAGATCATGTCTTTAAAGCAGTTTTTAAAACGTTATGATTATTAAATGAAACCCATTTATTTTATGATATATTGGTTATTTATGAAATTTTTGATGATTATGTATGTGTATCACATGATAATAAAGTCAAATTTAAGGGTGCTACCTGATAGCGCTCCAATGCATTGGGTAAAGACTTAATCTCTAGAGATGACCATTTTAACGATGTCTTGGTGAATAACCTTGGTATTTTTTTAATGAAACCTTGGGGGTGGACCTTGGTGAAACAGAAATGATTGTCTTTGTTAAATTTTGTAGCCACATATTTAAGTTATGAAATATGTTATTTTTATTATAATATGCCTCATGATTTCTTTCTCATGCCTTAAAGTTCTTTTTCATGACTTTATTGATGTATCTCAAGATCACATGTTAAATGTTTACCCTTGTTTCCCTTACTGGGCCTTCTACTCACCCTTTCTTTTGATGTATGCCCCCAGGTTATGAGATGCAGTAATGAACCTAGTATCAACATAAGGAGAAGCCTTTCAATTTTTTAAGAATAATGTTTTATGTTTTCATGTTTTAAGTTCCTGGTTTCTAAGACACTAAACCTTAAAGATCCTCGGTTTTGTAACATGTAATGAAAAGTTATGTTATAAAAAGGCGGGATTCCATAAGTATACATACCATACTTCCATCATGATAAAGAATAAATCCATCTATTTTCTTAACAAATATTTCTTCCTCAAGTTCATCATTTATAAAATTCTAACTTTGTATCCATCTAATAGAATTTATAGTGTTTATGTGCAATCACAGCCAAAAACATTCTTATTATTTTAATATTGGAAACTATATAAAATGTTTTTTCAAACTCAACTCCATCCAACTATGAATAGCCTTCGAAAACTAGTATTTCTTTTTTTTATGGCATTGCCTTTATCATTCATTTAATTTCTAAATCACTATTTTGTTCCAATTACATTTTTTACTTTTGGTCTAGGAATAAGCTCCCATATGAATTTCTCCTCAATTTGATTAAAATATTTATTTATGGATTGAACCCACTATTTATGTTCAATATATTTAACTATTATTATTCGTTCAAACTGTGATATAAGAGATACTTGATCCTTATCTATTACTCTTATTCTTTTCTGAACTGGTGGATTATAATTTCTAATAATATTTTCAATTTATAATTGTTTTTAACCCTCTAAAATAGACTTAAAACACTACTAGTATCATCCTCATCATCACTATTATTTTCTATGTCTATATAAGTATCTTATGATATGTCCTAAACCACTTTCTTAGCTACAATTTCTAAAATTTTCTCACTATCTTTTACAAAAATATTTAATCCTTATTGTACGGATTGCCTAATTTTTCCAATATTCTCATTATTTTCCATATATGAACTATCAACCATTTTTTCTAACCATTTTTTCTAACATATATATATATTTCCATGGGATAGATAGCCAATAAATACACCCTCAGTATAATTTTCTTCAATCTTTCCTAGCTTATTGTTGTTAATTTTTATATAACTTGGAATATTAAAAACCTCGAAGAAGATCACTATAGGATTCTTATGGTACTACATTTTATATGGGGTAGCATGTGTTTTGATTCTAAAAAGGTAACTATTTTGAATTTTTACATTAGTGCACAAGGATTCTCTTTATAAATAATTGAAAATTTTATTTTCATTCAGCATGGTTATTTCTATTTCCATTATGCTTCGATTTATTCTTTCCAAAAAACCATTTTATTGAGTTATAAAATGTGTTATATATTGATGATTTATTCCATTTTAGGAAATTTACTCCTCAAATGCATCACATGTTTATTTTTTTCCATTATCATATCTCAAATTCTTTATGAAAAACTCTAATTCTTTTTTAACTTGAATTCTATAAATTTTGAACATCTCAATTTCCTCAGACTTATGCTTTATGAAAAGAGTATTTTTCATATGAGTTTAATCATCCAAGAATGTGATAAATTAAATATCATTTTTGGTATACTTTAACCTTATTAGACCACAAAGATATTTATGAATTAACTCCAATGGTCTTGTAGATGTAATATCCACATTCCTGGGATATTTATTTTATGATTTTCGATTTTTTACATGTTCCACAAACACTTATATAATTTATTTTAATATTTATAAGATATCTCACAATATAATTATTTAAAATATTTCCTAAACTTATTTATATAAGATGAACAATCCACTGTTGCCATAGCATTTTCTTATCACTATCACCCATGTAACATGTATTGGTTGGATCACTAATTAAAAATAAGTTTACACTTGTTTTATTACCTGAAGTGATTATTTTAATTACTCTAATTTTAAATGTATTGTCTTTGGATATTGTATGGGTTATTTTTGAGACCAGGTGCTGAGACGGTGTGTGATTCAAAAGCCTGGTGTGCCAGGAATAAATTTTTGAAATATATTAAATATATTAGATTGAATGTGTTCACATTTTTTTATGAAAATATGGAATAACATCCAAATAGGGTCCCAGATCTGGAATTTGAGTGTACTGTTGAGTTCAAAACATAGATTTTACCCTAGGCATGACATAAACATTGTCGGCGTGGGGAATTTGTGTAAAATTCATCACGGGTGTAAAATAAATAAAATAATTAAATAAAAAATATTTTATTTAACTATTGATATAGGGACCTAATTTATTCCTTAAATTTATGATTATGGAAAAAATTTAGGGTTATCTTCATAACCCTAAAAAATCATTATAGGAGCCATTGGAGAATGTGGAAGAAGAATTTATTAGCGGATGACAACCAGATCAAAGATCGATGGACAGTGTGAGATGGAATTAGAGGATCTCGCCAATGATCACAATGAAACTTCTTTATTCACTAGTGATTAGTCCAAATTGAGGTAGGATATTGAATTAAATTGGATTCTTTTCCTCTTTTTTATTTCTATGAAGAACACAAATCAATCAACCAATATATTGATCTACGGACTGTTCCTATTATGGGATGGAATTATTATGAGGAATTATTTAGGATGATTTCTTTGTGATTAATTGTTTTCTCTTCATTCATCATTATAACATAAATGAATATAGGTCAACATGTAAATCAACCTAAGTTTGTTCCTCGTGATTTTTTTTGTTCTTTTCACCCCCTGATTCTCCATTCATCGCGGGCATTCTTCATTTTACCCATGGTTCTACATCCACCAAGAAATAGATCATTGCGCACCCATTTCTTGGAGAAATGATCTAATATTGTAGATATGGGGTCGGCACGACATGATGGTGGTGTGAAGATGGAAGTGGTGATGGATCATATGGTTTTGGATACCTGATTTCGTGTTCTTCAATTCACAATAAACAAAAACGTTCAAGGATGTGTTACAAATGGATTGATGGCTGGATTTTATTGTTTCAAAAACTAAAAGTCTCAGAGGACCATATACCTTGGTTCCAACATGGGGAATGGCCTAATATGTGGCCAGACCAATAGAAAATATTTGAGGAAACCAAATTTTTAATTCTAGAAAATCCTGATCCACAGGACGTGTAATCCATGATTACAAGGAATGTGGGCCCCTATCAGCGGTGGCTAGGGTTTATAGGGTAAGATAAGTAACACATGGTGTGTGACCTTGTCACTTGAAATATGTTCCCCTTTAGTGAGATTAGTGTGAACCTCGAAGGGGACATGGACATAGAATGAGAGTAGAATCCCACATGCATGACATGTACTCCTAGAGGGACATAGCTAGGTTGGTATATACATGGGATGGGTCGTGTACTAGTATATGGGAAAAAGTGCATGGGTAGAAGCATGCCTTGTACTTTTACATGGACATGGACATGGTTCTTTTACATGGGCAGGACCTAGGTTCGAAGGGACATGACATATAACCCTAATACATGATGTGTACTCATTAAATGTTGGCTTGGAGCCCTTTTCCTCTGTATCTTGGATAGGATTTGTTAGGGCATGTTCCCCATATCCATTCCCTGACGGTTAGTATGGAATATCCTCCTAAATATAGTACAATGATCCCTTCAGCTAGACTACATGGATAGAGTTGTTGAAATCCTTTTGTGAGGTCCAGAGTGTAATCTTATATTCTTCTTCATGCCCTAGGTGAAGTTCATGGTATCTTTGTGACCAACACTACACGGTCATCAATCCTCTATTTAGTATGTTAATATAGGTTGAGTTTTTGGTATACCCCGTGTCCTTGGGAGTGATCCTCATCTATGAATCGTATCACTTCAGACTTCAGCGAATACATTAATGATGAGACTCGACGAGCACTACCACTCGGATGGACATCATCAATGCTATTAGACTCATGAAGTATGTTCTCCAAAATGAGTTATTTGTGGAACCTTTAAGCTGGAATCCTTGGTTGGAATTATGGTTGTGACTTACCTTTAGACTATGTGTCTTTTTTGAGTATATCTAGTTATTCTTGTTATATGATTTTTATACATATACCTATGTAGATATAACTTTTATTCCTTTGTTTTATTATTTTTGGTTTTGGGGTGTCCCAATGGGTACTGTTACACTCACCCCTACATGAGCTTTTCCATACTTGTCATGTATTTTATTGATGATTGGCCTTTTGATATAGCCTTAAATGGATCAGGACTAGATGGTTCTTAGTGATACGGACATACTGAGGTGTGTTCTTATAGTATTTTAACATTAGTCCATATCTATACTTTTATGTTGGACTGGTTTTTAGACTCTTTGCAAAGGGATTGTATCAGGCCCTTTTTACTTTCCTTTACTTCATATCAGACTCTGGTTGTGGTATTTAGTTTTATGCATGCATGATTGTTCATTTGTTTTTATATTTCATTATTGTGTGGTCTTGGAGATGTGTGTGTGTGTGTGTGAACATCTACTTAGGCTATGGACTCCCATTTTTGTGATATGTCTACTCAACACAAGTTTCCAGCCCCTTTCCTATTTGAGGCAAGCTTAGGGAGTTATAGCACGGGTCCCTTTTGGACGGGTCGCGATAGAGTGTTATTAGAGGATTCAATTATACCTTAGAATTGGAGTTTATGAGATTGGTTTGGGTAAATAGTGTTATGTGTTTCAAGTTCAACTTTTAAGCCAGGGACTCTAATGCTGGTGCGATGGATGACATATCCATACACCAGGACACTAATAACATGCTTTTAGACTTGGTATGTGACAACACTGGTTGTAGGGAAAATAATAATATATGAATCATATTGGAATGGGTTATGTTTTCCATGTCCTTCTTGATTCATATCTCCAGATATACTCATTAAATGTGGTGCATCTTGTTTACTTTTAGGATGCATCTGCGATATATGCCAACTAGAATTCAGAATCAGGATCATGAGGGTGATCCCATCAACAATGTGGCATCGATATAAGGACCAATTCCAAAGATATTACCTCTATCTGGTGAACCATCTGTACCACCACCTATAGATAAGAATATTCTACCAACAATACCAGTGGATGAGGTGCACAGGCTGAGCACACTTCAAGATTTTCAGTGATAGATACCTCTTAGGTTCCAAGGAAAGACTAATCCATTGGCTGCTGAGGATTGTCTTGAGGTGGTGACATGAGTTTTATGTCTGTTTAGGACACCAGTAGATCATATGGTGGTCCTAACAGTGAGAATTCTTCATGGATCGGTAGGATGATGATAGGGTTTGGTAACCCAGTCTTATAATGAGGTGAATCTAGAATGGTTTAGGTTTGAGTGCCTTTTCAGATAGGAGTTATCTCTAGATACACTGGTGTTTGTACATATCCAAGAGATTCTATAGCTATTTTAGGGTGGAATGATGGTAGATAAGTATTCATTGAGGTTTAACAACCTCTCCTGGTACTTGATGGATATAGTTCGGGATCAGTTCTTTCAAGATCGAACATTTGAGAGAGGACTTTATAGAGGCATCTGAGCAAGTTTTATCCATCTATTCATTCCTACCTATTCTAGGATGATATAGGGCTCTTTGGTGGTTGAGAGTTTCTTGGATGAGTAGATACAGCCAGTGTTTTCCAGTATTTTGAAATCATGAGTAGATACCTTGGAATCAAGGAGTTGAAGTCAATATCAGGGACCTATATGTGTGAGACATTTCAGGAGGAGGTCCCAAGATATAGTTCATGTGGTTCAAGGCTCATAGGATGGGTCTAGTAATCCCAGAGAGAGACAGTACTGCACATGTGTGGAAGGGTACATCTTACTCGATATTGTCTGACCAACCATACAATTGACACGGAGACTGTGGATGGGCCACCGAGGAAGTGGAAGTAATAGGATGAGACAAGTTTATAGGGCATCGAAAATGGAAGAGGATATTCTAGAGAAACTGGAGGTGGTAGAAACTTTGACTTTTTACGACCACAACCCCCAAGTGATCTACACTAGGATTAGGGATCTAGAGGATAGGGGTGGGGACAGTTGTAAAAGGCTGAAGCCTACAAACCAGAACCTCGAAGAATGATTCTTGGTATGATATATGTATTTTATAACTTATCCCTGTTATTGATAGACATATTTTATAGTCATTCCATTCTTTCCACATATCTGGTTCAAGACTTAGATATTTTTTTTGTGCCCTCGGCTTGACCCTTACACTTAGAGACTCTTACTGGTGATGAATCAGTGATCACACACTTGTGTCAATAATGTGACCTAACTCTGGGAGGCTAGAATTTTTTGGATATATTTATATCAGCTATGATTATTTATGATGTCTTCTTAGTTGTAGAATGTTTATCTATATTCTATTCCCATATTTACTATTTTAGGTAGATTATGCGGTATGTCCATAATGATTGTACCAGGTTCTCCTTTGTGGGTGAAAAGGAAACCCAGGCAATGCAAGGTGGACTCATGCATATGAGGGTGAAATCGATCACTCATCATTTGGCTAGCGTGACCATTGGTTTAGTGGATGTTATGAGTTTTCATTTCTCTATAGTGGTAGGATAGTACAAGGATGTCTTCTCTAAAGATGCTCCAGGCTTACCTCCCCACCGAGAGATAGACTTCTATATTTATATACACCTCGGGATGACACTGGTATCTTTTCCATCATATCGGATATGTCACGAACCGACCTGGGTCGACCCGGAACCGGTCACCCGAGCCGGTCCGCGACATTGCCCGAGAGACGTTCCCGATCCTCCCGGGATGGCGAAAAGCGCCATGGAATCAATAGAGGTTGTGGGAATGATTTCTCCCAATAATAATAAGTAAATCAGTAGAAATAATACAGAGCAACGCAGAATAAGTAAACCGAACAAAACGACCAAACAGGAACAAAATAAAAATAAAAATAACCAAACATGACTTCTGAACTAACTCCGTGAGACCCCGCGAGTCACTCTCCGACTCAATGATCAAGCGTCGCCCAAGACGAGCGCACTCAAGCTATAGCCTGCACAAACACTAAAAACAGAAAAGAACTATAGGCATAAGTATTAAAACTCAGTAGGCTAGCCTGATATCTATTCCCAATGCACTACATTTAAAATAAAAGAAACATCATTTCAAGTTTGAACTATAATTTATAAAAGTATGTTTTTCTAAATATTTTTCTTGAAAACAAAGTACGAACCATTTCCCTTAACCATTTCTAAATTTGGGTTCATTTCATTACTGTCAATGGATTTTTAGAAATGGAAAGTTATGTTTACATTTTCAAATTTTCACAAAGAGGATTAAACACTTTCATTTGAAAACCATTTTTAGAAACCTAATCAAAAGTAATTTACCACTTTCCAAGGAAAGTAATACACCTTAAATGCACAAAGTAAAACACACAACAAGGGCAATGTAGGTATACATATGAGCATCATAATCACTACTGCAAGCAACAAAAGCCGAATAGACATGGGTGAACCTAGGAGATCGAGAATAAACCAGAAGACACCAATACATGAGATATCATCCTCATTGACATGTCACAAACGATGAAATCAAAACACCCAATACGCTCGACCATCCATTCTCAGGCAGGCCGAGGGAAAATCCCATAATAATAAACCCAATATATCCACCTACTATGGGCCACAGGTTAGTACCATAACCTACTAGTGTAGTAATCATCCTTAGAATATTCTCTCAATATGCCAGATTCCCATGTCTCAAGTTTTTGGAAAGTGGGTGAACCAACGATGCCAACCGAACATCTAATCACATACATACATATATATATATATATATATAATGCACAAAAGGCATCACCCTGAGCCACTCCATGGGAAAACCTCTTGCCTTTAAATTACTCAAGTATCCGAGAGCCTCTAAGCGTGGCCTCCCAAATAATCAATTGCAACCAAGGCAGGATAGTTATCCTATGATGGTTTTTATCAAAACGTTTTCAACGTTTTACATAAAGTGCCAAACGGGCATTAAATACATTTCACAATCACCACTTTGAAAAGACCCAAAATGCTTGTTCGTGCTTGAGAAGAAATCATTTATCATTAAAACCAAAACTATAATTGAAATTCCTTGAATTATGTTTAAAATACAAACTGGCATTCATTCACTACTGGGTGTCCGTTCATCAAGAAAATATTTCAAGTGGCATGTATAAAATAAATGGCTCTTTTTACACAAAATAATCATTTAAAAATTAATTGTCATATATTAAAATTAATTATCTTATATTATCTCACATTTATTAAAATTAATAAAATATTTAATTTGAACAATTAGTGTGCACAAACATCAAGAAATAATGTAACTTAAATTTTTAAAAGTAGTGCAATGGGAACCTACCTTGGATACACGATGCAATGAAATGACACCTGTTTGAAAAAGCACGGTAAAGTCCAAAGCCCTACATAATAATTATCAAGGACTCAAAACACATACATAAACATAATTTAAAGTATACAAAACCAAGAGACGAGAAAAAACACTCACCTTGAAACTAAAGCGCGACGACGATGCAAACTCGGAATCACTCCGCGCGGGTTCTAAAACATTAATCCTACCAAAAACAAACGTAAATAGACAAAACCAACTAACAAATCAAAGACCGAAGCAATAATAATTATAATAATAATAAAATAATAATAATAATATAAATAAATATAAAAACACACCCGGAGTGGAAAATGGTATACCGGAGGGCTGGTCGGGGCAATGCCGACAATGCGGGCGTTGAAGCAAGGCAACACAGGTTGTTGCGCTCACGAGCAGAGGGTAAACCAGCGCGGCACGCACCGTCAAGGGGGCACGCTTCGGTAAAGGAGAATACTAGCTGGTCAAGGAAAAGGTTTCAGACCAGCGGAGGGCATCCGCGTGGTTGGACGCAGTCCTACTGGGGGATGCGGTGAGGGCCGCTGGATAGCGGCGGTGCGAGGCGGTTGGTGGGCAGGGAGCACGAAGGTCTGCGCAGCTGAAAGTAGGCTGGTCGGAGACTACGGGATAGCCGGAAGAATAGTAAGATGGTTCCTAAAGTGTGTGCTGGCCAAGAGAGGGCCGCACAGCTTGAGGGAGGGATTGCCGGAGGCTTGGGTGAAGGGGAGTGGACACCGTCGGAGAGGTCGTGACCACCAGAGGATGTTGACAAAAGGGTATCTATCCATAGCAGGGGTGAACAAAGGTGTTTTAGGCCGGAGGAGGGCCGACTGAGGGTGGAGGCACTGGATATACCGCTTAGCAGGGGAGCCGTAGGTCTCGACCGAAGGCCAGGTAGGAGGAAGCTGAGATGGTGTTGTTGAGCAAGGAGGGCCCCGGGCTGCGACGGTTTCGGTGCAAGCGAGAGAGGCTGAGGTCTGGATGCGGGGTTGGCCGCTGGTTATGGGTCACCAGAAAACACCACAACGAGGGGGGGGGGGGAAGGCACCGTTGAGCTGTGTGGTGCAGGAGACAGTCGGGACGAGGTCGGCCAGAGCGTGGAGGAGGAGGTAGTGTCCAAGGCGAGGGAGGCTAGGTGGGCCGACGACAGGAGGTACACCAAAAGGGGGGAAGATGGCTGGTATAGGGGAGCACACCAAGGGGAAGACACAACGTGCACAGCAAGGGGAAAGGCGATGATGATGGTCAAAGCAGGGAAACAGGGGGGAAGCCGATGCAGAGGGTGGCGGGTGGGTGCAAGGCTACGCGCAAATGAGAAAAAAAACGGGGTGCGCATCAAACCCTAAAGAAAAGGTTAAAGAGAAAAAAAATAAAGGAAAAAAATAAACTATATATATATATATGGGTCTAAACTCCTAATAGATAAATATTAATGTATCTAATAATAATAATAAAAGGAATAATTATTATTATTATATGGACAAAATAATAGTGATAAAAATAGTAATATTAATAATAGTAATATAGAATTATTCTAATAATAAAATCATGACGATAAAAATTAAGATAATAAAATTATAAATTTCATTTTAATAGTCATAAAAATCATAGTAATAAAAATTTTAAATGATGCAATTAAAGTTTGTTCTAATTTCAAAAATCATTTATTTTCATTTTCTAAGAATAGGTGGTCACGCCGCTACCCGGGCGGAGCCACGCAGGGTTTCTGAAACGCACTTCGCTCATGCGCCCAACAACGTCGAACATAAAATGCGCATTTTTCTTAATAAGAACTCAAAACTTCGTCTGAGACTCACCCCGGACCGTAGCTACAATACATAAGGTCTAGAATATAATTAAAATAAAATAAAATCGTAGGTCAGGGTGTAACAATTCTTCCCACCATAACGCTTTTCACCCCCAGAAAGCCATAACACCATCCAGCCAATCGATCAACACCTAAGGATTTCACATTAACACGATCCAACCTCTTAATACAAGGATATCACACCGGCTAATAGTGGGACTGAACCTCATTGCCCGAAATAAATCACCAACAGAGGAGAGGCCTGAACAGGCTCCCCACCATAAGAACTCAACTAGCATTCGATAATGACTTAAGAGAAAACCCAAAGAGACTCACGGTAGGTCTCCCCACTATAAAGGACCGACCTATTAGAAACCAACCATAAATCCAACTTAGGCCAGAACCAGGCTTTACTCAAGGTAAAAGAAGCACAACAAGAACATTTAGACCACTCAATCTCATCCGAAAGGGATAAGAGCTTAAATGAAAACTCCATAAGAACTATAAACCCAAACCCCATGGGCGGGGAGGGAGCCCCCCCCCCCAAATATTGGATAAATGAAACCATGACATACAACCACTCACGACCCATCCCTTCGGGATGAACACAAACCAAATTCACAACCGATTCACATGGGTGGCCCACGCAAGGTCACTGATCAGCAAGTTTCATCCAAAAGGCATAACTACTGACATTACATGAGGGATAATTCCATCGCGCATTTTGTGACACGGTGAAAAATTACAATGATAGAGAAACCAAAGCACCAACACCAAAAATGTCTCACCACATGATGGAGGCACAACCTTAACCAGGCTCCTTAAAATTCCTCGGGGTCCCTGACTATGCGTCGGCTTCACTCAGAGGCCTTCTGGCTGGAGCTCTGATGGATGAAGCATCTCCTACATCACAGGAAGATTCTGATAATCTCAATAAGAAATAAACATCTTTTGATTTGACAAAAGAAAAGAGAGAGTTTTGGAATGAAAACCACACTGACATTGAAAACTGGAGTTCATCAAAATCACAAGACATTCCCATAAATTTCAAAACCCAAAACACCATTGGTACACTGCAACAATAAAATATCCCTTATACTGAAAGGAAACTTACACCAGAAAATTTGAGCAAAAACCCAACAGCACATCACTTCTGAGAACTTCTTCTGTGATGCTTTCTAGTAACACCCCGATAGAATCGTCGCAAGTGACCCAGGCGTCCACATGCCTAGCAGGGCTTCGGAGTGCTTGGGCATGACGGCTTCTTATGACCCAGCTTGCCACACTGATAACACATGAGGATCTCTCACTCCAAAGAGGTTGATGAAAGATCCTAAGGCCTCTTGATTCCATGACCTACTCCATCGCCTTTTGATCACTTACTCATCTTTTTGTTAGAAATCTCCCCACTACTCCTAAGAATTGGAGGGAGGACCACTTTAAGCACTCCCACCATCATGGATTTGACATGAAAAGCATGTATTTCCACATCGGAAAAAGAAGTTAGGCTGAACTCAGACACCTTCGACTGTAGATCAGGGCAGAGACCCACCTCGAAGCGTCGAGCCTTCATGGGGTCATTTGTGGCATACCCTGAATCATAAGGTACTAGCTCCACAAAGCACTGGAAATATTCCAACACGGATCTTTCACCCTGCTATAGACAACACATCTCCATCCCCTTTCTCACCCTTTCTTCCTTAGAGAAATGCTGGAAAATAAACAAATCCTTGAAGAACTCCCAAGTAAGCTCTTGACGGGGCTTGTTCTGAGACACTGACTTCCACCACATCCACGGTGAACCTTCAAGAATGAAGGTTGCAAACATGACCTTCAACGACTTGGAAAACTCAACAAGGTTAAAGTCCCTTTCAATCTTATGCATCCACTCCTCCACTACTGAAGGGTCTTCTTGACCACAAAAGAGAGGTGGATCCAGCTCCCGAAACTCAAGCATAAAATCCTTAGGTTGATAAATCGTACTACGATCACCCATCGAAGCTTCAAAGGGATAACCGTTGGACAAGGAAAAGTCAAAAACACATTCAAGTCCAACACAATAAATTAAAATCCTCAAAAACCAACACCACATATATGGAAGGCTCTAAACACAAGAAAACAAGCCATCATAAAATCAAAACATTTCTTCTGAAAACATCTTTAATTTAAAACAAGATTGGTGAGTTAAACCCTCGCCATTGGTATCCCTTAGAGTCTCACTCACATGCATGTATCTGTGCCACCCTAGGCATCCATCCACCATACCAGAAATTCGTCCAAATTTCCAACATACCACTATGCATGTGAGCACCCATAGGAACACCAAGGCCAAAACAAAAGAAACTTCATTTTCTAAAAACAAATCATTCATACCACTTCCTTTAAAACAATCCTCAAAAATAAATATGTCATTTCATACAACTATTTTTCAAAACTTTTTTTTCAGATACAAACCACTTTCAAAAATCACAGGAGACTCAAAACAATTCAATAGGGAACTAGTGTCGGTTAGTGACTTGACCATGTGGTTGGCAGTTATAATTCAATCATTTCACCGAAACGAAGAGTCTTTTTGGACCATTCCCCTAGCTCCACATGGCTTTCCAGGCCATGTGGCTTAGGACTATTATCCCAACTCTCTATTTCGTATCCCAATCACAAAACATTTCCATAAAAACCCAAATAAACAAATTAAACTGGACATCCCATAGAAACCCGAGGATCAAAACGAGCAAGAGTTCGTGACGCTCTTCCCGCTCCTACCCCTTGAGTCCCGACAATACTACTCTGTCTACCTTGACATCCCAAATAAAAAAGGGTTCTTTGAAAATCATGGTCGCTAAGAGTTGACCTCCTCTGATACCATTTTGTCACGAGCCAACCCGGATCGACCCTGAACCGGTCACCCGAGCCGGTCCACGACATGGCCCGAGAGGCGTTCGCGATCCTCCCTAGCTAGCGACAAGCACCAGGGCATCAAAAGAGGCTATGAGAATGATTTCTCCCAGTATAAATAAGTAAATCAGTAAAAATAATACAGAGCAATGCAAAATAAGTAAACTGAACAAAACGACCAAACATGAACAAAAGAAAAATAAAACTAACTAAACACAACGTCCGAACTAACTCCGTGCGACCCCGTGGGTCACTCTCCGACTCAACGATCATGCGTCACCCAAGACGAGTGCACTCAAGTTGTAGCCTTCACAAACACTAAAAACAGAAAATAACTATAGGCGTGAGTATTAAAACTCAATAGGATAGCCTGATATCTATTCCCAATTCACTACAATTAAAATAAAAGAAACATCATTTAAAGTTTGAACTACAATTTATAAAAGTGTGTTTTTCTAAATATTTTACTTAAAAACAAAGTATGAACCATTGTCGTTAACCATTTTTAAATTTGGGTTCATTTCAATAGTGTCAATGGATTTTTAGAAAGGGAAAGTGATGTTTACATTTTTAAATTTTCACAAAGAGGATTAAACACTTTCATTTGAAAACCATTTTTAGAAACCTAATCAAAAGCAATTTACCACTTTCCAAGGAAAACAATACACCAGAAATGCACAAAGTAAAACACATAGCAAGGAAAATGTTGGTATACATATGAGCATCATAATCACTACTGCAAGCAACAAAAGCCGAATAGACATGGGTGAACCTAGGAGATCGTGAATAAACCAGAAGACACTAATACATGAGATATCATCCTCGTTGACATGTCACACACGATGAAATAAAAATGCCCAATATGATCGACCATCCTTTCTCAGGCAGGCCAAGGGAAATCCTATAGTAATAAACCCAATATATCCTCCTAATATGGGCCATTGGTCAGTACCATAACCTATCAGTGCAGCAATCATTCTTATAATATTCTATCAATATGCCAGATTCCCATGTCTCAAGTGTTTGGAAAGGTGGTGATCCAACGATGCCAATCGAGCATCCAATCACATGCATATATATATAATAATAATGCACAAAAGGTATCACCCCGAGTCACTCCATGGGACAACCTCTTGCCTTTAAACTACTCAAGTACCAGGGAGACTCTAAGCGCGGCCTCCCAAATAATCAATTGCAACCAAGGCAGGAGAGTTATCCTAGGAGGGTTTTTATCAAAACATTTTCATCATTTTACATAAAGTGCCAAATGGGCATTAAATACATTTCACAATCACCACTTTGAAAAGAACCAAAATGCTTGTTCATGCTTGAGAAGAAATCATATATCATTAAAACCAGAACTATAATTGAAATTCCATGAATTATGTTTAAAATCCAAACTGGAATTCTTTCTCTACTTAGTGTTCGTTCATCAAGAAAATATTTCAAGTGTTATGTATAAAATAAACGGCTCTTTTTACACAAAATAATCATTTAAATATTAATTGTCTTATATTAAAAATTAATTATCTTATATTATTGCACATTTATTAAAATTAATAAAATATTTAACTTGAACAATAAGTGTGCATAAATAGAAAGAAATAATGTAACTTAAATTTTTAAAAGCAGTGCAATGAGAACCTACCTTGGATACATGACGCAATGAAACGACGCACGTTCGAAAAAGCGCGGTAAAGTCCAACGCCCTACATAATAATTATCAAGGACTCAAAACACATACATAAATATCATTTAAATTATACGAAACCAAGCAACGGGAAGAAACACTCACCTTGAAACTAAAGCATGACGGCGACGCAAACTCAGAATCACTCCGTACGGGTTCTAAAACATTAATCCTACCAAAAACAAATGTAAATCGACAAAACCAACTAACAAAGAAAAGACCAAAGAAAGAATAATAATAATAATAATAATAATAAGGAAAATAATAAAAAAAAGATAAAAACACACCCGAAGTGGAAAGTGGTATACCGGAGGGTTGGTCGGGGCAACGCCGACAGTGCGGGTGTCGAAGCAAGGCAACGCGGGTTGCTGCGCTCAAGAGCAGAGGGTGCGCTAGCGAGGTACGCGCCATCAAGGGGGCGTGCTCTGGTAAAGGAGAATTCTAGCCGGTCAGGAAAAAGGTGTCAGACCAGCGGAGGGCGTCTGCATGGCTGGACGCAGTCCTACTGGGGGCTGCGGTGAGGGCCGCCGGACAGCGGCGGTGCGAGGCGGTCGGTGGGCAGGGTGCGCGAAGGTCTGCGCGATTGAAAGTAGGCCGGTTGGAGTCTGCGGGCTAGCCGGTATAATATTTGGACGGTTCCTGAAGTGTGTGCTGGCCAGGAGAGGGACACACGGCTTGAGGGAGGGCTTGTCGGAGGCTTGGGTGAAGGGGCGTGGACACCATCGGAGAGGTCGCGACCACTGGAGGATGTTGGCAAAAGGGTATCTAGCCATAGCAGGGGTGAAAAAAGGTGTTTTCGGCTGGAGGAAGGCCGGCTAAGGGTGGAGGCACCAGATATACCGCTTAGTAGGGGAGCCGGAGGTCTCGACCAAAGGCCAGGTAGGAGGAAGCTAAGACTGTGTTGTTGAGCAAGGAGGGCCCCGAGCTCCGACAGTTTTGGTGCAAACAAGAGAGGATGAGGTCCGGCTGCGGGGTTCGCCGCTAGCTATGGGTCACTAGAAAACACCACAGCGAGGGGGGGAAAAGGCACCGCTGAGCTAGGTGGGGCAGGCGACGGTCGTGATGGGGTCAGCTAGAGCGTGGCGGAGGAGGTAGTGTCTAAGGCAAGGGAGGCATGGCGGGCCGACGATGGGAGGCACACCAAAATGGGGGAAGTCTGCTGGTATAGGAGAGCGCACTAGGGGGGAATACGTGATGTGCATAGCAAGGGGAAGGGGGGCGACGATGGTAAAAGCGGGGAAGCAGGGGGAAGCCGATGCAGATGGTGGCAGCTGGGTGCAAGGCTACGCGCAGAGGAGAAAAAAACGGGGAGTGCATCAAACCCTAAAGAAAAGGTTAAAGAGAAAAGGAATAAAGGAAAAAAATAAACTATATATATATATGGGTCTAAACTCCTAATAGCTAAATATTAATGTATTTAATAATAATAATAATAAAAGGAATAATAATTATTATTATATGGAAAAAATAATAGTGATAAAAATACTAATAATAATAAAGTGATACAGAATTATTCTAATAATAAAATCATGATGATAAAAATTAAGATAATAAAATTATAAATTTCATTTTAATAGTCATAAAAATCATAGAAATAAAAAATTTAAACGATGCAATTAAAGTGTGTTCTAATTGAAAAAATCATTTATTTTCATTTTCTGAGAATGGGTGGTCGCGCCACTACACGGGCGGAGCCGCGCAGGGTTTCTGAAACGCACTCTGCTCGTGCGCCCAACAACATCGAACATAAAATGCGCATTTTTTTAATACAAACTCAAAACTTCATCTGAGACTCACCCCAGACCGCAGCTACAATACATAAGGGCCAGAAAATAATTAAAATAAAATAACATCGTAGGTCAGGGTGTGACGGGATGGCTCCAAAAAATAATCAAGAGTTGAGGGTGTAGTTAGAGGACTTATAGAGGAATGTATTTGTTAGACCTAATGTTTCACCCTGGGAAGCCCCAGTATTTTTTTCCAAGAAGGAGAACATGAGCTTAAGGTTATGTGTAGATTATCGGTACTTGAACCAAGTGGCTGTGAAGAACAAGTATCCACTACTGAGGATTAATGACCTCTTTTATCAGTTGAGAGTGGCATGATGGTTCTCGAAGGTTGACCTCAGGTAAGGTTATCATCAGTTTTGAGTACGAGATGAGGATATTATGGTCACTATGAGTACTTGGTGATTCCTTTTAGCATGACATACACCCCAAAAGTGCTCATGGGACTCTTGAACTAGATCTTTCATCCCTTATTACATTGTTTTTTGGTAGTCCACATCAAATATATCCTTTTGTACTTAGAAACCAATGAAGATCACACAAGACACTTAAGGATGGTTCTATACGTACTTCAAGAGCACAAACTTTTGGAAATATCTCAATGTCTAAATTTTGGATATAGGAGGTCCGATTATTGGGTCATGTTAAATCAGTAGATAGAGTCGTAGTTGGACCAAGATAGGGTTGAGATAATTTTATCTTGGGAGCTACTCAAGATAATGATGGTGGTCTAGAGCTTCCTTGGGTTGACAGGATATTACTAAATATTAATACTTGATTTCTCTAAGGTATCAGCTCCCATAACAGATTTGACTTGAAAAGGGAATCCTTTTGTGTGGACTAAGAGGTTCCAGTAGTATTTTCTGCATTTGAGGTAGACATTGAAGAGTACTCCCATCTTGAGATTTCCAGATGAGGGTGTTGAGTATATAGTGTTCTATGATTCATCAAGAATTGGGCTTGTTGTGTTCTGATGTAGAGGCAGGAGATGATTGCATATGGTTCACATCAGTTGAGACCACATGAGCAGAACTACATGGTCCATGATCTTGAGTTAGTAGTAGTGGTATTTGCACTAAATATATGGCGATACTACCTCATGGGAAAGTTTTTTTATCATCTATTCTAATCATAAATGTCTCAGTTATATCTTCCATAATAAGAATCTTAACTTGAGATAGATTTTATGACTAGAGATCCACTATGATTTTGAAATTGAGTTTTCCTATACTTATAGAAAGGGGAATGTGGTAGAAGATGCTCTTGGCAGGAGATCGTATTGGTAGTTACTGAATGAGGCACCGGAGAATTTTTCCTCATTACAGTTATCCCTTATAGATGGAGATGGAGTATATTACATCTAGTTGATGGTTTTTACTCCTCTTTTGCATCAAGTCAGGGAGGCACAGCTTGGGGATGTAGACTATGAGACCCTAAGTACTTAGATATCCATTGGAAATGCTCTTGAGGGAATTTTTTAAGGTAGGTAGCATGTCATTCTTTTAAGAGAATGTATGATGGTACCAACAATTTTGTGGGAGGAGGTTCTGATAGAGTTAATTATATATCCTTTGGCGGTACATATAGGTGTGGTAAAGATGTACCAAGACCTGTGATGTTAGTTTTGGTAATCAAGGATAAAGAAGTGAGTTGTAGAGGTTGTCTCTTAATGCCTTACTTGTCTACAAATGAAGGATGAGCACCAAGTTCCAGCGGGTTTAGCTCAACCACTTGAGGTGCGAGAGTGGAAGTTGGATAAAATATTCATGGACTTCGTGGTGGGATTACCACATATTTCCATGGGACATGATGCCACATGGGTTATCGTAGACCAACTAACAAAGTCAGGCCACTTCCTAGCTATTTGGGAGTAGAGTTTAGTAAAGATATTAGGATGCCTCTACATGTAGTGGATAGTCCGACTTTATGGAGTTCTATAGAAGACAATTTATGGCCATGATACTCGCTTCACATCTCGGTTATAGAAGGGGTTACATGATGCGTTTGAGACTCAAATACGCTTGATCATAGCGTTTAACACCTAGACTGCGGCTAGATAGAGTATACCATTAAAGTCTTGGAGGACATATTTTGGGCTTTCATGTTGGAATTTGGCCATAGTTGGGAGGATTACTTAACTTTGCTGAAGTTTTCATATAAAAACAGCTACGATTCCACCATCGATATGGCACCAGTCGAGGAATTTTATGGAAACCCCAATATTTCACCACTTTTTTGGACTGGCTCAGGAGAGTCAACACTTATGGGCCCATAGATGGTGCAAGAAACTACTAAGAAGGTGAAAATCATTCAGGAGTGGATGAAGACTGAACATATCCATTATAATTATTATACAGAAAAACGATGAATGTATTTGGAGTTAAAGGAGGGAGACCATGGGTTTCTATGGGTTTCACATCGACGTGGATTATAGAGATTTTACCAAGACATCATGTTATCATGGAGATTCATTATCCCTTTACAAATAGTTTTTTGAGTTGGATAGGTGGTGTATCTCTTATCTCTACCTCTTCCATTAGACCAAGTATATGATGTATTTCACATGTCATAGTTGAGGAGGTACGTGCATGACCCATCGCACGTTATCGACTGTGGAAATTTGGACATCGAGGATGGATCTAACTTTGCTGAGTACCTTGTGGAAATCAATGATCAAAAAGAGATGACCCTTTAGGGGAAATTGATTCATTTACTGTGTGTTCAGTAGAAAAACAGAAATCTTTAGGAAATCACTTGGGAGTGGGAGGCTCAAATTCATACTCAGTACCCACATTTTTTATGTATCCCTTATTTTGAATTTTAGGGATGTAAAGCCTCAAGGTGGGGAGAATGTAATGAATCATATTTTCCATGATTTTTTTTCAAATATTGTATGGTTTATTTTTTACACTATACATTGAGACAACATGAAATTATGAGACCCAGTGTTCCCAAAATAAATTTTTGAAATATATTAACTAGTACATGCATGAAATTTTCTCGAAAAAGTGGGATAACATATAAACTGAGTCACAGATCAATAATATAAGGGAATCATTTAGTTTATAACATTGGGTTTACCCTTTTAATGAAATAACCTTGGTTGGCATGGGGAATTGGTGGAAAATTTGTCACGGGGGTAAAATAAATAAAAATAATTTTATTTAACCATTGATAAAGCAACCGAATGTTTTATTTAAATAAATTCTTATGGAAAATTTATGGGGTTAGTCACATAACACGCCAAATCATTGGAGAGCCTTTGGAGATCATGGAAGGATATTACATTAGAGAATTATGACCAGATTGAAGATCGATGATTGGTGTGAGATGAAATTAGGGGATCTCTACAACGATCATAGAAAAAAACCATTCTTCATCAGTGATCAGTCTGAATCAAGGTAGGATATTGATTTTATTTAGATTCATTCCCTGTTTTCTATTTCTATAATGAACATGGATCAATCAACTAATATATTTATCTATGGATTGTGTGACTTGTGGGATGGGATTACTGAGAGAATTTATTTTTGATTAATTGTTATCTCTTCATTCATCATTCTAATGGAAATTAATAATGTTTTACATGAAAGTCGGACAAGGTTTGTTCATTTTTTTTTCTTTTCTCCCCCCCCCCCAATTCTTTTTTCATCATAGGATTTCTTCATTTTTACCATGGTTTGAAATTCCCTGAGAAATCAATTCTTGGGCACCCTTTTCTTGGTGCAAGGATATGATATTGTAGATTAAATCTATAAATGATGTGACGGTGGTATGATGATGGAAGAGGTGATGGATCAGTCAGTTTTTGATACCCATTTTCATGTTCTTCGATGCATAATGAATAATGACATTTAAAGATGTTTTCTAAACTGATTGATGTTCAGATTTCAATGTTTCAATGATAGAAAGGACCATTCGACCATAAAACTTAGTTCCACCATGGGGAGTGGCCGGATCAGTGGTTGGAGCAGTAGAGAATATGCACAGAAACCATATCTATGATTCTAGAAAATCATAATCCACACAGCATGTAATATGGGATTACACAGCATGTGGTCCCCTATCAATGATGTCTAGGGTTTCTAATGGAATATAATTATAACATGATACGTGACCTTATCACATAGCATGTGGTCCCCTTTGGTGAGTCTGGTGTGTTCCATAGAGGGGATATAGAAATGGGCTGAGAGTATACGACCACAGGCACACCATGTACTCCTATATAGACACAGCCAGGCTAGTATGTACATGGGTTAATTTGTGTACTAGTACATGGGAAGAAACATTCCATTTACTTCTACATGGACATGGAAATGTACCATTTACAGGGGTAGGACCCAGGGTCAAAGGGATACAATGTATAACCCAACTACATGTTGTGTGCTCCTTAAATGATGGCTTGGAGATGTTTTCCTATATATCTTTTACAAGGTTTGTTAGGGTACATTCCCCATATCCATTCCATGTGTGTTAGTATGGAATATCCTCCTATACATAGGATAGATATCCATTTAGTAGGACTACTTGGAAAAAATTGTTAGAATCCTTCCATGAGGCCTGGAGTGAGATCCTTTATTCATCTTCATGCCCTAGGTGGAGTTATTGGAATCATCATGACCAACACTATGTGAGAAATAATCCTATACATAGTAGGTTAATCTAGATTGAGTTATTGATATTCCCCATGGCCTTGTGAGAGATCCTCATATGTGTATCATATCTCTTCAGACTTCAGCATATACTTCTATAACAAGACCTGATGAACACTACCTATTTAAAGAAGAACATATGTGTTATCAGACTCATGGAGTGTGTTCTCCTATATGAGTTCTTTGTGGAACCTTTGAGCTGGGATTCTAGGATGGAATTATAGTCCTGGATTACTTTTAGACTGTGTATCTTTTTTTAGTATATATGAATATTCCAATTATATGATTTGTAGACATATACCTAGGTATAGATAACTGTTTTTAATTTTTTGTATGCTTTGTGATTTCAGGGTATCCTACTTGATATTTTTATACTCACCCATGTACAAGCTTTTCCAACATGTGTTGTGTCTTGTGCAGATGATCGACCTTTTGACAGAGTCCTAGATAGACTAGGACCAAATGGTTCTTAGTGATACTGGATAGACCGAGGTGTGTTCCTTTAGTATCTTGACAGCATTCCCTATCTATAATTTCAGGTTAGACTAGTTTTCAAACTCTTTTTGGGGGACTTGTATCTATCCTCGTTTATTTTCCTTTACTTTATGTCATACTTTGCTTGTGATATTTAGTTGAATGCATGCATGGTTGTTCATTTTCTTTTACATTTCATCATTTTAGGGGATTGTAGATGTGTTCATCTATAAAGGTACTTAGGATAAGGCCCCCCATGTTAGAGATATTCCCACTCGGTTCTAGTTTCCTTCCCTTGGACTATTGGAGTCAAGCTTGGGGAGTTGCAATATGGGCCCCTTTGGTAAAGGCCATGACATTATTCTTCTATATTTTTATCTTCTGATAATACATGAGTCTTTCTTGAAAATAACCCAACTCCTATCATTATAAATTTTTATAACACTTAACAAATGGTTCTTTAGACCCTTCCCATAAATAATATCACAAGATTTTAAACTCTAGTTTTCAATTTGAGGAGAAAAAATAACTTTTATTTTCAAATAAAAATTATTTACAAATGTCAAACACCTATTTAATTTTTCTCAATATTTTTAAAGAGTCTAGAGTCAATTATCATATAAGAGGAATTACCACTATCAATTATCCATGACTTTGTATTCATGATTTCTTTAAGAGAAACTTCTATTAAGAAAGTCATGTCATATTTGTACAGTTATACACTCTTCCCTTTTCCAATAAGTGGAAGCTAAACTTGAAAAATTATCACACATTTTTCAGATCTTTGACTTTGTTGGTCACATAATCCACACACATATTCAAGTATTTGAAATTGTTTTTTGTGTTTCCAAATTGGAAATATTATTCATATTTGAAAGCCTTATTCATGTATCTTCTTTTTTCTCATCAGGCTTGCTTTCCCCAACTTCCTATCTCATATTGAATAATGATATGTTGTACCATAGTATGAAGTATTTTTGTACAAACACTCCACAACACCAGTAGTACCCTTGAAATTTGAATCTTCTTAGTTCAAAAAAATTGTACCTAAAACACTATCTATATTTGTTTCTTATTGTGTATTTTTAGTGTTAATTTTATTATGTTTAGGAGAATAAAAGATTCTATATTTTATCTTTTCATCAAATGATGTGGGATAATATTTATCTTTATTTTTATTGGCCCATGCTTGACCATTTTTTGAATCAAAACCTGTTATGTTGGTGAAAAAAAGATTACAGATAGATTTATCAGGTAAAGATGTTGCGTAATTTTTTGTATAAGTTCTCTTAGCTGGTTTAGAGGATTCTTACATAATTTCAATAGATTTTTTGAATTTATCTTTTAACTTATTTTTTTCATTCATATCTTGAAGACTCTTGGATTGTGTCTTAGATAATTATTCTTATTTTAAAGAATATTAGTCTTCGTCATTCTTTAATATTTTCTCATGTTCATCTACTTTCAACCAGAATTATTTGATCTCATAAATGATGGATTATTTTTTCTTTTCAAATTCTTTCTTTTATTCTATCATCTTACTTTTTTTCTTTGCCTAGAATTTTATTTTCTTTCTTGAGCATGGTGTTCTTCTCAAGATGAGCTTCAATATCAACCTAAAACATGAATTCAAACTTATTTAGTTCTAAACTGTATTCATCACTACTTGAAGTATCAAAACCTTTTTCAATATTATACATGAAGTTGTTTAATTTCTTATTATAACCTTTTTTAGATTCACAGTAAGGTTTGTTAACAGTTTCTTCCAATTTTTTCATTAGGTTTATTTTCTTACCTCTAGAAAAAAAATCTCACTTTTTCTTATCTTTGGATGATTCCCTTAAACTTTTATTACACTTATTTTTGTAAGGTTTATTATTTTATTTAGATTCAAAATATGGTTCCTTATTCTTAGGGAAGTTAATAGAAAAGTTCCTTATTCCATTACATTTTTATCATCTATAAGGATACTTTTCTTTCCCATTGAACTTTACCTTCTAGAATCTCTTTGAGATAGGAGAAATTATTCTTTGAAAGTATCCATCATTATTCTTATTTTCAGAGTCACTTGAATATGTATTTTTAATATGCTATTTAATTTTCAACATTATCATGGATTCAAATTTCATTTCATCTTTTACCTTTTTCTTGAAGGAGGGAATTTTTCTCATTTTATAAGAAATAAGAATATTATAAATTCATCCAAGGAAATATCATCTCTATATTATAGAGCTGAGATATTAAGATCAAACCTATCAGGAAAATTCCTCACGATTTTCTTAAAGATTATGTAGTCCTCGAGTTTTTCTCTAAGTCCTCAAATATTACTGATAATTTTATTCACTCAAGTGAAATAATCATCATTGATTTCTTCCTCATCCATCTTTATGACTTAAAACTTTCTTCTTCAGATTTATAGTTTATCCTCATTGACTTTCACGTTTCTTTTATATCTAATTTAAATATTATCTATATTTATTTCATTATTGGTAGTCCCATAACTTTTATATAGACCTTTTCTAATAAGGACAAAAGGATAACATTTTTTCTCTTCCTTCATTATCCATATTTATTTTGTCATCCAGTTTCATTGGATAATTCTATTTAATGGGGGTAAACCCAATTAAATCATCATATCTAAATTTTAATCCATGGAATTGAAGATATAAAAACATTCTATTCTTCCAAATATGATAATTTTTTCTATCAAAAGTAAAAAAACTCGTAATGTTCACAGAATTTAGATTATCTATTCAAACCACTTGATTGAATCGGTTGAAGTTCCTATGATCATATTACTCCATTAAGGATGGGGTATGAATTAGTAGAGATTAGTTTTTATAATTTATTCTTTTTATAATAAACCCCTATAATCTATTAAGATTTTATTCACTCAAATAGATAATCTCAAACTCAATCATGTATGTGTAAAATAAAGAATCAATAAACATAATGGATTTTACAAGGTTTATCCCCTTATAAGGTAACCTATACCTTATCATAATTGGTTTATCTCCCCAAACATGGATCCTTCACTATAATAATAATAGATTACAAGATTACAATGATATCATGTAGTTGTACTATGCCTATCTAGATTCACATCATACACTAGAGTTTCACACTTAATTCATATAAAATATGTAACCAAGATGAGATAGATCTTCTTGAAATATTAGTTTCATCAGTAGTAGTTGAATTAGATCTCCCTTATTATGCCTTTAAAAATATTTACCAATGGCTACTCACTCCATGAGGAACTGATGTAGAACTACTTCTTCTTCTTCTAACAATGTAAACTCTATAAAAACCAGATCTTTGGATAAATGTTTCCTAAGTTAAAGGTACTCTCACTTTATTTATTTTTTCTTAAGTTATTTTAAACTACTTTCACAACAGTAGTGATCATACTTATTTTCCCTCTCACTCAAGATCTATCATCC
This sequence comes from Viscum album, assembly GCA_963277665.1. Lineage (NCBI taxonomy): Eukaryota > Viridiplantae > Streptophyta > Magnoliopsida > Santalales > Viscaceae > Viscum > Viscum album. The sequence continues at coordinate 1,731,079,357 of OY728127.1, forward strand.
TTGGTTTTTAAAAAGTACAACATTTAAGTGAATTAAATGTATCTCATCATAATTAGTTTTCTAATATGGAAAAATGATGAGACCTAACTTTCCTTCCATTCCAAAGGGTCATTATAAAAACACTTATTCTAGAAACTTCAATTTATTGTGTGCTTCTTTCAAAATACCTCAAACCCAAAAAGTTTATTAAGGTTGACTTACTCAAATTCCCTTCTATAATCCATCTTATCAAATGTCTAACTTAGATCAATGTTTAAAAATATCACATTTCTATATTCCTAGTAATACCCATATTACTCATACTGAAACAATATCAAACTCATCATCTTCTTTAACCTACTATTACAAAAAAACAATAGTTGAAATTAACTCTGCGGTTTCACTTGTTAATATTCAAAACCTAAAAAAAATTGTATAATCATATCCTAGTATTTATTTAAACTTTAGATCAGCATAATATCATACTAGATGATTTTCATATTTAAAAATTGGATATTCTTAATTTATAGCCTCATCTTTGAGAAAAAAATATCATTTCATATAAAATCAATCAAAACATAAAATAGATATGAATAGAGGTCACTATTTTTGAAATCACACATGAATCAGATTGAATCTCATTTTAGATTTGATGTTTTTTACATTGAATTTTTTTCCTTGCATCGTTAGGTTTAACTCCTATATAACACTTGAATTATAGAAAACTCATTTTTTATGAAGTTGAAATTTGTATATGAGGTTCTTTTAAACAAATTTCCCCATGCAGATTTGGATTTGTGAGAAAATTGGATATGTTGTCCAAAATGGATACATAAAGAGAAGTGCCTATGTGAATTTATATAATTCATAAGAATAACCATACATAGAATGAATCAAGTATTTTGAGCCATTCACAAACATGAGAACCTATCTTATGTATAATTATCTTATGTGGAGTCATTTTTATACTTGATTTTTGAAAATATATGGAATTTTCATACATTTTTAAAGCCTATTATGCATATTTTCTATATATGGTATATTTTCTTATATAGAACATAAAATACATGAAATCATTCTCATATAAGGGTATTAATGTAATTGAATATTTTCCTATATATAAAAACTCATGAATGAATATTCACAAAGTTGAATTTGTTCTTATGTAGAGAAAACTCATACACAAGTCTGGAAAATGGAATTCTTCACTCTAACAGCTTTAGGACCTCTTCTCCAAACTCTAAGGAAATATAAAACTCTAAAAAAATTATTCATGAGTTTAAATAACTCCTCTAAAATGTCAAATTATTATCTACATTTATTTACATCAAATTCAACCCATAAAAAACTCCAAGGGTGCGTCAAATGATTCAAAATTTTGGTTCCACTATCTTGGGGTTTGTTTCAAAACATAGAGATTTTTTTTTGAGTTTTCACATAAAGAAATAATTTTTTTGATCCAAAAAATAAGTAGGTTAATTCATATTGATTTTTTCCTCTATATTCCAATGAATAAAATCCACCTTCACATATATTTGTTCAAGATATAATCCCCCTTAAGAAACTAAACTGAGCACAACTCAAAGGGTAGTCTATTTTAATATTGTGGAAAATATTTTAGAGAATCTAATACCATCATTATACTAAGATAATTTGACCACCAACCTTTCTTTATTATTTTTACTTCTATCAGGATTATCTTGTAACTAGAAAACCAACTTTTTTCAGGTGCCTTTTTTTAGTGTAAAATCCATTAGATCCTAGGTTTTATTCACATAAAGTGAATCTAACTCCTCCTTCATAGCTAACTCCCACTTACCAAAATCACTGAGCTTAGACACTTATTCTAGAATAACTAGTTCTACACCATCCATTAAAATTAAGAAGTTCAAGTCATCTCTATATCTCCACACCAGTTGTCTAACTCTTTTATACATTCACAATTCAACCTACAGTTCTACTATCTCCATAATCAAAAACTATGAAATTTAATTCTCCTTAAATATTGATCAAGCCTCACCAATTTTCAAGATCTCATTTATATCTTACACTAGACATAATCTAAAACCTTCTATATTACATCCTGAAATTTCCTCTAGGGTTTTTGAACTTTCAATAAACTCAAATCCATATGAAATCTCTAAAATTTGTGAACTTCTGATGCCTCCATTCAGATCAACTTGGATTGAATTTAACTCTTTTACTTCACCTTTATTTTCCTATAAATTCCATTCCTTCCATAGGACCTTATCATTAAATACTGTATTTCTACTTATTATGGATTTTATTTCTCGTCATTCCAAAGTTGAAATCTGATATTTTCATCTCCATATCCCATAAAGAAACATGAATGAGATTTTTCTTCAAAATTATCTCTATATTTGGAATCCAAATTAACATAGTCTAAACTTATGAAGACCTTAAGGTGAGATTAATATAGTGTTTTCCCTATCCATAAAGATTTTGGAAATTCCTATCTCATTGGTACTATAGGGCTCTGATTGATTATGAACTTTGTGGTATTTTCTACTTATTCCTAACAAAACATTGAGCGTTCCTAAATGAAAGTTCATACTCCATTCCCTTTCCATAAAATTTTAATTCATCCTTTTAGATACTCTATTTTTATCAAGCATACAAGGTAAATTTTTACCATTTCTGATACTCTTATGTCAGTAGAAATTCATAAAACTTCTTCCAGTGTAATCATCACTGTTGTTTGATCTCCAGCATTTCCACTTGTATCCTATCTCTATTTCATCCATAGTTTTACACTAAAACAATTACCCAAAAACCTATAATTTATGGTTTAAGAAGTATACCAATAATTTCCTCATATATTCATTAATGAAATTTATAAAGTATTGTGATCCTCCATGATATTTGATTAGGTCAGGTCCCCAATCATCTATATACACAAGTTCAAGTTTTTGAAATTTTGATATTTTTTCACACAAGTTAAAGGTCACCTTTCATTAACTTTCAAGTACTAAACTCTTGAAACTTATTAATTCTAAATGATCTATATTCAACATTCCTTTTTAAGATAAAACATTCATACCTTAATCATTGAGGTTCCCAAGCTGGCAATTCCAAAAATTTAAAAAATTTTGAAATTGAAGTTTCGGTAAGTGTGTCTCCCACTTCCCTTCCAGTAAGATTCAATGTTCCATATTTTACACTCTAGTTAAAAATAATGAACCCTAGGTTATTTTCAAAACTCCATATAAATATTTTTCCGTACCAAACTTCATCCAACTATCCAACATAAATCATGTTCTTTCAAAACCCTGTAATAAATTGGAATTCCTTTAACATAAGGAAATTTATATTCTTCAACAGAATTCTGATATCTCCCTTCTCCATAATATCATGATATTTATCATCCAATGGATCAAAACTTGAAAATATTTTAGACACATGGTTTTCAATACATATCTTTCCACCAGTAAAGGGGAAATATACTCCATAATATATTATATAAGATTCCACTAGAGTATTGACACTTAAAAGTATATTTTAACTACTCTTGGTAGTTTAAAAAATGGAACTTAATCCTCCAAAATTTGATCTTCAAAAATTTACCTTATTCTTATGGAAATATTTCATAATATGAACCCTTTTTCTAAAATTATATCATGATGGGATGATTATAGAATGTTTACCTCTATCCTCCCTATCAATTCTCCCTTCAATAATATTCAACTAATTCAATGAGGTGATCATCCTCTTCCATCTGCATTTAGTGCATCACAAAAAGGTGATTGAATATCCCTCCTATGAAGCTCTTTATTCAAAATAATGTTCTATACATCATCTAATATCAATTTGACTCTTATAAAAGATTTACTTATAGTTATTATTACTACATTACAAGATTTAGACAATGATGAGAATAGAAATATGGCCCAAATATCATCTATGATTGTTGACTTCATAGACTCAAGTTGAATTCAAATAAGCAGAAATCATTCACATGATCTTTTTCAAATCTTCTTTCTGGTAGTCTAACATTAAAATTTCATAGCATCAAGAAAATATTTTTGAGTATTGAGGGATACTCATACATATCTTACAAGGTCACTATACTTCTTCTTATAGATGTTTAGATCCAAATTCTAAGATAATTAAATCCTCGACAAATGCAATGCCTTTCTATCCAAATTTTCTCATTCTCCATTCCCTATTGTATCTAGTTTTAATCCTTTCAATATAACATCTATATATTTCTATTAAGAATATTATTAATTTAATAAATCACTTATTTATTTATTTTAGAAATCATAATACACTACATATTAAAATGATCAAACTTAAGTTTTTATTTATGTTATTATATTTATGCATAATGAAGTTTAGGTAAAATGAAATACTAAAAATATAAACTATTTTATGAAAATATGGTGATCTAAAGATCAAACGTCAAATAGTTACCCTGGTATTTAGAATCATTATAGTAGTTTTGAACCAAAATAATCAGTATATACAAAAATATGTTGAATTCATTGGAATATGAATAGTAAGTTATCACTAATGTTGTTGAAAATGATCCTAAGTTTTACGGAATTGGACCATTGGATTTTGTTACAAAATTACCTATAAATGAAGTCAAACCTCGATAATAAGAATCTATGAAAGTATAAATTTATAATAATCGACCATTCTGAATTTTATTTTTCATTTTTAAGCTTTATAATTTATTGTTACTAAGAGTGATTTTGAAAACTATAATATTTTTCTTTATGGGTGTTTCTACTAAGACCTACCTTTGTGTATGGTTTTCCTTGTAAAACACTTAGTATTTATATTGTAATAATTTTATTATAATCCTACGTTATTCAGGGATTTTTTGGATAGGAAGATAGAAAATATGATCATTGTATTGAGGGATATTGTGGCTAGGAAGACAGATCTCAAGTACTACCAATACTTGAAAGTGAGCTGCTATCGATGGGTATAGTCGAGGGATTTCGGGTATAGAAATATAGAATCTATGATATATATAAAATTAGGGATACCATATGATATTTTGAAAGTTTCATATACATAATATCAGGTCTATAGATATACCATTCACATTGTTTTAAAAGTGAGTTTTTAATAAATATACTTCTAAAGGAGTATTTAGTTTTCTAACCAATACTCCATGTTTTGTTTTTAAGATTTAGTTATTTTTTTTCTGAATTAAATTTTATTTATTTACTACTTTAGTTATTTTAATTAAATTAGTATAAATTTTCAATTTTTTAAACTCTTACATTGGTTGTTTAAAATGCCGGTCATTTTATTTCCACTGTGAAAACTATATTTCAAATAATATATAATACTGTTACTTTGTTCTTTGACATAAAAAGTATTTTTAAAATTAGATAAATATTCAATTACATCTATATTTTGAAAAATAAATCATTTTAATACTTTAAGAGGATGAAAATTTTATGTTTTTTAAAACTACGATCCACCCCCCCCCCCCCCGTATTATTTTTACCATCACACCTCCAAAAAAATGTATCAGAGGAAATATTTATTTGTATTCTAATATTTAAGTTTTAGAAACATTTATTTCATATTTCCATTAGTTTACTATATTTTCAACTCAGTTTCCTTAAATTTATAGTGTTGGTATAGAAAATAAGTTTTTATAATGGAAGGAGTACGGGTTAGAACACTTGAAATATTAAATCTTACCAGACCACCTATTTTTTATAGAGATTATTATGATTACTAGAATGATCATATCAAATCCTATATCATCAATAAAAAAGTATACAATTTTATCATGCCTATATGAAACTATAATTTTCCAAATAAGGATATAGTTCAATTCTCTCATGGATAAAAACTTGAATATCTGGTAAATCATAATGTTCATACTATTTTATTATGTTCTATGACCAAGAACATATATAGAAAAATATTTTCATGTAAAATTTTAAAATGAATTTGGAATAATCTATAGATAAAACATTTTGGAACATCCAAAGTTTTAGAAACTAGTAAAGCTATTTTAAGAGCTGACTACTAAGATTTTTATTTTCTACCTAGAGAAATTGTAGCTCAAATGAATCAATGCTTCATGATAATAGTAAACATATTATAATAGTTTAGTGAAAAATAGTTATTAAAAGTTCACCTCATTGAAAATATAATTGACATTGTGAAAAAGAATGGGAGTCCAAGAGAAAAACAATTGATGACACCAAATATTTAACAAATGTAATTTTAGATAGATTAATTGAAACATTAATGTAGTATGAGAGAAGACTGGAATGAGATACTGAAAATTAGAAAAGGAATAATGGAGTAGTATTCTCTTCTACTTCATATAATACTAATTCTAGTACTTTTAATAAATATGTTAACACTTCTAAATCTCTTATTTAAAGTAGAAAATGTAAGCATTCATAAATAATTGATTCAGAAGACAACAACAATGAAATTGATTAAATTCCATGTAGGATGAATAAAATTGTCGATAAATAAAACTTATAAAATTTTGAATAGAAATATAGGAAAGAAATGAAAGAAAATAAGGAATTTTCAGAAGTTATATGGTATTAATATAATAAATAAGGTCACATTAGGTCGGATTTTCCTACACTAAATAATAAAAATAACAAGATAAGAAGGTATTCTAAAAGAAAAAGGAAATAATATCTTGAAATATTTAGATACTTAGAGTGAAAGTGGAAGTGACATGACTTTAAATAGATCATTAGAATAAAGTTGAATAGAAAAATCTGAAAATAGTTTCATTCTATTAAAAAATTCCACAAAATGAAAAATGATTCGCAGAAAAGGTAACTATATAATTCCATAAAAATTTAATCCTTGATCCCAAATTTACTTATGATACTTAATCATTATTATACTTCATCAAAAGATGAAAAATATAATCCATTAGAAGTTGAAAGGGTAAATTCATCATAATATGAAGAAACATTACCTACTATAACTAAAATGTCTTGATATCCAGCCCTTAAGAATCAAGAGAATAATAAAATGAAAATACCAATGATTTAACTAAAACAAAACTTATTAAATATAATAAAATAATTTAGAAATAAACTTCATGAATTTCAAAATTTTCAATTTATCTAGATTAAAAGACTAATTTAGTTGATTGAAATTTTGATGAAGATAGTTGTAATTTTATTTTTCAACTTAAATCTAAAGTTTTATGTTTAAAATTTTTTTTATCTAACTTTAAGTCAGGTAAATAAAATTTTGATAAAATTTATAGAAAAATAAGACCCTATCAGACTTAAAATGTAATTGGTTTTACTTATGATAAACCTAATTTTCAATCAAACTCTTTTATACCTAAAATTGCACCTTTTTGTACTAATTGTTAGAGAAGGTCACTAGAGTAAATATTTTTCTTTAAATAAAGTCATGTATTTTGGTTTTCATAAATATTTTATTTTAGAAGAACTATCATTTGTATAGCATAAAATAGTTGGATAGATGTGGGTTCATAAAATTTTATTTTTTTTAATTTAATTAGACCCAAACATGTGGGGGTACTAAGAAATTAATTTTACTATTTTCAGAAAAATATTGTGAGTACTCATGGAAAAAAATGGTATATGAATAGTGGTTGTTCTTGATATATGATTGGATACAAGTCAAACTTTTGAAACTTAAATAAGTTAAAAGGAAGATAAGTTAATTTTAGAGATGATTCAAAGGTTGAAATCATCATAATCGAATATATTTTTTTTCTTGAAAAAATTTTATCATAAATTTTTTATATGTTTCAGTACTTAAGAACAACCTTATTAGCATATGTCAGTTAAGTGATGAGGGATATCTTGTGAAATTCAAGAATGAAAATGTACTATTTAAATTCATAAGGTAATTTAATTTTATCAATCAATTGGAATGAAAAAAATTTCACTCTCAACTTATAAAAAATAATCCATTGGATTTTTGCTTGTTTAATTCCAACCAAAGACTTGTCTTTATTATGGAATAAGATATTATGACACTGTAACTTTTGTACTTTAACTATATTTTCTAGGAAAGGAAATGTTAGGGATCTAACATAATTTAAGTTTAATTCAACCAGATTCTATAAACCTTTTTAATTTGTAAAGTAACATAAGTCATGTTCTAAATTAGAGAGTGAAATATCAACTACAAAATCTTTATAGTTAGTGAACATGGATCTATTTGGTCCTATAGAAACTGTAAATATTTGAGGAAAATAATATGTATAGTTCTTAGATAATGATCACACTAGATTTACCTCGGTCTATTTTATCACTCATAAATCTAAAGATTTTATTTATTTTAAGTATTTTCATGCTCTTGTTAAAAATGAGAACAAAATACCTTCAGTTACTATTTAGAGTAATCATAGTGGTGAGTTTATTGACTCTGATTTTGAAACTTTTTGTAATAAAAAAGAATTACTCATAAATTTTCTACATTAATAAATCCACAAAAAATGGCATAGTTAAATGAAGAAATATAATTCTTCGGTAAATTACATGAACTTTTCCAATGATTATTTCATTACAATGCATTTTTGGGATGAGGATGTGAGTACTTTTTATTATACTATAAATTAAGTATTACTCAAAACTTTTCTTAATAAAACCCCTTGTGTGTTATGGACTAGAATAAAGATAATAATTTCTTACTTTAGAGTTTTTAGATGTAAATTATTCATCCTGAATATATAATATCAGTTACATAAACTTTATCCTAAAAATTATGAATGAATTTTTATTGGTTATTCTACAACTAGTAAGGCTTATAGAGTTTTTAATAAAATAAATAATGTTATTAGGGAAATGTTTCATGTAAGGTTTGATTAATATGATCCTTTTACATTTGTAAAACCATCGTAATTTTAAAATACTGATGATGTTCTAAAAAATTATTCTATTAATTTATAGAAGGATAATTTATAACTACAGATTGTAAATCCTCTAAAAGTAAGACCATCAGATTTTAAATATATAGATGCTAATTAAACGGAAGATATATATCTGTTAGTTGAATATTATCTTACCACTTTACCTAAAAATAAGTAGATATTAAGAAATCATCCTTCTAATTATATAATTGAAGATATATGTCAACTTGTTAAAATTATAATTTCCCTAAGAAATCATTGTAAGGATCATGATTTCCTGTCATAATTTGAACCTAAAACAATAGATGATGATTTCACCCAAAGACGTGAAAAAAATGGCCTCACATATTATAACCCAATTATTTTTGTCACTAGAGTATTTTTCACATTGGGTTTACTATTTTTGTTTGACCTAAAAGTATTGGTCCAATGTCATGAGTGAAATGGTCTGATAGACACCAGGTAGTATATCCTTTTTATATTGTGAATTAGGTGTCGTTGTCAAGTTTTTTACATTAGGTTACCATTTTTTTTAATGAAGGCATATTTTTGGCCTAAATGGTAGATTGTATGGGTTTAAATGGTGTGCAATCACTGACGTCAGATACAAAGTCTTCAGACAATCTCCAATGGGTTTGGTTCATGGATCTAGAAATGTCCAATGGATCTTATATCCATGATTCATGTACCTACATTCCAAATGCAGGAGATCATTGGGTATCTAGGAAAACGACACTTAATAACTCACATTGGTCAATAGGATGGGAAATTGGGATCATCACACCATTTTGGGGGAACTATTACCTATTTTGGGACTCTCTTATAGATTTAATTCATGTCCATATGTTCAAAAATCCTTGTTTCATTCCCAAGAATGTGTCTGCAGATTACTCCTAAGTGGTCACTGATCATGAATACACATGGGTTCAGAATCATCTATATGTATCTAAGGTTATCCATTAATATAAAGATCTGTATATATCTGATGTTATCCCTCAATGATACCCTTTAGTGTAAAAATCATAGATTCCCCGGTCGTTTGATAGGATGATGCTAGTCTTAAGTCCTATGATGGAGCGCTCTGGATTTTATCATCATCTAGGGTTGGAATTTGTTTTTATGTTCATATCGAACCCATGAAATTGAATTCCTACATATCCTTGTGAGATGAATTAGAACCTACGTAGTTCTATGTCACTCAACTGGACACATCACCTTTTAATGCCATGCGATAAGGACTTGACCATACAGTTTAACTTCATGTGGTAAGGATGTTTAGTTGAAAGGTGAATAGTTAAGGATGGTGTGGGACTTATGTTAATGAATTTCAAGGGACCCTAAATAGAGGTGGTTTACTAAGATATATGTAACCCTACAGGACATATGTCTTGTAGAATGTTAGGGTGGATTTGAGTGTCCGGTTTGGACCTCTTAGAGGCTTCTTACGTATCCCAATTAGTTGGGAATAAAAGTCCTTGTAGTTTGGTTTTATTGGGACATAAACCTTAGATTAGGACCATCAAAGGGTTAATGATTGGGGCTTATTCATGGAGGTCTCCCATTTGAGAGGATTTTATTGGGGCTTATACCAAATATGAGGGCCATTTAGATTGATGTTGGGGCTTACATCTATGGAGAAGGTTCATGTGGTTTTTTTGGATCTTATAGATGCCATGATTTCCAACCACCTCTAAGTCCATGTGAGTCATTATTGGTGTGATAAAAAAGAGGAGGTAGTAGATCTGATGACCGAAAATCCCACTTCATCTGTTGATGGATGGAACTAGAGCTCAAAGGGGGAGAGAGAGCGGGGGGGGGCTTTAAGTGTGCCCATTTCCACTCCTGTTTTGATATCTATTATATTCATATTTAGGTATATATTTAGATACCTCTTAGTCTGGATAAAAGAGGATAAATAATGACACCTCCCTCAAGAAATGCTAGGGGATTACCTTAGGAGGAGTTCCATGTGATCGTTCCCAAGAGAGAAGGGAATTTGCAACACTGGCCCTCATCAAAGGGAAGGGATAGAATCTCCTTTCAATCCATATAATGGTGAGGTTCACATGGGTATCCCGATGTTAGAACTTGCATTAACCTAGGAAGATAAACTTAGGGTCATTTTGAGGGTCTGCTTCTTGGAAAATATTACCCATGTGATTACACTTACCACGGGTATGTAAACTCAAGAGGGAACACTTATGTGCCTAGTGATTTTATAATAAATGTCTAGTGGATTTAGAAGATTCCTTGTTCTGATTCCATTAGACTGGTTCATGAAGGGGCCACCATAGGTATGGATGGTATGATAGAAGGGAGTGATTGGATCCTGAGAGTGAAATGCCCTAGGATACCACATGTCATGTAACATGTTCTTACATGGGATGGGCTTCCCTCTGCATAGCGTGGTGCTTTTTGGGTGAGGGTTCCATCCACATACCATTATGGTATGTGGACCTAAGTTTGGTCTGCCTAGATCTTTTCTCTAGGGGGCTTGGTTTTATCTATGTATTATGGTTCTATATAGGATCAAATTCTTCTCTCATAGTGATTTTCTACATGGGGAAAGGTTCCAACCATGTACCATGGTTCTATGTAGGATAGAGTTCCTCCCACATAGTGATTTTCTACATGGGGTAGGTTACATGCCACATAGCATGGTGCTACACGGGATCATGTTCCTCTAGCATAATGATTTTCTATGCAGGGTAGGGTTTCACCCGCATATCTTTTTGTTATCTTGTCCACCTGGTTTCCAAGGGGCCATTGGTTCTATGCTTTATAGGAAGTATGCTCATAAATAATATTGAGTTCGCAGACTGCCAATTGATTTATTTTATCCTCTTTAATTTTATGTGGTGTGTTTTACCTATGGGAAATCATTAAAGGGTTCCATCCTTTGCAGAGCTATCGATCTCTCCATCTATGAATCTTTCGATTCCTCTATCCTTCCTTAATTTATCCTAGGGTTCTATTTATATAGAAATAGGGGAACTGGATACATTCATGGCTGATCATCTATGATGAGGCTATGATACCTCTTTTGCAGAATCCCATGAGAGATACCCGGCCTAAGGATAACTTAGTCAGAGGGGGAATGGGGTCTTTGGGGTAGAAATCACCACCTCCATCCAACGAATGACTTTGTTTTATTCGCAGGGATCCGTCGATACCGCCTTTCTCATTGACCATTTTAGTTTGTGGGAGATAATCATTTGTGAGGCAGAACTCTCCACCTTCTTCCCATAGAGGATTTTAGTTTCTCTTTTGGAAGCTAGCGTCATCATCTCTATCTCATGAACTATTTAGTTTGAAGGAACCTCATGAAGTGGATCTTTATTCAAATTAGTGATCCATGAAGGATTTACACTTCATGGAATCCTTACTTTCTTTTCCATTTACACTCCTTTAAACATTTTTCTTTAATTATTCCTTTGATTTTTTTTCTTCCTTTACCAAATCGGTGAGATTATTTCTATTCTATTTTTCAAAGTTTTCAAGACCCAATAAATTCTTCCCATTAGAATGGGTTATAATTGGGATGAAGAGGAGGATATTCTAATGTATAAGTGGTCTTGATTTGAATAGAAGATCACATAATGCTATAATTTTTTCCTAAGAAAATGTAATTAGTATGCATAGTTTGACTATCTCTAGGGTTACATGAAATACAGTACAAACTTTGTGTCTTTTCATGTTATAAACCTAATTTTTTCCTAAGTCCACTATGATGTGGGCTTAGCAGGTATAACTTGACTTTTTATTAGGCCAACATTTGTAGGTTTTCAACCTAACAATATTTGTGTCTCATTATTTCTTTATTACTCAATATTTTTCCTAAACCATACAAAGTTTAGGTATAGTGAGATGATACTTTAATTTTCTCTAGGATTCCCTTTGTGGGTTTTCGACCTAGTGAGTTCCACATATCTTTTCATATGAATTTTAAAGTCTTTCAAACCAGACTAGCATTACTGATGTTTTAGATTGAACAACCTTGATCATGAATTGCAAGGTGAGGTCCCCAATATGGTTTATTGTAGAAGAATATCCTAATGGTTTTTAGACATTAAATAAATGAGGGATTTTTATTGACCCTATACTTATGAGTTTTGGATTCAATACATGATATGGGACATGAAATCCATTAAGGCATATGAAGTTAAGAAGATCCTCTCATGAGGATGAATTTGTCTCTGGTTTCTAGACCCTTTTTGAGGGAAACTTGTGTAGATCCATCAAGGAATATTTTTCACAATCAAAAAATGGTTTCCCCAAGACATTGGCCCTCCATTTTTTGATGGCCAGGTGATTTTATGAAAGGTTCATATTTTTTTAAAGACCAAAGAAGGTGGCTTAGGAGTGATGTATAAAAACTATGATGGTATCTATATTGTCATTGGATGGGAAACCATTCATGTACGGATTTGGCTTATGTAAAAGAGGGTTAAAACATAGTTCATTTTATCATCTTTAAATTTAGACATTGGTGGTTCATTTTAATATCTTACTACAAGGATGTTCAAGATTTACCACTCTTCTCTGACGAAAGGGGTAAACCATTAGTCCTTTTCATGGTAAAATTATAAGTAATGTTCTATAATATTTATGCATGAAGGGGAATAAAGGGCATAAACTATAATCTGGGGGGTTTTGAATCTAAAGCATGATATGTGACATAAACATCCTAGGGCATACTGAGGTAAGAAAAGAATCTCCTGAGGAAGATTTTTCCTCTTATTGATAGGCATTTTTTTGGGAAACTTATGTATACCCACCGAGGTATATTTTTTATATTCAAATAGAGGTTTCCCCAGGTCATTGACCCTCCATCTCTAATGGTCGGGGAAAATATGAGGATTCAGACCTTTCTAAACACAATTTTTGGTCTGTGAAAGGAGGTTTCCTGAGCCTGAAAGGGGAGTTTCAAGCCATAATTCCCTGTGAAATGGATGTAAGTGTTTCTCTTACATATGTATGAGGGGATTTCCTATGCAGGTTTATCCCATGCACAGGAAAGTCACATTAGTTGTGCAGTTTAATGTCTTTTAGTGAGAACATTATTATGATAGTAGGAATCAAGCTGAGTGTAATTTTCTAGAGGGTTCCTTAATATGTGGATCTGATTCATGCATATGGGTGGGTAATTTTTATCTTGAATACAATATCACTAATGGGTTAAGTCTCATATTGGACTTTCCTATACATATTTATTTCATGCATAAGAACATGGGGGGACATTCTTTTCTATGTTTGTAAATTCCCCATGTAGGTCTTCCCCATACACTAAGAAGGAGTTTTTTTGGACATGGAATGGTGGGTGGCTGATGTCGGGAGCAATGTCCTCTTAGATGAGGGAATTTTTATGGTTCTATGTAGTTTATCATCATATATATAGGATGGTGGTAGCATAGTTTAACGTCATGTTGTGAGGAAAAATTGAAAGTGTTCTAATGAGAGGTTCATGGAACGACTACTATGACCAGACTTAAATAAGGACCTAAGAGGCCCTATTTCATTCCACACACTCTTAAAAGGAAACTCAGGCCAAGGTTTCATAAGCTTGAATGTATTTTCAACTAGTTCTAAAGATGAAATGTTTGTACATCACTATGTATCTCATATGGGTGGGAATCAATTCATACTTAGTTCTTGAGAAAACTCCTTGTATAGGTTTAGTCCATTTATAGGGAGAGGGGAATTTTTAAATGGGTAGTGCCTAGACTAGGATGTATAATCCAAGACTCACTAAATATCCTACGTTGATAAGAATAAATCCATGTTTAGTTCTTGAGGAACGGTATTGTTTAACTTCATGTGGTAAGGATGTTTTATCATATAGTTTAATGTTTTTCAATTGGGAAAATTTCCATAAAGTTTATCATCATGTGGATAGAAAGTTTTATCGGAGGAATAATGAATGAAATTTAGGCTAATCAGTCCAGGATGTTCTGACATGATTCAGATGTGAAGGGGGGAGATATTGTAAAACTTGATCTTGGGGATTCTCAGATCAGGTTGAATGATATGTGGCATAGAATCCATTGGGGCATATGGAGATTAGAATATCCTCTCCTGAGGATGAATTTGACTTTGGTTTATAGGAATTTTTTGTGGGTAACTTATGAAAAGACACCAGGGAATATTATTCATAGTCAAAAAAATGTGTCCTTAGGACACTGGCCTTCCACTTATAATGGCCATAGGAGGATTGAAAAGATCCGAAATTACCTGAGGCACAGAGTCTGATAAATGGAAAGGATGTTTTTGGATATGCAAGAAACATCCAGAACATAATTTTCCATGAAGTATGAATCACCTTACATATATTTGACTTATACATAGGGGTAATTTTGATTCCATGATAGATCCCTAATGTGGAATCCATATTTGAAACCTTCTGCACAAATCTATATTTATATGTAGAATATGGGGGTATTTTTTTGGTTTTTCTCTGTGACTGTGACTAGGATTCAAGACCTAAGCATCACTATGTATCTCGTCGAAATGAGAATCAAGACACATATATTTATTGATGTACCATGTTGTTTAATGTCATGTGGTAATGAATTTGGTTTTCCTTTTTAGGTCTTGATACCAGGACAATGGAAACCCCGCTTGAGGTTGATATGCCTTGATCATGTGTGGAATCCCCTATCGAAACTCCTAATAACATGTGATATATGCTCAGTGTGAGAAATAAGGGGCGGAAAATATTTATTCCACCACATAAGGGTGAAATAATAAAGGATAGGGGTATTTATTATTGAGGAGGATAGGCCCCGGATGTAATATCTGAGAATTTATACGTACCTTGTTGGGATGAGGATCAAGACATATTTAGTTATTAGAAATTTCCCTATACAGATCTTGTTCGTATAGAGGTGGGGAATTTTGTGGTCCTTTTATTGCAGTTTGACCAGGATATAGAATCCAGGAATCACTACGTATCCTAAGATGGTAGGAATCAATCCACGTTTAGTTTTTAATGGGAAGGATCCCAATATAGGTCAAGTCCATACGTGAGGAGGGGACATTTTTTCTTGTGGTGGTCCTAAAAATAGGGCATGTTAAGGATTACCTTACATTGACTTGGATTGTATGTAGGGGAGAGGGTATTTTATGTGTTTCACAGCTGGACCTGAAGCATATGATCTAGAAATCACTATGTACCTCATAGAATGAGAATCAAGACACACGTAGTTATTTATAGGAATTCTCCCTACGTAGGTCTAGCCCATACACAAGGAGGGGGGGTTTTCACTTCTGTGGTGGCTGGAGTAGGAGGTAATATCTAGGCATCACTATGTATCATGCCTTAATAGGAATCAAGTCGTACATAGTTATTGAAGTTCCATGCACCGATTTGACCCATGTATAGGGGGAAGGAGGCATTTTTAACCATTATTTTGGGGTGGATAGACTAGGATGTAATATCCAAGCATCACTGCATATCCTACATGAACAGGAATGAAGCCATACATAGTTCTTGAAAATGAGGCTTCCTACATGGATCTAGCTCTCACATACGAGCAGGGGCATTTCAATTTTTCCCACACAGATCTATCTCATGTGTGTGAAATTTTTTATTGAAGAAATGACCACTATGAAATTTAATGTCATGAAACTACGATGATTTATACTACAGTTTAATGTCATGTGTTTAGGATATTGGTAGCACAGTTTAATGTATTGTTGTAGGGACAATATCCATGAAGTTTATAATCATGTGGTTAGTATGTTAGTGGTTGTGTAGTTTAACATTGCGTAGTAAGGACATTACATCCTTTAGTTTAACATCTTGTGATCGGGACATTGGAAACCTTTGGCTACATGAAATATTTCTTTAAGAACCTTACATTGGTATGAGATATAATGAGTTTTCCTTCCATTGAAATTAAGTAATGAGATCTATTGGAGTAGACCTTGTGTATAACATATGGTCCTTACCATTTTGGTTCCAATTTTAGAGGTTTCTTTTCTAGTATCATCAGTGTTTTGAGAACTAACACCATTTCTCCATTGAGGAAAGATTGGATGTTGACCTTTTTGTTAAAGTATCGTACAATCCAGTTCTGATAAATCTTCAAATGATTCAAGGTATACAATCTCTTTTCATTGAGTCACTCTAGTTCATCCATCCATTTCTATGATTTCTCATCTATGGATAGTTGATCACATATTGAAATGTAGAGTGAGGGAAGTTGAAACTCGATAGGTAGGACCTCCTCTATCCTATATACTAATGAGTATGGGGTTTCCTCATTGGCGGTGTGATTCATGGTTCGGTAGGCCCATAGAGAATGGAGGAGTTTTTTTTCATGATTTCTTATCCTTATCTACCATCTTTTAGATTATATTGGACAGGGTCTTATTCAAGACCTCTATCTACCAGTTAGTAGCTACATGGAAGTGGAATGAATGGTTGGTCTTGATGTCTTACTCCTGGTATAATTTCTCCAACTTAGTAGAACATAAATTGGTTTCATTTTCCATCAATATAGTGTGAGGGACACAAAATTGTGTGATTATATTGGATTTCACGAAACTGACAATATTTCTTTCCTCGACCTATTTAAGTGGTATGTATTTTGCCTATTTGGAAAAGAACTTGGTTTCTATGAGAATATACTTGACTTTTTTGGCCATAATAGGAGGATATGGTCCCATAACATCCATTCCATATATGGAAAATGGTTAGGAGTACTTGGATGTGTAAAGTAACTTTGGGGGTTGGTGGATGAAATTGGAATGATCTTGGAAGGAATGGCACTTCTTGGTGATTTTAGTGTTGTCTTGCATTACAGTGGGCCAATAGTATCCAAGGATTTGAATTTGATGGGAAAGATTGGATCCTGATTGGTGAGATCTACAAGATCTGGCATGCACTTTCTTCATGATGGTGATGATCTCTTCTCTATTAATTCCTCTAAGAATGACCCCATCGAGGCCTCTTTTTTAGAGTTCTTTTTTATGGTTAGTGTCTCCATAGAGAAAAAAGTTAATTGCTCGTCTTCGAATTTGTTTTTTTCAGCTCTGTCCAGTAGGAGATCTCCTTTTTGAAGGTAATATATAATGGGTGTCATCCATCTGGTGGTAGGACTATATGGCTCAAGGATGGTTCTAATCTCACTGATATCCTCCATGTTATCCTGAATGAATAGTGATACCAGCTGGCATTGTGTGATACTGATGACTATTTCATCCCGATCAAGATTGGCCAAAGTTGTGGTTTCATTTTCAATGCATCAGCCTGGGCATTTTGAGATCTGGGGACATGAGTCAATGTTAGTTTGAAGGGTAATTTTTCCATTAATCCTCAAACATTTTCTACCGAAGGGATCATTTATTCCTTTTTTATGGCATAATCATTGTTTACCAACTTGATGAGTAGTTATGAATTCCCTTTGACCTTAAAGTGATTTACTTATACTTGAAGTGCCAACTCTAACCTTGTAATGAGATCCTCATATTCTACTTCATTATCCATGCACCCCTATAATAGTAGGAAAGAGTAAGGCAAAAATTCCTTTGCTGGAGATATGAGTACGACTCCCATCCCCACTTTATTAAGTCTGGGGCCTTCCATACTTTTCCCTATTGAGATTCTAGATGCACCATCGAAATGAAGCTCCCATATTTTGAGATCTTCATTTACATTGAAAAACTTCCAATTGGGTAATTCAGTGACTAATGAAGTTGTTTCTTCCAAGAGATGTTCTTCCAGGAAATCTATGAATGTATTTTTGAGGTATTAATTATATGTTTAACTGCTTTAGAATGACCTCACACCTTGACAAGCATTCGATCAACATCGGATAACTGAGAATGTACTTGGGAAGGTTTCTATAAGAAACTAGATGAACCTCATGACATTATATGTAGTGCCTCAGTTTTTAGACTACAAATATTAGTATTAGATATCACTTCTCAATATTTGAGTAATGATTCTTTGAATCGATCATGATTTGGATGAGATATTAGTGGTTATTTTCAATATCATAATATTTATTCTATGCGAGGAAGGAATCCATAGGTCATTCTAGGGTAGTCACATACAAAATTAGTGGTCTTCCTTCGATGAGTGGAATTGGCACTAAAAGGAATAAGAGATACTACTTGATACTGTCAAATACTTTCTAAAAATCATCATTCCATTGATATTCAACCCATTTTTTCATCAACCTGGTAAAGGGAAAACATTTTCCTGGAAGGCTGTCTATGAAGCATCAAATGTAGTCCAAGTGTCCCAGAATTCCTCTCAACTTGGTGAGGTTGTGAGGAGGTGACATGACAAGGATAGCTTTTTTCTTCTCATGGTCGGATTTGATGCCACGATGGGATATGAAAAATCCAAGGAACTTCCCCAAGGTAACACTTAAAGCACATTTTAAGGGATTCGTTTTTAGACTACGTTTTCTTAATTTGTTGAAGATGATTTCAAGATATGGTATGTGGTCCAATAATTGTCATGATTTAACCACCAAGTCATTAACATAGCATTTGAAAAACTCTCCCATGAAGTTTTTGAAGATGTGATGCATGAAACATTGATATGTGGTGTTGACATGCTTCAAACCAAAGGGAATCACCTGATAACAAAAAACTCCCTGGGGGGGCCTGATAGTGGTGGATTCTTCATCTTCTCAGGACATTTTTATTTTATTGTATCCTAAATAATAGTCCATGAAGGGATATCCTAATATTTGGTTGTTGTATTTATTAGTAGTTATGTAATTGGGACCAGGAAATCATTTTTCAAGCAGTGTTGGTTGAGATCTCTAAAATAAATGAAAACTCTGATTTTTTCTATTTTTCTTTTATATGGGGATGATATTGGTCATCCAGATAGGGTATTTGACCACCCAACTGAAGTTGGATCTAATGATCTTGTCAAATTCATCCTCTATCTTAGCAGCATCCCTTGGGTGTGTCCTTATGGCTGGTTATTTATAACCTCGATGATCTTCTGGAAAGCCTGGGTGGTGAGTGGCCACTTCGGGATCGATGCTTGGAGTTTCTATGTAGTTCTAGGAAAATAAATCTCAATGTTTCCTTATGAAAAAGGTATATACCTCTTTATATTCAGAATAAATGGATTCACTAATCAAGGTGGGCCATGGATCTTATTTCGTACCTAGATTTATTTACTTTATCTCATTAATGGTGGTATAGACACATTTCTGGAATACTAGAGGGGAATTCGTATGGTCTTCTTCATCTTACTCTTCCTCCTACTATTCTTCTTCCTCTTGTTCCAATGGAGAAAATATTATTGATATGATCTGTCTAGAGTTAGGAGAAGAGTGAAGATCTTATCATTCGAAGTCTAAAGTGACTTATTCTTACTCGACTGATAGTGGGGGAGTTTTTGTATAAGATGGAGTGAGGGATGAAAGATTGTTTTCTTCCACTTCTACCTCAATGGTTGATATATGTATTTTATAGAGATTTGAATATGGTTTTAGGGTGTTTCCATCCGATCATTCATCATCATATTAGGGTTTAAAAGATTCATCAATGCTGCTAAACTCAGTGGCCATGATTGAGACCATGAAGACTATTGGGTATGCATCCGAGCTTAGAACCACACACCCAACATGGTTGATCGGAAGTATGTATTATTCATCGAGCTATTTGAAGGGGTTAGCTGGGAACATCTCCAAACCATTTGGGGTGGTGACCCAATCAATACCATCGACTAAGGGTCACTTCCCTTTCTGCTCATAGAATCCTACATCCATATAGTGTGACTCACATGATTCAAACAAGGCCTTGTCAGTGTACAACATCCCATTTTATATATTAGTGAAATATTAGATGTAGTGGTGGTAAGATGAAGGAATCACAACATGTTGATGCAACCAAGGCCTTCCTAGTAGGACATTGAAGGTCTTTTTTTAACCACTGGAAATTATGAGTTGGCTATGAGGTCCCCAAACTGAGTTTTGAGCTTGATTTGGACAAATGGATTATTCTCACTTTTTTAATATCCCAATAGGGTTGTTGATGAAGGTTCCAGGTTATCCTCATTGTAGCCTAGATGATGAAGTGTTCACACTAGAATGAGGTTGAATCTAGATCCATTATCAATGAAGACTTTCTAAATATCAATACCATTTATCATGTTGGAAACATATAAAGGTTTGATGTGTCCCTGTGTAATGGCGTCTTCATCTTGATCCATGAAGGAGATAACTACATGGAATTATACAGGTTTGTTCTCTATCTGATAGACTTATGTGGTGGAGACTTTGGCTTTAAACTCTTGGGGGGCTTAGCAAAGATTCTTTGAGTGCTTCCTTGAAATCTTTTAGTAAGCTTAGGGAATCCAGGATTGATAACTTGGCTAGTCCCGAGGCTAATTTTTTCTATATATCATACTTATGATCTAAAGGTCGGTGCTTCCTAGCATGGGGATTCTCTTTGTCATGCACTTTAGGGGCTTGGGTATTGGATATAGATGGACCGGCCCCCAAGACAGGACCAAGAAGTGCTCCTTTACTTTGTGGGTCGGGTCAGGAAGGTATTCTTGCATGCCTTGAGTGATTAGAAAATTACTCCTCCTATGATGGATATTCCAAAATGATCAGGCTAGAATGGTATCTGGTAGGTACGAGGGGATTTTAATATTCCTAATGGGTCCATTGAAGGGATCTTCCACAATTTTCTACAATATTCACGGCTTGAGAAGGGGTGTGGACATAAGCCTGATTTCTAACATAGTTGTGTCTTACTTGATATCCTTGGTTTTTGTGGCCTCTTGATCTAGTTCCCTGATTGGGTTCAGGTAACTCAGGTTCATATCCACACTCATCATTAGATAATGGGTCCATTAAGTTAATGAAATTAATAGATATTATGATCAACTCTTCATCTGATGATGAAACTTCCTGATTGACTCCTTCTGATGATGTTGTTTGGCGAGGTGGTGGTCATGATTTCAGATCTGATGGAATAAAATATTAGAGGGTTAAGGATAACTTTTTAGATAACATGAGTTCATATTCTTTCACATTTTTACTAACTTTTTTGGTCAAACTACTTCTTAAACTGTCGAATTTTGGAGGGTTGTGGGGATGAGGATGTCATCTGCGTTGCAATAGTAACTGTTGGGGGTATAGTTTGTTACTTCATCTGTGCTTGGAGTATGCCATTATCTCAGTTGAATTTTTTCTGATTCATACAAATATCGAACTTATCATCCCTTCTGTTAAAAACTTCTTACCATTACTCCCCTTCATCAGGGTCGGTGGTGGAAACATATAACACTTGTGCTGGCAGTGGTCCCAATTTGACTTCCCCAGAATCTATCATTCTTTGCAGGAGGACCTTGAAGATGAAACATTTATGAATGGTGTGTCCTAGTATCTGGTGAAAGGGACAATAATTTTCTGGGTCATCAAGACTGAATTCTTCATCCCTTTTTGGCTCGGTTGGATGGAGAAAATGACAATTCATAGTAGCTATAAAATAGCTATAGACTATATCATATTGGAACAAGTAAGTTTTATTACTTCATTCCTTGAACTAATTTCTCATGGGTCCCCTCCTCTCATCTTCTCAAGGATGAGCCTTATGTTGGCTCCTATGGGTCCATGTATGATACAGTACAGGCCTTGGAGTTGGGGCGTGTGCAGGGGATGGCTTAACCATAATGAAGGCCACTTCATCTTTTCCAAGTATTTTTTCCAGGACCAGTGGGGCCACCCGATATTTAAGCTTAGTCTATTATAAGGATTATTCTATTATTTGGGAAACATAAAAGAAATTATGAAACCCACTTGTATATTTTACTAGGATTAGTGGTTTCCATATCTCATCACGAAGGTTATTGATGCGCATAGCAATCATCTCATCATGGGGAGCGATCAGTTCAAGGAGTAGGTCGTCACTTTTCATATGGAAATGAAGTCTAAGAATCTATCATTATCGCCCTAATTTTAGTTCATCAGGTCACTGAATATCATATTTGGCAGTGTTGAGCTGAACAGAACAAGGAAATGTCACCATAGATCCTCCCATCATGTTATCGACTCAGCTAGAAAACTGGTGTACCATACAAAGGATTAACATTGTATAGTTCACACAAAGCATTTGATATTCACTGCTTCTTATTACTCTGAGGTTACTATCATGGGATAAAAATAAGATTCATAATACATAGGATATTTTTCCAGTTCACATGATCAATTGAATATTGGGAATATGGGGTTCCCAAAATTTGGTGGTGGTGGAGTATTACTCACCTAGTTAGGGCAAGGTCTTTGTTCTGGTTGTACTGGAGTGCGCAGTCCTTCCATGGATTCCAATTGATCTACCAACGACTCAATGGTATTAATTATCCCTTTATGTTCATCTTATTGAACCCAAGCTTGGATGGGAATAATAGGGGCAAGATCTGACGTGCTGGTTCTACTGGTACTTGAGGCAGATGTTCGAATGAGGGAATATTTGGTGGATTTTTCTACACCTATGTTGATTTTTTCCTAAATGTGGGGAAATATTGATATCCTTCCATGAGTGGGTCTAGGTATTTTGATGGTCTAGGTTCCATGTTGGGAAAATTTCCGATCCTTTCTTCAATTGTCGAGATCAACCCTTGTAGTTGAGGTACACCTTGAAGTAATTCAGCGTTGATTCGCCTCAACACTTTCATTTATTCATATTACTAAGAAAATATTTATTTGAGTATAGGGATCTCGTTCTTACTAGTAGGAGGATGTGGGTCTTGTGTGGCTTTATTCTTATTCATCCCTTTGTTAGGGACTTGTTGAGGAGGTGGAGGAGGATTGACTAGGGGAATGCCCAAAATTCAAGGTGGACTACTAGTTCCAAGTATACACACCTTCATTCTTAGTGTGGATCAGATTCTAGAAAGAACCATACTCTCCTTGATCTTCTTAATTTGAATCATTTTCTTTGTGGCTCGTAGTATTGTTGTCCATGACATTTAATAGTGCATAACACATTGTGGGTAGAGTACTAGTTGCTAAATTCTAGGGTCGTTGGAATCACTTATTGGATCTTTTCATATCATTCCAGGATCTTCTTCAGTCCTCTTTGTAAAGGTTAACTCAAAGGGAACCTCTGTATGTCTTTTTTGTATGCCTACCTTCTCAATGGAATGAGTCATGAGATGGGATGGAATGAGAGACCTCTCTATTTTTCATTCTCTCTGAACGGGAAAATATTGATTTTTGATGGATGGGTGGTTTATTTAAAAATTCCCCAGCCCTATGGGATGGAATTGCTCCCATTCTCTCATTGTTGTGACCTGTACCAAAGTTGTATGCCTTATGGGGGAATTTTTTGTTAAAAAATCCCCTATGCCTATGGGATAGGTCTGATATTTTACTGTATTGGTTTCTAATACTATTATCACTTTCTTAATTTCACTCATTCCCATTCAGGTGTGGACTGAGTATGTTGTTGGGTCTACATGTGAACTACTTGTTTCTGAATCCATTACCAATGCTTGGTGGTTGACTTCATTACTAGGAGAAGCCTGCTAAATGTTCTTGGTTTCCTAATTCAGGAGTTGTTCAATGGATTTCTCCCACCGTTCCTGACGCTTTTGAGACTTACTTAGGGTTGATCCTTATTGGGAATACTGCCTTTCAAAAACATGGATTTCATTTGATTTAAACATTGGGATAATGAAATTATAGGATTTAATTTCTAACGGGTCCTGTTATATGGGACATGAGGTGAAATTAAAATCTTCATGCTCTCCCCACCCTCAGATATGAACACCATATGAGGCGTCGTTAATAATATGACGCAATTTATGTAGCGCATGGAGGCAAGTTAGTTGAAGATATTTATTTTTTATCTCTAATTATGGTCACCGCATAGAGGAAAATACTTCTAGGTTGATTTAATGGTGAATATATTCCAATATTTTTACATGGTATGCATACCCATCATAGGGAAAGAATTTTACTTTCAACTAGTGGAGAGTTTTCCAGATATTGAGATGAATTTTTTGTATGAATTCTTCCAACAACTCTCTTGATATGTAAAATCGAGAAGTGTTTGTGGGAAAAAACATGACTAGTATGTCATCCTTAGCTAATTTTATTCTCACGAGCAATGTATCTTTTTATTCTTGCATCAGGGACTCCTCTACATGATCTTTCTAACTTGGATGTTTCTTGATGATTTGGTCATAATTTGCGAGGCTAATAGGAGTTTTTTGATATTTGAATGGTCTATATGTGGCTTAGAAGATGAGCGTAGCCCCGAGACCTCTCCTAGTTGAGAAAGGACGTCACTTGTTTTTGATAGGGTATATGACATGCTTGACCCCATCCTTCCAAGAACCTTGACATGTGATGGATTTCTTGCATTTGATTCAACAAGGGGAGGAACTTCCTGCTGATATAGAACTTGACTGCCTGGAGGACCTACACAGTTGATGCTTCAATGCAAAGGAATACCATCATAATTTTTTATCTGACTTCAGAGATAATTTTTTGCAGCATATACCCTGGGGAAGACCCTCAGGGTAGATGATAGAAAGGGGAGAACATTCTTGTTGAACTAAGATGTCACTATGGGGAGGACCTTCACAACTGATCCTATCATGGTGAGGACTACCATCATAGCTTGATGTCTAACTGCTGGGAGAATATATACAGTGTATACACTAGGGAGGACCATCAGGGCGGACAACAATAAGGGGAGGACCTTATTTCTATTCTATCTTTTGGTCACGAGGAGGGATAATGTGATTCTCATCAGAAGAAAGGCTCTCATGACCAATCATTTATTTACCATCAATTAATCCCTCATGGTGCATGATCTAAGGAGGTCCTTTAGAGAAGCTCGTAGAAATATATTAGGGAGGGCCTTCACAACTACTACTACCAATTCCATAATTTATTAATGGATTGATAGGATCCTGAGCCACCAGAGATAAGTGTTTGATGGCACCAAGAACTCCAACTTCTATTAGAGCAGGATCATGAATATGGTCTTCATTTTCCATTTTCCTTTGGCGCAATTTATTTTTGTGTGCTCTATTATGGTAAACTAGGGTCTCTTTCTATGGATAACGACCTTCATATATAGTTTCTTATTCAATTGAATCCCATAATGATGTTGAGATACGCTGGTAAGCATCCAGAGTTCTGATAGGGATATATGTCTGCCCTAGAGCGGCCACCGTGGTTTAACGGTGTTCCCTAGTTGGAATGGGTATTTGTGCATGATGTGAGTGTCCATTTATCACGTAATATGGATGATGACCCTCCTAGATGGTATTATGGATGCATGTATGCTTTTGAGTGACCATCTTATTGTGTGTATGAGCTTCCCCACTTAGGGAGGTGAGATTGTGGTCCCGGATCCTTACTATTGTTGTGGAAAAGATTATATATTGACAAGTTTGCATGATATGGTCGGGAATTGATGTCTGATCCCCCATCATTACCAATATGTGTTGAGAGAAATATTTTTTTGGAATGGGAATAAATACCAATTCCGATATTATAGTATGAATTTTTTTCTACTATAGTCCTTCATATTCTTCCAGTAGTCACTAAAAATTCTTCTATACAGGGCAGAGAAATGAGTCTACCCCTGGTTTAAATCTAGGATATGCTAGATTTTTGCTCTATTTGTCATATTATTTTACTGATGGGATTCATATTCATGAGTAGGGATTTGAATCTTCTCATTTTGTGTTGTATTTGTATAATGGGCTTAGTATGCATCCACAGGAATTTGACTATGCTTGTATTTGAGTGATATTGTATTTGACCGATGGGTTTCGTATTCATTGGAGGGATTTTTCCCTGCCTATATTTGGTTACCATCGTATTTTAAGGTTGGGTTTAATATTTACAAATAGTGATTTTCATCTTCTCGTTTTCTGCCCTATTTGGATGAAGATCTTTATGAGTGGAAGCATGAATTTTTACATGTTCATAGCTGATTTCCATACTATTTCATTGATGGGATTCATAGGTGGAAGTAGGAATTTTTTCCTACTCATAGTCGATTATCATCCTATTTTTTTGATGGGATCCATATTCATTAAAATGGGTTTTTATCTACCTGTAATTTTTCAACCTATTTTCATGGCGGGTCTATCAAATATTGATGTTGATTTGTTCCTGCTCGTAGTTTTCCACTATATTTACATGGTGGGATTTATAAGAGGGAGTAGGAATATACATCTTCTCATAACATTCTTATGTATTTGCATGATAGATTTCTTCCTCAGGAATGAGGATGACAACTTATTCCTAATCATATGATCATCATCCTCAGAGGGCCACTCTAGAGACTTAGATCCATAGAAATTCATTAGGAAACCTCAGCATGATATCCTCTTTAGATTAAGGATATCAGGATGCTCAGTGCTGATGGAGATGATTTTTGGCAGAGGCCCTTGGGTGGGACCCCTTGTGCTATTGGGATGAAATCATTGTTGATGACTGTATCATCCTCCCTAAGGTAATGGATGCACTCATTATTACGTTTTGGTGATAGAATCCCAAAATTATTGGAGGCAGAAAATGGATCCTCCTTGTTCTAGGTTTCCTGCCATCATTGGTTGGACGATTGATGGGGCTTCATAGCCTAGAAGTTCTACATTGTTTCCTTATGGGTAGGGACAGTACCATTTTGATGGTACTCTCTGACTAGTGCATTTCAAAACCAGCATTAAAGATGTTGGGTGGAAGATGGAGTCATGTACTTTATCAAGGACCCAGCTGTCTCTGTGGTCGCTGACACATTTTTCTGAGAAAATTGTCAACATTATATTGGATTTAAGGAATCTATATGAATTTATTGCAATATGTGTGATACATACACACAAAAATACTCATCAAAGTATCACCTCATGACCAGATGCATAATTGATGGTATTATATGTCACTATTCCAATTTGGATGTGGAAGGGGTCGGGCATGGGGTAACACTGCCTCCTTGGTTAAGAATTCATGTATGTTTCACCGTCTTTATTTCACTCAATGATGCGAACAAAATGGATTGATGGATTATAACCCAATTATTTTTCACTGGAGTCTTTTCACATTAGGTTCACCATTTTTGTTTCTCCTAAAAGCATTAATCTGAGGTTAGGAGTGAAATTATTTTATGGGTATGGGGCAGTATATCCTTTTTATGTTGTGAAGGAGGTGTCATAGTCAAGTTTCTTACATTGGGTTACCATTTTGTTTTTACTTAAGGAGTTTTTATGGCCTGAATGGTTGATTTTAGGGGTTTTATTTGTGTGAAATCACTGCATTTGGATTCAAGTTCATCAGACGGTCTCTAGAAAGTTTTTTTCATGGGGAATTAAATTTCCAATGGCTCTTATTTCCATGATTCATGGACCTACTTTCCAAAGGCTGGTGCTCATTGGGTAACTTTTCCAACGACACTTAATAAATCACATTGGTTTAGAGGATGGGAAATCATTCTCATCGAACCCTTTTGGGGGAAATATTGCCTATTCTGGGACTCTCTTATAGATATAAGTCATGTTCATATGTTCATGAATCTTTGGTTCATTCCCAAGCATGTGTTTGCAGATTACCCCTTGGTCGTGACTGATTATGAATACGCATGGGTTCAGAATCATCTATATGTATCTGAGGTTCCCCATAAATAGATGGATCTGTATTTATTAAATTTTATCCATTAATTTTACCCTTTATTGGAAAAATTAGAGTTTTCTTGGTCTTCTATTGGGACAACGTTGGTCTAAAGTTGTATGATGGGGCGCTCTGGAGTTTATCGTCATCCAAGGGTGATGGAAGTCATCTTGATGTCGGGATTGAACCCATGAAATGGGATTCCTGTATATTCTCATGAGATTAATCAGACCCCACGTAGTTCAGTGTCGCTCAATTGGACACATCACCTTTTAATGTCGTGTGATAAGGACTTGACCATACAATTTAACATCATGTGGTAAAGACATTCAGGTGAAAGGTTCCTGGTCAAGAATGGTGTGGAACTTTGTAGAGGTGAACCGAGGGACCTAGAAGAGAGGTGGTCACCCGATATGGATGTGACCCTCCCAAAAATATGACATGGAGAACTTTAGAGTGGATTTGAGTGTCAGTTTTTGACCTATAAGAGGCTTCTTACATATCTTGATTAGTTAGGAATCAAAGCCCTTGTAGTTTAGTTTGATTGGGAATAAAACCTTAAAGGAGGTCCATCAAAGGGGGAATTATTGGGGATTATTCCTAGAGGCTTCCCTTTTGAGAGGATTTGATTGAGGCTTATACCGAATAGGAGGCCCATTTGGATTGAAGTTGGGGCCTACATCTATGGAGAAGGATCATGAGGTTTGTTTTGGGATCATGTAGATGTCATGATCACTACTCACCTCTAAGACCATGTGAGTCATGCTCAGTGTGACAAATAAGAGGAGGTAGTAAATCTGATGACTGCACATCTTGCTTCATCCGCTAATGTATGGAACTAAAGCCCAAATGGGGGAGAGAGAGATGGCTTTAGGTGTTCCCATTTCCTCTCTTGTTTTAATATCTAGGATAGTCATGTTTGGGGATCTATCTAGATATTCCCTAGGCTGAGGCGAAGAGGAGAAATAATGTCACCTCCCATAAGAAAGTCTAGGGTATTACCTTGGGATGAGTGCCTTGTGATCCTTCCTTATAGAGAAGGGAATTTTCAACACTAGCCCTCATCGAAGGTAAAGAACAATGTCTCATTTCAATCCCTAGAAAAGTTAGGTTCACATGAGTTTCAAGAGGTTATAACTCACATTACCAAGGAAATGTAAACTTGGGGGCATTCGAAGGGTCCACTCCTTAGTGAAGATTACACACATGATTCCGCTTACTAAGAGTATATAAACTCAAAATTACACGCTGATTTTCCTGATGATTTTATCATAAATGTTTGGTGTATTTGGAAGAGGCCTCGGCCAGATTCCATTGGATTGGTTCATGGAGGGGGCACCATAAGAACTGATGGTAAGATAAAATGGAATGATTGGAGACTAAGAGTGGAATTCCTTAGGATAACCCATGTCACATAACATATTATTACGTGGAATGGGATTACCTCCATGTAGTGTAGTGCTTTGCGAGTAAGGGGCCATCCAGATACCATTTCGGTGTGTGGACTTGAGTTCGGTATGCATAGCACTTTGTTACATAGGTCTAGGTTCCATCTGCGTAGCATAGTGCTATGTGGGATCAGATTCATCCCACATAGTGATTTTCTACGTAGTGTAGGTTTTTATCCATGTAGCATGGTGTTACGCCGGATTGAGTTACTTCCGCATAGTGATTTTCTTTGAGGGGTAGGGTTCCATCCACATAGCATAGTGTTACACGGGATCAAGTTCCTCCTATTTAGTGATTTACTATGTGGGGAATGGTTCCATCCGTATATATTCTTTCTATGTGGGCCACATAGTTTCCAAGGGGCCATTGGTTCTGCACTTTGTAGGAAGTATACCAGCGAAGGATGTTGATTTTGTAGACTTCCAATTGATTTATTTTTATCCAACTTAATGTTATATGACATGTTTTACCAATGGGAAATCATCAAAGGATTCCATCATTTTTGGATCTATTGATCTCTTCATCTGTCGATCCATTAAATATCATATCTTTCCTTCGGTTCTCCTATAGTTATATTTATATAGAAGCACATGAACTAGATACCGGAGTGGCCAGTCATATGTGATGTGGTCGCGAGCCCTATTTTATGGGAGACCACAGAAGATACCCGACCCACGAACGACTTAGTCAGTGGGGGCATGAGGTCATCATTTTCAAGTTGAAAATCACCACCTACATCCTACGAACAACTTTTTTTCATTCACAGTGATTCTTCAGTACTTCCTTGCTTGCAAAAAATTTTAGTTCATGAGAGAGCATTGTTTATGTGGTAGAACTCTCCACCTTCTTCCTGCAAATGATTTTAGTTTAGTTTGTAGAAGATGGAATCGCCATATCTATCCCATGAACTATTTAGTTCTTGGGATCCTCATGAAGTGTATTTCCATGGAGAGTGTCAATACAAAGAGGATTTACACTTCACGACATCCTTACTTTATTTTCCATTTTATCTTCTTTAATCATTTTTCCTTCAACTCTTACTTTGACTTATTTTTCTTCCTTTTCCAAATCGATGGGATTATTTATATTCTCTTTTTCAAAGTTTTTAGTACCCAACAATGATGATTTAGGGGATTAAAGTTAGATAAGGTTCAAACAAGAAGCACTCAATTAGTTTGAACAGAACAAAGTTTAGACCTTAGTTAAACACACTATATATTTACCAGTAATCAGAGTAAAAACTTTTTAGAAATAAATGTGATGAAAATGGAATCATTATTAGAAATAAAGAAAGACTTTTTGATAAAATTTATTATCCATAAGAAGAAATAGATTATGGTAAATATTTTTCACTAGTAACTTGATTAGAACCTATCATAATCACATTAGCCTTTATATAACATCTTAAATTTACTTTATATCAAATGGATGTGAAAATTGCTTTCTTTGATAGATATTTTCAAGAGGAAGTTTATATCAAAAAATCACCTAGTTTTGAAGATGTTAAATTTCCAGACAAAGTATTTAAACTTACTAAAGAACTCTATTGATATAAACAAGCCCCAAGATCTTGATATGAAAGACTTAATGAATATTTTATTTAAAATAATTTTGTTAAAGAAAGTGTTTATCTAATCCTTTTCATAAAAAAATAATCAAAAACACCATTATTGTTCAAATATATGTTTTTGAAATTATTTTTTGTTCAACTCATAAATATCTTTCAAATAATTTTTTGAAAATTATGAAAAATATTTTTGAAATGAGCGTGATGGGAGAACTTAAATTTTTCTTAGTTTTCATATTTTTTTAAAAATGGAAGGAAATATTTTAACTCAACATAAATATATTAAAGATTTAATAAAATATTTTGGTTTTGGAAATGAATCAAAAAAATTACTCCTAGAGATACTTCTATCAAAAATGATATTGATGAAACCAGTAAATTAGTTGATCAAAAACTTTATATAAGTATGATCATAATTTTACTATATCATACTATAAGTTGAATAGACATAATTTTTTCAGTATTTATATGTGTGAGATTTCAAGATAATCCAAAAGAATCTCATTTGAAAGTGGTAAAACAAATTTTTAGGTACCATAAAGGTACTTTAGAAATTGGATTATTCTATTCTTCTAGAAATTATTATGTTCTCATATTTTAATCAGATGTTTTCTTTGGAGGGTGTAGGTTAAAAAAACTCCTTTGGGAACATTTCATTTCTTAGTAAAATATTTAGTTTCTTATTCCAAAAAGAAACAATATTCTGTAGCACTTCCCTCTACTGAAGAAGAATATATAGCGACCAAAATTATTTGTGCTCAAGTGTTGTAAATGAAACACATACTCAAAGATTTTTTATTGGGTTTTACATAAACTCCCATTATTAGTGACAATACTAGCACTACTACAAAATAGGCCTTTAACAGCACTGGCCTTTATCAGCGCTAGAAAAAAGTGCTAATATAGGGTACCTTTTATCGGTTCTTCTTTTAGTGTCGATAAAAGGTATCATTTATCGGTGCTTTATTAGTGCTGATAAAGGGTAACCTTTATCAGTGTTTTTCTATAGTGCTGATAAAAGGTACACTTTATTAGTGCTTTATTTTTAGCACTCATAAAGGGTACCATTTATTAGCACTTTATTTGTTGCACTGATAAAGGGATCCCTTATTAGTGCTTTCTAAGTGCTAATAATGGTCCCGAATAAAATGAAATAATTAAATAAATAAAAAATAAAAATGTGTTTGTTAAAAAAATATTAAAAATTTTATTAATTAAATAATTATTAATAAAAATGAATAAATATATTATACTATATATAAATTATAAATACTAATAAATAGTATATATTAAATATATAGAAATATATAAAATTAAAATTAAAAAAAATTCAAAATAAGTAAATTAAGAACAATATTAAACATTTTATGAATTAAATAATTATTGATAATATTAATAAAGAGTATATATTAAATATATATATATATATATATATATGAATGCATATAAATATGATTTATATAATACAAAATATTTATGTTTCACGTTATATAGTCATATATTTAGTGAAGAATGATTTATAATTAAAAATTGCAAAATATTGACTGATTGCATCGAGTAATGGAGTTAATTGAATGTCATTTTATTTTTCAATTAACAAGTATTAAATGTGTTTTATATTGAATTCACATACATATATGTGATTAATTAATTTTTATATACATCGCACACACACAAATATTTACATAATTAATGAAATCTTATATAGAAACGCATACACCAAATATTTATGTAATTTATTAAAATTTTATTATTCATTTTAGAATTTCATTATAACATGATACATTTAATATATGATATCTTTAATCAGTAAATTTTATTTCATTATTTTTAATTTTATTACAGTTAGGTATTAATTCATTTTTAATATATTTTTTGTTTATTTTTTATTTTTTATTTTTTAGGGTATTCAATCAATTTTTATTATTTATTTTTATATATTTATTTACTATTTTTTAATATTTTAAATATGTATACATATTTATTTCAATATATCTATATTTTTTAATAATTTATATTTAATTAATAAAACTTATCCATTTTTCAATATTGTTAGTGTACTCATTTTTAATTATTCAATTTCACTCAATTTTAACATACATTCACTTAAGGTTAAATATTCATTAATAATGTTAAAAATATATTTATAAATAAATATTTATAAATAAAAATAATTATAAATGTGTATTTACTATATTTATACATTTATATATTTATAACTATAAATAAATAAATATTATTTTAAGAAATATTATTTATATAACTGTAAACAAATAATTATATATATTTAAATATTTATAAAATTATAATAAATTTATTAAAATAATGAATATATTTACTATATTTATATTTATATATATTTATTAAATATATATATATATAATGATATAAATATATAAATATTTTTTTAATTATTTATATAAATATAAATAAATAATTATATATTTAAATAATTATAAAATTATAATAAATATATTTTAATAATAAATATATTTATTATATATATATATAATTATATAAATATATTTACAAAAAAAATATTTATAATTATAATTATAAATCCTTTATCAGTTCTTAAGTAATAATCACTGATAAAAGGAATCTTTATCAGCATTTTTTTAGAAGCACTCATAAAAGTGTCTCAGTCTATTTTAAGAACTCTAACCATCATGAACTAGCTGCGATATCCAAAGCTTTCCATAGAAGCCCCTTGTTGTCGACACTCCTTAGCTAAAATTTAGGTTCCAACGATTCTAAGGCTCGAATTCAAGGCTCGAACAATTCAAGGGTCAAACGAATCCAAGGCCCAAACAAAATCTAGGTTTGGTGATATCTCCACTTTCTCTCAGATGATTCAAAGATTCAATCCAAGGTGTATTATTTTCTCCTCCTCCTCACTAATTGATTACTTGTTTGGTGATATCTATTTGTGATTCATATCATTTTTTTAATCAGCAAGTCATAGCATTTTTTATCATCATTATTTCTTTTATTAATTAAACAACTATTTTTTCACACACTATAGTTTGATAAATTCTTCCCCTTAAAATTTTATCTTAAATATGATAGATATTGGTGATAATATAGGTGATGAATTAGTGACCACTAAAAATTTACAATGGGGTTCTCCTCATTCATTCATCTTGATAGATGTGAAAGCCAAGGGTTATTCTACTCAATTAATGGATGCCTCCAAGTAAATACTAGTCCTAAGGCATATGTGATAGTAATAAACTAGTTCCTTACATGGGAGAAATAGTCATAGTTGATTAGGTAAATGATATTTATCAATTAATTTTTATATACATCGCACACACACAAATATTTACATAATTAATGAAATCTTATATAGAAACGCATACACCAAATATTTATGTAATTTATTAAAATTTTATTATTCATTTTAGAATTTCATTATAACATGATACATTTAATATATGATATCTTTAATCAGTAAATTTTATTTCATTATTTTTAATTTTATTACAGTTAGGTATTAATTCATTTTTAATATATTTTTTGTTTATTTTTTATTTTTTATTTTTTAGGGTATTCAATCAATTTTTATTATTTATTTTTATATATTTATTTACTATTTTTTAATATTTTAAATATGTATACATATTTATTTCAATATATCTATATTTTTTAATAATTTATATTTAATTAATAAAACTTATCCATTTTTCAATATTGTTAGTGTACTCATTTTTAATTATTCAATTTCACTCAATTTTAACATACATTCACTTAAGGTTAAATATTCATTAATAATGTTAAAAATATATTTATAAATAAATATTTATAAATAAAAATAATTATAAATGTGTATTTACTATATTTATACATTTATATATTTATAACTATAAATAAATAAATATTATTTTAAGAAATATTATTTATATAACTGTAAACAAATAATTATATATATTTAAATATTTATAAAATTATAATAAATTTATTAAAATAATGAATATATTTACTATATTTATATTTATATATATTTATTAAATATATATATATATAATGATATAAATATATAAATATTTTTTTAATTATTTATATAAATATAAATAAATAATTATATATTTAAATAATTATAAAATTATAATAAATATATTTTAATAATAAATATATTTATTATATATATATATAATTATATAAATATATTTACAAAAAAAATATTTATAATTATAATTATAAATCCTTTATCAGTTCTTAAGTAATAATCACTGATAAAAGGAATCTTTATCAGCATTTTTTTAGAAGCACTCATAAAAGTGTCTCAGTCTATTTTAAGAACTCTAACCATCATGAACTAGCTGCGATATCCAAAGCTTTCCATAGAAGCCCCTTGTTGTCGACACTCCTTAGCTAAAATTTAGGTTCCAACGATTCTAAGGCTCGAATTCAAGGCTCGAACAATTCAAGGGTCAAACGAATCCAAGGCCCAAACAAAATCTAGGTTTGGTGATATCTCCACTTTCTCTCAGATGATTCAAAGATTCAATCCAAGGTGTATTATTTTCTCCTCCTCCTCACTAATTGATTACTTGTTTGGTGATATCTATTTGTGATTCATATCATTTTTTTAATCAGCAAGTCATAGCATTTTTTATCATCATTATTTCTTTTATTAATTAAACAACTATTTTTTCACACACTATAGTTTGATAAATTCTTCCCCTTAAAATTTTATCTTAAATATGATAGATATTGGTGATAATATAGGTGATGAATTAGTGACCACTAAAAATTTACAATGGGGTTCTCCTCATTCATTCATCTTGATAGATGTGAAAGCCAAGGGTTATTCTACTCAATTAATGGATGCCTCCAAGTAAATACTAGTCCTAAGGCATATGTGATAGTAATAAACTAGTTCCTTACATGGGAGAAATAGTCATAGTTGATTAGGTAAATGATATTTATCAATTATATAGAGTTATAATTAAGTTGGTACAACACATTAAGAAAAAAATTAAACACATATATGGTAAATCCCCCAAGGATTGATCATTGTTTCTAATAAAATTATATTCATAATCTTATATATTCATTATTACTATTATTTTTTATGCATCAATTTTCAAAATGACTTCATTTCCTTCATCACACATCTAATAAAAAGTATATATGTTTTACTTTAATCCATCTAAAAAAGATCATTCTTTAACATTTCCTTTTATTTCCAATATCATTTACAAGAAAAAAATTTATCTTAAGAGATCCACCATTTATGAAATAATAAGTACTCTGTGAACTTGTCAAAAATCTATAATTACATCAATTTACCTTTAATGTAAGATGAACAACCAATATCTAATATGAAACAATTTTTCTTTTGTAAATCCTTTATTGTGCCATCAATAATAAATTTCTCTTACATTCCATTATTTTTCATATAACACATTTCTAATTATTTCTTCACATTCATCTATGTTTTTAGAAAATCTTTAAAATAAATCATAAAATCATTTAATTTGTCACATGTTTAATATATTTCATTTAATGGTGGAAATTCATCATCCAAATTTACATATGAAGATTTTTATCACTTTGAAACTATTTTTATAAGAGTTAGACATCTCCCCTTTAGATTAAAACCTTTATATCTTCCATAATTACTATTATCAATCTTATTATGACTAAAATTTTATAATATATTACCAAAATCACCATAGAACCCATAGTTTCCTTGAAAATGAAATTTTATTATAAAGTCAACTCTTAGTTAGCTTGAAAATAGTACTTGTTTTCAACCTATCTTGACAAAATTCTTGAATCAATTTATCAACTAATAATTTTGATATGTTTAAAACCTTTATCATTATTAGGTATATTATTTTCCTAAAATTGTTTTTTCCATTCCTTATCAATTTTTAATTGAAATTTAAATTATAATTTTGATATTTTTTCAAATATTTGATATACCATTAATATTAAATGTAATAACTCCTTAGGTTTTTACATTACTTGTTCCAAAAAATAGAATGGAGGCTATCAAATTCTATATATGTTGGAATTATTATTTGAAATTATTTTTAGGTATTCATCATTCTAGGTATAAATGTATTGGATACACCCCTAGGAATCTATTATTACTATCCATTTAATTCTCACAAATGGGAGGCATTACCCCTTTTATTGAACACAATGGAGTACAACAGTCATCCTCATCAGCTTCATCACAAGAACAATTATTATTGAAATTTGTTTCTTGAGACTCATCCCCCATCTCTTTTATGTTTCTTGTACTACTATGAGCTGTATTCATCCCATGGATCACTAATTCTTATAGTATTTAAAGCAAAATAGGTGCATGTCCACAAGAGATAGAGGATGAGTTTCAAACAAAAAAATGCAATGATAACTATTCGCAAGATGTTATAATGAGGATGAAGCTTGTCAAGAACTTTCACATTTGGATGAATTCATAGTATAAAATCTACCATAGTGAATTAATTATTTTCTTAAATTCAATTGCCCATTTTCTTCAAAGTATACTGAAATTATTTGAAACAATCAAATGTTTACTTTCCCTTATTACAATTATCTATAACTTTCACCTTTGATAATGAATATATTATGTGTATTTATTTATTTATTATAAAAAATGAATATTTTATGACCCCAATAGAATTGATATGAATTTAAAATGGATTCACTCTAATAATTTTACAAAAGAAAATGAATATGTAGTTAAATAGTACATCAAGTTTTCAATAGAGCATGCATAAGACCCTTCTCAAATCCTTTTTCCATGTTTACATTGTTTTTATTCAAGAAACAATAGTCCAGAATAGTTGGAAGAACATTTTATTTGTCATGGAATAGATCATATATATAAACGTTGGACTAAAAATGGGTAAAAACTGAACGTGCACACCAATAGGTATGATATTACGGTTTATGGGACATTTGATATAAATACTAGTGTAAATGATAATGGACATCACATGGAACAAATGAAAATGGAAATTAAATATGACCTTCATGATTATAAAAAGCTGTTTGAGAAGTTAAATAGATATTCTAAGAGACCATTGTATACTAGTTTTACTAAATAAACAACATTTTCAGTTTTATCGAAGTTATATAATTTGAAAGCTAAAAGATGGTGGAGTGACACTGGCTTTATAGAACAAATTGGTCTCCAGAATGATATGCTACCAGAATAAAAGAAACTACCATGTCAAGCATATAATTCTAAATGAATTATATGTTCAATGGTAACGATATATAAAAAAACACATTATTTTCCAAATTATTTCATATTATTTTGCAAGGATCATGAATCACTCATAAAATTCCCTAAGTGTGGTGCAGATCGATTCAAGAAAATTGAATAAAGTCTTTAAAAATTTGTGTGGTAATTTCCTATAATTACATGGTCTATAAGACTATATGGATGTCAAGAAACTGCGAGAAAATTTACATAGCATGCATATACAAGAATTAAAGATGGGAACCTATGTCATCTAACAGATTCTCCTCAGTGGAAGAAAATTGATTCTGATTATCCTGAATTTGGAAATGATCTAAGAAACTTTTTTCTTATGTTATCAATATATGGAATAAATCCTTTGTGTGTTTAGATGGGTACTCATAGTAAATTTTCTATTATATTGGTAAATTATAACTTTCCTCCATGGTTATGCATGAAGCACAAATACATTATATTCTCTCTACTTATATCTTGACCAAATAAACCTGGTAATTAAATTGATGTCTTTTTAGATCCATTGATCGAAGATCTAAAATTGATGTGGGATATAGGTGTTACAATGTATGATGTTCATAGATGTGAATAATTCACATTGAGGTTCATATTGTAAGGGATGATAAATGATGTCCTTTCTTATGTAAATTTATCATGCTATAGCATTAAAGGAATATCGGGGTGTCCCATTTGTGAAAAATACACACACTCGGTTTGGTTGAAACATTCCTCGAAGACTATGTTTTTAGGATATCAAATTTATTTACCTTGATGACATTAATACTGATCCTGGATAATGGAATTCATTGGGAATATCAAACAAGGTACTACACCATATCCACTAACAATTGATCAGTTGTTCGATAAAGTAAAAGATACTGAAACTATTTTCAGTAAATCATTTTCAAAAAACCATAAAAAATCAGGTTGTGAGAAGATATCAATTTTATTTGAATTACTGTATTAGAATTGTTTGTATGTTGGAAATTTTCTTGATGTCATTCATATATAAAAAAATGTATTTGATAGTGTTATTTTCATGTTAATAAATGTTCCTAGAAAAATGAAAGATGACATCAAGGCTAGGTTAGACATGATTGACATGGGGATATGGGAAGAGTGGGCACCAGTGAAGGGTAAAGTGTGTACTTTTCTTCCTCCAACATCTTACACTCTATCCAGATAGAAAAATTTTCAATTTTTACTTTTCCTTAATAGTTTAAAAGTTACATATGAGTATTCATAAAATATAAATAATGTCATGATAATAACTAATTTGAAGTTATAGGGACTAAAATCACACGACTGACATGTTTTGATGCAATATTTGATGCATGTTTATTTATGTTGCATTCTGCCTCAAAATTTACAACATACATTAACCAAAATTTTCTTATTTTTCAAATCCATATGTAGTAAATTTATAGACCCAATGAAGTTGACAATCATGAATAAGAAGGTTGCAATCATATTATGTGAATTAGAGATGTTCTTCCCACCATCATTCTTTGATATAAT
Source organism: Viscum album (assembly GCA_963277665.1). Taxonomy (NCBI): domain Eukaryota; kingdom Viridiplantae; phylum Streptophyta; class Magnoliopsida; order Santalales; family Viscaceae; genus Viscum; species Viscum album. The sequence continues at coordinate 1,731,119,571 of OY728127.1, forward strand.
GGTTTACCTAATAGTTCACTTGGTTAGAGAGGTTCAACTATGTGGTCATATCCATCACAAATGGATGTACCCCTATTTAATAGTATATGAATATTTTGAAAGGGTATGTCAAGAATCGAAGTCGGATAGAAGGTTGTATTGATAAATGATATATTTTTGAAGAAGTTGTTGAATTATGTATTGATTACCTATCAGATGTTGACATAATCAATCTCCCAAATTCTTATCATAGTAGATTACTTATGGTAAATGTGATTTTTGGAAGAGATATTGTTACAATTACCTTGATGGAGTTGGAGAAAATGTGCCTTTATATTTAAATAATAGTGAAGATGTTGATTCATACATTGAATCCCACAAAGGAATCCTTAGATATTTGAATCTATCAAGGGATGAATGATGGATATCTAATACACATAATCATCTATTTATAGAACAGTTATGAGATCAAATTTATAAGGAGTTATCTAAATATTCTAATTCAATTTCTGAATGACTTCGATGGCTAGCCAGGGGAATGAATTCAAATATTATATCTTACAAAAGTTTTGTAATCAATAGTTATACATTCTATAAAAAAGAACATGATGATTATAGTAAAATGAAAAATAGTTGTTTTATGCTTGTGACAAAAGCGATGCAAATATCTGGTTCCAAGGATAGAAATAAAATTTAGGCAAATATTTTATATTTTTTCATTTTTGAATAGATATAAGAGTTAGATTATACAACATTTCCAGTGTTGATTTTCTATTGAAAATCGGTTGATAATATGAGTGTTGTAAAAGTTAATGAAATGGGATTAATGAAGGTGAATTTCAGTATAGAAGGGATAAATGACTAACCATTCATAATGGAATCATAATCATTGCAACTATTTTATGTCTCAGTTACAACAAACAATAATTGGACGATTTTACTACACTAATGACTAAAAGAAATGTCAGGTCAGATGAAAATTCAATCAAGGATGACCCTTTCATTGGGAGATCACAATTAGTTCATATAGGTCCCAATGTATACAATATATTGTATGTTATAGGGTATCACAAAGAGGGTATTTGGATTTTTGATACTGTAACCAAATCCCTAAAACCTTTAAAAAAATATAGTTCATTGAGAAGGTAAAATGTTTTTTAATATACTATGTTTTTCACATAATATTATATATTATATACTACATTAACATAATCTAAATTAAATGTTTTACTAATCATGTAGATAATGTCTTTTACACATGATTATGTTACCAATATTGTAGAAGAATAGACTATAATTAAGTAAACCCTTTGGGAAGATGTAAAGGTAATGTTAGGACATACTTTCTCTATTTTACCGAAAAATTATATAATGAAACATTGATTTAATTTTCATTATTACCTATAGAGTTCATTTATTTTAGAATATTTCTATCTATATTTTATGACTTTCTAAACCAGAACTTTCACATACTTATTCTCCCTCAAAAAAGATTTCACCCCTATAGTGTTGGCATTTATCGCTTTCCTTCAAGTTCTCTAAATTACCTTTACAGGAAGAGAAACGATGTTGCATCTTCTCAATCACAGCGGTAATCTTGATGTTTGCATAATAAAATCGTTATCTATATAAATAATGTATTGTTTCATATGTATGTTTAATTTATTTCTTTTTAGTACAACTCACATAATAATTATTTTCTTATATAGGTGGATTATTTTTTTCAGGTTGGGTTGGTTTGTTCGAAGTTGCTCATGCTCATGAGAGATTGGTCTTTAGGGATGAAACTGATATAATGAAAATAAGGAAATTGTTCAAGAATGCATACTATCATCATGAAAAGGTGATTTCCAACTACTTATTTAATTAAATTTTTAATCATTTTATCTATTATTTATAGGTTAAATTCCTTATCATTTTTATCTAATACTTATTTAGTTTTTTTCATAGATTTTTTAGGAAGTCATATTTTCATAGTTCATTTATTTTAAAAGATTTATATCCATATTTCATGCCTTTCTACACCAAAATTCCACATACTTCTTCTCCCTCAAAACCATTTCACCCCTATAGTGTTGGCATTTATCACTTTCCTTAAATTTTACTCCAATACCATGGTAGGAAAATAAAAAAAGCTCCATATGCTCAATCACGGAGGTAATATTGATGTTTTAATAGTAAAATCATTTTATATAGAATTAATGTATTTTTTTTATATTTATTTCTAATTGATTTATTTTTAGTATTACTCACATAATAATTATTTTCTTATACAGGTGGATTATTTTCTTCAACTTGGGGTGGTTTGTTAAAATCTGCTCATGCTCGTGAAAGATTAGACTTAGGCCCTGTAATATAAATAATAACAAAAAATAAATGGTTCAAGAATGTATACAACCATCATTAAAAGGTGAATTTTCACTGCTTATTTAATTAATTCTTTCATCATTTTATCTACTATTTCCCTATTAATTTTCTTATTATTTGTATCTAATTCTTATTTAGTTTTTCTCAAAGATATTTTGGGAAGTCATGTTTTTCTTTAAATGATCTATAACAAGCCAGAAAAGAGATAATATGTTCCATTTTTTCAACATTACTACATTTTCCATTGGATTTCTCTATCGAACTACCAACACCACAGTTCCATTATCAATATATAGTGTTGGATGTTCGATAATTAAATCCAATGGGAATTGTGGTAACATTTTCAATGAGGATTTTTGACATTTTTAGATGTTTAGTAATTATACACACATCAATACAACACAAAGTGTGACCGATATGACTTCAAGTGCTTCTTTTTATTTAAAATTGATATTAATTTTAGTAAAAAAGAAAACTAACATGCTCTAAACTGAGAAAACACTTTAATATTATTTTAATACTTTAAGAAAATTATACATAAGTAGTTTTTATGTTTAATAATTAGCCTAACCTCAATATGATGCACGATGTGACTGATATGACTCTAAGTGAATCTATTTATTTCAAATTGACATTAATTTTAATAAAAAATTAAACTGACATAATCAAAACTAAGTAAACACTTTAATATTGTTTTGATACTTTATTACAATGATATATAAGTCATTTGTGACATGTAGGAATTATCTTCACCTCAGTCTAATGTATGTTATGCCCAATATGACTCAAAGTGTCTGTTATCAGTTTAAAATTAACATTTTGGTTCAAAATGTGTCACTCAATTAAAACTATGAAAATTTAATTTTATTGTATTGATAATTTATTAAAATGATTAATAAGTTATTAATGACATGTAGGAATCATTCTCATGTCAAACAGATACATGATGTGACCAGTATGACTCAAAGTTCATGTTTCTAGTTAAAAATGACATTTTAGTAAAAAAGACAAGTTATGTACTCCAAACCAAGTAAACACATTTGTATTGTTTGGATACTTTATTAAAATGATCCCTAAGTCATTTAGGATGTGTAGGAATAATTATAACCTCAATCCTACGCATGGTGTGACCGTTATGACTCCAATTGTGTCTTTTTAATTAAAATTGACATTAATTTTAGTAAAAAAAGACAACTAACATACTCAAAACTAAGAAAATGATTATTTTATACTTTATTAAAATGATCCATAAGTCATTTTTTATTTTTATAAATCATCCTTACCTCAACCAGATGCATGGTGTGCCCGGTATGACTCAAAGTGTCCGTTATCAGTTTAAAATTGATATTTTAGTTCAAAATGTGTCACTCAATAAAAATTGAGAGAACATTATTGTATTTTCTTAATAATATATTAAAATGATTTATAAGTCAGTTTTTTTACATGTATGAATTAGTCTCACATCAAACTAATACGTGATGTGACCTGTATGACTCAAAGTGTGTGTTTTAAGTTTAAAATAACATTTTAGTAAAAAAGAAAATTGATGTAACCAAAATCAATAAAACACATTCATATTATTTTTATAATTTAGTTAAAATCTATAAGTAATTTGAGACATGTATTAATCAACCTCACCTCAATCTGACACACAGTGTGACTGATATCACTCCAAGTGTGTCTTTTTATTTAAAATTCATATTAATTTTAGTAAAAAAGACAAATGACTTACTAAAAACCAAGAAAACGCATTATGATTGTTTTTATACTTTAGTAAAAATATACATATGTCATTTGGGACATTTAGTAATTATCCTCACCTCAATATAATGCATGGTGTGACCGTTATGACTCCAAGTGTGTTTTTTATTTAAAATGGACATTAATTTTAGTAAAAAGGACAAATGAAATACTTAAAACCAATAAAAAACATTTTTATTATTTTTAATACTTTATTAAAATTATCCATAAGTCATTTTTGACTTGTATTAATCATTATTACCTAAATAAAATACACGATGTGCCTATTATGACTCAAAGTGTCGATATGAGTTTAAAATTAACAATTCAGTTCAAAAAGTGTGACTCACTAAAAATTGAGAAAATGCACTCAAATTTTATTTATAATTTAAGGAAATGTTTCATAATTCATTTTTAACATGTAAGAATTAGTCTCACATAAAACTGACACATTATGTGACTGGTGTGACTCAAAGTGTATTGTTCCAGTTTAAAATGACATTTTAGTAAAAAAACACAAGTGATCTACTCAAAATTAATAAAATTCATTCGGATTTCTTTTATACTTTATTAAAATTATACATATGTAATTTTAGATGTTTATTAATCATACACACCTAAATCTTATTCATGGTGTGACTGGTATGACCCCAAGTGCATCTTTTTATTTAAAATTGATAATAGTTTTAGTAAAAAAGACAATTGACATGCTCAAAACCAAGAAAAAGCATTCATATCATTTTTATACTTTAATAAAATTATCCTTAAGTCATTTTTTATATGTATTAATAATCCACACCCCAATTTGGTGTATTGTGTAACCATTGTTACCCCAAGTGCATCTTTTTATTTAAATTAGACATTAATTTTAGTGAAAAAGGCAACTAACATACTCAAAACCAAGAAAACGCATCCAAGTTGTTTTGATACTTTATTAAAATAGTCCATAATTCATTTATTATTTTTAGGAATTAGATTCATCTAAATTTGATACATGATGTTCCCGATATGACTCAAAGTTTTCGTTATCATTTTAAAATTGACATTTTAGTTCAAAAAATGTCACTCACTAAAAACTAAGAAAACACACTCATATTGTATTGATAATTTAAGAAAACTATTCATAAGTACTTTTTGACATTTAGGAATTATTCTCATATAAAAATTACTCATTATGTGACTAGTATCACTCAAAGTTCATGTTTCTAGTTTAAAATGAAAATTTAGTAAAACATACAAGTGACGTACTCAAAAAAACAACAAAAACACATTTTTATTGTTTTTATACTTTAGGAAAAAGATATATAAGTAATTTTGGAGGTGTAGGAATTATCCACACCTCAATATGAAACACAATGTGACTGGTATGACTTTAAGTGCATCTTTGTAATATATCTATGTCCTTTTAGATTAAAATGCACATCACATCACCAAAATCGAGAAAATGAGCCTAGATTATTTTCTCATAATTCTATATGCTATTACTTAATTAATTTCCTTATCATTTTTATCTTATAATTATTTAGTTAATTTTCACAAATATGATTCTCAAAGATGAACATGAAATGGTGTAACGTGCAAGAATCAACTGCAACTCAATCTAATACACGATGTTTCTGGTGTGACTCAAAGTTTAGTTTAAAATTAACAATTTCTATTAATTTATTTATTTATATAATTACTAACATAAGAATTGTTTTCTTATATATATTCTTTCTTTTTCGTGACCAGGGGTGGTCTGTTCAGAAATAGAATGAGTTAGATTTAGGATCAAAAGACAATGGAAAATTTATGTTTTTGAATATACGTAATAATTAGTACTTATGTAATTATTTAAACCAATGATTGAAATTTCTATAATATATTTTCCTTTCTTGTATTTGTATTATAAATTTTATTTCATATAAATTCTATATTTGTAGTTGATTATGCTGATTCCTGGTGGTGTTTATGGTGTTGTAGTGTGTTGTTGTAGCACACTGCACTGGTGCTATAGTGTACTAAATCACACTATATTATTCCCATTTACTAGCACTTTTTAGTTGTGATAAAATACTAGGGTTTTTAATCTTACTCTGGCAGTCACCTCTTCTCTAGTTCTAACAAAGGCCATTTTAGTGTTGTTAAATACCCATTTTGTTGTAGTTTAGTGACATTTCCTTATTAAGAAATCAAAAATATCACTCACAAGATATAACACCCTGATTTTTAAATGAAATTTATGTTCAATGATATATACAACACACAACACTAAGATTAAACAAATCGTTATATATTATTAAAATATTATTATTTAAATAGGACCATTATAACCTAGTAGTTAAAATTACTAATATTAATATTAATTCCATATTAATAAAAGTATATCTAAAGGTTTTGTATAATATAAATTTATTTATTAATTCCTAGTAATTAAGAACTAAAATTTTAGTAAAGTTATTTTATTCTTCAAAAAAAAATTTACTTCAAAAAATATTTTTACTTCAAAAAATATTTTTATTTATTTTTATAAATAGATATTATAATTAGTTACTAAAACATATATAAATGGTATTTTATAAAAATTATATAATTTTTTAAATCAACATATCAATATTATATTAGGATAAAATTTTATTATTTTTCTGAAAAGAATTATTTTTTAGTGAATAATGAAAATACCACTTTTTGTAAACTGTTATTTATTTTCAATAAAAAAATTAATTTAAAAGTTCAATTACATTTTTAATTTTATCATAAATTTAAATATTAACCATTTTATTTATAATAATATAATTAATTTCATTTTAATCATCAATTTTCATTAATTTGGTATAAGTTTATTTGAATACCTAAAAACATGGCTTTCTGCAAACTATTTTTTTAAGTGAATAAAGTTTATCTATTTTAATTAATTAAAATAACCCCTATTAATGAAATATTTAAATTAAATTAATATATAATACATCTATTTATATGAATTTAAATTAATATAATTATGTTTTTCTAGTTATATAGTTGTTATACGATCATCTATTTCTTGAAAAATACATTTCTTGAAAAACTGTTTTTAACACATTTTATGGGTTTAATTTCAAATTAAAATTTTCCACTTCTATGATTTTAATTTGATAAAATGGATTCCATATTTGTATTAATCATAATTAATATTATTTAATAATTTCAACTTAATTTTTGGTAATAATTAATAGTAAAAATAGTAAAAAGAACTTGTTGTCATGGTGAAAAATGAAAATGGTAAAAGTGAGTAACCTTAAAGGTAAATTGAATAACTTGTTTAAAAAATTATTTTTGAATGGTGTAGTTTTTTATAGACCATATCACCCACCCAATCCATCATTTATCAATTTTAGAGCACTTTTCTTGAGATTCACATCCCATTAATGAATAGTTTTGGGTATTTATAAAAATGCCACTCCCTCTCACTTATCAAAGAGAACCACCTCTTCTCTCATTTACATGTATAAAAAGTTTTTTGGTTTAGAAAATCCCAAAAAAAAATACCTTCCATAATTCCCTTCCCATTTCCTAGATTCCTTTTTGATCATAAATCAAATCTAGGGATGCTTTAGGCATAATCCTAAAGAAGTGGTCCGAACAAGAGGTATCATTCTTAACCAAGTGTTTTTATGTTGTTTCTTCTTACACATCATTAAAATATTATTAAAACATTATAATATAATAACAATAGTATATTCCATATACTAATATTTTATAATTATAATTTCACAACCTACATCCATCTCCTCTTCTATTAAATGGGAAACAAAACCATCGTTCGTGTGTACGGTGGACTACCGCCTCACAGACGGATGTAATTCATTTTCCATCATCACTTATCACAGATGTTTATGATGAATTATTTAATTTTTATATATGATATTAATGAAATATTAATAATTATATAAAATTAATATATCATATGCTTTCTTACCTTACCATCCAGTGAAAAATGATAACATCGTTCATGTGTAGGCGGACTACCGCCTCACAAAGCGATTTGATTCATTTTTTATTACCTCATCACATGGATGGTATATGTAAGTGTATTTAAAAAATTATTATGATATTTTTAATATAATTATAATTATTTAAATATAAAATAACACTTAAATTATTTCCATGATTATCATTTAAAAATGAAATGTTACTCATGCATACATATAACCTATTGTCTCCATGATTGTAACATAGTTAATTTTTCATAACCATATTTCATGGTTTCTTTTTAAATTATGATTTATGTATAAAAATTATATATATTTCATGATTACTATTATTTATATGGTGTAACAATGACCTATTTGACCATGATCAACACATCGATGTCGTTCTAAATGTTTGATCTAAAAATCATCAAAACACCCGATGTGGACATAACTGATTAGGTAATTAAATATGTCATTAAAATAAATAAAGTACATGATTTAAGTATAAGGTATTAGACCTGTAAAATTTTCTTAAGGAAAAAAATATATATAATTTTATTATAAAGGAGATAAATCACACACACGACAAGTCTGGACTCGAGATAAAGGATTTCATCTCAATTTCCATTCGTTGAGGCATATTTTATTGTTATGAACCTAATTTATTTTATATGGTAAATATATTGTCTCTTTAAATACTATATCATTAATCATTCATAATTCATGTTATTTATGTTACAGTTCATTTACTTTATTCATGTGGGTTATGATTCAAAAGTTACTGAGGTGATAAGAGTTTATGCTTCAATCTCATTTTAATCGGAATTGTTTATGATTGAATTTATATTGAATGAAATTATTTGATCATTTTATAATAAACCACTTTAATTTTATTATATACATTTTATTCATGAAATTTTCCAGTATTATTAACATTTTCCTCTCTTTGGTACTTAAAATTATTAAGAAATTGTTTTTAAGAAAATCCAACATTATTTCTCATTTTGGTTGAAAATGATTTTTCTTCCATGTCCATATTTTCCTTAAAATTTATTAAATAATATTTTTTAATATTATCCAACTATTTATTAAAAAAAATAACCATGTTTTAATTTTTATAATATGTTTTAAAAGGAATATTCTTTTCACTTTCCAAATAAGGATCTTTTGGACTTTTTATAAAAGTGTGAAAGGAATGTTTTTTTAACTTGTACATCATGAATGGAATTTCCTACCATCATGGCCACTCAATTATTTTAAGATTCATTTAAAAGTTTCTAATTTCATTTTCAAAGGAACTTTATTATTTAATATTTTATAAATTTTTTGGATTTTAATTAAGGGGTCACTTTAAACTACCTTTTTCTTCAGGTTATGACCATTCTCTCTCTAACTCACTTTCTCTCTATTTAAAGTTATGTAGTGCTTATAAATTCTATATATATATATGTCTCACATATATATAGTTATTATTATCCCTTTATTTGATGGTTTAATACATTATCTATTTTTATTTCTAAAATTCCTTCGTTATGAAATTTCCTTTGATTATGATACGAGGAAATATTATGCAACCCATTTTCTTTCCATGGGTAATTTTTGTATCTATACCTAGTGATTGATTTAATTTTTGTGGCACACATAAATCATGAACAGGTTATTATGGTTGTGCCTAGATAGAACTATAATTCATTGGGTAAATATTTAGTCTCATGATATGTTATGTATGGGATTTTGGAGTAAACCTAATCCATTATGGGACTTTTTCCACCCTGTGATATTTTCTAGGTAGTTAGCCTTGACTCATAGTTATTTCATATTATATATTACTTCCAAATTTCCTATATTTACATGATATTATGATACCATGTTCTTTATTTTATATTCTCAATTGATTTATCATGATCCATTTATTTTATGATATCATATTATACCTTCAACTCATATGTTATGTTTTCTTATCATTTTTATTTCCTTACTATGATTTTTATGTCACCCATTTTATCTATGTATTCACTAAGTTGTATCATTCATTTTTATCAGATCAAATCGATTTAGAATCTCATTATAAAGAATAAAATAAATTCATTTTATTTTAGTCTCAATTTGATGTATTATAAACCTAGTCTTCCAAATATGCTTGGCCTTTTCAATCCTTGTTTTGTATCAAAGGATATCTATGTTAAAAATCATACTATAATATATATAAAATGTTTAGGTCACTATATTTCATATCATAGGATGGTATAGTTATTTTTTGAGATTGGGACTATAATAATTTAGTGATAACCCTAGGGATAAGTATAAGGATAAGGAAAATTATAGAAAAATATCCTAGAATTTTGTTGAAGTATTAAACAAGTGGGTTCCAAGGAACTGCATTGCTATCTGAATACTACAAATGGATGTATCTGTAGCATAGTTATACCTAGGGGTAATAACTTTGAAAGGGTTTTTTGGGATTTAATTGATCATCACTTGGTGTAGTATAATAGGCCTTTCTATACACTTATTTTGATACTTATGGGGGATATGTTTTGGAAATTCACAAAATCTTTACTAACAATTATGAACGACTTGAACAAATTGTTAGGTTAGAAAACCTAATAGGAAATGTTACCATGGATTAACTTGATTGAAACCTAGAGGCTCATAAGTCAGGATATACTAGTAATTTATAAGTTATTCCTTCTAGGTTTATAATTTTCCCTTTTTCATGTTAATTCATTCTCATCTTGTTTATTTTATTCTTTTTAGTTTGTGATGGGAAATAGGAGAAAGCATTCCAATAACTAGTGTGATGGGTAATGTAATGATTTCCCTATTGAGATTATTAATCTAATAGTAATTACAGTTAAAAATCGTATGATCATGCCAAATGATCTATCTCAAATTAAAATTAACAACTGAAACATAGTTTAATTTCTAAACATATCAAATAACAGAAGTATGGAACCTCATTGAAGTTCAAGTGTTAAATATGATAAATAAAAGAATATTCAATTCCTTAGATGTCAAAAATTTTAGAATAGGAACCATGTAAAATTCCTTAAAGTAACTATAATATGCTTTATGTTTGTAAAATGAGTCCAAGAAAAGAATTAGGTAATTACTGAAGGATAAAGAAGAGTTTAGTAAACATGAAATAGGGAATTAAAGTTCATCCTATGGAAACACTAATAGCTCAATGTTGTGGATGTGGTGAAATTGGTCATTATCTTAGTCAATTCCCAAATCCAAGGATTTATTCTTAAGGTCCTATATCATGAAAATAATTAAAGTGGAATTATTGAAGTGTTTAGGTGTTGGGATTCTAGAATCATGTTGTCAAAGTATTTTTATTAATGGTATTATGGTTATAATAATTATGAAACTTCTTAGGATCATTTTTAAGTAGTTTTTATTTAAGTATTTTCAAGAATATATTAAATGATACTAATTAAATATAGATTTGATTTAATGGTAAGGTGATATTTTATGGAAAAAAATGATTAAGTAAAATATAATATTTGATATTTTCTTGAGGTAGGGGTAATTTTAGTCAGTTAAAATTATTTGATTTTGTAGAAATGAATGAGTTGGATAGAAAACCATAGAGGTTAAAAAAGTGATTTGATGACTAATGTTATTTTTTGAAGATTTTAATCATATTCTTGAGAAATTTATAGGATCAGGTTAAATTATGAATATGATTATCACTTTTGTTTTTCTATAGATTTAGAAAAATGGAAACTCATAAGTCGGGTGACAACCTATCGCATCTGCAAAGGTCATGGGGCTTGAACCCACAACCAAAGGTGACAAAGTTTCAGAACCTACCACTGGACTACATGATGTACTAATTAGTATGATTTTCTTTACTTAAATTATTTTATGGATAAATATTAATTTTATTTTAGGAAACATATTTTAGGATCAAATCATTTTTATTTTTTAGGATTTTGAGGTGATTAATGATATTTTAGGAAATGTTTCTTTAGGTTGAGGTATATTTAACCTTTAGGTCTAACATGTTAGTTAACATGAAAGATTATTTGGGATGAACATAATTAAATTTTTGAATGTTTAGGTTATTTTGGATGTAGGTTTGTTTATTTATGGAATGATTTAAGTTGAACATTAGATTTAGAGATTAATATGAAGGTTTATACATTTTGGACGTTATCTTCCCTTATGTTAACCATTTAAAATTTTGTTAATATTTAATAAGAGGGATATATTTTTATCCTTTTATAGATTATGTGATCTATTAGATGTTAATTATAGTACTTCATATATGAAAAAATCATATTTAATACTCACAATTAGGAGAAATAGATGATATTGTGGTGAAAATTATTAAAGGATGAAATTATACTTTTCAAGTAATTATATTTCATTATGTTATTATTCTAGATGGTAAAATTATCCCTCAACTTTAGGAAAAGGATCTTAAAATAAAATTGTATTCATTTTTTATAAATTGATGGTCTCTTCTCTCTTAAAAAAGGTATAACATTATCTCCTAAATGGATTTTCTTTCAAAATATGTTTTTTAACTTCTCCCTAATTTTATAGTTATGTGGTGACCTAGTTTTTTTATTTTATATGACCATCATACTTCCCTTTCCCTATTTTTTAGAAGAAGTTTTATTAACCCTTTTTATAATGTGGGTTTTCCACAATGAATTTTTTGAGTGTCAAACCCTTGATTATGGAGCACAAGATCAAATTATGAGATTTTTTTTAAAGGGGTAGAATTTAACACCCAGTGATTTTAAAAATACACTATTTTCAATAACATATACAACACATAACATAGAGATTAAATGAATAAGGATATATTATTAAAATATTATTATTTAAACATAACCCTTATAACCTAGCTGTTAAATTTGGTGGTATGAATTGGAATAACCATATTATAAAAATTATCTCTAAAGGTTTTCTATAATATAAATTTATTTATTAATTCATAATAAATAAGGTCTCAAATTTAAGTAAAGTTATTTTATACTTCAAAAATACGTTTTCTTCAAAACTGATTTTTATTACTTTTTGTGACTGAATATTATAATTAGTTTCTAGAACATATAAAAATGTATTTTATAAAAATTATAACATTTTTTAAATCATCAAATTCAAATTATCTTTGGTTGAAATTTTTTTATTTTTTTGAAAATAATGATTTTTCAGTGAATAGTGAAAAATATCATTTTTGGTAAAACTGTCATTTCTTTTCTACAAATAAAATAATTTAAAATTTCAATTATATTTTTTATTTGGTATTAAATTTACATATGTTACATTTTATTAATAATAATCTAATTAATTTCATTTGAATCATCAAGTTTCATGATTTTGGTATAAGTTTGTTTTTTATGCTTAAAAAATAGTTTTCCACAAACTGCTTTTTAAGTGTGTAAAGTTTATCCATTTTAATTAATTAAAATAAACCGTAGTAATGAAATATTTAAATGTAATTAATATATTATAAATATATTTGTATTAATTTAAATTCATATAATGATGATTTATAATCATATAGTTAATATAAGATCATCTATTGCTTGAAAAATGCATTTCATAAAAAACCATTTATCGACATGTTTTAAGGGTTTAATTTTAAATATAATTTTTCCACTTATATGATTTGAATTTAATAAAATGTATTATATATTTTTAATAAGAATAATTTCTATTATGAAATAATTTTAACTTAATTTTTTGTCATAATGAATAGTAAAAACAATAAAAAAACTAGTTACCGTGGTGAAAAAACTAAAATGATAAAAGGGAGTAACCTTAGAGGTAAATATAATAACATGTTTTAAAAAAAATATTTTGAATGGTTTAGGTATTTCTAGACCATTTCAACCCTACACTCCACTATTTATCAATTTTTGAGGCACTTGGATTGAGAGTGACTTCTCATTATTGAATAGTTTTAGATATTTGTAAAAAATGTAACTCCCTCTCACTTATAAAAGGAAACCTCATGTCATATAATTTAAAAAAAAATAAAAATACATTTGTTTAAAAAAATAACTACCCAAATACCTTAATTACTTATTTTATCATGTTTTGAGTCCTTGTTTTGATTATAAAGTTAATATATCCTAAAGAGTTGGTATGGAGAAGAGGTATCATTCTTAACCGAGTGTTTTTGTTTTGTTTCTACTTCCACTTTCTTAAAATATTATTAAACCATGATGGTATAATAAAATAATTATCTCCCATATACTAAGATATTATTATGTTAATGTAATAACCTGCATCTGTCTCCTATTCCATCAAATTGGATATAAAACCACTATTCTTATGTACGGTGGACTATCGCTTTGCGAACTGATGTAATTCATTTTCCATAATCACATCTCATAGATTTTTATTATTATAGATTTAATGTTTATATATTATATACATTAAATGTTAATAATTCTATAACATTAATATATCATATAATTTTTTACTTTACCATCCAGTAAAAAAATGATAACATTGTTCGTGTATACGGAAAACTGCCACCTCATGAAGCGATGTGATTTGTTTTTATTACCACATCACATAGATGGTATATGTACGTTTATTTAATTAAATAATATTGTATTTATAATATAATTATAATTCTATAAAGATAAAATACCACTTACCTTCTTTTTTCATGATTGTTGAAAAATTAAAATGTTACTCAAGTGTAAGTATAGTCTACCATCTCCATGATTGTAACATAGTTCATTTTTCATAACCATATTTCATATTTGGTTTTTAAGTATAATTTGTGTATAAAAATATTAATTTTTTCATTATTATTTTGTGGATTATGGAATAATGACCCCTTTGACCATGGTCAACAAACCGATGTTGTTTTAAATTTATGAACTGAACATCCTCAAAACACTCGACATGGACATAATTGATTAAATAATTAAAAAGTGTCATAAAAAATAAATGAAGTGAATTTTTTAATTATAATTTATTGATCCTGTAAAAAAAATTAATAAAACAAATAATTGATATAATTTTATTATACTTTTGAAAATGTATATACATGATAAGTCTAAACTCGAGGTAAGGGATTTCATCTTAATTTCCCTTCATTGAGGAATATTTTAATGTTATATACCTAACTTATTTTATATGGAATATATAATTCCCCTTTAAATTTTATATCTTGAATATTCTATACTTCATGTTATTTTATGTCATAATTAATTTACTTCATTCATGGGGGTTATGATTCAAAATTTACCAAGGCATTAAGGGTTTATGCTTCAATATCATTTTAATCGGAATTGTTTATGCATGAATTACCATTGAAGTAAATTATTTTATCATTGTATAATAAACCCATTTAATTTTATTATCCCATGTTTATTCATAAAATTTTCAAGAAATAGTACCATTTTCCTCTCTTTGGTACTTAAAATTATCAAGAAAAATGTTTTTAAGAAATGCCAACTTTATTTATCTTTTCGGTCGAAATTGATTTTTCTTTTATATATATATTTTCCTTAAAATCTTTTAAAGAATATTTTAAATATTCTATGATTATTTGTTAAATAAATTTTTACCCATTTTTTAATTTTTTAAATATGTTTTAAAAAATAATCTTCTTGTCGCTTTTTGAACGAGGATCTTTTTGACTTTTTACAAAAGTGTGAAAGGGGTGTTTTTTTAACTTGTACAATATGAACGGAATTTCTCACCATCATGAACACTAAATGTTTTGAATATTCCTTTAAAATTTTCCAAGTTAAATTTCAAAGATAAATTTTTCTTTAATATTTGAGAAATTTTTGTATTTTAATTAAGGGATCTCTCTAAACTTACCTTTTCTTTAGGTTATGACGATTCTCTCTCTAACTCACTTTCTATCTATTTAAAGTTATCAAATGATTATAAATTATGTATATACTCCTTTCTCATATATACCTATATTATTATACCTCCCTTTGATGGGGTAATATAGGCCTTATGTTCATTTCTCAAATTCCTTCATTATGAAATTTCCTTTGATTATGATACGAGTCAAGATTATGAAACCTGTTTTATTTACTTCTGTAATTCTTATGTTTATTCCTTATGATAGATTTAATTTTTATGGAAAACATAAATCATGAAAATGTTATGATATTTGAGCCCATATATCACACCAATTCATTGGGTAAAGCTTTATTCTCAAGAAACATTATGTATGGGATTAGGTAGTAAACCTAATATGTTATGGGGCTTTGTCCACCATATAATATTGTCTAGGTAGTTAGCCTTGAATCATGGTTATGTTATGTTATATATTACTTCCAAATTTCCTATATTTCTATTATCTTATGATACCATGTTCTTTGTGTTATGCTCCCATGTGATTACTCATGAGTCTTCTCTTTTATGATATCATGTCATATCTTCAACTCATATGTTATGTTTCTTTATCATATTTATTCCATTACTAGGATTTTTTAGCTCACCCTTTTGTATATGTAATTATCAAAATATCCCATGTAGTTTTAAGATATCTAATGGATTCATGAGATCATTATGGAGAATAAAATAAATTCATTTTATTTTAGTCTCACTTTGATGTATTATGTATCTAGACTTCTAAAGACACTAGGCCTTTTTAATCCTTGTTTTGTATTAATACATATTTATGTTAAAAATCATAAAATAATATGTGTAAAAGGATTAGGTTACTATAAATTCTATGTACATATATTTAAAACCCCATTTTCTTAAGATCACGCACAAAAAAGGATATATAATTATTGACTTTATTAGAATAAAAAATCATCTTGTTGACATTTTAACAAAACCTTTCACTTATGATAGATTTGAATTAACTAAACACAAGTTAGGAATAATAAACCTTAAGTGATATTCCATTAAATTAATGTTTCATCTATATACATACAGTTAAAAATCCTCTAAAAAGGGGAAGAGAATATTTCAAATTATCTAATTTTTAAATCATATATTATTTTCAAATCTATCTTCTTTTTTAAAACTTATATGATTTTATAATCTATCTAATTTTCCAAACTTATTTGATTTTAAAACCTATCGGATTTTTAACACTTATCTAATTATCAAATATATCTAATTTTTAAGAAATTGTCTGATTTTCTAATCTATCAAATTTTGAAAACTAATCTGATTTTTAAATATTTCTGATTTTTAAACTTATTTGTATTTAAAAACTAATTTTCTTTTCAGACCAAAATATTTTAAAAATTTATGTTTTATTATATTTTTTTGTAAAATATTTACATTTTTTTAATATATTCTTGAACAATCATTAAAATAGGAAGATCGTCTATTATTTTTGGAAGATAAATTCAAGAATTTTAAACATCTCAACTATATCACTTACTGTTTCCTTGATATTATTGATTAATTTAGGGGGAAATATTTAAAATTTAATAAAATTGTTCAATTACTTCTCATAGGGGGATTTATTATTATTTTTTAATATGGTTATCTTTTTCCATTAAAATAGATTTCAAATTTAATTGTTAATAGAATGTGTATGAAAAATTTTTTGGCCTTTCATTTTCTATGCAAAACTTTAAGAACCACTTGTATATCAAAGGACACACTACTACAAAACATGCCATTAATAGTGATAAAAATGGCCTTTATTAGTGTTAGAGAAGCGATGACTACTATAGAGAGATTAATATCCCTTGTATTTTAAAATCGCTAAAAAACGCTAATGAAGGTAACCTTTATCATCACTTATAAAATTGGTGACAAATGAAACCTTTATTAAAGCTTTTTTTAGCACTGATAAAGGTGAATATTGTAGTGTGATATAACAGCACCAGTGCAATGTGCTATAACAGCACACCACAATACCTAAAACACCACAAAATTAGAAAAATCAAGTAAAAATACAGAATTTAAATGAAATAAAATTTACAAAACAGATACAAGGAAAAAAACAATATATTATAGACATTTAAAACATCGGTTTATACAATTACATAAGTATAAATTATTACATAAATTAAAAACTAGAAGTATTCCTTTGTATTTTGATCCTAACACCTGATCAAGTAAAAAACATAACCTTTATAAGAAAACAATTCTTAAGTTAGTAATAATATAAATAAATAAATTAATAGAAAGTGTTAATTTTAAACTAAACTTTGAGTCATATGAGGTACTAAAATGTTGATTTTAAACTGATAATAGACACATTGATTCATACCAGACACATTATATATCGTATTGAGGTGAGGATAATTCCTACATTTCACAAATTACATATGAATCATTTTTCTAAAGTATCAAATAAAATCCAAATGTGTTTTCTTGGTTTTGAGTAGGATAGTTTTCCATTTTACTAAAATGTCATTTTGAACTGGAAACATGCACTTTGACTCAAAATAGTCACATAATGTGTTAATTTGAAATGATACTGATTCATACACATCAAAAATGACTTATAAATTATTTTCCTAAATTATAAAGACAATCTGAGTGTGTTTGCACAGTTTTAATTGAGTGACACTTTTTAAACTAAAATGTCGATTTTAAACTGATAACAGACACATTGAGTCATACTGGACACATCATTTATTGGATTGAGGTGTGACTAATTCCGAAACATCACAAATGACTTATGGATAATTTAACTAAAGTATAAAAACAATCCAAATGTTTTTCCCTAGTTTTGAGTAGGTTAGTTGTCTTTTTTACAAAAATGTCATTTTAAATTGGAAACACGCACTTTGACTCATACTAGTCACATCGTGTGTTAGTTTGATATTATACCGATTCCAAATCATTATAAATGACTTATTAATAATTTTCCTAAATTATAAAAGACAATAATATTGTGTTTGATCAGTTTTCAGTGAGTGACACTTTTTGAAATAAAATGTCGATTTTAAACTCATAACAGACACATTGAGTCATACCAGACACATTTTGTATCCAGTTGAGTTAAGAATTATTCCTACATATCAAAAATTAATTATGGATCATTTTTATAAATTATAAAAATAATAAAAATTCATTTTTTTGGTTTTGAGTAGGTTAGTTGTCCTTTTTACTAAAATGACATTTTAAACTGGAAACGCGCACTTTGACTCATTCCGGTCACATCGTGTGTTGGTTTGAAATGATACCAATTATTACATTTCACAAATTAATTATTAATACTTTTAATAAATTATAAATACAATATGATCATGTTTTCTCAGTTTTCAATGAGTAACACTTTTTGAACTAAAATGTTGATTTTAAACTGATAAAGGACACATTGAGTCATACCGGACACATCGTGTATAGTATTTAGGTGATAATTATTATTACACACCAAATATGACTTATGGATCATTATAATAAAGTATCAAAACAACCCAAATTTGTTTTCTTGGTTTTGATTTGGTCACTTTTCCTTTTTACTAAAATTTCATTTTAAACTTGAAACACACACTTTGACTCATACCGGTCACATCATGTGTTGTTTTGATGTGATACTTATTCCTACACATAAAAATGACTTATGAACCATTTTATTAAATTAGAAATAAAATATGAGTGAATTTTCTCCATTTTCAGTGAGTGACACTTTTTGAACTAAAATTCCAATTTTAAACTGATAACGGATACATTGAGTCATACCAGACACATCATGTATCAGATTGAGGTTCATCTTATTACTACATATCAAAAATGACTTGTGGATCATTTTCATAAAGTATAAAAATAATCCAAATGTGTTTTCATGATTTTGAGTTGGTCATTTGTCCTTTTTACTAAAATGTCATTTTAAACTGGAAACGTGCACTTTTACTCATACCGGTCTCATCATGTGTCAGTTTGACGTGATACTGATTCCTACATATCGAAAATGACTTATGAATAATTTTCTTAAATTATAAATACAATCTGATCATGTTTTCTCAATTTTCATGGAGTGACACTTTTTGAACAAAAATGCCAATTTTAAACTAATAACGGACACGTTGAGTCATACCAGACACATCGTGTATCGAATTGATGTGAGGATAATTCATACATATCAAAAATGAATTATAAATAATTTTATGAAAGTATGAAAACAATATGAATGAATTTTATTGTTTTTTAGTAGGTTAATTTTCCTTTTTACTAAAATGTCATTTTTAACTAGAAACATGCACTTTGGCTCATACTGGTCACATCGTGTTTTGGTTTGACGTGATACTGATTCCTATAAATAAAAAATTACTTATGAATATTTTTCCTAAATTATAAATACAATCCAAGTGTGTTTTATTTGTGTCCATTGAGTGGCACTTTTTGAACTAAAATGTTTATTTTAAATGGATAACGAACACATTGAGTCATACAAGACACATCATGTATCTAATTGAGATGTGGATTATTAATACTTGTCAAAAATTAATTATGGATCATTTTACTAAAATATAAAAATTATCTAAATGTTTTTTCTTAGTTTTGAGTAGGTTGGTTGTCCTTTTTACTAAAATTAATGTTAAAATTAAATAAAAAGAAGCACTTTGAGTTATACTAGTCACATCATGTGTCGAATTGAGGTGTGGTTTATTCCTTCACATCCCAAAGTCTAAAAAATCCTAACTTCCAATGTTACCACGTTTCCATTGTCTTTTTATATCGAGCTTCCAATGCTGTATATTGAATCGATGTTCTTAGCCAAAAAACCCTTTCTCGCTATTGAAATTCAAAAGAGCAGAGGAAGCTCATGTTACCATTATATCACTATAAGTCACCACAATGGGAGCATGATCTTCCTATACTCTTCTAGATTTAAATAAAGAGAAAGTTTTTTCAGTTAATAAAATTGAATCAATATAATGTGTTTACAGATCGACAAATAAAGGAAATGAAAATAGAAAACATGGCAACATTGGAAGAAAGATTCATTTTATCTCTTTTGTGGATTATGGAAAATGGTTGAAAGAAAAATATGTCTTCCTAAAAGATATTTTTAAAAAACTAAATAAGTATTAGATAAAAATGATAAGGAAATTAACTTACAAATAGTAGATAAAATGATGAAAAAATTAATTAAATAAGTAGTAGGAATTCACTTTTTCTTGATCATTTTATGCATTCTTGATGCATTTTCTTGTTGTAATTATCTCAGTTGTAGGATCAAAGTCCAATATCTCATGAGCATAAGAAGCTTCAAAAAAACACCCCAACTCAAACAAAATAATCCACTTGTATAAGAAAACAATTATTATATGAGTAATACTAAAAAAATTAAACATAAATGTGGAACAATACATTAATTCTATGGATAATTATTTTACTGTGTGAATATTTTTTAAAGAGGAAATTGATTTTTGGTAGTGAAAATTTGATCATATTAGATAATGATACAATTAAATATTTAGTTAAAAAGGGTGGGTTGAGATGTTTTTATGATGAAAAGATAAAATTGATAGATATTTTTTACTAATTAGAATGTAAAGTTTTTTAATATTTAAAATAATGATAAAACATCAAAGGAAGTTAATGTTGAATTGAGTAGCATATGGGGGATCACATGGAGCTAAGGTAGACTCAAAATGACACATTTATAGTAAGGAAAATGAAGATGGATTATCAACTATAAGAAATAAAAGCAAGTTTAAAATCAATGAATAAAATGTCATTGGTGATTGGATAGTTTTAGTAAAGACTCTACAAAAAACCTCATTTTTTCTAAATTAGAGCCTAAATCATTTAGAGAGGAATGAGAAGGATGATAACTAGATCAAATATATGCATGAAAAGATTGATCTAAATAAGAACAATGTGACATGGTAAATTGTTCCAAGGATAGAGGATATAAATGTTATGAAAACCCAGTGGGTGTTTAGTAAAAAACACGTTGAATATGGAAAAGTGGCTAAAAATAAAGAATTGATAGTGTGTAAGGGTAACTCTTAGATCAAATGAATTTATATTTATGATAAATTTAATCTCCCACAGCCCGGTTGGAAACTATTTGGATTTATTTGGATATTTTAGTGAAAATTTAGTTAAAAGTATACCAAATGTTTGTCAAATCTATGTTCCTCAATGGAGTTATTAAGGTGGGAGTATACATTGAGAAACCAAATGGGTTTATTAAGGATGAAAATAAGAGAAAGGTGTTCCAGTTAAAGAATTATTTATATAAGATAAATAAATCACTGAGGACATGGTATTTAAGGTTGGATCAATACCTAATAAAGCTTGGTTTTTAGTGAGGTAGAGTTGATCACAACCTCTAAATCAAGAAGGATAATGATCAATGGATGATGGTACTCATATATGTTGAAGGAATAATATTTGAGTACTGTAAAAATCATAATGAAACTTTTTTTGGATCATATGAGGTATGATATTGAGATGTCTATAATTGGTGAATCATTTTTCTTGGTTTATAGGTGAATCAAAAAAATCATTGCACACTAATTTGTCAATAAAAATATGAAAAATAGGTTCAAAAGTGATTTTTAATGAAATATTCCAAACCAATGACACTGACCGCTATATGGATGAATGTTTTGAATGTTGATCATTATAAAGAGGTAGATTTCATGAAATATAGGTATTGGGAGCCTATTATACAACACAACAACATGAATAATAAAACTAGTTCATGAATAATAAGATGATGTAATAAAGGGATGATTCATTCCAAACAAATACATGTATATGAATAACAAAACTAGTGCATGCATGTTGTGTCATGAGTTAAGATTATGACCATATATTATATTAAAAATGACATTCACGATTTTATATGCACTTTTCATACATGACATTGTAGTTTTAATTATTTAAAACTTACTATCAATAATAAACATCAAATGATAATAACTTTTATTTATTATAAAGGCGTAAAATAATAATTTCTCTTATTTGAAATATAAACATATATTTTGATAAAATAAAATCCACTTAACAATAACAAGAAATACTTTTTTATTGTTTTATATTATATTTTAAAAAATAAATAATTTAATGAATATAAAACATGATTTAGAAATTTGAATAACTTGAAAATAATTTCATATATATATATATCTACATAATATACATATATCTACATGATATTGTAATTATTGTTGAAAAATATAATTCTTTACACAATGAAAGATAATCACTTGAAATAACATAATCTAAATAAATAACTAATCAAAGATAATTATTATAATTCAAATGAAATATAAATTTTATAAGAAAAATTCTTAGAATAAAATTTTGATATATGAAAATAAATTCCCTTCTAAAAAATAAATAATATTAAAATAAATAAGCAATTAATCTCTTTCAAATATTATAATTATAAACAAATATCATCTTAAAAATAAATCCTTATAATAAAAATAAATTTCATTATTATAAAATATGAACATAAAAATAAAATGGATAATCTCCCTTACTTGATTGTAGAATATTTCTTCTTCTTATTCTAGGAAGAAAAACTCACTCGCACTAATTGATATTTATGTGTAGCATACTAGTAAGATGGAAGAAGGACATAAAGAACTTAAAAGAATGAGAAAGGCCAAGCCAAACTTTTAAGAAAGACTCTAATTTATACCCTACTGATAAAAAATGGATTGTGTTTTATTCATTCATTCAGCATGCACCTTGCCGAGAAAGCTGTTATTAGGTCCACTTATATGCATTTTAATTTTTCATGACATTTACAGAATATAAACAAAAAAGAAAATGAAATAGAGATAAAACCATATATAGATATCAATTACAAGTGTAAATATTTTCTACTTTGTTTTAATCTAAAAAGCAGAGGCTTCTTCAAGAAGCTCGTACCTCATTCAAAAGAAATAAAACAATGAATTTTGGGTTGTTTTATTATAGGATAGTGTAACTGGACTTGTTGGGATACAAGGATGTGGGATAAAAAGGTTCAGTGGATAACTAAGGGAAATTAAGGATATCAAAAAATGTAGATTTTGTCTGAGCCTTGGTTATGTTCAACCATTGAATTGCTCGGGCCTCGGATTCAATCCTTGGAATAGTTGGAGCCTTGATTATAGCCTAGATTTGAGCTTAGATTTGACAACGAGGAGCGACAACAGCAAGTTGCTTCTGCGAAGAACTTCAGATATCACAAAATGGTTCATGATGGTTAGGGTTCTTAAAATAGATTTTGAAACTTTTATCAGGTCTTCCAAAAAATAGCTCATAAAGATAATATTTATCGGTGCTAAGTTAATAAGTGCTGATAAAATGAATCTTTATCCACAATTTTTTAGCCCTGATAAATCTATATTTTTATCAGCACTAAAAAAATACTGATAGATACTTATAATACTTTTAAAAATAATAATATATTTTAAAAAAAGTATAATTATTATATATAATAATATTACTTATAATAATAATTTTTATAAAATAATAATTTCATAATTCTTTGAATGTATAATTATTTATTTATAATTATATAAATAATTTTTTTAAAAAAATAATATTTATATCATTATATATTTTTATATAATTATATAAATATATTGTAAATATGTTCATTATTTATATAAATTTATTATAATTTTATGGTTATTTATTTATAATTATATAAATACTTTTTAAACAAATATTATTTATTTATTTATAATTATAAATGTATAAAAATAGTAAATATACATTTATAAATATTTTTTTACAAATTTATTTTTAACATTATTAATGAATATTTTATCTTAAGTGCATGTATATTAAAAATGAGTACAATTGATTAATTAAAAATAAGTATAATATTTAAATTTTGGATAAGTTTGATTAATATAAATCATTAAAAAAATTATATATATTTAATTAAATATGAATAAATATTGAAAATATTAAAACATATTAAATAAATATATATCAAATAAATAATATAAATTGATTAAATTCCCAAAAAAACATATTTGTGTGTGTGTATTTAAAAATGAATTAATTACATACATGTGAAGTCAATATAATATGTTTGATCTATGTTAAATTGAAAAATCAAATCACATTCAATTATGTCCATTACTCAATGCAATTAGTCGGTATTTTTAATTCATGTTAATTTTTAATTATAAACCATTATTCACTAAATATATTACTATTTAATGTAAAGAATAAATAATATTTTGTATTATAAAAATCATATTTATATATATTCATATATATATTTAATATATACTATTTTTTAACATTATAAATAATTATTTAATTCATAAAATGTTTAATATTTTTCTCAATTTACTTATTTTTAATTTTTATTTATTTAATTTTTATTTTACATATATTTATTTATTTAATATACACTGTTTATAATTTATATATAGTATAACATACTTATTCATTTTTATAAATAATTATTTAATTAATAAAAAATTTAATATTATTTTAATAAAATCATTTTTACTTTTTATTTATTTCATTATTTCATTATTTCATTATTTCATTTTATTTGTACTTTTATCAATGCTAAAAAAAATGTTGATAAAGGATTCCTTTATGGGCACTAAAAATAAAGTGTTGATAAAGGGTGTCCTTTATCAGTACAAAACATAAAGTACTAATAAAGGACACCCTTTACGAGTGCCGATAAAGGTTTCCTTTTATCAGTGCTAAAAAATGTGCTAATAAAGGGTTCCTTTTATTAGCACTTGAAAAAAAAATGTTGATAAAAGGTTCCCATTATCAGTTCTTGTTTTAGCACTAATAAAGGGTACCTTTATCGCCACTTTTTTCTATCACTAATAAAGGTCAGCACTATTAAAGTCATGTTTTATAGTAGTGGCACCTTTTGGATAATAGCAATGTTAAATGTCTATATAAGTATTGAAATCTCAGTAATTATATTTGAACTATATTTCTATATTTTCTTTTATATGGTAAAATTATTATTATTTAAAGTATCATACTAAAATATTATCTAGTGAATATTAGAAGATCATCCATAAATATTAAAGTTTTCCTTGCTAAAATTGTAAGAGAAATAGATGTATTTGAAGATTTATCTCTACTTAATGGTGAAGAAGGTGGATTTAAAATTTTGATAATGTGGAATCATATCTTTTATTATATGAATATTCCTAATAAAATCCACAAGGTTGGTGGAGAAAATGAAATTCAACTTGACCTCTCTTTATAAGAAGATCTTATCATATAAGAAAGCATGGAAAAAATGGAATTGATGTAAACAAATTTGATTCCATCAATCATGTTAATAATATTTTTCATTAAATATCTAGAGAGCTATAGAAGTTCCAAATAAAATCCAAACATAAGATCGGAAAATTCTCAAACAAATTTAAATTTTCTAATTTATGATTATTATTTTTGTTTCCTTGGTATATCTTTTTAAAGATCACAATAGTGTAAAAAGTTAAGAAAATTTTATTTCTTTTGTCTGTTTATCTTGAAAATTAAAGGGGGGTTGTCTCAAAACAAAGTAGGAGAAATTATTTATCATAAAGACTACATGGATCTTTCTTTTTAAATCAATCTCCACTATTAAAATTTTATTATGTGTATTTTTTTCAAAAAATGGGAGATTTTGGTGATATTGTTTATTAAATAACTCACTTCTATCTTTATTTCAGAAATCACAATACACTTCATATTAAAATGATCAAACCTAAGTTTTAGTTTAAGTTGTTATATTTATACAGAATGAATGAAGATACACCTCTAAAATTAGAATATATGTAATTATTAATTTACAAGAATATGTAATTCTAAAATTTTTTGTTCATTTTAAAGCCTTGAAAATTCTTTTTTCTGAGAGTGATTCTGATCAGTGTAATCTTTTTATTTCTAAGAGTTTCTATTAAGAGATACTATTTTGCAATGTTTGTATTATAATCTCTTATTATTACTATTGTAATTAATTTTTTATTATCTTATTTGATCAAGGGATTCCAACTATATGAAGATAGAAAATCTAATCATCTGATCAAGGGATTTTGTGGTTAGGAAGAAAGAGCTCAAGTACTTCTGATAATTGGAAGTGAGCTACTACTGAAGGGTATAGTCAGGGGCTTCTGAGGATTGGAATAAAAACCTTCTAATAGATATAAAATTAGGGATACATTATGATAGGTCGAAATCCATGGTTACCTCAGATTAGGTTTATAGATCTATATTTCACTTTGGTTTAAAAGTGATATTTTAATAAATAAAGGAGTATTTGGTTTGCTAAACAATACTTAGTGTTTCTTTCTTAAAATTCATTTTTATTATTCCTAAATTAAATTTTGGTTATTTACTAATTTAGTTATTTTAATTCAATTTGTATAAAGTTTAGATGCTTTAACTCTTTCACCAGTGGTTTAATATTCTGATCATTTTATTCTGACAGTGAAAACTACATTTCAATATAGTATATAATGTCATTACATTGATATTTGACTTAACTGGTATTTCAAAAATAATAACAATATTTGATCTCATCGGTATTTTAAAATTTTTGATCATCCTAATACTTGAATAGAATGAAAATTTTATGTTTTTTTAAAACTACAATTCACCTGTAACGACCCAAGATTTTCAACCCTTTAAAATACATACTATGTTCTAAAATTTTTTTCACACACTAAAACCATCATAAAAACTACCAAACATTAAGAAGACATTTTTAATAAAGTTGAAATAAACACTAATATGGTAAACCATTAATATTTATTACATTTACAAGGTAAATAATTAATATGAGTTAATATTGAAGAGGTTATTTTCAAAAAAAAGTCATTTTATTTATATTATATATTTTATTTTAAAAAGAAAATTTTAAAAAATTTAGAATTTAAATTTGATAAATAAAAATTCATTTTTGAATTCCTTAGAAAGAAAAAATTATCTTAGGATGTATTTTCTAGATTTTTATAAAATAATCAACTTTTAGGTGAATAGTAAAAAATTATTGATTTTGTTAATATCGTCACTTTTATATTACTTATATGTTTCTAAAACCTTTTATATACACAAAATATATATATTTAAATTAAAATAAATCATTTAAAAATGCTATGTCGGTTTATAAAACCCATGAATATCATTTTAGAAAATCAAGTAATATTTTATGGAAACTATTTTTCATTTTTTTCATTAATTAAATTTAAACATGGGAAAATTAGATTTTGGATTTATTTTAATTCCTAAAAACTCTTCTTTAAAAAATTATAATCTTATTAATATCATTATAATCGATAACATTGATAATTTTTTCCTATAAAAAAAACATTATGCTTAAAAATAACCTTTTAATAAAAATGGGGTTTTACATGTTACATGAGATAACGTTAAGATTAATTTCCCTAAACATAGAAAGTTAATTTTATAAAATTATTCTTATATTTGAGAAAATAATATTCATATTTTTTAATATATATACTTTCATTTTTGGGTATAAAATTTATATTTTTAGGGTTACTGCTAATTACCATGATAATGGTGAAACTGTTATTTAAAAATTATTGAATTTATATCGAATCAATTAAATTGAAAAATTTTAAATAATGAATCTGATATTATGTATAAAGACATAAATATTTATATTATAGTCTTTTTAACAATATAATTTCTCCTGTATAATCCTGGTTATACTAAAAATGATCTAACATGTTTCACACAAGTTCGGTAAGGCAATGAATTTATCACTTAAATTTTTTATTTATCCACTTCAATTACTTTTTTTTAAATTAAATTCCCAAGGAAAATTACACTCTCAACCATGAAATGACACTTTTAAAATTTTAAAACAAGATATTTTTCAATGCAGGTTTTCAAAACATTTTCCATATTTTTCAAACAATGGTCAAAATAATTTTCAAAAACTATGAAATCATCAAAGAAAAAATCCAAGAAATATTCAATGTGATCAGAAAATATACTAACCATTAACCTCTAAAATTTACCTGGAGAATTACATAATCCAAATGGTAGCATTTTATATTCAAAAGTTCCAAAGGGACCTATAAATGTAGTCTTCTCTTGATCCTCAGGAACAATGGGTACATGGAAATAACCTAAAAATCCATCCAAAAAACAATGATGAGTTCTCCCTATCAATATCTCCAACATCTGGTAAATGAATGATATGGGGAAATTATCTTTCCTAGTTACCTAATTCAACTTTCTAAAATCTATGCACACTCTCCATCTATTCTGAATTCTCACAGGGATTAATTCATTATTTTCATTCGTCATAGTGGTCAGGCCTTTTTTTGAACTACATGAATATGCCTAACCCACTGTGAATATGAAATGGGATAAATGCTACTAGCTTCCAAGATCTTTTCAATCTTCATTCTTCGCAAATTCCATCAAGGTGTGATTCTTCCTCCTTTGAGGATGTCTAATAGGTTTGGAATCTCCCTCAAGATGAATTATATGTGAGCATATTTATTGATTTATTCTAGGGATATCACCTAAACTCCATCCTATTGTTTGTAAATTCTCTCTCAAAATCTCAATAAATGATTCTTCTTGGGTTTTTGATAGATTATTATCAATTATAAATAGTAATTTATCTCCCTCAATGAGGTATAAATATTTTAAATCAATGGATAGTGGTTTAAATTCTAGATTTGGGGTCTTCTCAAGGGGTGAAATTAAATTAATATTACCTATTTCCAAAGGTTTTACCTTCTACACACAAGAAATCATATCATATTCTTCATCATTTAAAAAATCATCAAATAAATCATATTTTACCTCTTCTTCCCACATGAAATTGGATTCTCTAGTGTTTCAGGTATTCACATTTTTAGTGATATTTTTAGTGGAAAATCCTCACCTATGTCTATGAATTCATGGTAGATACCTTATTCTTCAATTGGTTCAGCACCGACCTCATAGGAGAGTGAGAATAGTGATTGTTCATCTGATGGGTGCCATATGGATTCAAAAATATTGAAGTGGATAGTGCTATCTCCAAACTCCATGGTGAGTGTCCCTTCATGGACATTAATGATGGTTTTGGTTGTTTTTAAGAATGTCTCCCCAAAATGATGGGTGAGTGTGATGGGTTATTATCTTATTCCATATTCCGCACATAGAAGTTAGTTGGGAATAAAAGATCTTTGACTTTCACAAGGACATATTCCAAAACTCCTGCTGGGAAACTATGGACCTATTTGAAACTTTGGACACCACTCTTGTGGGATTCAAGTATCCCATCTACAATTAAGTGTATAATGAGTGTTCCAATGCATTAATTGAAGCACCTAGATCACATAAATCATTAGAGAAATTTAATGATCCAATGGTTCATGGAATGGAAAACATCCCTGAATCTAGGAATTTAGTTGGAAATTATAGTGTGATAAGGGTAGATACACTTCTTCTTAAGTTTATCCTCTCATTCACTTGAAGTATTCTCTTCTTGGTGAAAAGATCCTTCAAAAAAATTCATAACTTGGAATTTTCCATGAATGGATATCCTATGAACGGTCTGAGCTTTTTTTCTATTTTATTTGCCTATGGGTTATCCTCAATAATGTATGGGTATCTTACGTTACCAGGTTTGGCCAAGACAAAAAAATAAAAGGGGGAAATTATCTAGTTTGGAATACTCTACTATAAATATAAACAAATATCCAATGAAAGGGTTAGGTCTTGGAATCTAGAGAGTTCAATTTAATTAGTAATCAATTAAAAAAATACCTTTAGAAGATAAATAGTCAATATAAAGTGGATAGAGCTATCTCCAATATCCATGGTGAGTGTCCCTTCAAGGACATTGATGATGGTTTTTCCATTTTTAAGAAATGTCACCCCAAAATTATGGGTGAGTGTGATGGGCTCATATCTTATTCCATATTCAGCACATAAAAGTAAGCTATGAATAAAAGATATTTGAATTTCACAAAGACATCTTATAGAACTCCTGTAGGGAAAATTTTGGATCTATCTGCAAGTTGTACTTCCACTCTTGTGGGATTTAAGTCTCCCATCTACAAAGAGAATAAATAGTCAATGTGGTTTAATGTCAAAAGGGGGTATTTTCAATAAAAGTGGTCTTTTTTCATTTTTTTCATTTTTCCATTAAGAGATAAATTTGAAAAAAAATTAATTTTAATTAGTTAAAATAAAACTCATTTTTTTAATTTATAATATCAAAATTTACTTATTATTAATTTTATATCATTTTCTAAAAAGGATAAGTTTTAGTCGAAAAATGCGAGATTTATGAAAATTATAATTTCTATGATTTTATCACTATATAAACATAACCTAGAAGATTTAAAAACCATTAAATAAATAAAATATTAAATTATGGGATAACATTATTCATTTTAAAATATTATTTATACATATAAAACTTATGCCAAATATTTTTAGAAATAAAAAAATGTTACTTTAATATAAAAAAATTGTTTTTTATATTCACTTTAAATCAAGTATTTTCATGGTAATGTTTAGTTTTGTGTTTCCTTGGAAGACTCATACAATTATTCAATCCTTAATAAATCAAATTATGGCTCTAAAATTAGTAAACATGATAACTTTATCATATATAAATTTAAAACTTAATATTATTATTTTATAAAAGGTTGTTTTATGTGTTTAAGAGTTTTTATTTTAAAATTAACATTTCATACCTGTAGAAATTTTATTTTATAAAATGGTTTTAAAATTTTAAATTATAAGGTTCAAATTAGATAATCATTTCAAGTTTAATTTTGGTCATTAAAATCAATTACTATGGTTAAAAATTATTTATCTCAGTAAGAAGTAAAGATGGTAAAAAAAATGTAACATCCTTGATTTTAAGGTATACTCTTTAAATTTTTAAGAGTTTTTTTGGTGTTTAGAGGGATTAAAAGTTTTTTTGGTTATTACTGTATAATTTGGGTTGGGTTCATCCTATAGAAGGAATTTCCACCGTAATAGTTGTCTTGCAACATAAATGTGTCATTGGGAACAAGCAGGGAAAATGATTTACGACATAAGAATATTGAAAGCCATAAAATTCCATTTTATGACATAAATTACTTTAATGTCATAAGACTTAATTTTCTATCTTAAAATCATAGTCTATGATTTTTAACCCTCGGTGACGTTTTTTTCAACATGCATGTTTTATGGGGGGTTTACATCATAAAACCATGGTTTGCACCATAAATCATTCGAACTGGTAGGTTTTAATTATTTCGTGTGCTGATAATCCATATCATTCATTATATAGAGGACTCTATCCAACCCTAAGAAATTATAGATGCAATTTGGGTGATCTCTACTCTTTATGAGTTCCTTTATTCAATGTTCAATCTTTGTGGCAGTAACATTGCTTCTCCCCGGTCGGCTGTCTTTCTTCTTCTTTATTTCCATTGGTTGCAAAAGTATTCTGGTACTTATTTTTTGGATCTATTGACCCTATGGTGACATTTTGGATGATTTTTTCTAGATATATTGTTTGGTCTTCTCCTAGAGGCTAACCCTCATGTTGTTGGTGGTTCGGTGTGCGGGTTCTTTGAGGTATGTGTTGCTTTATCTTCTTCACTGGCTATTTTTTTGTTGGGTTGATTATATGATGTGGGAATCAATTTCATGGTCTCCATGGTTATCTTTACATTCTTTCCATGTTGGTGGATCCCATCCTGGGAATGGGAAACCTGAGTTTGAGGATGGTGCTTTCATCGCTAGCCTATGTTGGATAAATTATATTACTATGGTTTTATAAATTCTTTTATAAATTAATTGGCATGATTTATTTGTGTGTGTGGAAATGGGTTTTTGAGAAAAGATGGTATTCCCTTTTTTTGGTAAAATAAAAGGTATTTTCTAATCATTGTGAAATTTATTTATGAAATGGTTTTCAAATCACTATTTTAAGAAAATTATTTGGAAAATGTAGCACATGATAAGCCTTGGGTACTTAGGTGGAAAGTGTAGTAATAGGCATCATCCATTGATACCATCAAGGGGTTCACTCATGGTGTGTTCCTTTACTTCCTAGACCTATTTTTCTAGGGAATTTTTAGACGCTTTTGGGAGGTTTCTTTCTGGGGTTTTCCTTTTCTCCCTAGATTTGATGCATATGTATAGGGGCTTGATGCACACGATTGTCTATGTTTTGTTACGAGGGTTCTAGCTAGCCTGACTTGTAGTGTTCCTTGGCATGATGTTACCTATTATTTTGGTTTGTACTATTTTTATTTTGATACTTACTTTGATATATGTGATATTCTTTGAAACTATTTTACCAGGATTGTTTGGAACTATGAAAAAAGGTAATTTTTTACCATGTTTTTAAATAAAAATTATTTAACTCATTATCATTTTTTTAATTTAAATTTGAGAATATTTGGATTATTATAAAGAGAATTTTTATGGAACACCTAGGTGGGATTCTACTGATCTTTTTTAGATCACACCCTACACACCCCTTCATTGGTGTATAGACCTGGTTATGTATTTTGATGAAAGGAAAGGCAAGGTACTGCAGTGAGTTATTGAGGTTTCTATTATCTAGGTTTGGGTAGCTAGTAGTGAAATTGTGGGAGTTTTCCCATGTTATCATATAGATTATTCAAATTATATTTTATTTTTCCTTTGTTATTAGACTTGTACTTTGGGTTGTTCTCACTGCTTCATTTGTATCATTTATATTATATTCTTTCATTTTTATGGCATATATTTTCCTATTTTCTCTTCTATTGTTTCTCACTAATTTGTGTATATATATCCATGTGTGTGTTTGTTTCATGTTGACTAATTCAGTTTGGGTCAAATCATTCCCTCTGGTTTTTTAGGCCTATTTATTAGTCATCATCCCATAGGGATCAGGAGTTCCCTTTGGGTATGTGGCAGATTATGTCGGGTGCTAGGTTTGAGGTTAACCTAGGTCGGTTCATTAAAAATTGCTATCATAGCTTGGCTTGTCCTCAAGGTTTCTTGTCTTGGGATTTTTGGTAGACTAGAGATAGTATTTTTATGAATTGATAGGTAGGTTGTGGTGAATACCTATCCAGATCATTCCATGATGAGACTCAAGTTACTATGGGATGTTGGGATGTGTGTCTCCTGTGTCAAGTCCTTGATCTTGATCTATCTAGTTTTTATTTTGGTTTTCTAGTTTGAACTAATATTTTCTAGTCCTATGATCATTTATTATGATTTTTGTGGGTAGTGATATTCCTATGATATGTCTTCCATGAGTTCCATAGGAGGGTGTAGTGGATACTCCTCAAGAGAATCAACCTTTAGATCAAAATATTATATAGAGTATCATTTGAGAAGTTTGTGTTGTGGACTAAAATATACCACAAGTACAGAAAGTAGTTATTGAGGTACATCCAAGAGTTGGGGGAGAAAGGTATCGGTCTTGGTATTTTTTATGTGAGAAACCATTATCCTTTAAGGGTATGAATGAACCCTAAGAGGTGGATTAATGGCTGGAAAACATTGATCATATATTCAACTTCCTAGATACACCTAATAATATCAAGGTGAAGTGAAAAGAATTTAGAATTGAGGGTCCTATAAAGAGATGGTGGGATTCCATGGTGTAGGTAGATAGGAACATGGGCTTGGACTGGAAGGGTTTCAACACCATATTATTCCAATATTTCTATCTAGATTCTTTGATGATAGTAAATTCCTATTCCTATCTTTATATCAGTGGGAGAGATTGGTGTTGGAATACACCAATCGGTTTGTGGAGCTGGTTCATGCTTCTTCAGAGGTAGTAAAGAATGACCAGATGAAGGCTCAAAAGTACCTACATGGTTTGTGACTGAATATCATATCGCAGTTATTCATGTTGAAAATTTATACCTGTGTAGAGATAGTATAAAGGTCTATAATGGAAAATATGGATACAAAAGGAAAGATTGGTCATTCTTCCCCTTATCTTCCACCCAATGGAAGCTTCAGTGGCACGCAGGGAATGAAGAGGATGTGACATGATCATCATAGTGGTGGTGGAGATGGTTCCCAATAGTGACCCCCCACTACAGCATCTATTATAGCCAGTAGTGTCCCCTTTAATTTCTATTTTTTGTGGAAAGTGTGGACACACCCGACATTCTTGTTTCGCGCCTCTATATAAGTGCAATGGTTTTTGCATCCATTTACAAAGTTTCTTTCAGGATATGTATATTTTTCATTATAGTTAGGGATTGTTAGCTCCAAAGGATACTATTGAGTAGTTAGATACTTTAAAATATATAGATATATATCCATATAATTTAGGAGTGAAGCACCTTCATGTTGTGGATGAGTTTCCAATGGGGTTTTGTGCGTGTCTAGTGATAGTGAGTGGTACCATCTTTATTGAATCTTCTATAACAAATTCTTTATTAGATAATGGTGCCTCACACTCATTTATTTCTAATCATTTTATTGATATGATTAAAATTACAACTAATTTCATGTCCTTTTTTATGGAGTTAGATCCACCTCTTTGAAAGAGGAAAGAGTAGGGGTTTCAGTGTTCTTCTTATTCTCTATTGATAGATAATGTAGAGTTAGTCTAATATTTCTTCATTCTTGGTATGGATCTATTTTACATCATTATTGGGATGGATTGTCTTATATCCCATCATGATGAGGTTGATTTTTATCAATGGAATGTCTCATTCCTTACTGTTTATGGGAGATCTTGGGTGTTTTAGGGAGTGTGGGATCCGAGGTCTAGTCATCCAAGAACTTTCTTCCCAGAGCTCAGTAGTTTGTTATTTTCCACTACAATTGACCCTGATGATATATTTTTTGGTAATATTCTTTTGGTTTTTAGGTATTTTCTTGATTTTTTCCTAGAATACTTCTCTAGTCTTCCCCTAGAGAGGTAGGTGGAGTTATCAATTGATCTAATATCATGTATGCATCCAATATTGATACCCACTTATCATATGAAACCAGCAGAGTTGAAAGAGATCAAGATTTAGTTAAATTATATGATAGAAAAAGGTTTTGTTCAATATAGTGTTACTTCATGGGGATCCATAGTGATCTTTTCCAAGAAGGATAATGTCTCACTTCAATTTTTTGTATACTATCGAAAGTTTAATCGGGTTATGAATAAGAATAAGTATCATTTTCCCCATATAGATTATTTGTTTGATCAATTAAAGGGTAAAAGTAGTTTTTGAAGATAGATCTTTGGTTGATTTATCATCAACTCATATTTCAGGAGTTTGATATTCCAAATATGACTTTCAAGAGCAGGTACGACTATTATGACTATCTTGTCATCCATTTTGGTACAACTAACACTCTTGTAATTTTTATGCCTTTAATGAACCATATATTCCATCAGTATATAAAAACTTTTTTAGTGTTTTGGGATTATATTTTGGTTTATTTTAGATCTGCTCATGATCACTAGAACCATCTGATTTTGGTTTTGTAAATCATAATGATTCATTATTTTTATGGAAATATTTCAAAATGTAGTTTCAAGATCCAAGAATTGATGTTCTTGTGGAACATGATTTATGATTATGTCTTGTTAATTTTTTCTAAGAAGGTGAAGGTTGTATTTTCATGGTATGATCCATGGAACTTCATTGAGATTAAGATCTTCTTTGGTATTGCTGGATACTATCGACAGTTTTTCAAGGATTTCTCAAAGTTAGCATCTTTGTTGACTATTCTTTCCAGTAAGGGGATGAAATTCATGTGGCACGCAAAGTTTTAGACTTATTTCAATGAATTGAAATTAATTCTGAAATAATATTCTATTTTTATCTTACCTGATCCTGATAAGGGATATGTGGTATAATTTGATGCTTCTAGTGTTGGTCTAGGTTGTGTTCTTATGTAGGATGATCATATTGTATCTTATGGATCTTTTCTGTTTCAGTTTCATGATAATAATTATCCCACTCATTATTTGGATATTTACATAGTCATTCATGCACTTAAATGTTGGAATTACTATCTTTTTGGGTAGATATTCATATTCTTTTTTGACCATAAGAGTATGAGCGCTATCATTTCTCAGAAAGACTTGAATCTCATAAAGAAATGGTGAGTAGAATAACTTAAAACATTTGAATTAAACATTTCTTGCACCCCATGTAAGGTTAATATCCTTGAAGACTCTTGGTTGTGCTCAAATTTACCCTACTGGTAAAAGCGGTCGATGTAGTACATGTAGGGGTTGAATCCACAGGGACCGAAGAAGTAACCTTGAGACGCTATGATTTGGTGAAGGATGCGCTATGAAGTACCCAACTTTGGTTTTGATTTTTGGATGGTTTAAAGAACACTAAGAAACCTAAGTGAATTCAATTCAAAGAAAATGGGTTGATCTTAGAATTATGCTCGGGGTGGTTTGAATGAATTTTACTTCTTTAGACAATTTTGGTTTTATTAATTCTTGATGAATCCATTCTTCAAAAATAACACTATCTTCATCATTTTCTGGTTTGGTGCTTACTAAACACAATTACTAATCCCCTATACACTTAGAGAACCAAATTCATGATCTCTCCGAGTTATATGGTCATTTAGAAATTGAATTTAGTTTTCTCAAAAACAGTAAAGATGAAGAGTAGAAATAACTGAAGAATGGATGTCTTAAATTAATTATCCAATTAACAACAATTCGTTCATAAAATAACATTCAATCCAACCTTTGCATCCTCCTAAGATAAACCCATTAAAGGGTTATCCCTCCATTGATGGTATACTCTCAATGGTGGGCGGAATATGGCTAACAAGAATTGGATTGAAGAAATTAAAACTGCGGAAATAACGAGCACTCCTCCATGTGTGTGAATGAAATTCACACCTATGTGTGAACTAATTCACAACAACACTGAGATATCACTGTTCTTTATTATAATAAAGTTTTAATAAATTAAATTTAAAATATATAAGAGAAATAAGTTTATTAATAACATAAAGATACAAAAAAACATACATGGAAATGGAAAACATTACAAAGGAAATTTGGAAGCATAACCTTACAATGAAACAAGCAAGAAAAGATGATAAGAAAAATGTATGCACCTATTCCCTTCACTAATATCTCCTTATATAGGCATATTAGGAGCCTTAGATCTGACCCCCACAATCAATTCACCCCCCAACAATTAATAGAGTCAAAAGGAGGGTGAATAATCAAAAGGAAATTGACGTTTCGAAGTTGACTTGGAAAACTGTCCAGATTCGTCCACCATATTGACATGTAAATTTGTAATTGAAGAATGCCAAATCCGGAGGGTCTGTAGAAGAGAAATATCTTCTTCCATCTGTCCTATATGAGCTGTAAAAATTTCAAAAAAATTGGCTCATCCGTTTGGATGTTATGATCGAAATGGTGGGACCAATTTCTGTGCATTAATGCCGGGTCCACCATTTAAATCTCAAATTCAGATCCCTTTATCGTAATGAAAACATCAGAATTAGCTCCGTCGATAGTTGAATAAAATGATCCTAATATTTTTATCTTTATACTGTATAAATTTTAACTTAATTGGGCTTGTTTTGTGGGTCCCACATTTGTTTGATGGGCCTTAGGACCATTATGCTTTTTCCAGCAAGTTTCTGCCTTTAGGTGAAAAAATCTCCATCTTCACTTGTGATTAATCCATCAGACCTAAAAGAAAAAATGTTCTAAATAAATTGATGAATCGTATACCAAAATATAAAATTAAAATGATGAATATTGTAATTTCCACAATAAAATTATTGAGTGGGCCCAAATTGACACTTTAAGCATGAATTGCACAATGATGGGAAATGAAATTCAATTTCTGAATTGGAATAAAATTGATGTTTATGAACTTTTAAACACATTAATATTAAGATATTAAAAATGAATATTATCCACTTTCATTGACTAATCACACCCCCCAACTTGATTTTTTCTAGTCCCGAGCAAAATATATTACAAATATGAAATTCAAATCCCTTTTTCCAAAAACATTTAAATACACATTGCTCACCCAAAGACCTCATACCCAAAAAAATTATGGAACCCATCAAAATCATTTAAAACAAGCTAGGTCCATAAGCATATCCCAAGCCCAAGCTCATTCCTTTGTTCAAATTCATCACCACATTTCATCCAATTTCAATTAAGCATGATAAAGTGTTGTGCATCACAAAAGATATGGGGCCCATTTTATTGTTCAAGGGGAAAAATGGAAGCTCTAGGTGGGAATCACATTAAACCTTAATATGAGTATCCATTTTTTTTATTTTTTTTTATGATTTTTTTTAACCACAATAGATATGAAAATACTAACTCTGGGCAATACAACTATGGAGTCACGATCCCCAAGTGTCAGACGCCACACATATTGTCAATTTCATTCTCTACAATAGAGATATAAAACCTAAGTCTGGGAAAGAAAACTATGGAGTCACTATCCCCAAGTGTCGGACGCCACACATTTGGACAAAACATTGCTCTATGTGGTCAATTTTTTTTGGATACTCAAATTAAACTAAAAGTGATCCTAGAACCCTATGGTATAATGAAAGGGACCCAAGAACTCAAATTTACACCCACGATCCAGTAGACGTGCATTGTGGCATTTTTATTAAGAGGATGAAAATGTAAACATTGAAAAATCACATCGGAAAACCGCACTTTCCAAAAACTATGCTCATGAACTTAAACTTGCATTAAAATCAGAATCAAGGCATGCAAAATTTATTTGATATCCAATTTTAGAGTTTGCAATGTGTGTTATCATGTTTATGGTTAATGGAATTTTTCTTTTCATGCATGTTTTTATTCAAAAAAAATCATTTTTTATCTCCCCCCAACTTAGAATAACACTGTCCCCAGTGTTTAAAGAAAAGAAAAGCAAGAAGGGGGTAGGAGAGGAGTTCAAATATGAAATTGAGAAAGATAAACATGGAACAAATTCACCTGGTTTTTGAAGTTGAAGTTCATGATGCTCCAGATTACTCATTTGATCTCTTGGGGGATATAGGCACCTCCTTGGTTGAACATGTATCACCCAAAATAGTTCCTGAACCATAAAAATAAGGACAAAGCAGACAAAACAAACAACACAATGATTTATTTAATTCCAAGTATCATCATCTTTATGGATTTTCATGTTTTTTTTAAATCAAACTAATGATACATTATCTTCTTTTAAATTTCTAGGTAAGGTATTACTCAGGGATCACACCGCGTGACACGGATGAATACGGTGCTCCCCTTTCATACCCATCCATACTCATAAAAGAAGAACAGGTCAAAAGTCTAATTTTTTTAACCTACAAAAACATAAATAAAATAAAATAAACTGATGATACATTGTCTTCTTTATATTTTCTGGGTAAGGTATTACTCAGGGATCACACCGCGTGACATGGATGAATACGGTGCTCCCCTTTCATACCCATCCTTACTCATAAAAGAAGAACAGGTCAACAGTCTATATAAAAAAAATAAAAAATGAAGCAGAAGGAAACAAAAGATGATTAACAGTGATTGGAAACATGAAAACCATGGGTTGCCTCCCATGCAGTGCTTTTGTTTAACGTCGTTAGCCCGACTTGTACCCTAAATCTATCAATTTTTCTCTGGTTCATATGTTGGCTCAATTAACTCCTCCTTGGTTTCTTGTTTATTGAATGATTCAATGAATGGTTTTAACCTATGACCATTGACTTTGAAGACATGACCACTTGTGGGATCCTGAATCTCTATTGCCCCATGAGGGTACACATGATGCACTAGGTATGGACCAGAACATCTGGACCTTATCTTTCCTGGGTGTAGATGAAGTTTTGAACTATATAAGAGCAAAACTTTTCCCAGTTCAAAGTGTTTGACTTTGATATTCCTAGATTGGTAGGCTTGAACTTTAGATTTATTTATCCTTGAATTTTCATAAGCCTCCATCCTAAGTTCCTCGAGTTCATTAAGACCTAATTTCCTTTTTGTTTCAGCCAAAGAAATGTCAAAGTTCATTTTTTTTATTTCCCAAAAGGCCTTCTTCTCAATTTCAACAGGTAAATGACATGCTTTTCCATAAACCAATCTATACGGTGACATGCCTAGGATAGTTTTGAAAGTAGTTCGATATGACCAAAGGGCATCCAAGAGTTTCTTGGACCTATCTTTCCTAGAGGGATTGACAGTTTTTCTAAAAAATTTCTTAATTTATCTATTTTTCAACTCAGCTTTACCGTTGGTTTGAGGATGGTATGAAGTGGGAACTTTATGAGTAATACCATACTTAGACATGAGTGAAGAGAATGGGCGGTTGCAGAAATGGGTTCCACGATCACTGATTATAGCCCTAGGAATTCCAAATCGAGAAAATATATGCTCTTTCAGAAATTGGATCACAACATGGTGGTCATTGGACTTGGTGGGAATGGCTTCAACCCATTTTCAGACATAATAAATAGATAAGAGGATGTAGAGGTACCCCTTAGATTTTGGAAAGGGTCCCATGAAATCAATTCCCCAACAATAAAAGATTTCAATGACCAGAATGGGAGTGAGGGGCATTTGATTCCTTTTGGTAATGGATCCTAATTTCTGACACTGATGAAAACTTTTGCAGAATTGGAAGGAATCCTTAGTGAGTTTTGGCTAGTAGAAACCACTTTGAAGTACCTTTTCAGTGGGTTTCTTTGTAGAAAAGTGGCCTCCACATGCCTCTCCATGACAAAATTTTAGAATGGACTCTTGCTCAGACTCGGGAATACATCTCCTGATGATTTGATCAGGACATAACTTGAAGAGGTAAGGATCATCAAATACATAGTGTTTGATATCAGAAAGGAATTTCCTCTTAGCTTGGGTCCCCAGGAATTTTGGAATGTCACCCGTCACCAAATGGTTTTCTATGTCAGCATACCAAAGGAAATCACTCACTGAATAGAGGTGCTCATCAGGAAATGAATCAGACACAGAGAGGTGGTGTGAGTTGTCTTTGAATTCCATCCTAGAGAGGTGATCAGCTACAATATTTTCAACACCCTTTTTATCCTTAATGGTTAAATAGAACTCTTGAAGAAGAAGGACCCACCTAATCAATCTAGCCTTGGAATCTTGTTTTTGGAAAAGGTATTTTAGGTTTGACTGGTCAGTGAAGACAATAATGGGTGATCCTAAGAGATAGGACCTAAATTTTTCTAAGGCAAAGACAACAGCAAGCAACTCCTTCTCAGTTGTGGTGTAGTTTAATTGTGAATCATTTAAAGATTTTATTGCATAAGCAATGACACGTGGAGTTTTCTCACACCGCTGTCCAAAGACTGCTCCTACAGCGAAGTCACTTGCATCACACATGAGCTTGAATGGAAGTTTCCAATTTGGAGATTGCATGATAGGTGGGGATATAAGAGTTGACTTGAGTGTAGAGAATGATTCCTCACAGCTTTCTGTCCATAAAAATGGAGCATCTTTTACCAATAGAGCACAAAGTGGTCAAGAAATAGAGCTGAAATTCCTAATGAATCTTCTATAAAAACCAGCATGTCCTAAGAAGGACCTCACTTCCTTAACAGTTTTAGGATAGGGAAGGTGAAGAATGATATAGACCTTAGCTTTATCAACTTCAATCCCTCTACCAGATACCAGATGACCTAGAACAAGTCCTTCCCTTACCATGAAATAGAATTTTTTCCAATTTAGTATGAGATTCTTATCCTCTCACCTTGACAAAACCTTTTCAACATTTATAAGAAATTACTCAAAAGTATCCCCAAATATGGAGAAGTCATCCATGAAGACCTCTAAACAATCACCCACCATATCCGAGAATATCACCATCATGCACCGCTGGAAGGTATCGGGGGCATTACATAACCCAAAGGGCATGCACTTGAAGGAAAAAGTGTCGAATGGACAAGTGAAGGTTGTTTTTTCTTGATCCTATAAGGAGACTTTGATTTGATTATACCCTGAGAATCCATCTAGGAAGCAATAGAATTGATGACCCGCCACTCTCTTGAGGACTTGATCAATAAAGGGTAAGGGGAAATGGTCTTTCTTGGTACAAGAGTTGAGCTTCCTATAGTCAATACAAACTCTCCATCCACTAATGACCCTTGTTGGAAGCATCTCTCCATCCTTGATGGTTATTACTATGATTCCAACCTTTTTTGGAACCACATGGATTGGGCTAACCCACTCACTCTCAGCTATAGGATAGATGATACCAGCTTTTAACAATTTCAAAAGTTCTTTTCTCACTACTTCCATGAGATTAGAATTGAGTCGCCTCTGAGGCTGACGACATGGCTTTGACTCAGATTCAAGAATAATTCTATGAGTCCCGATAAGTGGGATAATCCCAGGAATATCAGATAGGGTCCATCTAATGGCTTTCTTGTGTCTCCTAAGGACATCTAGAAGCATCCTCTCATGATCGGCTTCAAGAGAGGAAGAAATAACAACAAGAAAGTATTGTTTGTCCCCTAATAATGCATACTTTAGTGATGAAGGTAAGACTTTAAATTCAAGATCAAATTGGTCATGACTTTCCAAGAAAGGATGAGACTTTGTATTGAACTTAGTTTTTTGTTCAGATTTCTTGAAAAAAGTTCTTCCTTGTGAACAGAATTTTCATCCACTAAATTTTCCAGAGTAGTGTCATGAATGGCTATGGACTCAATGTTATTGATTTCAATTGTGGTATCATTGATTGGTGATTCTAGAAATTCATCAATAGAGATATCTGAAAGAGATTCAATCCAAGGAGACAAATTTCCCTCATGTGAATAAAGAAAATCAATCTCTTCTTGACTTAACCATCCTTCGGTAATTCCTTTATGTTCATTGAGTTCATTATCAACACTACCAATCTGATTAACCTTGTGGATCTCTTCATCATCCCCAATTTGAGAGTTTTCATTCTAGATGTTCAAGTATAGACTCATGTTTCAAAAGGTGATGGTCATGTTCCCATTTCATACTCAGATAACAGAGTTCATTGTTGCAAGGAAGGGACAACCAAGGATGATTGGGGTTTTCTCCCTAGTACCTAAGCTTGAGTGATTGTCCAAAACAATGAAGTCAGCTGGGTAAATGAAATTTTCAACTTTCACCAAAACATCTTTTAAGATCCCCTTTGGAACTCGAACACTACGATCAGGAAGTTGAAGAGTGATAGATGTGGGTTGGAGTTCTTCAAGACCTAACTGACAATACATGGCATAAGGAATGAGGTTCACACTGGCACTTAGATCACACAAGGCTTTGACAACATTGTTCTCTCCTAGTTCAACATTTATGTAAGGGCATCCTGGGTCTTTCAACTTATGAGGAATGGTCCCTTTAATGGTGGTACTCACATTAGCAGCCAAAAGGATTGGTTTTTATGTGAAAATTTTCTTTTAAAAGTGCACAAGTCCTTAAGATACTTTGAGTCGGAAGGCATGGTTTGGCTGGCATCGAGAAGGGGAATGTTCAACTTGACTTGTGAGAAGATTTCCCTCAATGTATCACTCAATTTAGGCTTGGTTTTCCTCCTCATGCGTTGAGGAAATGGTGTAGGTTGTGGATTTGTTTGTTGAAGTGTTGTTTCTTTCACATTGTTATTAGTTTCTTCAGTTTGAGCTTGTGGTTCATTTGAATTTTCATTAGAGGTTGAAGATTCGCATGGTTTCTGAATTATTTGTTCAGGTTTTTCAATTGATTTCCCACTTATTAAAACTGTCACAACCTTTATTTGTTCGTGAGTTGTTTGAGTGAAAC
The DNA here is from genome assembly GCA_963277665.1 of Viscum album. Taxonomy (NCBI): domain Eukaryota; kingdom Viridiplantae; phylum Streptophyta; class Magnoliopsida; order Santalales; family Viscaceae; genus Viscum; species Viscum album. The sequence goes on from OY728127.1 coordinate 1,731,164,157, forward strand.
TTGTCTCTCCCTGTGATTTTTATTGTGGAATGCCCTATGTGGGCATGGGTGCCTTTCCAGTTTTGATGGTTTGAAGTTCTTGTTTAATGGATGAGAATTATGATTTCATTTTGTCCATTTGTTTGCACAGTTGTTCTAGTAGGCTTTGTGGAACAATTTGGGTTGGTTCTTGAGCTTGTGGGTTTATCCCAGGAGGATACTTTAGTTGTTGGATAGGTTGTTGAATGGTTTGTTGATATTGTACATGAGGATGTTGGAATTGGACCGGTTGTGGTTGGAACTGATTATGAGGTTGAAAGTTTTGTTGAGGGTATGGGTTGATACATTTTTGTTGTGTTGGTTGTTGATTGTCCGTCCAACGAAAGCCTATATGGTCATTATACCTTGGATTGAAGGTGTTCATGAATTGTGGCTTTTGAAAGTTCATTGCATTAACTTCTTCTGGTGGTCCTCCTAAAAGAACAACCTTGATGGAAGGAATGGTTGGGAAATTATCAGTCTTGTGGTCATTCTTGTCACAAATTGTACAAACAAGCTCAACAGTTTGGGTTTTGTGGAACTTCCTAAGATCAATCTCCTCAACATTCCTCGTGAGTGCATAAAGTTTTTATCTAAGGTTTTCTTCTTCTCCAAGATTGTACATTCCACCAGATTTGGGTGGCTTCTCATAGTATGGTGATGTTCCCCATGTTTGGTTATGTTCAGAAAGATTTTCTAGATACTCGTAAGCATCATTTGGGGTTTTGTTTTTGAAGGTTCCATTACACATCATATCAATGAATTGTTTATTTCTGGGACCCAACCCTTCATAGAAAATTCTCACTTGTTCTGGGATTAAGAAACCATGGTGCGGTACCATGTTTAATGTGTCCTTGAACCTTTCCCATGTTTCATAGAATGTTTCTCCCTCAATTTCAAAAAAGTTTTATATGCTCCTTTTAAGTGAAATTGTTTTGTGATGGGGGAAGTATTTTTTATAAAATTCTCGTTGAAGTTGGTCCCAATACTGAATGGATGCTGGTCTCAAATTGTTTAATCAATTATTTGATCGGTCCTTAAGAGAAAAAGTAAAAAGTCTCATTTTATCAGATTCAATTTGATTTGGTGGGCACATGGTTTCGACAATGTCATTAAATTCTTTAACATGAAGGTAAGGCATCTCAGACTCCATCCCATGAAAGGTTGGAAGGTGGTTCAGGACATGGGGTTTGAAAACATATTGGGCATATCCTATGTTATCATGCCTAATGCATGAGGGTGTATTGATCTAGGTTGGTGTGAGGTATTCATTCATGGTCGGGTCTACAACAATTCCCAAGTTAGGGTCTTGCCCGTTATTTTGGTTCCCTCCCCGGTTTATGATTTGGTTTTGTGGGAGATTATCCATTGTATCGAACTCAACGTCTGAATTTGGAGTATTAGGAAGATTTGGATCTAAAGGAAATAGACCTCTTTTAGTGCTTGACTCCCCATCCCTAGGAGTATCCACCCTAACTAATCTGTTTGAGTTATCATGGGTGTAGGTGGACATGCGCTAAAATAAAAAAAAGAGAGAAAGGGAAAAGATAAGAGAATTGGGATGAGAATAGAAGAATGGGGGTAAGAAAAGAAGGTTTTTGGTCTAAGGAACTTACTTGGTCCCCGGAAACGGTGCCAAAATTTGGTTGCGCCCAAATTTACCCTACTGGTAAAAGCAGTCGATGTAGTACATGTAGGGGTCGAATCCACAGGGACCGAAGAAGTAACCTTTAGACGCTATGATTTGGTGAAGGATGGGCTATGAAGTACCCAACTTTGGTTTTAATTTTTGGATGGTTTAAAGAAAACTAAGAAACCTAAGTGAATTCAATTCAAAGAAAATGTTTTGATCTTATAATTATGCTCGGGGTGGATTGAATGAAATTTACTTCTTTAGAAAATTTTGGTTTTATTAATTCTTGATGAATCCATTCTTCAAAAATAACACTACCTTCATCATTTTCTAGTTTGGTGCTTAATAAAAAAAATTAATAATCCCTTATACACTTAGAGAACCAAATTCATGATCTCTTCGAGGTATATGTTCATTTAGTAATTGAATTTAGTTTTCTCAAAAACAGTAAAGATGAAGAGTAGAAATAACTGAAGAATGGATGTCTTAAATTAATTATCCAATTAACAACAATTTGTTCATAAAATAAAATTCAATCCAGCCTTCTCATCCTCCTAAGATAAACCCATTAAAGGGTTAGACCTCCATTGATGGTATACTCTCAATGGTGGGCGGAAGATGGCTAACAAGAATTGGATTGAAGAAATTAAAACCGCAGAAGTAACGAGCACTCCTCTGTGTGTGTGAATGAAATTCACACCTATGTGTAAACTAATTCACAATAACATAGAGATATCACTGTGCTTTGTGATAATAAAGTTTTAATAAATGAAATGGAAAATATAGAAGAGAAAGAAGTCGATTAATAACATAAAGATATAAAAAATAAACTTACATGGAAATGGAAAACATTACAATGGAAATTTGGAAGCATAACCTTACAATGAAACAAGCGACAAAAGATGATAAGAAAAATATCCGCACCTATTATCTTCACCACTAGCTCCTTATATAGACATATTATGAGCCTTATATCCTCCCCCCACAATCAATTCACCCCCAACAATTAATAGAGTCAAAAGGAGGGTGAATAATCAAAAGGAAATTGACGTTTCGAAGTTGACCCAGAAAACTGTCCAGATTCGTCCACCATATTGACGTGTGAATTTTTAATTGAAGAAAGCCGAATCCGTAGGGTTTGTAGAAGAGAAATATCTTCTTCCATCTTTCCTATATGATATGTAAGAATTTCAGGAAAAAATTTTTATCCGTTTGGATGTTATGGTCGAAATGGTGGGACGTATTTCTGTGCATTAATGTTGGGTCCACCATTTAAATCTCAACTTCAGATCCCTTTATCATCATGAAAAAATCAGAATTAGCTTTGTCCAAAGTTGAATAAAATGATCCTAATATTTTTATCCCTCTACTGCATAAATTTTAGCTTCATTGGGATTGGTTTGTGGGCCCCACATTTGTTTGATGGGCCTTAGGCCCATTATGATTTTTCCAGCAAGTTTCTGCCTTCAGGTGCAAAAATATCCATCGTCACTTGTGATTCATCCATCAGACATAAAAGAAAAAATGTTACAAATAAAGTTATGAATAATATACCAAAATATAAAATTAAAATGATGAATATTGTAATTTCCACAAGCAAATTATTGAGTTGTCCCAAATTGACACTTTCAGCATGAATTGCACAATGATGGGAAATGAAGTTCAATTTCTGAATTGGACTGAAATTGATTTTTATGAAATTTTAAAAACATTAATATTAAGATATTAACAATGAATATTAGCCACTTTCAGTGACTAATCAACTCTATTAGTAGTAAAGTTCCATTATAGGCTGTTTTGTAATCGAAGGAAGAGTGGCACCTTATAGGACTCTTTACTCAGTTGCATTTGGATACTCAGTATGATGTTTTAGGTATAGTCCTGACCAACATTTAGTTATAATAATCTCTCCTTCAGTATATTCTGTAGTTTTAATAGAAGGACGAAGATTTCAAAGGAATTCAAGAAACCCTTTATGGTGGGGATATCATTTCTAGTTGGTATCTCCCTTTAGATGGTATTCTCCACTTTGGGGTTGGTTTTTCATCCTAGAATCTATGTGTAGTTTAGTTTTTTTTCACTGTTATAGTTCTTAATAGGTTGTTCATTTGGGAACTATGAATATGTATTATGATATGAGACGTTGATTTTGGTGTTTGGGTATCAAGAACGATATTTCAAATTTTGTGTCATGTTGTTACACTTATCAAAAGATAAAGGCATAGCATATGAAACCTTCTACTTTAGTCCAGCTTCTTCCAGTGATGTTTTGGAAATGGGATGAGGTGTTCATAAATTTTTTTTTTTGGAATACAATGATTCCCCAAGGGAATATATAGCGAATATACTTTTTCTTATATAGATATTACATCATTTTAAAGATAAACTACATAAAATCATTACACAACCTGGATACAAAGGTTCAGTGTCTTGGTAAAATTAGGGGCACACAAAAATTGTACATAAAAATTTATTTAATTCATTCTTATCTAGATTATTATTTTTCCTTGTGTTATCCTTAGTACAAGTATTCATTTAAGGATATACATCAAAAGAATGGATGACCTAAAAGCCTAGTAAGCAGAAGAATAAGAGACATGAAACATGGGTGATCATAATCATCATCATAATATAAGGAAAGGGTCATAAAAATAATCATTAAAGTAAGAATTAGACAAAGTCATGTAATGTGGCAATGCATAAAAATGAAACATCATGTCTTAGTGGTTAACCACCACACATAGTTGTGAACAAAGATAGTATCATGTTCATGCATATTTTATTTTATCTTGTGAGATACATCACATTACCCGAGGAATTTGAGTTATATATAATTTTAGGTGCACCCATCACATCATAACATTTATATTCTCTGTATAATTCTAGGTTCACCCATCACATCTTAACATTTACATTATCATGCAATCCACATAGAACATATATCAATATTGGATATAAAATAACCCATGGAAAGGAATGGGTTTAATTTCATAAAGTATAGATTCATGAATAAACTTTGGGGTTCCCAAAAGAAATAGGGAATAACATAATTGGTATAATAATCATCAATCTTGAGTGAGAAAGAAACAATCTCATGAGAAGTAAAAGATGTGTTTTTAGAAAGAATATTTCTTCTAGAAAAAACTTTTCATTTGTCATAAAACTAGATTGGAAACATGTATATCCCAGAAAAGAAAAGTAAAGGAAAAAAAGAAATGATATTTAAGGAAAATTATAGGACCATCCTCACTAAAAATGTAGTGAAATAGGTAAAACCCAAATAAAGAGAGTTGGGTTCGAGAATCCCCTTACCTTTTGTCTGAGTGCTTTCTTTACTTTAATATCATGGAAAATCAAATTAAATTCATTAATTGAAAAATAAAAAACCTTTTATACATGTATTTGATTCATTATATTTTTATTAATTTAATTTATGTTAGTTTAAATGAGTTATAGAGTTTAGTTTCATTATTCTAGAGTGTTCATTTTCTTGGTTTTTATGATTGATTCGCTTATATGTGATAATGAAAGTTAATGTAAAATTAGAATAGTTATCCAGAATTGAAATTATATGTTATTAATTAACTTTAATAAGATTAAATTATATTATATATCATTTGGTTATATTTTATGAGGATGAATCATTAGATAAATAGTTAATAAAAATGATTTAATTTATTTGGAAGATTTTACGACCATTATGAGCTTATATCATTTTATTTAACATCATGTTTATATATTTCTTCCAAAAAAATATATAACATATAATATGTATAAAAAATCTTATTTAACTATAATGATGGTTTTATAACCAACCTTGAAGGTGGTAGTGAAAAATAAAAATGCATCGTCTATGGTGGTGGTAAATCGACACACAACGGACAATATTTTCATGTTTAAAAAAAGGGGGGAGACTTAAAGATGAATTATTCCATTGTAAAAATAAAATTATAGTATATAAAGGATACTAGAGTTATAATTCCTCTTATATATGTGGATATGATTATAGGATAATAAAATAACGGAATTGAAAAGAAATTAAAAGAAAAAGGAAGAGGATTTTACCTCTTGAATTTCTCCTCCTTGAGAACCTCCTTAGGGAAAAGGTTTTGGTCCTTTTATGAGACCAAAGATTCTTGGACATGGGGGAGGGGATTGGTAAGAGAATTTGGTAGAAATTGAACAATACTCAAATATTTTAATGTGTGAGGAGAAGAGGTAGTGAGGGCTGGTATTTATAGGGGAGATGGGTGTTTTCTCATTATTTTATTCATTAGTTTATTATTTTGTCTCAATACTATAAATAGTTCAAGAATTATCACTAAATATATTAAAATAATAAATTAAATTTAGATATTATGGTACTACATCATCCATACATCATCTATGACTCAATAATTCAAGTATTTAGTTTTTATCATAAATTAACATATTTTACTATTCACCAAAAATTCAAGTATTTTAGAAAAATCACAAAAAAATCAACCTAATAATTTTTTGACGTGAAGAATTTAAAAATAAACTCTATTTTATGAAAATAATTTTCTAAATATGATAAATTTAATTTTTAATTAAAATCATCATTTACTTGGAAAATACCAATTTTAAAATTATAACTGATTTTATAACACTTTTAAAAATTAATAAGGTCTCATAAAATTATCTTATAATTATAGGATAATAAAATGTTAATTTATGAATGTATTTTATGAAAATAAATTTTCTTCTAAATTTTTATATTAATTATAAAATTTTAATTAAATATTTATAACTTACAAAAATACCAACACTTAATTAATAATTCTTTAAAAAATTTATAAGTATATTATGATATAATTATATCATATTATCACTTATATGATTCCTAAATTTTATCCATAATTACATAGGTGAGGCTACTATTCTATTGGAAAATTTATTATTCCTAATGGTCATAATACTATTCTAAATGTCATGTTATTATTCTATTGGAAAAGATTCCTTAACTTCTAGGAATACCTCTAATTTCATTCATTATTCATTTAAAAATCTTTTATTATGTTATATATATAATTATATGTGATTTATACTATATGAAATAATTATAAAAAGGTAATTTCCATTGATAAAATTCTAGGTTCTTACATTCTTCCCCCCATATTAAATTTCATCCTCAAAATTTTGTTTTACATTTTAAGTTAAAAAAGGTGAGGGTAATTCTCTTTCATTGTTTCCTATATTTCCCATGTTTCCTCTTCATACTTATGGTTCCACCATATTACTTTGACTAGGTGAGTAGTCTTATTATATAGAACTTTATCTCTATGGTCTAAGATCTTCATTGGATACTCCTCATAAGAGAGATCATTCTCCTATTGTACCACCTCTAGATTGAGTACATGTGAGGGATCTGGTATGTACTTCCTCAAGTGGGATACATGGAATATTACTTGTACTTGGGACATAGTAGGTGGATGTTCTATTCGATAGGCCACAGCTTCACCACAATCAAGGATCTTGAAGGGTCCGATGTACCTGGGACTCATCTTTCCTTTCTTCTCAAATATCATAATCCTCTTCCATGGAGATATGTGTAGGAATATCATGTCTCTAACCTTAAACTCAAGGTCTTGTTAATGATTATCTTCTTATCTCTTCTATCATCTTTGGGCTTCCTTGATGTGTTGTTGAATGGTTTTCACCTTTCCCACTATTTCATTGACCATTTTAGGCCCTAGTAGCTTATGTCTACCAACCTCATATTGGCACACTAGTGTTCTATATCTTTTACCATAAAAGGATTCATATGGAGCCATTTGGATGCTTGAGTGGAAACTATTATTATAATAGGACTCAATCAGAGGTATATGTTGGTCTCATCCTCCTTTGAAGTCCATAGAATACACTCTCAACATGTATTCTAGTGTCTGAATAATTTTCTTATATTGACCATCAGTTTTAGGATGAAAGTCCATAATAAATTTCATCTTAGTGTTTAGAGTATGTTGGAGACTTTTCTAGAACTTGGAGTTAAATCTCGGATCTCAATCAGATATAATCGAAAGTGGTACTCCATGCAGTCTTACCACTTCTCTGATGTATATTCATGAAAGTTGACCTAGTAATAAATCCTCTTGAATTTCAATAAAGTAAGATGTATTTTTAAATCAATTCACAACAACCCATATAGAATTGTTTCCTCTATATGTCTTTGGAAGTCCAGTGAAAAAATTCCATTGTGATGTTTTTCCATTTCCATGTTGGCATGGGTAATGGTTGCATCAACCCCTTAGAATTTTGTCTTCCATCCTTCACTTGATGACATACTGATTACTTTGATCTATAATCAGTGATCTACTTCTTCATATTGTCCCACCAATAGTTCTCTTAGAGATCTCGATACATCTTTGTGCTCCTTGGATGAATAGATAAGGTTGATCTATGTGTATCATTCAGAATATCCTTCTTTATCTCTGGATCTAATGGTACACATAATCTTGAACCAAATATTAAAAATCCTTCCTCATAAATTTTAAACTCTAAGGATTCCCCCTTTCTCTTAGCTTCCACCTTCTATATTTCCATATCATTTCTTTGATCATCCTTTATTTTCTCCATGAAGGATGGTTGATCAATCATTTGAGAAAGGATTGATGATCTTCCTTCCTTAATGATCCCCATGTCCATCCTTTGAAAATATAATAAGATAGTATCCTTCTAAATTCTAATCATTGATAATGTTGCAAGATCCTTTCTAATTAAAGCATCTACCACTTTATTCACTTTTCCAGGATGGTAGTAGATTGAGAAATCATAATCTTTGATGAGATCTAACCGTCTTCACTGGTTCATATTAAGCTCCTTCTATGTGAATATATATTTGAGGCTCTTATGATCAATATATATTTCATAATTCTCCCCATAGATATAATGTCTCCAAATTTTCAATGCAAAGATTAAAGATTTCAACTCCAGATCATGCATGGGATAGTTTTTCTCATGAATTTTCAAATTCTTGGATGCGTAGGACATCAATTTATCATTTTTCATCAGTAAACAACCTAATAACTTCTTTGAATCATCATTTATACAAAAAATAGATCCCCACTTATTATAAGTATGAGTACCGGCATGATGATGAACCTATTTTTTAACTCTTTGAATTGGTATTTATATTCACTAATCCAAACAAAATTTTCTCCCTTTTGATTCATCTTGGATAGTGTGTTTTAAAATCATGATAATTTCTTTACAAATCTCTAGCAATACCTAGATAGACTAAGGAAACTATGGATATCCATTAAAAATGTTTTTATGGGCCACTCTTATATTGCCTTTATCTTGGAAGGGTCTATAGACATTCCTTTGATGGTGATGACATGCCTCAAGAATGATACTTCCTCTATCCAAAACTCACATTTACTATACTTTTCATAATGTTTCTCCCTTCACAAAGTCTTTATCACAGTATTAAAATTCTCCTTATGTTCCTCCTTTCTCTTGAAGCATATCAGAATATCATCAATAAATACTGCCACAAAATTTTTTAGGTAATATCTAAAGACTATGTTCATTAAGTCCATGAATATTACTAGAGCATTAGTGAGTCCTAAGGGAAACACAATGAACACATAGTGTTCATACCTTGTTTAAAAGGTTATATTGGGATTATATTCTTTCCTCACCTATAATTGGTGATATCCCAACCGAAGGTCCACCTTAGAGAAATACTTGGTCCCATACAGTAGATCAAACAAGTCATCTATCAGCGAAAGGGTATACTAGTTATTTATCATGATTTTTTGAGCTCAAAATAATCAATGTACAGGTGTATTGATTCATCCTTCTTCTAGATAAATAGTACTAGTACACCCCAGGGTGAGGCACTCGGGCATATAAAACCCTTTTCCATATTCTCTTACAACTGCTTCTTTAGTACCTCCAACTCAATGGTGTCAATTATATATGGTGTCTTTGATATCATAAAATATCCAGGAATAAATTAAATTTATAAATCAAGATATCATTCAGGATGAAGACTAAGAAATTCTTCTAGTAACACATCAGTGTAGTCCGTTACAATGGGCATGTCTTCGATCATGATTCTCTCCTTCATCTCAAACATTTGAGCTAGATATTCTTTCTCATATGGAAATAATATTCAAACTTTATAAAATGGATCTGGAAAAGATGAATCCTCCTCCTTACACTTGTATAGAATTATAGGATTCTTTGGGATGTGAATATTGATCTCCTTTTCCTGACAGTTGATGTTGGATTTTTATAAAGATAGAAAATCCATGCCCTAAATAGCATCAAAATCCACCAAAGGAAGTAAGATAGGATTTTTTTGGAGGTTCACTCCACAAACATTAACTATAGAGTAGTTATATAATTTGGATACAATAATTTCCCCATTTTTGGTACTCACAGATAACTCAAAATCCATATTTTGATGTGGTGTTTGAATAGTTCTACTAAACTTGCAAGATATGAAAGAATGCTTAGAACTAGAATCAAATAGTATGTATGAATAACCAACATACCTATCACCACATCATTTTTGGTCTCCACCTCAGTAGTAGTGATGGAATAATCCTTACCTTGATCCTTTGGCTTTGGTGGTTGATGATGTTGATTACCCTTGAGGACCCGGGGTTTAGTACACTAGCTTGTATAGTGCCCTTACTCCCTACAGTTAAAGCAGTGAACCGTGGGTGGTGCTCTCCTTTCCTCCACCTCATTGTTCTGCTTCATCATGTCTCTTTGAAATTAATGATCTTGGTGGACTTATATCCGACACTTATAGCATCTCCCCATCCCTTTGATGCAATTCCCATGATGCTTCTTACCACATTTTTTATATGTGGGTGGTTGAGTTTTCTTTCCACCTTTTTCATTAGATCCTCTAGTTTGAAACTCTATCTTTCATTACTTATCACCATAGTCACGGGACCACTCACCATACTCTATATCCACTTTGAGATCACATCAAAAAACTTCTTCATAACTCCAAAATTCTTGAATTTCTAGATCCTTTTGAAGGTTTGGTTTTAAATCACTAAATAATATATCAATTTTTCTATCATTATTGATAAAAAATCAAAGCTTAACTTTAAATCCTTGTGAAATTTTCTTCATAGGCCATGACAGATTCACCTTCCTTTTTCTTCAACTCTATGAATTCTCTCTCCATATTTTTATGAAGAGTTTGATGGAAATATTTGTTAAAAAACATTATCTTAAATTCTTACCACCCCATCTCTTCAATTTCATCCTTTTTCTTGGTGTTCTTAATCAATTTCCACCATTGATTATCCTATCCATATAGATGATAAACAACTAGAGTCACCTTATCCTTATTATAACAGTGAAGTAAATAAAATATCTTCTCCATTGAGTTTACCCACTATTCTATGAATAGTGGATCAGAAGATCCACTAAATGTCGGTGGTCATTGCCATATAAAAGAATTGATATCTAGTTTCTCCCTCTTAGGTGAAGAAGTATGTTCCACATTATTCAGGTTATTGTTCATATCCTGATATAGTTGGGTAAGAATCACCATGAAATTTTGAACTCCACCTCCCAAGTCATTAGGGATGTCATTCGGGCAATCTTTGAATTGTCCCTCACATGGGTTGTTGTCCTAGTTTCTCCTGGTTCTCACTATTTTCTAAAATAGAAAAGGTTAGAATAATACATAAGTTAACAATTCATGAATAAATAATTTATTCCTTTATGAAATTAAGTTATGTATTATGGGATCTCTATATTTAGTATTTTTATAAAACAATGTGTCTTGGGTACTTACTTATACTTAGTCCCCTACTAAGGGTTTTCACTAAGGTTCTCTAATCCTAATTCCCAAATTAACTAAATCTTGCTCCGATACCAACTATAGAGACCCTTCTTTTTCTTACATAGATATTACATCATTTTAAAGATAAACAACATAAAATAATTGCACAAATAGGATCAAAATTTTTAGTGTCATGGGAAAATTATGGTCATACATAACATTTACATAAACATTTATTTAATTACTTCTTCTCTAGCTTCTTATTGGCCCTCATATTCTCCTTAGTGGAAGTATTCACCTAAGGATATACATCAAAAAGGTGGTGAGTTAAAAGCCCAGTAAGAGGAAGAATAAGAGACATGAAACATAGGTGATAATAATAATCATCGTCATAATATAAGAAAAGTATCATCAACATGATCATGAAAGAAAGTGTTAGACAATGGCATGGAATGTGGCAATGCATAAAAATGAAAGATAATGTCTTAGTGGTTAACCACCACAAGTAGTTGTGAATAAATATAGCATCTTGTTCATGTATATTTTACTTTATATCATGAGATACATCAAATTATCCAATGAATTGGAGTGCTATATAATTTTGTGTGAACCCATCACATCATAACATTTACATGCGCTATATAATTCTGAGTGCATCCATGACATCATAAAATTTTACATTATCATACATGCCACATAGAACTTATATCAATCTTGGACATAAAATAACCCATGGAAAGGAATGTGTTTCCTTTCATAAATCATAAATTCATGAATAAAATTTGGGGTTCACAAAATAAAGAGGTAATAACATAATTGGTATAAGAATCATCAATCTTGAGTGAGAAAGAAACTATCCCATGACAAGTAAAAGATGTGTTTTTAGAAATAAGAGTTATTTTTGGAAAAATCATTGCATTTCTCATAAAACCATATTAGAAACATGTATATCACAAAAAAGAAAAGGAAAGGAAAAAAGAAATGACATTTAAGGAACATTAAAGGAATATACACACTGAAAATGGAGTGAAAGAGGAAAACCCCAAAGAAAGAGAGTTGGGTTTGAGTATCCCCTAACCTTATGTCTGAGTGCTTTCTTCACATTAATATCCTAGATAATCAAATTAAATTAATTAATTAAAAAATATAGAATCTTTTATACATGAATTTGATTCATTATAGTTTTATTAAGTTTATTTATGGGCTTTTAGATGAGTTATCACTACTACAAAATAGTCCTTTAACAACGTTGGCGTATATCAGTGCTTGAAAAAAGTTGGGATAAAGGTACCCTTTATCAGTGATAAAACAAGTGTTGATAAAGGGTCCCTTTTATCAGTGATTTTTTCTAGCACTGATAAAAGGAACTCTTTATCAACACATTTTTTAGCGTTGATAAAAGGAAACATTTATCAGTGCATTTTTTAGCACTAATAAAGGGTGTCCTTTATTAGCACTTTATATTTAGCACTAATAAAGTACACCCTTTATCAGCACTTTATTTTTAGTGCCCATAAAGGAATCATTTATCAATGTTTTTTAGCATTGATAAAAGTACGAATAAAATGAAATAATTTAATAAATAAAAAATAAAATTGATTTTATTAAAATAATATTAAATTTTTTATTAATTAAATAATTATTGATAAAAATGAATAAATTGATTTTACTATATATAAATTATAAATAGTATATACTAAATATATACATATATGTAAAATAAAAATTAAATTAAAAAATAAAAAAAATTAAATTGAGAAAAATATTAAACATTTTATTTACTAAATAATTATTGATAATGTTAGTAAATAGTATATATTAAATATATAGATATATATAAATGTTTATAAATATGATTTATATAATACAAAATATTATTTATGTTTTACATTAAATAGTAATATATTTAGTGAATAATGGTTTATAATTAAAAATTACTATGAATTAAAAATACTGACTAATTACATCTGGTAATGGACATAATTGAATGTCATTTGATTTTTCATTTTAACATAGATGAAATGTATTATATCAATTTTATATATATGAAATTAATGCATTTTTATATATACACTCACACACATAAATATTTTTTTGGGAATTTATTCAATTTATATTATTTATTATTTATTTATTTATTTACTATTTTTCAATATTTTTAATATGTATTCATATTTATTTCAATATATATCCATTTTTTTAATAATTGATATTAATCAAACTTATCCAAATTTTCAATATTATACTCATTTTTAATTATTCAATCATACTTATTTTTAACATGCGTGTACTTAAGATTAAATTTTCATTAATAATGTTAAAAATAAATTTGTAAAAAAATATTTATAAATGTATATTTATTATTTTTATACATTTATTATTATAAAAAATAGATAATATTTGTTTAAAAAGTATTTATATAATTATAAATAAATAATTATAAAATTATAATAAATTTATTTAAATAATGAATATATTTAATATATTTATATATATATATATAATGATATAAATATTATTTTTTTTAAAAAAATTATATAATTATAAATAAATAATTATATATTCAAATAATTATAAAATTATTATTTTATAAAAGTATTATTATACGTATTATAATTATATATAATAATTATAATTTTTTTTAAATATTATTTTTTCAAAAAAAATATTATAAGTATTTATTAATGTCTTTTTAGCACTGATAAAAAGTGTCTTTATCAGCACTTTTTTGGAAGTGCTGATAAAAGTGTCACAATCTATTTTAAGATCCCTAACCATCGTGAACTAGTTCGTTATATCTGAAGCTCTTCGCAGAATCGGCCTGGTGTCGGCGCTCCTCATTGTCAAATCTAAGAGGAAATCTAGGCTAAAATCAAGGCTCCAACTATTCCAAGGCTCAAATTCAAGGCTCGAATCCATAGTACAATCGATTCAAGGGTTGAATAAAACCAAGGCTCGAACAAACTAATTTCCCTAGATTATCCACTGAACCTTCCCATCCCATATTTTTGTATCCCAATTAGTCTAGTTGCACTATCTTATAATAAAACAACCCAAAATTCATTTTTTTTTCTTTTTAATGAGGTCTGAGCTTCTTGAATAAGCCTGAGTTGTTTAAATTAAAACAAAGTAGAAAATATTTACACTTGAAATCAATATTTTTATCCAGTTTGATATCTATGTCATTTTCTTCTTTGTTTCTATTCTGTAAACATTAATGAAAAATAAAAATACATATAAGTGAACCCAATAACAGCTTGCTCAGTAAGCTGCATGCTGAATGAATGAATAAAATATAATACATTTTTTTATCACTAGGCTATAAATTGGAATCTTTCTCAACAGTTTGGCTTGGTCTTCCTCATTATTTTAAGTGTTGTATGTCCTAATTTCATCTTACCGGTATACTGCACACAAATATCAGTGAGAGTGAGTGAGTTTTTCTAGTAATTTTTTCAGCCTAGAAGAAGAAGAATAAATATTCTACAATCATGTAAGTAAGATTATCCATTTTATTTTTATGTTCAGATTTTAATAGTAAGGAAATTTATTTTTATTCTAAGGATTTATTTTGAAGATGATTTTTTTTTAGAATTATAATCTTTGAAAGTGATTAATTGTTTATTTATTTTAACATGATTTATTTTTCAGAAGGGAATTTATTTTCATTTGTCAAATTTTTATTTTATGAATTTTTCTTATAAAATTTATATTTCATTTGAATTATAATAATTATCTTTGATTAGTTATTTATTCAAATTATGTTATTGAAAGTGATTATTTTTGAATTATTTAAAGACTTATATTTTTTAAAAACAATTAAAATATCAAGTAGATATATGTATATTATGTAGATATATGTATATGAAATTATTTTCAAGTTATTCAAATTTTTAAATCATGTTTTATATTCATTCAATTATTCATATTTTTTAAATATAATATAAAATAATAAAAAAGTCTTTCTTGTTATTGTTAAGTGGATTTTATTTTATCAAAATATATGTTTATATTTCAAACAATAAAAGTTATTATTTTATTCCTCTATAGTAAATAAAAGTTATTATCATTAGATGTTTATTATTGATAGTAAGTTTTAAATAACTAAAACTATCATGTCATATGTGTAAAGTGCATATAAAATCATGAATGTTGTTTGTAATATAAGATATGGCCATCATCTTAACTCATGAAATAACATGCATGCACTAGTTTTATTATTCATGTATATGTATGTGTTTTGAATGAAGAATCCCTTTATAACATCATCTTATTATACATGCACTAGTTTTATTATTTCTATTATTGTGAGATATAATAGGCTCCCAATACCTATATTCCATGACAATACCTCTTTTCAGTCATCAAGTTTTGAAAAATTCAACCATATAGCAGTCGGTGTTGTCATTGGTTTGGAATATTCCATTGAAAATAACTTGGGAACCTCTTTTTATATTTTTATTGAGAAATTAATGTTCTATGATTTCCTTGATTAGACTATAAACTAAGTAAAATGTTTCATCAATCATAGACATCTCGATATCATACCTCGAGTGATACATAAAAAAATTTCATTATGATTTTTCCAATACTAAAATATTATGTCTTTAACATATATGAGTACCAAAATCCTTTGATCATTCTCCTTCTTGATTTAGAGGGTGTGATCAACTCTACCTCACTAAAAAACCAATCTCTATTAGGTATTGATCTAACCTTAAATACTAGGTCCTGAGTAATTTATTTATCTTATATAAATAATTCTTTAATTGACATACCTTTCTCTCATTTTCATCTATAATAAACCCATCTAGTTTCTTAATGTATACTCCCCCCTTAAGAACTCTGTTGAGGAACATATATTTGACATCCATTTGGTATACTTTTAACTACATTTTCATTGAAATAACCAAAAAAATCAAATAGTTTCCAACCAGGCTATGGGAGAGTAAATTTATCATAAATATAAATTCATTAGATCTAGGAGTTCCCCTTGAACACTATCCATTATTTATTTTTATATACTTTTATATAGTCAATGAGTTTATTACTGAACACCCACTTGGTTCTGATAACATTTATGTCCTCGATCATTGGAACAATTTTCCATGTCACATTGTTCTTATTCAGATCAAGCTCCCCATGCATAGATTTGATCCAATTATCATCCTTTTCATGCCTCTCCAAATTATTTAGTATCAACTTGTGAAGATGAGGTTTTTTGTAGAGTCTTACTCCTTCAAGTTTTCACTAAAACTTTCTGATCACCAGTGAAATTTTATTCATTGATTTCAGACTTTCTTGTATTTCTTATAGTTGATAATCCCTCTTTATTTTCCTTGCTATCAATGACTAATTTTGAGTCTACCTCAATACCGTGTGATCCCCCATATGATACTTAATTCAACATTAATTTCCTCTGATGTTTCATCACTATTTTAATTATTAACAATCTCCCCATTCTAATTTGTAAAAAATATCTATCAATTTTATCTTATCAACATAAAAACATCACAACCCACCGTTATATATTATTATTTAATTGTCTCATTATCTAATATGATCAATTTTTCACTAGCACAAATCAATTTCCTCTTTCAACAATGTTTGCACAGTAAAATCATTATCCATATAATTAATTTATTATTTCAAATTTACACTTAATTTATTTATTTTTAGTATTAATCATATAATAATTGTTTTCTTATACAAGTGGATTATTTTTTTTGAGTTGGGGTGGTTTGTTCAAAGCTGCTCATGATCATGGGGGATTGAACTTAGATCATGCAACTGAGATAATGACAATAAGGAAATGCGTCAAGAATGAAAATAACTATTAGGAA
This sequence comes from Viscum album, assembly GCA_963277665.1. Classification (NCBI taxonomy): domain Eukaryota; kingdom Viridiplantae; phylum Streptophyta; class Magnoliopsida; order Santalales; family Viscaceae; genus Viscum; species Viscum album. The sequence goes on from OY728127.1 coordinate 1,731,181,432, forward strand.
AAGGTGAATTCATACTAATTATTTAATTAATTTTGTCATCATTTAATATACTATTTTTAAGTTACTTTCCTTATCATTTTTATCTATTATTTATTTATTTTTTCATAGATCTTTTGGGAAGTCATGTTTTAATTTCAACTATCTGTAACAAGCCAAAAAAGAGATAAAATGATTATTTCTGCCAATGTTTCCACGTTTTCCATTTTCATTATCATTCTTTGTCGAACTGTCAACACAGTATATTGATTTGATGTTATTAGTTAAGAAAAATTCTCAATATTGAAAGTCATAAGAGTATAGAAATCTCATGTTCCTATTGTGATGACTTCTCATGATATAATGGGCACATGAGCTTACTCTTCTCTTCTGACTTTCAACAAGGAGAAAGGTTTTTCAGCTAAGAACATTAAGTCAATATGTAGTTCTAGTATTTTAACATATAAATACAATGGAAACATGGTAAAATTGGCAGTTAGGATTATTTTGAGACTTTGGAATGCAAAGGAATTAGCCACACCTTAACTTGACACACAGTGTGACTGGTATGACTCCAGGTGCTTCTTTTTATTTAAAATTGAAATTAATTTTAGTAAAAAGGAAAAATGACATACTCAAAACTAAGAAAACATATTATTATTATTTTTATACTTTAGTGAAATTATCCATAAGTAATTTGAGATTCGTAGAATCATCCTCACTATAATGAGATGCATGGTGTGATTGCTATGACTCAATGTGTCCGTTATTAGTTTAAAATTGAGAGTTTAGTTCAAAAAATGTCACTCACTAAAAATAGAGAAAATGTGCTTGAATTTTCTTGATAATTGAGTACGTAAATTACTAAGTAATTTTTGATGTGTAGGAATCATTATCACATCAAATTGATACATTATGTGATCATTATGATTCAAGGTGAATATTTCTAGTTTAAAATGACATTTTAGTAAAAATCAAGTGACGTATTCAAAACCAAGAAAAAAATTATATTTTTTTTATACTTTACTAAAATGATCCATAAGTCATTTGATATGTGTAGTAATTAGTTTCACCTAAATCTGATTCATAGTGTGACCTTTATGACTCAATGTGTTTGTTATCAGTTTAAAATCAGCAGTTTAGTTCAAAAAATTCCACTCACTAAACATATAGAAAATGCACTCATATTTTCTTTATAATTTATAATATCAATTCATAAGTAATTTTTTACATTTAAGAATCATTATCACATCAAATCAATACATGATGTGATTGGTATGAGTTAAAGTCTGTGTTTCCAATTTAAAATGAAATTTTAGTAAAATAACAAGTGATGTAATAAAAATAAAAAAAACACATTTATAATGTTTTTATATTTTATTAAAAATATCTATAAGTCATTTGAGATGTTTAGGAATCATTTTCTCCTCAATATTATGTATAGTGTGACTGGTATGACTCGAAGTGTGTCTTTTTATTTAAAATTGACATAAATTTTAGTAAAAATGACAACTGAACTGCTTAAAACTAAGAAAAAGCATTCATATTGTTTTGATACTTTATTTAAAATATCCATAAGTCATTTTTTACATGTAGTAATCAGACTCACCTCAAACTGATACACGATGTGGCCATTATGACTTAATGTGTCTGTTATTTGTTTAAAATTGACAGTTTAGTTTAAAAAATCAAGCAAACATATTTAGATTTTATTGATAATTTATGAAAATAATTCATAATAAATTTTTGACATATATTAATCTATCTCACATAAAACTGAAACATGATGTGATTGGTATGAGTCAAAGTGTGTGTTTCCAGTTTAAAATTACATTTTAGTAAAAAAGAAAAGGGACGTACTCAAAAATGAGAAAACTAATTAGGATTATTTTGATACTTTATGAAAATGATCCATAAGAAATTTGGGATTTGTATGAATTATCCAAACCTAAATAAAATTCATAGTGTGATCAATATGACTCTAAGTGTGTCGTTTTATTTAAAATTGACATTAATTTTAGTAAAAAGGACAATTGACCTACTCAAAACTGAGAAAATGCATTCAAATTTTTTTGATACTTTAGGAAAATGATCTATAAGTCATTTATGACATGTAGAAACAATCCTCATATCAATATGATACATGATGTTTCTATTATGACTCAATGTGTCCGTTATCAGTTTAAAATCGACATTTTAGTTCAAAAAGTTTCTCTCACTAAAAATAAAGAAAACACAATTGGATTGTCATTATAATTTATGAAAATGATTCACAAGTAATTTTTCACATGTAGGTTTTGGTATCATGTCAAATCGACACATTATTTAATTGGTATGAGTCAAAGTGTGTGTTTCCAATTTAAAATGACATTTTAGTAAAAATTCAACTGACATACTCAAAACCAATAAAACACATTCAGATTGTTTTGATACTATAGTAAAATGATCCATATGTAATTTGATACCTGTAAGAATCATCCATGCCTTAACATATTACATGATGTGACTGGTATGACTCCAAGTGTGTCTTTTCAATATATAAGTATCATTTTAGTTTAAAATGTGCATCACATAGCCAAAACTGAGCAAACAAGCCAAGACAGTTTTCTCATCATTCTATCTGACATTAATTAATTAATTTACTTATAATTTTTATCTTATACTTATTTAGTTAATTTTCATAGAGATAATGCTTTAAGACTAATAACAAAAGGTGTGACGTGAAAGAATCAACCGCAACTCAATCTAATACACAGAGTTCCATGTATGACTCAAATATTAGTTTAAAATTAACACTTTATGTTAATTTATTTATTTATATTATTACTAACATAAGAATTTTTTTTATTATATAGGTGATTTTTTTTCTCAATCAGGGGTTAGGATCGAAATACAAAGGAAGACTGTTGTTTTTGAATGTATGTAATAATTTTTACTTATGTAATTTTATAAACCAATGTTTGAAATGTATATAATATAGTGTTTTTTATGGTATTTATGTTGTAAATTTTATATCATTTAAATTCTATATTCCTACTTTATTTTTATGATTTTGTGGTATTTTTGGTGTTGCGGTGTGCTGTTACAGCACACTGCACTGGTGTTGTAGTGTGTTCTTACACCACATTATAGTATGCCCCTTTATCAGTGTTTTTTAGTGTTGATAAAAGACTAGGGATTTTAATCTCACTCTAGTTTTCATCACTTCTCTATCACTAATAAAGGAAATTTTTAGTTTTGTTAAAGTCCTTTTTTTATTAGTTTATAGAGTTTAATTTCATTATTTGGGAGTGTTTTTTTTCTTAGTTATCATGATCAGTTCGCTTGTATATGAGTATGAAAGTTCATGTAAAATTGGAATAGTTATCTAGAATTGAAATTATATGTTATTAATGAAATTTTAGACGAATAATTGATCTTATATATCATTTTTATATGGTATTAGGATTAATCATTAGATAAATAGTTATTGAAAATGATTTAATTTATTTGGTGGGTTTTACGACCATTGTGGTCTTATATCATTTTATTTAACATCATGTATATATATTACTTCCAGAACATTATATAACTTATAATATGTATAATAAAATCTCATTTAACCATAATTCTGGTTTTATAACCAACCTTGAAGGTTGTAGTGAAAATTTAAAATGCATCATCCACGGTGGTGGTGAATCGACACACCACAAACAATATTTTCATGTTTAGAAAAAAAAAGGGAGAGACATAAATAGGAATTATTCTATTAACATAATAAAATTACAATATATAAAGGATAATAGAGTTATAATTCCTCTATTATAGGTCTATATGAGTATAGGATAAGAAAATAATGAAATTGGAAAGAAATTAAAATAAAAAGGAAGAGGATTTTACCTCTTGAATTTCTCCCCCTTGAGAACCTCCTTAGGGAAAATATTTGGGTCTTTTGATGAGACCAAGGAATCTTGTATGTGTGGGAGGGGATTGGGAATAGTATTGGTAAAAACTTGGATAAGGATCAAATCTTGTAATGTGTAAGTAGAAGAGGTGGTGAGTGGTGGTATTTATAGAGGAAGAGAGGGGTGTTTTCTCATTTTATTCATTAGTTTATTATTTTGGCCCAAGACTATGAAACGTTTGAGAATTATCACTAAATATATTAAAATAATGAAGTTGAGTTTGATATTTTTGGGATTATATCATCCATACATCATCTATGACTCAATAATTCAAGTATTTAGTTTTTATCGTAAATTGTCATATTTTACTATTCACAAAAAAATTCAAGTATTTTAGAACAATACCAAAAATCCACCGTAACCATTTTTTGATGCATTAAATTTAAAAATTAACTCCATTTTATGAAAATAATTTTCTAAATATGATAAATTTAATTTTTAATTAAAATCATCATTTACTTGGAAAATAATCATTTTAAAATTATAACTGATTTTATAACACTTTGAAAAATTAAGTAACATCTCATAAAATTATCTTATAATCATAGGATAACAAAATTTTAATTTATAAATCCATTTTATGAAAATAAATTTTCTTTTAAATCATTATATTAATTATAAAATTGTAATTAAATATTTATGACTTACAAAAATACCAACACTTAATTAATAATATTTAAAACATTTCTTTACTTATATTATGATATAATTATATAATATTTTCACTTATAATATGTCTAAATTTTATCCATACTTTCATAGGTGATGTTACTATTCTATTGTGCAGTTTACTATTCCTAATATTCACGATACTATTCCAAAGGTTATGCTACTATTCCATTGGTAAAGGTTCCTTAACTTCAATAAATTCCTCTTATTTCATTCATTATTCATTTATAAAGTTTATATTGTGTTATCTATGTAATTTTATTTGATTTATACTATGTTAAATAATTATAAGAAGGTAATTTCCATTGATAAAATTCTTGGTTGTTATAGAATAATTTTATCTAGGTGGTGATTGATCAGTTAATGAATTCAACTCATTTCATTCCAATCAAAGACACCACTAAAGTTGATTATTTGGGAAGGTTGTATGTATAGGAGGTTGTGAGGTTATATGATATTTTCTATACCATTTTTTCAGACAAGGATCTTTCCAAGAGGCAATGGTAACTCAATTCAGGTTGATTAGAGCTTACCATCCACAGACTGATGGTCAGACAGAGCGTGCTATTCAGATTATCAAGGATATGCTTTGCGCATGTGTATTAGATTTATATGGATAATGGGATGTCCATCTAGGACTGGTTTATTTTTCTTATAATAGTAGTTATTAGTCATCAATCATAATTTCACCCTTTGAGTCTTTGTTTGGTTTCTTGTGTATATCACCTCTTTGTTGGGAAGAGGTGGGTGAGGCATCTCTTGTGGGACCAATTCTCATTCAGGAGATGTTGGTGAGGATTTAAGATATACATTTAAATCTGGCTACTACTCATAGTTTAAATAAATCATATGCAGATCTTCAACAACATCCTTTGGAGTTTTTGTTAGTGACTAGGTTTTCTTGAAGGTTTCATTTCATTTAGGTCACTGTTGACTTGGGAAACAGGGAAAGTTGGCTTTGAGATATGTAAGATCATTTGAGGTCAATGATATTCTGGGGAATATTTCTTATCAATTAGCATTTATAGTTCATTTGATTGGTATATATGATATATTTCACATATCACATATCATTAAGTGCCATCCTGATCCCTCTCATGTTCTAAGTTGGGAGGAGATTAAGTTAGATCTGAATGTTTCGGTTGTATAGAAACTAATGGATATTATCAATTATCATATTAAAGTCAATCATGGGAATTATATATCATTGTTCAAGGTTTCATAGTGACACAAATCAGATTCTTATGAGACTTGAAAACATGAAAATTCAGTGAGGGAGCAGTGGCCTCACCTCTTTCTAGATTAACCTTCTTCCACATGAATTCCTGAGGATGGAAAGTATTATGGTGGGGAAATTTTAACATCCTAGATTTTATGGTATTCTCTTTTAAGGTTTAAGAGTGTTTTTTTGGGTTTGGAGTACGTAAAAGTTTTTTTGGATGTTACTATAGAATCTGGGCAAGGTACAGCCTATAGGAGGAATTTACACCATAATATTTATATTATGAAGTAAATGTATTATTGGGAAAAAGCTATGAAAATGATTTATGAAACAACAATATTTAAAGATGGAAAATTTTATTTTACACTGTAAATTTATTTAATGTCTTAAGACCTAATTTTACAACATAAAATCATTAGCCGAGATATTTAATTTTAGGAAACACCCTAGTATGTTTTAATTGTACTGAACACTAGTAATCCATTTAATTTTTAGTATAGTATACTCTCTCCAACCCTATGAGATTCCAGGTGTGATTTGGGTGATCTCTACTCCTTTTGAGTTCCTTCTTTCAATGTTCGATCTATGTGGTGATCGTGTTACTTCTCCATGGTGAGAATTATTTCTTCTTATTCATTTAAATTGGTCGTGGTAACACCATGGAACTATGTTTCTGGATCTTTCAACCCTATGGTGATGTTTTGGTTGATTCATTTTAGATCCACTATGTGATATTCTCATAGAGTTTAACCCTCATGTTGGTTATGGTGTGGTGTGCGGGTTATTTGAGGTATGTGTAATTTCATCATCTTGTGGTAATCATTCTGTTCTTTCTATGTTGGTGGATCCTATTTTAGGAACATGTGACCCAAGTTTCAGGTAGGTTGTTCCATATCTAGTCTATGTTGGATAAACTATATTTATCTAGTTTTATAAATTAATTTATAAATGAATTAGTATGATTTATTTTTGTGTGTGCAAACATATTTTTGAGAAAATGTGGTTTTCCCATTGTTTTCATAAACTAAAATGTATTTTCAAATCATTGTGAAATGAATTTATGAAATGGTTTTCAAATCATGATTTTATTAAATGATTTATAAAATGTAGTACATGGGAAGCTTTGGGTACTTAGGTTGAAAGTGTAGTAATTGGCCTCATCTTTTGATACCATTGAGGGGTTCACTAATTGGGTGTTCCTTTTCTCCCTATTCATGTTGTTCTAGGGACTTGTTAGACACTATTGGTAGTTTCACTTTCTAGGGTGTTCCTCTGCTCCCTAGATTCGATGAATATGTATAGGGGCTTGATGCATGCAATTGTATATACTTTGTTATGAGTGTTCTAGCTAGCCTAAGCTGTAGTGATATTTGGTGTATTTTTACCTATGATTTTGGTTTGTGATATTTGTCTTTTATTACCTTCTTTGATATATGTGATATTCTTTGAAACAGTTTTACCTAGATTATTTGGAACTATGGAAAAAGGGGAATGTTATACCATGATTTTGATATAAAAATTGTCTAACTAATTATCATGCCTTGTTTTCTTTAAATTTGAGCATGTTCAAATTGTTATACAAAGACTTTTTATGGAACACCTAGGTGGTATCATACTAATCCTATTTATCTCACACCTTATAAACCCCGTCAGTGGTGTGTAGACCTAGTTATGGATTTTGATACAAGGAAAGGCAAGGCACCACAGTGAGGAGGTGAGGTTTCTATTAGCTAAGTTTGGGTATCTTGTGGTGAGATGGTGTGATTGTTCCCATGATATCATATGGAGTAGTCATTTTCTATTTTATTTTTCATTTACTATTGGAATTGTACTTTGGATTCTTCTAACTGCTTGAGTTGTATCATTTTCGTTGTCTTTTTTTCAGTGTTATGGAATATATTTTCCTATTTTCTCTTCTATTGTTTCTCACTGATTTATATATATATATATATATATATTCTATTTTTTCTACTTCGGGTTGGGAAAAATAATTCCCTCTAGTTATTTTTTGATGCCCAGGTGCTAGTCACCAACCTATTGGGATTGGGAACATGCTTCAGGTTTCTGGAGGATTGGGAACATGCTTCAGGTTTTTGGTAGATCGGGTCGGGTGCCAAGTTTGAGTGTATCCCAGGTCAATTAGTTACAAAAAATTCTTTTACTAATCTGGAAGGGAAAAAACATATTCCCATATTTATGTTTTAGGTGTAGATCGACCAAAACTCACCCCCTTTTCTCATTTTTCTCTTTTTGAATCCCTTGATCCTTTAATAGTGATATTAAATTATTGGAATTCAACCGTTATTTCTAAAACTACCCTTCTCTTCACTTATAAAAAGGTAACACTTACCCCACTACAAGACTCACCTCCCCTTCAAATTCATTATTTAAACTATTCCATTTTACTCTCCCTACATCCTTCTCCCACGAACATAATCCTCTAGTCACTTAACATTAGCTTAAGCCCTTCAATTTTATAGGGACATCCAAGGAAAGATCAAGTCTCCAATGTAAGTATCATCTCATTCTTAAAAAAAATTTCTTAATATTACTCTTTAAAATATATTATCACTATAATAATTTGATGAATTAGTTATCATTATTATATTTAAATGTTCTTATATTAATTCTATAACACTTTTTTATTCATTTACATCCACTTAGAAAAAACAAAGGAGCGTCAATCGTGTGTATATGTGGACTGCTGCCTCTGTGAATAATCATTTTTTCATTTTCCTTATATTTTTTCATTATTTATCCAAAAATATTCAAATATGGTTCAAATCATAAAAAAATATCATTATACTTTGTTTATAACTATATTATGTCAAAATAAAAACCTCCTTAATTATATTCACCAATCGGGTTAAAGCATGTTCAAGTTTGGATCGGTTTAACCACCAACATGAATGATGATATAAAAATTTATTATGGATTACTATAGGAACATTAAAACTAATTTTATTTAATATAATAATCAAATCATGATTGTTATATGTTTTTCTAAATATTATATTAAATATTTAACATATTATTAAAGTATCTTTATCGTTCACTAAAAATATCTGAAATAAGTCAACGCTGATTCCATTTTCACACGACGAAACTAAAACACTTATATAATGATATAAGAGTTTTATAAATAAATATAATATTTAAATTAAAATGTATCAAATGATATATTAATAATTAAATTGGTTTCAGATGATGGGTAATGACCTCAACGTTATAAAACATGTGAAAATAGTTGAAGCTATTAACACTCGATGGTTGAAAATAAGTTATAAATAACCAATATACCCATAATAAATATTTATAAATGTCATGAACCAGATTGAATACCCCAGTACCCTGATACCTGAGTCATCTATAACATGGATCAAAGGGAATTTCTGATCCCCATGGGTTGGAGACCTGTACCTGGCATTATACAAGAATCACAAGGGAACGAGCTTTTCAGAAAACATTGGAAGATAAAATATACAAGTTGGTATGCTCAAAACTCCAAATGGATCAATTACTAAAATCAAATAGGTAAAATAATACCTAAATATTTCATCATTAAAAGACACAACATTTACCATGGTAAAAACTCAGACATATCCCATGAAACAAGTGGATCAAATCTCCACCGGTCACATTCATCACTCCAGGTCCCAAGGATCAAGAACATCCACCACCTTTAAGTGGAACTTTTAATTTTCTTGTACCTAGCATAAGATAATATAAAAATTCCCAAAGGTAATGGTATGGTCTGAGTTATAATTCCAAGTAGGGTCTCGCAAAGTATTCCATAATCAATTCCATAACAATTAAACCAATTATGATATAAATATAAATAAAAAAAGGCATGGTATGATATTTAAATATTTTAAAAAAAAACATGCTTTCAATTAATAAATATGGTATATATATCAAAATAGTCTTAAATGAAAATTTTATATAAAACATTTATATAAAGCAGTTGGAATGATTAAATCAGTTCCATAAATTAATGGCATGTGATCATCAAATAAAGTATATCACAGCACCATGTATCAAGCCTTGTGATATATTAATTTCTAGAAATAGGATCCTCACACTGCTTAATCAGTAATCTCATTTCAATGTGTGCACACGTCCCATGACTCAGGCTACTGGGACTCAACTCCCTATCGGGGAAAAAAATCCTATTGTAAGTTTACGTTAGTGTTTTTATCATAAATATAGTTCTAGGGGGGTTTATATCCTAAAATTATTATCCTAATTGCCACTAACTACCTAGGATACATATGTTTCAAATAAAAACAACAAAAAACATAAGAAAATAAATAATTTTAAATCATTTCATATTTCACATTTCAATTCCCCAATTTTATCCTTAAATGTTACTTTTCATTTCCAAACCAAATCATAATTTTTCATTAAATGCATGCCCTTTTCAAATCATATTTCATTTAAGTAAATTTTCCATCAAATTGAATCAAATTTTTTTACCAAAATATTTTCGTCGCAAAACATTTTTCTCAAATCACTCTATGTCACAAAACCACCTAAAACATTATTTTATTTCACAAACACATGCCTATAAAAGCATACATAAAATATAATTTAATTCAAAGCATAGAAAATTATTTTTAAATTTACTTTTAATAAATCAATAAAACAATGTTTCAATTGTGTGGAAGAAACATTATGGAACCACCTACATTTAATCATGGGATCAATTATCAATGAAAAACCAACAATAGGAATTCCAATAGAGAGATGTAGGCATAGAAGATCAAGGAAAACCCCTAGAATCAAGATTCATCATCACAGATATTAGATCCATAAATATCATGATGATCTATAAATATATAAGAAATAGAGAATAGAAAATATAGGGTTTCCCATTGAGGAGAGATCTCTTACGGGAGCAGAATCAAATGCTTCTACTGGAGATTCGATCTGAGGAGAAAGGAGTTAAGAGGAGCTAAAACATATCTTAAGATACTTCAAAAGAAAAAATTATGAATGTGAGTTGGGTATGAGAAAATAAATAAAAAAGTCATGGGGAATTTAAATCTGTAATATAAATGACCACATCGCATCCCCTATAGCCACGATGAAAAAAGGATAAAAATAGCCAAAATATAGTGCAGCCACACCAGACCACTCTGTAACCACCCCTAGTCAACCAGCCTCTTAAAACCATGGAAAAGATTTCACCATATCCTATTTACCCAGCACAATGGGATACAACACAGTCCAAACATCATGCTACAATCCTACTTGATCTAGTAGTGGCTCTAAAAAAACTCCATGCCACAGTTGGTGCCCACGTTGTACCTATATCCAAATAGGCATTAGCATTGAAATTATTCATCAGGGATTTATGATGTATCCATAATTATACAGTTTATCTATATAGAAATTGTAAATATCTATAAAAACTGGACTCCAACTCCCCCATGTCATAGCTTTATAGTCCACAGAACAATTGGGACTCTCCACACTACATCCCATACACTATGGTGTAGCTCCTTAATGACACATTTATACCCATAATCCATTAAATAAAAAAACCATACACCCTTGGAATTTAGAAAATTTTACCTAAAAACTATATCCATACTTAAAGGGCCCAAAATTCACCTAAATAAAAAAGGGGGAAATTTAAGAAGCACCAAAAATAAGGTAACGGTATGTTAAAGCCTCCCCACCATAAACTCTTTCTATCCCGAAAATCATGTCAAAAAGATTCCATATCAAAGAGGTGAGAACAATTATCTCTCATCATCTCCTCACACTCTCACATCTTATTTGAATCAGAACCATGTTTCCATAGAACACGGACCAAAGGTATCATCTTCCTATGAAGAACCTTTGTCTTAGAATCAATAATCCTAACTCGATGTTGAGACATGGATAAATAAGGCTCCACATCAAGATCTTCCCAACTCAGAACATGAGATGGGTCTGAATGATAATATTGAAGTTTTGATACATGAAACATGTTATGGATTAAATTTAACTATGGTGGAAATTCCAAACATTATGAAACTTTCCCCACTCACTCAATAATCTCAAAAGGAACCATAAATCTCAGTGCAAGAATTCCTTGTTTTTTAAGGTGTCGGTGTTTCACATTCATGATGTAGTTTTGACGTTTTTTTCTCCTTTATTTTTTTTTAAATTTATTACATGGAATTATTGGGTTTTTTTAGAGAAATTGTGGTATCTAGTCTGAAAAGAATAAGGAACACAATTTTTACAAGGTTGCAAGAAATCGTACACCAGCCCAGTGAAAACCATGCGCCCAAGATAGTGGAATTTTCTAGGCTACGTGGATATGTGTATGGGTGTGAACCCCCTACAGGGTTAACCATTTGGCCTATTTTCCTCTTGGAAATAATAACCACACTTTTGGTTCATGGTTTTTCAAACTATGCATCTAAACCATGCGGCCTACTATATCTTTAAAACTTTTTAAAATTCCAACTTTTCCCTCTTCTATTTTAAGACCCTAACCCCTTATTATCACCCTATTTGACCCTATATACACTAGTTTCACCTCCCTGTCCTCCTCCATTCCCTTGGGATTCAATTTTTTGGGTGTTTTCCCTTAAGATATTCAAGGAATCATCAAGTAAGATTCTCCTCTCTTCTCTTATTCTCTCTTCTTGGTCTCTTTTCACTTCCTCTTTGGGTTCTCTTTTCTCTAGAAAGGGTTTTAACCAATTTTGGGTTAAATATCATTTATTAGGGTTAAATATTGTCTGATTTTGTGTGATCTTGACTCTATAGGGTCTCTACCTAGTGCATTTTTTGGTTTCGACCCAGATTTGTGAACGTTTCAAGTAAGAGGTAGGTGATTTCATGACTTGACATTATTTGGTGATTTTATTATGCTTTCTTTGGTTTTCAAATGGGTTTTAAAAAAAATAGGTTGGTTAAAAAGGTAATTTCCATGGGTTTTGGTGTGATTTCAAGGTTTTTTTTGGTTTTACCTTTGAAATGGTTTCTTGTCAAGTGTGGTTTTAGCTATTGGAACTGAGATTATACAAAAATGGTTTTCACTTGATGTAAGAATTACAATAGATCACATGGGAATCCTAGGTATCTAGGTGGGCATACTAGGTCTATTGTTCTAGGAAAGTTGGAAGGTCCAAGGCCCAGTCTCTCTAACAAGATTTCATTACAACACTAAATAAACACTTATGATGGGGATTGGTTGGCTTGAGTAGGAGATGGACCATTGTGTACAGGATTTGATCACCAAGAGTATGAGGATCCTAGGACCCTGATAATCCTAGCTACTTATTAATTTCCTATTATTCTCATACTTCATTTTCCATTTTAGCATGTTTTCATATTCATGTCCTCATTTATGTTAAATCATGTTTTTTATTAAACTATATTCTTCTCTTTCTTAAAAATCAGTATGTTAATTTTTCATTTAATTTAATTTCATGAAAACATTTGGGTGGTATTCTATTGGGTATGTTAGCTCACACCCTACATACACCCTTGGGTGATGTAGACCTCATTATGTTTGATTCAGGTAAGGGTAGGTCTCTCTATGGTAGAAATGGTGGTTCTATGTGTTATCATTTTCTTGTTGGATAGGTGTTGGAGGTGATGGAATGAGGGTGTTGACCCACATGTTGCATGGAGGATTGTTTTTCTAGTCATTACCCCTCCCCTTTTTGGTTATTTTGGTTTTGGTTGTAAATTTTAAATATTTAACCCATGTTTATAGTGTTTTCTTTGATCTCTTATGTAATGGTTAATGGATGGGATGTGATGCAACTTTCTTGTATTATTCATTATTTTTTCATTCGTTAAATTGTTCCTAAAGTTATTACTTGATGCTCAGTCACTAGTTTTCAAGCCTTGGGGATCGAGAATGCCCTTCGAACCATGAAACATATGGGGTTAGTGTTAGGTTGGATGTCATCCCATACTGGTTCATAACAAAATGGTATTAGATAATTTTTTCATTTCTTTGGGTCATGTTATTTGTGAGATTTCGGATAGACAAGATATAGGACTACCAGTTCTTGAGGTTTTGGTTGTGAGTGGGGTGGCTAGTCAATAAACCTTGTGATAGGCCTTCGGTCACCATGGGATGTTTAGGAATTTGTTTGACTCTTCCTTTAGGTATAATTCATAAGATGCAAACTATGCATGGAAACCAAGATGGGATAGAGTGGATTAATCTATTATTGTGATTATTATAGCTTCAATTTGATTTTTGGGAATGTTTAGTTCTAGTTATTTATGAAATTTATCTAGGTGATTAATTGATGGTTTCCCTTATGTTTGTTAAATGGTGTAGAACCATTCATCCATGGAGACCTCTTGTGAAACCGTAGGAAGAAGATAAAGAGAATTCTCTCTTACCAGTTGAACAGATATTAGTTGGGGTAGTGGTTTGGGATGTCTGATCTTTGGATCAAGGAGTAGGCTCTGGTCCTACTCAAGCTAAGGAAATAAAACCAGGTCTAGAAAAGGAAAAATATCAGGATTTCCTCATGAAAAAACCTCTTTAATTATGGGGTAGCATGGACCCTCGGGAAGCTAAGGAGTGGATTGAATAGGTTGAGAGGATTGTTTAGTTCCTCAAGACTTATGAGGCTATTAAAGTAAAGTGTATTGTGTTCTTTATAGAAGGGTCTAGTCGTAGGTGGTGGGAATCAATATTTCTAGTTGGGAAGAATGAGCATATGGGTTGTAAGGATTTAAAGTTAGTCTTAAATGAGTAGTATTTCCCTGATACCTTGTACCTCTATAAGACTAGGGAGTTTATATATCTCCATCAGGGGGATTGCACTGTGTTGTAATATGCTAAATATTTTGCAGAACTAGTCTGTTTTACACCTGAGGTGGTTTCCAATGAGAATCTAAAGGATCAATGTTTTGAAATGGGTTTGTGGCTGAATATTTGATCTAAAGTATTCTTATTTAAGATGAATACATATTTCGAGGTGGTTGATCGATCCCTGATGATGTAAATTGATCGGGCAGTTAATTAGGGATTTTTTAGGACAACACTACCTATGGGCCAGGGTGTTAGTATAATTTATGAGAATAAAAGGAAGCATTAAGAACTATAGAAGGGAGTTGATAGTTATGGACACCCCTCCTTACCACCTTCATCTGTAACCATAGGTGGTGGGTCAGTTTTGTGCTACCAAAATAGAAGTTTGGGGAATGTGTGGTTAGTGTTTCTAGTTCCACCTATACCCCACCATAATTTTGGGCACATGGGTCACTTTTATAGATTTTATAAGAGTGTTTTTTCATATCATAGAGGCGTAGGATCCTCAACACATAGAGAATTTATAGCTCAGTCTGGTAAATCTAGGATTATGGGTTCTTGGTCTGTTGGGTATAGTGGAAAGTCTAGATCCCATTATGGACAAATTTAACTCAAGGAAGAGAAAAAATTCAGCAATCAATCTCAGTAATCAGAAGAAATAAATAACTTTTATTCTTTGGATCATGGTCCAATGGAATCAGATATAGGACCTGCAACTATTCAAGGTACTATTTTTATTTCAATGTCCATAGCCATCATTTTATTTGATACAAGTGATTCAAATTATTTTGTTTCTGCCCATCTTGGAGAACTGTTAAAATTACCAACTGATCTAATGCCTTATTCCATTGAGTTGGTTATGCCTCTTGGAAAAAAGAGGGAACAGGGTTTCAGATGTTCATCTTATACTGTCACAAACCAGATCTGGTCTCCACCAAAACCGACACCAAACCTGTCCCAAAACATGACCCGAAGAGTTTTCCTGATCCTCATGGGTAGGAAAAAGTTCTCAGGTATCATAAAATGAGAATTGGGAACTATTTACCCAATTTTATAAACTTAAAACAACAAAGAAATCCAATAAAATGATCTGGATTTTTCAAACCAAACAATCTTTTACAAAATTTCAGAACTGAATTAAATATTTTAAAACAACTAAACAAGACTATAACAAAGGTAAAAAACCAAAATTATACATCCAAAGAACCCTCATGGTAAGGGGCCCCACCCTCAAGCCATCTCTACAAGACTTCACCACCAAGGACCTGCTAGAAACCCGAACCACTGGAACTAAAAATTGTACCCAACCTGCGACAACAAAAAGAACCAAGTATAATTACACCCAAGGGTGTAAGTAGGGTGTGATACAATTCCCATTAGGATACCACCACTAATATATTCCATGCGATAAACATTCAAAGACGAAAAGCATGCTAGTTTTCAAAAACATGTAATTTCTAGTTACAATTTCTAAAAGATGCAACTAAAAAATCAGTTTTTAAGTGGGATTATTTAAAGAATCAAAACTTTTAAAATAAATGAAAAATCTACTTAATTTTCCATTCAAATATACCATATGTTGACGGTAAGTATAAAGGATCTAATGAACACAAGCAATAGTAAATAACCCCTAGGAACTAGCTCATTATGGGTCTCAGGTACCACGTATATCGGTGAGAGTAACCATAAAAAATATTTATTCTTGTGCACAAGACACTAGTAGAGAACATAACCATAACCTAGTGGTATATAGTCATCATCATCATATTTTAGTTAGAGTTTTAAGTGTCAATCTTTCTAAGTGAAACTGAGGCCAAACCCCACGGATTCACTAGCATACTAGTATGCATCCACCCACCTAGATACCTGGGTTTTTCCTTTGTGCTCAAACAAGTTCAACAAGTCAAGAAATATAATTTTCACATGAAAATATCATTTCCTCATCAAATATTCACCAAACATCCCATATGTATACCACACAAGTCACAAAATACCACTTTTCATTCAAATTGATTTGAAATCTGACTCACGCCAAAATAGCCCACAACACTTTTCACATTTCTTTAACACTTCCACAAATCCATTAAACAATTTTATAAAACCATTACAATATATTTTAACTCACATAACATACCACTCATATGTTACATAATACCCTTTTTCATAACCAAAATCCATTTTGCACATCAAACTCACACAAAACATCCCACATCACTTTCACATCTCTTACACACTTTAGTAAATCCTTCAAAAAAAAATTTAAAACATTTCCAAGATGGAACACATCAAAAAACAGCCCCTATCACATTTAAAATTTACCATTTCAGAATATACACACTCCAAAACATTTTTCCAATATGGTTTCACCACTTACATAAATCATTAAATCTTTCGAATCTTTCATAAAACAATTCCAAAGAGTATACCCAATCTTTGCTCATAAAACCCATTTCAAAACCATCTTTCAAGGACAAAACCACACCAAAACACTACCAAAGTATAATTGTCAGCCATAGAGACATTTATGAAACTAATTTCAAGTGTTATAAAATCACCTTGAATAATACCACGAAAGATACAAATGAAAACACCCATTTTCATAAAATGCTCTCAAAAGTATAACAATGTTTTACTCACAAAACCTATTCCAAAAACCCCCTTCCAATGCCCACATGACACTAAGGAATTAAAAAAACATAATTTTCAACCCCTTTCAACAACTAATAAATCAATTTCATATTTTATTAAACTACCACAAAAGATACCACATGTGTTACATTCAAAAAGTTCACAACTTCAACAAAAATGAAAATATAAAATTAAATGCTTAACCAAATCCCTCAAAAATGGTTTTCACAACACACACATCATATCGGGAACATGAAAACCGAGTAAAACAAGAAAACTAACTCATTAAAGAATGGTTAACCATGGAATCACCTACAGAAAGTGTTGAATCCCTCAAAACTTGGTGCAAAACATCAACCGCACCACCGCCGCACCACAAGGAAGATAAATCCAGTCCTAGACCACAATATTTAACCAAAAATATACCTAATAAAACCCTAGTTTCGAACCCTAACTTCTTGACATTTTAGAACATAATGAAAGAGGGAGGAAACCATAAGGGAAAAGGAAGAAACCAAGAAGGAATTACTTACCTTGAAAAATATTGAAGAAATCACCCCAAATACACCAGTATCTGAATTTTCAAACCTACAACCATTCAAGGGAGATTCTAACAAGGTTGAAGAGGTAATTTATGAACTATAATGGGGGGAAAGAGTCATAAATGAATGAATTATGAAATAATCAATTTACCTCTTCAAATATGAGCGATTTAAGAAATTCAGATAAGTTTCATCCATATTCGCGATGAAACCGAGCTCCAAAGAGGGTGATGAGATAATGGTGGCGTGCCTTGGGTATGTGGTCTTGGGAGAGAGTTGGAATCGCTGAAAAAACATAAATATTTAAGGATATCTTAAAGAATTAAAAAATATTTTTAATCCAGGAAATGGGATTTTGGGCAAGCCCAATCCCTTAAATAAAAACTCATATTCACCATGATTATGGATTCCTAAATGGTCCAAATTAATATGGTGGGTTAATAGTTCAGGTTATGACAAGTAGGATTTATAATGTATGAAATTTTTTGAAAAATGAATGAGTTATAAAGGAATCAAAATTTATTTTTAAATCTGGAATTGGGCTCACAGTTTGGCTCAATTCATGAAAACTCACTCATTCCTCCATAAAAGCTTGGGAAACCCCCAAAACAAAGAATGAATGGAAATTAAATGAAATTTAACATTAAAATAATTCATTTATGTGACAATTATCCCTATTATGAAAACTTTCTATCCTCTTAAATCCACAGGAAGTACAGATACAAAAACCAAACCCAACCGATAAACCAAAATGTACTTCTTTGTCAAGCTTCGCCCCCAAGGTCCAAAACACCTACAGTGATCAATTAAGAAAGGATTAATCTCAAAACCCAAAATTACACCACTTTCCTAAAATTATCAATCACATTCATATTTTATCCCAAAATAAAAATCCTCATACACTATCCGAACAAGACTCAAGTAATTCACCCAAACGAACAATAACTTTGAACAAGGTTACACTTACCTTACTTTAACTAAACCATTGGACGCTCTCCAATCCCAATGTTTACTCAAGGAAGATGTTGGTAGCTAGATAGTTCTGAACGATACTACCTACCGCCAAGCAAAGACCATGGATAAATCTGAGCTATTAGTATGGGGGGACACAAATAGGCACCCCACCATAAGAGACAACCTATATTTTTCCGAGACAGAATCAGGACACTAATAGGGGGAGGCCTGAATGGACTCCCTAGTACAAAGGGTAGAATTCCATTAAAATTTTACAAAGGAACATACATGAGAATCATAGTGGGTCTCCCCACTATAAGAACTAACCATATTAACTGACCAGCATGGGCAGGCACAGAAAGACCCAAAAAAATTTAAATATTTGGGGAGGGAGCATGATTAGTCCACATAGTTTGGTAAACCATGAACTAACTGTGTAGATCATTCTTTATGCATGGATTCTTGGCACATTGTCACTACTAAATGTAAAAAAACTATTTTATCAGACTGTCTAGCCAAATTTCCAACCATTCTCCAATGACTCAATGGAAACCAAAGGGGGGGTAATGACATTAGGCGGTGACATGGGTATAAGTCCCTCCACCAATTTCCACTAAACGGGAACAACAGAAGAAATATGATGATACCAGAGGTTTAAAATATTCCTATCTTTCATACTGAGGATAGGACATTGTACAAGGGTTTAAATGACCATGGGATTTCCCCTAACTATGAGCCAGCTTCTCTCCAAGATCTATGGCAAGAGCTCAAATGATTGAAGTATATTCGGCCACACAGTTAGGCTTTGGAAACCCCCTAAATGAGAATTCTTCTTTCGGTGCCACCAAAAACTACATTGTAATCCCCAATAAGATTTCCAAGACATAACACATTCCAAACTCACTTTACCCTAATCTGATATCTCACTAAAACAAGGTCTTAGAAGATGCACACACATCACACCTTGTTTCTTCAGGTGAGAAACAATAAAAGTAAAGAACACCTATACTCACCTTCCTTTAAAATGGAAGATTTTGAAGTTTTTTCAAGGGATACATTCTCCCAACATAACAGGGACTCTCAGAGTATTGCATGACTTTTACCTTTACGGTCAATCGAGCACATGACATCACAAGGTATCACCGAATAGGACCATGGTGACGGATATAAAAAATGCATGGAGAGGGACCTTATACAACATCCCAAAACAACACACAATTCTAGAAAGTGGCCATAATATCCTCTTGTGACCAGATTTCCCACACTGGTAGTGTAACGTGAACTCCTTCTTCTAAGAGACTACGAAGGACTGAGAGGACCTCTTAGACACCATCCAGATACTCATCCATGCTAACAACCCCAAACCGCTTCCACCTTCAACAAATCAGGAAAGTTAAGAAGCTAAGGTCTCTTTCAACCTTCCATGATCACTCTCCCACTACAAGAGGTTACAAAAAAAACCAAGAAAGGAAAGGGTGTAGACTCAATCTAAAAATCTCAAGAAAAAGATTCCTTACATTGATCAACTGGAGGATCTTACAATGGAGAAACAACCTGGGTTACACTTCAGTTGTGCATTAACCCTTAATGGGGGCATACCTAATCCAAATGAGAGAACCCAAGGACCCAACCAACCTGGTACATTGGTCAAGACATACCTCAACCAGATCTAAATAGGTGAGGGGAAACACCATAAAGCCTTCCCAAAATATTCTCAGAGGAGACCACTAACCATCCCTTCAACCCAGCTTACCGACCAAACACAAAACCAAAACACTATTCAAACAAGAGGGGTTCTTAGACTCAAAACATTCCACAACATCAACATTTCCCAAAACACATAATACATACCATCCCAAACTACTCATAAAGACATCAAGTTTTCCTTTTAAAAACATTTGTTTGAAAACAAACGGTTCAGCGGTTAGTGTATCCCCCAATGGTACCCCATGGGCCCCACACATGCATGTTTCTGTGCCACACCAGGCACACTCCTCATATCAATCCTGACACTCATCCATTCATTCCATTAACCATCCATCATCCCATATAACCCCATCCATGTGGTCTCTAACAAAAATACCAAAGGTTAATATAAAAACTCATTCCACTTTTCAAAACCAAAACAATCAACCAATACTTCCTTTTTCTCAAGACCGCTAACCATGAAATTGAACACAAATTACCGCATTAAAAAAACTTTTTAGAAAGGCACAATAATTCCAATGAAAACTCACTTTCAAGTTATTCACATAAATTTTAAAACAACTCATCCCATTAAAACACCTTTCAATAGTTTATAAAACTCTATTGGAAACACTTTTTCAAAACCAAGCTTGACATAGTTCATGCTTTCAAAAGAGGTGCAAACACACCATCTTCCATTCCAATAAAATTCTGAAAATTCAGTTCCCTATTTTAAAAAATCTTACCATTACCTCTTTATTAGATAATAATTTCACAAAACCTTTATTCTTCTTAAAACCAAGTCACTTTAAAAACCAAAGTTCCAAGATTTCAAAACTAAAGAACACAAAACAATTCTAGAGAAAACTAGTTTTGGTGGCTGACTTGGACATATGGTTGGAGGCCATACTCCAAACACTTCACCATCACAGAGAGTGTTTTAGTGAATATCCCTGGCTCCACATGGCTTTCCAGGCCCTGCGAGCTCACCGAGACCATTAACCCAACTCTTTTTTCATTTCCCATAATCATCATCAAACCAAGAAAACCAAAGGACTTAGATAAATCTTGAATTCCCCTAGTGACTCGAATCTCATCATGAGGTGTGGTGATCAGGCACACTACCCATAACCGAAATACCAAGTCCCAACAATTCTAACTCCATAATATCCCGATTGTTCCCCAAATAACGTGATCCAAAGAGTTAACCAGAACCTCCTCTGATACCATTTTGTCACAAACCAGATCTGGTCGCCACCAAAACTGGCACCAAAATCATCCCACAACATGTCCCAAAGGGAATTCCCAATCCCCATGGGTTGGTACAAGTGCCCGAGTATCATAAAATGAGAATTTGGAATGATTTACCCAAGTTTATAAACTTAAAACAACAAAGGGATCCAATAAAATGAATCTGGATTTTTCAAACCAAACAATATTTTACAAAAATTTAGAACTGAATTACATATTTAAAACAACTCAACAAGACTATAACAAAGGTAAAAAAATCAAAAGTAAAAATCCCAAGAACCCTCATGGCAATGGGCACTACCCTCAAGCCATCTCCACAAGACTTCACCACCAAGGACCTGCTAGAAACCTGAACCACTGGAACTAAAAATTGTACCCAACCTATGACAACAAAAATAACCAAGTCTACTTACAACCAAGGGTGTAAATAGGTTGTGATAAAATTCCCAATAGGATACCACCAATAATAGATTCCATTTTATAAACATTCAAAGATGAAAAACATGCTAGTTTTCGAAAACATGTAATTTCTAGTTACAATTTTTAACAGATGAAACTAAAAAAATCAGTTTTTAAGTGGGATAATTTAAAGAATCAACACTTTTAAAATAAATTACAAATCTACTAAATTTTCCAGCCAAATATATTGTATGATGATAGTAAGTATAAAGTATATAATGAGCACAATCAACAGGAAATGACCCCTAGGCACTAGCTCTTTGTGGGTCCCAGGTACCTCGTATCTCGGTGAGAGTAACCATCAAAAATATATTTTCTCATGCATGATCCACTAGTAGGGAACATACCCATAACCTAGTGGTCCCCAATCATTATCATCATATATTAGTTCTAGTTGTAAGCATCAATCTTTTTAAGTGAAACTGAGTCCAAACACCACGGATTCACTAGCATACTAGTACACGCCCACCCACCTAGATACCTGGGTTTTCCCTTTGTGCTCAAACAAGCTCAAAAAGTCAATAAATATAATTTTTAGATGAAAATATCATTTATTAATCAAATATTCACCAAACATCCCATATTTATACCATAAAAGTCACAAAAGACTACTTTTCATTTAAATTGATTTGAAATCCGACTCACACCAAAATAGCCCATAACACTTTTCACATTTCTTTAACACTTCCAAAGATCCTTTAAAAAAATTTATAAAACCATTCCAATATATTGAAACTCACATAACATCCCACTCACATGTTACATAATACCCTTTTTCATAACCAAAATCCATTTTTCCCATCACACTCACACAAAACATCCCACATCACTTTCACATCTCTTACATACTTTAGTAAATCCTTCAAACATTTTTTTAAAACATTTCCAAGATGGAAAACATCACAAAACAACACCTCTCACATTTAAAATGTACCATTTCAGAATATACACACTTCAAAAGATTTTTCCAATATGGTTTCACCACTTACATAAATCATTAAATCTTTCAAATCTTTCATAAAATAATTCCAAAGAGTATACCCAATCTTTGCTCATAAAACCCATTTCAAAACCATATTTTAGGGGAAAAACCACACCAAAACACTACCAAAGTATAATTGGCAGCCATATATACATTTATAAAACCAATTTCAAGTGTTATAAAATCACCTTGAATAATTTCAAGAAAGATACAAATGAAAAAACCCATTTTCATAAAATGATCGCAAAAAGTATAATAATGTTTGACACACCAAAAATATTCCAAAAACCCCCTTAAAAGGACCAAATGACACTAAGGAATTAAAAAAACATAATTGTCATCCCCTTTCAACAACTAATAAATCAATTTCATATTTTATAAAACTACCAAAAAATATACCACATGTGTTACATTCGAAAAGTTCACAACTTCAACAAAAATGCAATTATAAAATTAAATTCTAAACAAAATCCCTCAAAAATGGTTTTTTCAACACAAACAGAATATGGGGAACATGAAAAACCATTAAAACAAGAAGATTAGCTCATCAAAGAATGGTTAACCATGGAATCACCTATAGAAAGTGTTGAATCCCTCAAAACTTGGTGCAAAACATCAACCACACAACCACCGCACCACAAGGAATATAAATCCTGATGTAGACCACAATATTTGACCAAATATACACCTAATCAAACCCTATCTTTTAACCCTAACTTCTGGACATTTTATAATATAATGAAAGAGGGGGGAAACACTAAGGGAAAAGGAAGAAACCAAGAAGGAATTAATTACCTTGAAAAATATTGAATAAATCAACCCAAATACACCAGTATATGAATTTTAAAACATCCCAAAATTCAAGGGATATTCTAAAAAATCTTAAAAGATAATTTAGAAACTGGAATGGGGGGAAAAGAGTGAGAAATGAAGGAGTTATGAAATAATCAATTTACCTCTTCAAATCTGGGAGATTTGAGAAATTCAGAGAGGTTTCATCCATTATCACAATGAAAACGAGCTCCAAAGAAGGGTATTAGATAATTTTGGCTCTCATTGGGTATGTGGTCTTAGGGGAGAGTTCTAATCACCAAAAAAACGTAAATATTGAAGGAGATATTAAAAAATTAAAAAATATTTTTAATGCAGGAAATGGGATTTCAGGCAGGCCCAATCTCTTAAATAAAAACCCATATCCACCCTGATTATGGATTTCTAAATTGTCCAAATTAATATGGTGGGTTAATATGTCAGGTTATGACAAGTAGTAATTGGAATGGATTAAAAATGTTGAAAAATGAAGGAGTTATAAAGGAATAAAAATTTATTTTTAAAACTGGAATTGGGCTCAGGGTTTGGCCCAATTCATGAAAACTCGCCCATTCCTCCATAAAAGATTGGGAAACCCCCCAAAAAATCATGAATGGAAATTAAATAAAATTTAACTTTAAAATAGGTCATTTATATGAAATATACTCTCACTCTATCAGTGGTTGAATTGGTGTGGGAATTCTTGGTTCTGGAAATGTATATTTTTTATGTGATCCTCGGTATGGATTGGATGGTCTATTTCAAGGTGTATATAGATTTTTATTATCAGTGAGTAACTTTTATGGCACCATATGGGAGTAATTAGGTCTTTCGAGGTGAATGGGATCCCTGATCCAGGTGATTTGTACCTCCACTCCCTGAGTTAGGAAACCTTTCTTTCCAATTCTCTTCTCTTATACTGGAGGATGATGGTAGAGGTTATAATGATGGATTTACTCCTATAGTGGATGATTTTCCAAAGGTTATTCCATATTAGGATTACATCAGGAGTGGGATATAGAGTTTACCATCAATCTGGCACCAGTAAAATAGTCAATATCTCTTCCCTCATATCGTATGGCCCCCACCGAATTGATGTAATTAAAGATATAGATTGATGATTTGGAATCTAAAGGATTCATTCACCCGAATGTCTCACCTTAGGCCACCCATATTCTAAAAAGGATTATGGATCCCTCTGGTTTTGAATTTATTAGCAGAAATTGAATAGGTTCACAATCAAAAATAAATATCCCTTGCCCCGTATTGATGACTTCATTGATCAGCTCAAGGGGAAAAGGTAGTTTTCCTAGATTAACTTATGCTTTGGATATCACCAATTTAGGGTCCGAGTGGAATAAATCCCCAAGATAGCCTTATAAATTAGGTAAGGCCACTTTGACTATTTTTTCATGCCATTTAATTTGAAAAATTCTCTGGTGGTTTTCATGGATCTTATGAACTAGGTGTTCCATCAGTACCTTGACTCCTTTATAATGGTGTTTTTTGGAAAACATCTTGGTCTATTCTGAGATAGAGTAAGAGCATGGGTAGCACTTTAAATTCACTCTAGGAACTCTTTGAGATCACCACCTTTATGGTAATCTTTCCATGTAATCTTTATGGATCTAGGAGGTTAAGTTCCTAGGCTACATGGTATCATAACATGGGGTTTCAATGGACCCCAAGAAAATCAGAGCGATGATGTCATGGGAGCAGCCAAGGAATGATTTGGGATCAGGAGCCTCTTGGGCCCAATGAAATACTATAGGCAGTTTATAATGGATTTTTCTCAACTCAACTCACCCATGAAGGTGCTTACTCAGAAAGGTCTCAAGTTTGAATGGAGCCTAGAATGTTAAATATCCTTTGAGAATCTCAAATGGTGATTGATCACTTACCCTATTTTGATCCTACCTAAATATTTAAAGGGATAAATGGTCTACTATGATGCTTTTTTTATGGGTCTTGATTTTTTTAATGTAGGATGACCATGTGGTGGCATATAGATCTCACCAAATCTAACCACATGAAAGGAATTACTCAACCCATGACCTCGAACTAGCAGCATTGATGCATGCCTTGAAGACGTGGCATCACTATCTCTTTAGGGAGAAATTTTTAGTTTACTCAGACCATAAGATCTTAGCCTAAATTTTCTAACATAAGAACCTAAATCTATGGAATCACTGATGGGTTAAGTACCTTCATGGTTTTGACTTTGATATTATCTATACCCTATGAAAAGGTAATGTGGTAGTTGATTCCCTAAGTAGGAAGATGTTGGTGCAAGCTGTGAAGGAGTCCAGTGATGAATAGACTTTGATGGGGGTTTTCTGAGATGCATCAAGAAACTAAAGAGAATAATGGAGGCATGTTATTAGATAACATTTAGTATATTCCCTCTCTTTTGGAGCTTATATTGGAATAATATCCAAATTATGAGATGTGTCATTGCTCTAGACAGCTTCTAAATGGTGGGGAGGTGCCCAGTGTTTGGTCATTATCTTCTAAGGGAATCCTTTGTTTCAAGGGTTGGTTTGTGGTACTGATATCCTTGAATAAGGTGGTGATGCATGATATCAACTAATCATAGTGGTTCACTTATCTCAGGAACACCAATATGTTTTACTGTGTGTGTCACCGATTTTGGTGGCCAGGTATAAGGTGTGATATAGTTGACTTCATGTCTAGGTATTATACTTGTTAGTAGATAAAATCTAAGAACTAGAGACCCTCATGTTTTCTTCATCCAATCCATGTTCTTACATGGAAGTTGGATGGGTTCACCATGGAATTCATCATTGTCTTACCTCATATACCCTAGGGGAGAAATGTTGTTTCGGCATTCATTAATCATCTAACCAGAATGGACAATTTCATTCTAATAATGGATTTGACCATGGTGAATGAGTTGGGTCAGTTATATGTTTAGGAAATTGTGAGGCTATATGGTGTACCATTAGCTATTTTCTAAGATAGGGAACCTAATTTTACCTCTTGATTCTAGGAAGGCCATCAAAAGGCAATGGGGTCACAAGTCAAACTCTGCATGGCATATCAACCTCAAACAGATGGTCAGATGGAGTACGAAAATAAATTTTTGGAGGACATTCTCCATTCATGTGTGTTGGATTTCAGAGGCTCATGGGATAATCATTTGGGATTTTTGGAATTTTTGTATAATAATAGTTACCAATACTCGATTAAAATGGCTCCCTTTAAAGTGCTTTATGGTTGGAAATGTCAGTTGACTTTTTGTTAGACAGAAGTGTGTGATACTACTTTTTTTGGGACTAAGCCTGGTACAAGAGACATCTGACAAAGTCCAATTGATCAAGTAGTGGTTTTTGATATCATAGATCCTATATAAATACTATATCGATTATTGGTGTTTAACCTTGTAATTATCAGTGGGTTACCGGATGTTTCTAAAGGTTGAATCTCACTTGGGTCATCGTTGTCTTGGTAAGTAGGGGAAGCTAACACTAAGGTTTGTAGGACCCTATGAGATTACCAAAAGAATTGTTAATGTGGAATACCGGTTGGATTAACCGACCTAATTAACATCTATCCATGATGTGTTCCATGTCTCACAACTAAATAAGTATAACTTGGATCCATCTCACATGCTTAATTGGGAGGAATTAGAGCTGGAATCTGATTTGTTAGTGTTTGAGTGACCAATGTGAATTATGGAATCCCAAATGAAAGTGCTTTGGGGAAAATCCATACCATTGGTTCAGGTTCTTTGGTAGCATGAAAATGATGATAATGATACATGGGAATGAAAATCTTGGGTGAAGGAGCAGTATCTTCATTTATTCTCTGATCTTCAGTTTGAATTTCTGAGGGTGGGAAGTTTTCATGGTGGGGAGAATTATCACAACCGTGGTGTTATTTTTAGGTATTTTATCCTTTATTTTTGTCTTTACTTTATTACATGTATTTTCCAAGTGTTTTCTATAAAAATGTTGGTTTTCAATATATACATAAGGAGGAACATGGTTGGCGCACAGTTAGGGGACATCATGTGCCAACCCATTGTAAATTGTGCACCCTAGAAAGTGGAACTATCTGGGAAACATGGTTATGTGAATGAGAGTGTGCCCATATAGGGTAAACCATTTGGCCTATTTTCCTCTTATATAGATGAGCCTCATGTTTGATTCATGGTTTGGAAAACTATGCGGCCAAACCATGCGTCTTTCCATATCTTTAAAAAAAATTTAAATTACAACTTTTTCATCTTCAATTTTAAGACCCTGACCCCTTATTATCACCCCATTCGACCCTCTATACCCTAATTTCATCTCCCTCTCCTCCTCCACTTCCTTGGGCTTCAATTTTTGTGTGTTTTTTATTAGGATATTCAAGGAATAATTAAGTAATCTTCTCCTCTCTTCTCTTCTTCCCCCTTCTTAGTCTCTTCTCCATTTGTCTTTAGGTTATCTTTTATCCAGAAATTGTTTTGACCTATTTTGGGTTTATTGTCATTTATTTGGGTTAAATATTGTTTTATTTGGTGTTATCTTTCCTCTATAGGGTCTCTCATTGGTGAAGTTTGTGGTTTCCAACCCAATTTGTGAAGGTTTTCAAGAAAGTGGTAGGTGGTTTCATGCCTTGACATTATTTTTTGATTTTATTATGCTTTCTTTGGTTTCCAAATGGGTTTTATAATTTTTGTGGGTGGTGTGAAAGGTGATTTACATGGGTTTTGGTGTGAGTTCAAGGTTTTTTATGGTTTTACCTTTAAATTTTTTGTTTCTAAAGTGTGGTTTTAGATATTGGAATTATTATTATACAAAAATGGTTTTCACTTGATATATGAATTGGAATATAGTACATGAGAATCCTAGGTATATAGATGGGAATATTAGTTCTAGTATGCTAGGTGAGTCGATGGGGCATAGGCTCGGTCTCCCTAGTAGGATTTCATTACAACACTAACTAAAAACTTATGATAGGGATTGGTTAGCTCAAGGAGGATATGGACCATTGTGTCTAGGATTTGATCACTAAGAGTATAAGGATCCTAGGACCCCTATAATATTATTTATCTAGGTATTTCCTATTGTTATCATATTATGTTTTCCATTTCAGATTGTTTTTTTATTCGTTTCCTATTTTATGTTAAATCATTTTTTTAATTGAACTATATTCTTCTTTTTCTTAAAAACAAGGATGTTAATTTTTCATTTACGGTCATTTCACAGAATATTTTGGGTGGTATCCAACTGAGAAAGTTATCTCATACCATAATATCGGCATCATTATGTTTGATTTAGGTAAGGGAAGGGCTCCCCATGGAGGTGATGGTGGTTTTATATTCTAGAAGTTTCTTGTTGGATAGGTGTTGGTAGTGATGGCATAAGGGTGTTGACCCACATATTGTATGGAGGCCTGTTTGTCTAGTTATTCCCCCTCCCCTTCTTTGTTATTTTGGTTTTGGTTGTAAATGATAAATGTTTAACTCATTTTTATAGTGTATCCTTTGATATCTTATGTTATGGTAAATGTATGGCATGTGATGTAAATTTTTTGCATTTTTCATAATTTTTTTATGGGATAAACCATTCCCAAAGGTTTTACTCGATGCCCAGGCACCATTTGTTGGCTAGTGGGGATAGATGATGCCCTTTGGTCCATTCCATAGGTCGTTTTAGGTGTTAGGTTGGATAGAAGCCTAGACTGGTTTGTGACACGGTGACCCAACTGAGGGGAAACTATCAATAACACCTTATCACCAATTGAAAACTCCAATAGTCATCATTGACGATCATAATAAGATTTATACCAGCTCTTTATCATCAACATTCTCTGATGAATTGACTAAATATTCATCATCATATCTTGGACTAAACTTGTTCCAACCATAGAAATTTCACTAATCTCCAACCTACATAATTGATATCTACAAAGTTAGAAAAACAAGGCCTCAAAAGGATCCATTATAATAGACTGTTAAATATTGTTATAAGTGAACTCAACCAGCCCCAAATGGTCATCCCAAGCACCAACAAAGTCGAAAACACAATAATGTATCATGTCCTCAAAAATCTATATAGATCTCTCTCATAGACATACTTCTGTGGATGATATGTCATGCTTAAACATACCTGGGATCCCATGGCCTCCTTGAGGACTCTCCAGAAGTGATAAGTGAAATATAGATCTCTATAAGGGACTATATATAATGAAACTCCATGAAACCAAACAATTTCCTGCACATAGAGACATCCCAATTCATGAACTTTGTTTGTATCTCAAATGGGTATAAAATAATCTGATTTGGTTAACCTATCAATCACCACCCATATTGTGTTCTTCCCTCAAGGGGTGTGTGGAAACCCAACCACAAAGTATATATAAAGCTTGTCCCACTTCCAATTCAGAACTAGAAGTGGCTGAAGGAAACACAAAGGTATTTGGTGCTTGTCTTTGACCAGTTAGAAGGAATAATAATGAGATACAAAGTTGGTGATGTATCATCTCATACCTAAACACCAAAATTGTCACCACATATCATATAACATCTTTGTGGTACCTAGGTGCATTTTCCACTAATAATTATGGAAGTCCCCTATCATAGTCTTTCTCATAAGAAAAGGCATAACATACTAGTTCCAAAAAAATAGGATAACCTCTAAATATAATGACCAGTCATCAATGGTATCCCCTATATAAAGAGAGTTCTTAATGCCATTAAATTCATCATAAAATTGATTCTTCTGAAAAATCATTTTGAGAAGAGAGGAGGTCAACTGCACACTTACTAAAATAACCATAGAATAAATATCCTAAACTCCTAAATGAAACTGAGTAAAGAGAGTTATCATGTTCCACTCTTATGATTATTATTTCATGGCCTAGGTCAGAAGTTTCCTACTCAAATCATCAGCAATGACATTCCCCTTAACAGGGGTGTAGGAAATTTCCAAATCGAAAGACTGCAGGAACTCCACCCAACAAATATATTGGAGGTTCAAATATTTTTGAGAGAATATATAAGTCGGTATTTTGTGGTCATAATAAACAGTAAACCTTTCTCCAAAAAATTAATTCTGTTAAATCTTAAAATCATGCATCATATCTATGAGTTAGAGATAATGGGTCAGATAATTCTTCTCGTGTGGCATAAGTTTTCTGGAACCATTGGCTACCATATTATCACTCAATATAAGGATGCAACCCAAACCCAAACTTGATGCATTACAAAATACCAAATTTCACTACCCAACCACTAGAAGTGTCAAAACCAACATAGAAGTAAAAATACATTTCATCTCAACAAAATAACTATAACATTTCTCATCCCAGACAAAATTCACTCCTTTCTAAGTGAGAGAAGCCACCATAGAATCCAACTTTGAGAAATATCTGATGAATTTGTGGTAATATCCCACCAAGACCAAAAGGATATATACCTTAAAAACATTACACAGTTTCTCCTGCGTCATAATAAATTTCACCTTCTCATGACCAACTAAAATACCATGTTATGATACCATAAGTCCTAAGAAACTGACTTCTTGAATCCAGAAATTATATTTAAAAATATTCATGTAAATTTGATGATTTCTCAAGGTTTACAAAACTACTCTCAAATGATGCACAAGTTTATACTCGGTATGAGAGTAAACTAGGATTTCATCCACAAATAAAACCATAAAAGAGTCAAGTTACTCATGAAATATCATGTTCATCAAAGCCACAAAAACTAAAGGAACATTGGTTAGACCAAATGGCATAACAAGATAATTATAATGGGCATACCTACTCTTGAATGTTGTATTATGAACATTATACTCTTTTATTATCAACAGGTGATAACCATATCAAAATAAATCTTCAAGAACCAATTCAACCATTTCAATTGGTAAAATAGTTCATCAATCCATGGAAATGGATATTAATTATTTACTATGACTCGACTGAGTTTCCAAAAATCAACACAAAGGAGAAGTGTTCCATCAGATTTCTTTGTAAAGAGAAAAGGTGTCACCCAAGATGGTACACTCGAGTGTATAAATCCTTTCTTTATCAGATCGTCTAATTGATTTTTTAACTCTTTCAACTCCAATATTTTCATATGATAAGAATTAATAGACACTGGTTGAGTACTAGGTACTAAATAAATAGAAAATCAGCCTCTCTTACTGGTGTAAATCCATAAAAATCATAGATAAAAACGTAGGGAAACTCAATAATAATTGGAGCGAGATCATCACTCAAATATTCCCATGCCAAGTCAAAATAAAGCATCGATATTACCTTGCATAACTCTGGAAAATGAGGTTCTGCTCTACTCGACCTTAGGTCCAATTCTCCCTGAAATACATGGCACACCCCATCAGGTGAAGTAAAGGAGACCCATTAAAGATAATAGTCAATCTGGGACTTATGATAAATCATCCAATCCATCCCAAAAATGATGTCAAGAGTTTTTATTTCAAGAACTAGAAAACTCTAGATAAGCTAAAACTCTAATAAGGAGAAAACATAAGCACAACATCGAAGGCCCTACTCTATCTTCATTCTAAGGTGTGTAGTAATATCCATCATATCATAAAAAATATATATTGGAAGATTCAAAAAATACACAAAAAAGGTTGATATAAATGATTGAGAAAAGTCAGTATCAAATAAATCATGCATCAAAGATGAATCTAGAGTGATAGTACCTCTCACAGTCACTAGACCCACATCAGATTCTTCTAGAGACTCTTCCACTATATAAAGAATCTTCGTTCTAGGTGACTATGGTAAGAACCCCTTAGTTATTGAAGAATATGATTGAAATTTAGTACTTTTTGATGCTGATAAACCCATTGCACTATGAAAATAAGAAAAGAAGTGGAAGAACTTCTGTAGGTGACCTGAGCGACCGCATGAACTATAGATCTTGGGTGCCTCAATGGAAACCCATTTTGAATGGACAACCTTTCCACACTCGAAGTAAGTCAAAGGCCCTATTATAGTAACTATAGGAGGTCTAGAAAATTCATGCTATTTAGAAACACCATGGGACTCATCACGCTTCCTATTTCCTTTAAAAGAACTCGCAGAACTTCTACTGGGAGAAAAAGGAACTCTTTTTAACCCTTAATTTCCAACTAGGTCAAGCTCAACCATCAATTATATATATAGCACATTAGAATAATAAGTGAGACTCAATAAGAAAACCTATGATCAGATATCAGGTCGGAGACCCATCTCAAACTGTTGAGCCCTCATCTTCTCAATTGATACAACCTTAGGTGAAAACTGAACTAGCTTAGAAAAATAGTTCATATACTATGTCATGGTATTTTCACTCTGTTGGAGGTTAATAAACTCCATGGAATTCTCCAAGACCATAAACTATGGATAGAAATTATCTGTGAAAATAAATCTAAAGTCCTACTCCAAACCCTCATGCTTCTTCACTATCACCAATGAATCCCACCATCTCTAGCTAGGTCCCTTAGGATTGAAGGTATCACATTTCTATTTAGTCAAAAAAAGAATTTCCAAGAACGCAAAAAGCATCGAAATAATTTTCAACTATTCCTTATTCACTTCAGGATCATTAGATCCTTAGAAAGCTAGTGGTTTCAGATGAATAAACTCTTGATCATGATATTTGGATTTATCCCTTCAAATTTATACTATCAAAACCTAAATGAGAATGGGTGCAGGTACTTATCCCAAAGCTGGGATAGCACATACCACAATCTCAATAATATTTAGTTCATCCAAAGTATTTTCTTATTATGGTTCACTAATAGCTTCCTCTTATGGCCTATTCAAACATCTTCTCAGATTCATGAGGCTAAAAAACATCAACAGACAACACTGAAACATCACCAAGGATACACAGAAACAACTCAAATAAGAGTCACAAGAATATAAATTCCATAAACTAGAATTAAAGAGTTGGATTTCAACATATACAGATCAAAAATATGGAAAGTATAGAATTAGATCAAAAAAAATATCATGACACATTTCCTAAACACCCATGTTGACTTAAGGCTCTTTATGATGAGAGTTGGCCAGTAACTCACTCCAAAATACCTCCTAAATCCCATACAACCTACCTTCAATATAATATGAAAACCTAACTACATAATAACATCGAGGAAAGGTACACAACCCAGCATGAATTTGATACCACTTTTTCATGAACCATCCCGGATACCTTGGTACCTTGATAAATATGCCAGCTCTGATATAGTCCAAATAGAATTCCTGATCCCCATGGGTTGGTGACTGACACTTGGTATTATACAATAATTTCAAGGTAAAAATTGTTCTACAAAAAAACATAAGATAAAAGATACAAGTCAGTATGCTCAATACTCCAAAGGGAGAAAGTACTATAATCAAATAGGTAAAACAATAACCAAATAGTGCATCATCAAAAGACACAACAACTACCAAGGTAAAAAATAGAACATATCCCATGAAATAAGAGGATCACATCTCCATTGATCACCTCCATCACTCCGACTCCCAAGGATCAAGAATATCCACCACCACCAAGTGTTTCTTTCCCTTTTCTTATACCTAGCATAAGTTAATCTACAAACACCCAAAGTCATAGGTAGGGTGTTATCTATAAATCCCAATATGGTCTCACCAAGTGTTCCGTAATCAATTCCATAACAATTATACCAATTATGATATCAATATAAATAAAAAAAGGCATTGTGTGACATTTAAATGTTTTAAAAAAACATGCTTTCAATTCAAAAATATGGCAGATATATCAAAATAATATTAAATGAATATTTTATATAAAACATAAATAAAAATAAGTTATGATGACTAAAGAATTTTCATAAATAAATGGTATGTCATCATAAAATCAAGTATATCATAGTACCATGTATCGAGCCTTATGGTATATTATTTTCTGGAAATAAGATCCTCATACTACTCAATTAGTGATATCATCTCAATGTGTGTACATGTCCCATAATCCAGGCCGTCATAGAACCAATCCCCATTGAGGAAAAACATGTTACAATAATTTTATGTCAATGTTTTCAACATCGATCCAGTGCTATGGGGTCAGATGCTAGTATTCTTATCCTAATTAACAATAACTAACCAAGATACATGTGATTCAAATCAAACAATTAATAAAATATAGGCAAATCAATCATTTCAAATAATTTCATCTTTCATATTTTAATTTTCTAATTTCACTTTTCAACATTCCTTTTCATTTGAAAACCAAATAATAGCTTTTCATCAAATATATTCCCTTTTCAAATCATCTTTCATTTAAAGAGAATTTTTCCCAAATCAAGTCAAATAATTTTACCAAATGATTTACATCATAATAAATCTTTTCTCAAATCATTTCATTCCTCAAAACCACCCAAAATAGGGTTTTATTTCACAAACACATGCCTTTGAAATTATACATTAAATCCACTTTAATTAAAATCATAGAAAATTAGTTTTAAATTATCTTTGATTAAATAAAGAAAATAAGGTTTCAGTTGTGTGGAAGAAACATTATGGAACCACCTATATTTAATCATGGGATCAATGATCAACACAACACCAACAACAGGAATTCCAATGGAGATATGTAGATAAAAAGAATCAAGGAACAACCCCTAGAATCAATATTCATCGTCAAGAGGATTAGATACATCAATACCATGATGATATATCAATATATTATAAATATAGATGAGAAAAAAAAGGTTTTACCATTGATGAGAGATCTCTTATAAAAGCGGAATCAAGGGAATCCACCAAAGCTTTAATCTGAGGAGAAAAAAGTTATGAGGAGATAAAATGTCTCTTGTAATCCTTTAAAAGAAAAAAAATTCATGAGAGTTGAGTGAGACAAAAGGAATATAAAATAGGGCTTAGGGAATTTAAGTCTGTAATAACATAGAATATGTTACATCCCCTATGTTCATGACATAGAAAGGCTGAAAATAGCCAAACCACAACCCAACCACACCAAACCATCCCATAGCCACCCCCAATAAACTAGCCTCCTAAAATAATATTGTAGATTACATCGAATCCTATTTACTCAGCATGAGGGGTTACGGCATAGCCCAAACATCATGTCACAACCCTAATTCATCTATCTTAGGCTCTAAAAAACTCTACATCGTAGCTGGTTCTCACACTACACCTATGCCCAAATAGGTAGTAGCATCAAACTAAATCATCATGGCTCCATGAAACATCCATACCTCCACATTGAAACTATTCCAAAATTGGAAGTATCTTTTCAAACTGGATTTCATCACCCATGTATCGTAGCCTGATGGTCCACAACGCAGCTGAGATTATCCATATCGCATCTCATAAACCACAGCATAGTTATCTACTAACACATTTATACCTATACTCCATTAAATTAAATAATCATACATCTCTATGCTTTAGGTCATTTTCCCCAACAATATATCTCCATCCTCGAAGGGCCTGAAACGCACCCAAACAAAAGAGTGAAAAAAGTCAAGAAGTATTTGAAAGAAGGTAACATGATGTTATAATAAATGAGATATTTAAATGGTAGCATGTATGAATAAGTCTATTAAATAGATTATTAAGGTAGTTAAATTTTTTTATAGGAGGTTATAGTTTCATCAACTAAGAAATTAAACAAGGTAAGGGTTTTATCTCAATACTCCCTTATTTGAGACATATATTCTTTTATGAACCTAATTTGATTTAAATGGTGTATATACAACCAATTAGATATTAAATGTCATGTATTATCCTTATTAATGGTATTTTAACTTCAAATTATGTATCTCATTCTTTCAAGGGGTTTTTATTATAATTTCCCTTAAGTTATAAGGATTTTTCTTCTCAACTTATATTCATCGAGACATGTTTTAATGTTATGCACCAATTTCAAATTTATATAGTCTATATACTTATCAAGAGTTTATTCTGACGTAATCAATGATTTAATTCATGATATTTATAGAACCATTGGATTTTTAATCTTCTAATGACTCTTGATTAAAAAATTACTAAAGTTTTAAGGGTTTTTCATGACTCAACTCTCTTCCTTAGTTCATAATCACTCTTCTTTATATATTATAATTCATGATTGATCTATTCTAAACTATTATAATTTTAGTATTTATTTCCATATTCTTTTTTTGGTAAATCATGTTTCACACTAATTTATTCTTCTTTAATGCTTCATATGTTTCATTAAAATTCGTTTTTTTCAGAATAATTCTTATATCTTTAAGTGGATTTCTCCTCCATATTTATGTTTTTACTTCCCACCAATTTTCTTCTTTATCTGGTGAAAACTTGAATTTTTTTATCTATAATAATAATTCCCCCTACTTTATTCATTTTAAAAAAAGTTTTCATCATCCTTCTAATGATTTGGTTTTTCAATAAGGTTGTATAAAAATGTTCAAAAGGTTTTTCCATCCTTTTAAAATAAAATTTTTTATCATCCACACCATATTTTATTTTGAAAAATGTTATGAATTTTTCAAGTTTTTTTTGTTAAAGATTATTTTTAAAAATAAAATTTTTAAAATTAATTTTAAATATATTTTTTTAAAACTTTATGTATATTCAAGGCCATTTTATTAAGAACTCTTTATAATAAGGTTTTCAAAATTTGTCTCTTTCCCTTAATAAATTTTTTTTTGAAAGTAATTTTTACTTCGATGTTTAAAAGGTTTTGTGAAAACTTTTACATTTTCACATATATTTACTCTCCAAGAGTTATCCTTCATAAAGTGATGTTTTATCACCCTATATATGTTATTATGATATGAATCATTTTGGAAAATTATATTTTTGATATCTTATGATTTCTTAAGTTCATAACATGTGATTTTTTTGGAAGGTTTAATAAACCCATTCTTTTTCCATGGATTATTTAAGATATGATGATGAATTTTTATAAGTGGTACATATATGTATGGATGGTGAAGGTTTTTTTCCTATATATACCTTAAATTCATTGGTTTATGTTTATATATCATAAGAAATTCAGTTATGGATATGGTGATTTTGTTCATAATGGTGTGGGCATGATAGGTTTGCTCATATTTTTAGGCATGGGCATAATGTGTTTGTTCACATAGGAATAGGCGTAATGGGTTTTCTTACACAGGTTTTCCTAGGCTTGATGTCATGATACATTTCCAATATTTTCGCCAAGTTATTCCAAATTTTCAATATGTATTTCATTTCCATGAAATGACATGTTATCATGATTATGCCTCATTTTTTATTCCACACTTTTATGTCATGCTCTCATGTTATATGACTATTGAGATGTGTTTTGATCCAGGACATATCTTTTATGATTCCTTAATGATATTTTTATGATATTATGTTACTTTATTAGGTTTTATTATTATTATATAAGGTCTATTGATCTTTTGTTATGATATTTATGTATTCCTCGTGTTTTCTTTCATGTTATGATATGTTTTACCCTTACTAAGCATCTGATCTCACCCATTTTTTATGTTTTCAATACCTAGGTTATGAATATTATTAAATCATGTGATTTATCTAGAAAATGTTCTATAGAATCATGATTATGGAGAAATTTTCACAAGTGTAGTAAAATGAGATGTTTATACAGATAATTTCCAAGACAATAAACCTTTAGGTATTTGGGTTATGATACTATTTGTGAAATGTATTTTTTAAATCATGAGATTATTGTATTATTTATGTAATGTTTATCTTGGGTTGGTATAGTTAGTATCAGATCAGGGTTTGGTTATTTTGGAGATTGGTTTAGTTATTTTTAGATATTATTTTAGTTACTTTTGGTATTTGGTTGGAGAACATTAGTAAAAATCATAGAGCTTAGTCTAAGTATCGGATGATATCCTAGAATATTGGTAAAGTCTTGAGTATATGGTTTTACCTAGAAATATATTCATGTTTGGATACCACAAGTGGATGCAGGCTCTAGCATAGATGTAGCTAAGGGTAATAACACTGAAAAGGGAATGTTGGTTATTAATTATATCTTCATCTAGTGCATGAAAAAAGGACTAACTTATCACCTGGTTTGAAAATCCCGGAGGATATGTATTCATTGATCATATTATCTTTATGAACCACTATGAAAGATTAATTTCCTAGTTACTTTGAGGGATTATGTTGAGAAGTATAAGATAACCCATCTTAAATTAACCTAGATCAAACAGATATTGATATAGGTTGACCTAAAAAAATTACATACTAACATGATAATTTAAAATGGTAAATGGTTTTAAGGTTGAATAACTTTTATGTTATTGATTATGATAATCCACCTATGATGTTAAATGTTCATCACTCATGTTAACCCTTTTTGTCTTAGTAATAGTTGTAATCAAAAGGAATCAAGTTAACATTGGGTGTGAGGTACAATGTAATAATTACAACAATGATCAACCATTAGAATGGTATATAAACTGAGAAATAAGATTATTATATTCAACCAACTATCAAAAACATGATTAACAATGTAACTATACTAGAAAATATAACTATACCAAAGAAGAGAAATATTTAGTCTCATGAAAGATTAAATGATGAAGAT
Source organism: Viscum album (assembly GCA_963277665.1). NCBI lineage: Eukaryota > Viridiplantae > Streptophyta > Magnoliopsida > Santalales > Viscaceae > Viscum > Viscum album. The sequence continues at coordinate 1,731,220,893 of OY728127.1, forward strand.
AATGAAGGAATAAATTTTCAATTCCTTATATGTCAAAAAAATTTGAATAATCACCAAGGTAATTTCCTTAAGGTGACTAAAATATGCTTTACTTATGGAATAGGGGGTCATCGGGCATCAAATTTTCATAGGAAAATGAAGAGTTCAATTAACATAAGGAAAGAAGATAGAACACATCCAAGGTCGCCACTAATAAGTCAATGTCTTATGTGAAAATAACTTGTTAATTATCCAAGTCAATTCCTTAATCCAAGGATTTTTTAGGATGGTAGGAATCCATAACCTCTGAAACCCATGGAGCAAGGAAGAACCTATTCAATTAATATCGATGAATAGGATAATGGTAATTAGGTTTTTCTTACCCTCCACCCTGAATTAGTGCATGTATTATAGTTATATCAACCCTATTATATCTAGGATATTTTCTAAGAACAAAAATTCACCACCCATAGTTATTTTTATTTTAAGAAAAATATTTAGTGGTATTATTATTATGTTTGTGAAAAATAAAATTCAGGCAAATAAAAATATCTTTATATAAAAATAATGATCAATTTTTGAAATAGTTGAATATCTTCACTTTGACACCAAATTAATTTCTAGAATATAAAAAAACATATTCCAAATAAACTACGACCATATATTAGTTCAAGTACACTTATGAATTATTTAATAAGAAAATCGAATCCTTCATATGGGTCTTAATACCTATTATAAGATACATTTCCTTGAAATGATTAGGGAAAATAAGTGTCTTCTAGTATTACCTATGATATTAAGGATCATATCTCATTAGAGATAATATTTTGAGACATTTCAATATTTTCTCTACCTTTAGATATTCTTGAAATTAAATGATAATTAAATTGTGAGGGCACAATTTATTTATGTCACGAACCAAATCTGGTCACCGACAAAATCGACACCAAACTTAGCCCGTGAAGAGGCCCGAAGGGCGTTCTTGATCCCCACGGCTTGGCACAAGTGCCCGGGTATCATATAATGATAATTGGGAATGATTTACCTGATTTTATAAACATTAAACAACAACAAAACTCAATAAAACAAATCTGGATTTTTCAACTAAAACCATCTTTTACAAAATTTCAGAACTGAATTACATAAGTTAAAACTATGTTCAAAGACCATTACAAAGGTAAAAAAACAAATAAGTACAGCCCAAGAACCCTTATGGCAAGGGGCACCACCCTTATGCTATCTCCACAAGACTTCACTACCAAGGACCTGCTAGAAACCCGAACCACTGGAACAAAAAATTGTACCCAACCTGTGACAACAAAAATAACCAAGTATACTTACACCCAAGTGTGTAAGTAGGGTGTGAGCCAAAGCCCAATAGGATACCACCACTAATAGATTCCATGTGATAAACATTTAATGGCGAAAAGCATGCAAGTTTTCAAAGACATGAGATGCTAGTTAAAAGTTATAAAAGATGCAACATTAAATAAAAATAGTTTTCAGGTGGGCTAATTTAAAGAATAAAAAAATTTAAAATAAATACCATAGCTACTGAATTTTCCAGCATCTCATACCGTATACTGACGGTAAGAACAAAGTATCCAGTGAGCAAAGCAATGGGAAATAACCCCTTGGCACTAGCTAGTTGTGGGTCCCAGGTACCTCGTATCTCGGTGAGAGTAACCATCACAAATATCCATTCTCGTGCACGATCCACTAGTAGGGAACATACCCATATCCTAGTGGTCCCCAATAATCATGATCATAGTTTAGTTAGAGTTGTAAGCGTCAATCTTGCAAAGTGAAACTGAGGCCAAACCTCACAGATTCACTAGCATACTAGTACACGTCCACCCACCTAGATACCCGGGTTTTCCCTTTGTGCTCAAACAAGTTCAACAAGTCAAGATATATACTTTTCACATGAAAATATAATTTACATATCAAAAATTCACCAAACAGCCCACATGTATACCACACAAGTCACAAAAGTACACTTTTCATTCAAATTGATTTTGAAATCTGACTCATACAAAAATAGCCCACAACACTCTTCACATTACATGGACACTTCCACAAATCCTTTATACCATTTTTATAAACCATTCCAATACATTCTAACTCACATAACAGACCACTAAAATAACATATAATACCACTTTCATCAACAAAATTCAATTTTCACAACACACTCACACAAAATAGCCCACAACCATGTTTTGCAGCTCTCTTCCCATTTTCTAAAACATTTCAGCACTTTATAAAACATTCTAAAAAAATATTTGAAATCTTAAATAACCACCATACCTTTCAAAAACCCATATTAGGTGATCACACCCCCCCAAACAGTACATTTACACTCTTTTATCCACTTTGTTTAACCAAACAAAACATTCACAATTTTCAAAAAAACAACTCAAGGGGTGTAACTATGTCTTGCACACAAAACCCATTTCAAAACCCCCATTTAAGACCAAAACCATACCAATTCCTATCAAAAATAGAATTTTCAGTCCTAGATACATTTATATAAACACATTCAAGTGTTCTAAAATATCCTTGAATAATACCACAAAATATACAAATGAAAACACACATTTTCCTAAAATGACCTCAAGAAGTATAACAATGTTTTACACATCAAACCTATTAGAAACCCTTATTTTTAGAACCACATGACACTAGTAAATTACCAAACCAGAATTGGCAGACCAAACAATATTTAATGAACCAATTTCATAAGTTATAAACCACACCCAAATAAAACCCCATGAGTTACACATGAAAACACACAATTTCATGTTAAAACGCGACTATAAAATTTAGCACATAACCAAATCAATCATAAACAGTTTTCACACCACACTAAACATATGAGAAATATGAAAAATGGTTAAATACATCAATCTAACTCATCACTAATTGTTTACACATGGAACCACCTACCTTTTGAGTCAAAACCCTTGAATCTTGGTGTGAAACCTCAACCGCACCTCTGCCGCACCACAAGGATGTGAAAACAAACCCTAAACCATAATATTTCATCAAAAATACCCCAAATCAAACCCTAGTTATGAACCCCAACATCTAGACACTCTATAAATTTATGAAAGTGGGAGGAAACCCTAAAGAGAAGGAAGGAGTTGAAGAGAGAAACACATACCCAAAATAATCTTGAAGAAAACGACTCAAAATCCACCAGCCTCTGAATTTGAAAACATCCAACCATTCGTGGGATGTTCGAACAAAGATTAGGAGATCTTTTAGGAACTGGAATGGGGCAAAAATAGTAAAAATAGAAGATGTTATTAAAGGATCAATTTACCTCTCCAAATCAGGACTATTTCTGAAATCCAGAGAATTTTCGACCATTTTTGCGATTCTATAGAGCTCCAAATTGTTGGAAGAGGGAATGGGGGCGCGTCTTAGGTAATTGGGATCGGGTCTGAGTTGGAATCACCAAAAAAACGCAAATAACGAAGGAGATATTAAAGAATTAAAATTTCTTTTTAATGCAGAAAATGGGCTTTCGGGCAGGCCCAATTCCTTAAATAAAAACCAATATCCACCCTGATTATGGATTTATAAATGGTCCAAATAAATATGGTGGTGTTAATATGTCAGGGTATGACAATTAGGAATTGTAATGGATGAAAAATTTGAAAAAATGAAGAAGTTATAGAGGAATAATAATTTATTTTTAAATCCGGAATTGGGCTCACGGTTTGGCCCAATTCATAAAACCCCCCACATTCCTCCATAAATGCTTGGGAAACCCTCAAAACAAAGAATGAATGGAAATTAAATGGAATTTAACTTTAAAATAAGTAATGTATGTGAAAATTCTCCCCACCATGAAAACTTTACACCCCGGAAAGTCATATCAAGGCCAAAGCAACAACCAAACCCAACTGAGTAACCAAGAGGTACTCCCTTGCCAGGTTTCACCCCCTAAGGCCAAAACACCTCTAGTGATCAATTAAGGATTACTCTCACAACCAAAACATACACCACTTTCCTGAAATTCTCAATTAAATTCATACTTTATCCCAAAAGAAAACTTCTCAAACACTATCCAAACAAGACTCAAGCAATTCACCCAAACGAACAACAACATCGAACAAGGATACACTTACCTTTAACTAAACCATTGGTCACTCTCCAATCCCAACGTTTACTCAAGGAATATGTTGGTAGCTAGATAGTTCCGAATAATACAACCTACTACCAAGCCAAGACCATGGATAAATCTGAATTATTGGTACGGGGTGGACACAAATAGGATTCCCGCCAAAAGAGACAACCTATATTTTTCTGAGATAGAATCAGAACACTAACTAGGGAGGCCTAAACGGACTCCTTAGTACAAAGGGTAGAATTACATTCAATGTTTGTGAAGGAATGTACATGAGAATCATATTGGGTCTCCCCACCATAATAACTAACCATCTTAACTGACCAGCATGGGCCGACACAGACAGGCCCAATTTTTTTTAAAGATTTGGGAAGGGCATAGGGTTAGTCTGCACAATTTGGGAAACCGTGCACTAGCTGTGTTGATCATTCTTTCTGCATTGCTTCCTAGAACATGGTCGCTACTAATCATGCACAAACTGTGTCCTTAGTATTTCTATCCAAATTTCCAACCATTCTCTAATGACTCCATGGAAACCAAAGTGGGATGGAATGACATTACGTGATGTCATGGGTACAAGGCCCTCCACCTATTTCCACCGAACGGGAACAAAAGAGAAAAGATAATGACACCAGAGGTTTAAAATCTTCCTATCTTTAATGATGAGGATAGGAAATTGTACAAGGGTTTAAACAACCCTGGGATTTCCCCTGACTATGAGCCAGCTTCTCTCCGAGACCTATGGCTAGAGCTCAAATGATTGAAGCATCTTCGGCCTCGCAGTTGGGCTTTGGAAACCCCTTGGATGATAATTATTCTTTCGATGCAACCAATAACTACACTAAAATCCCCGATATTTTTTCCATGACATAACACATTCCAAACTCACATTACCCTAACCCGATGTTTCACTGAAACAAGGGCTTAGAAAATGCACACACAATAATCTTTGTTTGTTCGGGTGAGAAACAATAGAAGTAAAGAACACCTAAACTCACCTTCCTCTAAAATGGAATATTTTGAAGTTTTTACAAGGGATACATTCACCCAACATAACAGGGACTCTCAAAGGATTTCACAACTTTCACCTATATGGTCAATCGTGCACATGACATCATAAGGCATCACTGAACATGACCATTGCGACTGATATAAACAATGCATGGAGAGGGACCTTATACGACATCCCCAAACAACACACAATTCTAGAAAGAGGCTACAATATCCTATCATGACAATATTTCCCACACCGGTGGTTTAAAATGAACTCATGCTTCATAGAAACTTTTAAGAACCCAAAGGCCCTCTTAGACACCATCGAGACACTCATCCACACTAACAACCGTAGACCACATCCACCTTCAACGAATCAGGAAACTTAAGAAACTAAGGTATATTTCAACCTTCCACGAGCACTCTCTCATTACAAGAGGATCTAAAAATCAAAGAAAGAAATTGGTGTAGACTCAATCTACATATCTCGAGAAAAAAAAATTCCTTATATTGATCAACTGGAGGATTTTCGCATGGAAAAATAATATGGGTTGCACTTCAGTTATGCATTAACCCTTAATGGGGGCATACCTTATCCAACAATAGAACATAAAGACCCAACCAAGCTGGTCCATTGGTCAAAAAGTGCCACAAACTGGATCCAAACACATGAAGGGATCCACCATAATGGTGTCCCAAAACATATCTTAGAGGAGACTACTAACCGGTCCTTCTACCCAGCTTACCGACCAAACACAAACTCAAAACACAGTTCGAACAGGAGGTGTTCTTGGACTCAAAACATCCCACAACGTCAACATTTTCCAAAAACACATAATATAAACCATCTCAATCAATTCATCAAGACATTATGTTTCTCTTTAAAAACCTTTCTTTGAAAAAAAAAGGGTTCAGCGGTTAGCGCATCCACCAATGGTACCCCATGGGCCTTACACATGCATGTTTCTGTGCCACACCGGGCACCCTCCTCATATCCATCCCGTAACTCATATAGTCATGTCATCCACCATCCATCTTCCCATATAACCCCATTCATTTGGTTTCTCATGAAAATACCAATGGTTAAAACAAAAATTCTTTCTACTTTTCAAAACCAAAATGATCAACCAAAACATCCTTTTTCTTAAAACCGCAAACCACGAGATCAAAATCTCAACTCACATATTACAAAACTTTTCATAAAGACACAACCATTTAGAAAATAACTCACTTTCAAGATATTCACATCTATTTCAAAACATCTCATCCCATTAAAACACCCTTTGATTGTTTAGAAAACTCTATTGGAAACACTTTTCAAAACCAACTTCAATATAGTTCTTGCTTTCAAAAGAGGTGTTAGCACACCATTTTCCATTTCAAAACAATTCTAAAAATTCAGTTCCACCATTTCATAAATCAAACCATTCCCTATTTATTTGAAAACCATTTCACAAAAACATTACACTTCTTAAAACCAAAGTTCCAAGATTTCAAAACCTAAAACAAAATAATGTGAGAGGAAACTATTTTCAGTGGGTGATTTGGAAATATGGTTGGCATACATACTCCAATCACTTCACTGTCACAGAGAGTGTTCTAGGGAATATCCTTGGCTCCACATGGATTTCTAGGCCCTGCGAGCTCACTAGGACCATTAACCCAACTCTCTTTTCATTTCCCCTAATCATCATCAAACCAAGAAAACCAAAGGACTTAAATAAATCCCGACTTCTCCTGGAAACATGAATCCCATTATGAGGTGTGGTGATCAGGCACACTACCCATAACAGGAATTCCATGTCCCAAAAAACCTAACTCCAGACTATCCCGACTCTTCCCCAAATAACATGAATCAAAGAGTTAACCTGAACCCCCTCTCATACCATTTTGTCACGAACCAAATCTGGTCGCCGCCAAAATCAACACCAAACCCAGACCGTGACAAGGCCCGAAGGGTGTTCCCAATCCCCACGGGCTGGCACAAGTGCCCAGGTATCATATAATGATAATTGGGAACGATTTACCCAATTTTATAAACATTAAACAACAAAAAAAACTCAATAAAACAAATCTGAATTTTTCAACTAAAACCATCTTTTACAAAATTTCAGAACTGAATTACATAAGTTAAAACTAAGTTCAAAGACCATTACAAAGGTAAAAAAAAAATAAGGACAGCCCAAGAACCCTTATGCAAAAGGGCACCACCCTTATGATATTTCCACAAGACTTCACTACTAAGGACCTGCTAGAAACCCGAACCACTGGAACAAAAAACTGTACCCAACCTGCGACAACAAAAATAACCAAGTCTACTTACACCCAAGGGTGTAAGTAGGGTGTGAGCCAAAGCCCAATAGGATACCACCACTAATATATTCCATGTGATAAACATTTAATGGAAAAAAGCATGCAAGTTTTCAAAGACATGAGATGCTAGTTAAAATTTCTAAAAGATGCAACATTAAATAAAAATAGTTTTCAGGTGGGCTAATTTAAAGAATAAAAACATTTAAAATAAATACCATAGCTACTGAATTTTCCAGCCTCTCATACCATATACCGACGGTAAGAACAAAGTATCCAGTGAGCAAAGCAATGGGAAATAACCCCTTGGCACTAGCTAGCTGTGGGTCCCAGGTACCTCGTATCTCGGTGAGAGTAGTCATCACAAATATTCATTCTCATACACAAGCCACTAGTAAAGAACATACCCATAACCTAGTGGTCCCCAATAATCATGATCATAGTTTAGTTAGAGTTTTAAGCGTCAATCTTGCAAAGTGAAACTGAGGCCAAACCTCACAGATTCACTAGCATACTAGTACACGTCCACCCACCTAGATACCCGGGTTTTCCCTTTGTGCTCAAACAAGTTCAACAAGTCAAGATATATACTTTGCACATGAAAATATCATTTCCATATCAAAAATTCACCAAACAGCCCACATGTATACCACACAAGTTACAAAAGTACACTTTTCATTCAAATTGATTTTGAAATCCGACTCATACAAAAATAGCCCACAACACTCTTCACATTACATGGACACTTCCACAAATCCTTTATACCATTTTTATAAACCATTCCAAGACATTCTAACTCACATAACAACCCAATAAAATAACATATAATACCACTTTCATCAACAAAATTCAATTTTCACAACAAACTCACACAAAATAGCCCACAACCATGTTTTGCAGCTCTCTTCCCATTTTCTAAAACATTTCAGCACTTTATAAAACATTCTAAAAAAAATATTTGAAATCTTAAATAACCACCATACCTTTAAAAAACCCATATTAGGTGATCACACCCCCCCAAATAGTACATTTACACTCTTTTATCCACTTTGTTTAACCAAACAAAACATTCATAATTTTCAAAAAAACAACTCAAGAGGTGTAACTATGTCTTGCACACAAAACCCATTTCAAAACCCCAATTTAAGACCAAAACCATACCTATTCCTATCAAAAATAGAATTGGAAGTCCTAGATACATTTATATAAACACATTCAAGTGTTATAAAATATCCTTGAATAATACCACAAAAGATACAAATGAAAACACACATTTTCCTAAAATGACCTCAAGAAGTATAACAATGTTTTACACATCAAACCTATTCAAAAACCTTCTTTTTAGAACCACATGACACTAGTAAATTACCAAACCAGAATTTCCAGTCCAAACAAGATTTAATGAACCAATTTCATAAGTCATAAACCACACCCAAATAAAACCCCATGAGTTACACATGAAAACACACAATTTCATGTTAAAACGCGACTATAAAATTTAGCACATAACCAAATCAATCATAAAAAGTTTTCGCACCACACCCAACATATGAGGAATATGAAAAATGGTTAAATATAGCAAGCTAACTCATCACTAATTGTTTACACATGGAACCACCTACCTTTTGATTCAAAACCCTTGAATCTTGGTGTGAAACCTCAACCGCACCTCTGCCGCACCACAAGGATGTGAAAACAAACCCTAAACCATAATATTTCACCACAAATACCCCAAATAAAACCCTAGTTATGAACCCCAACATCTGGACACTTTATAAATTTATGAAAGTGGGAGGAAACCCTAAAGAGAAGGAAGGAGTTGAAGAGAGAAACACATACCCAAAATAATCTTGAAGCAAACGACTCAAAATCCACCAGCCTCTGAATTTTAAAACATCCAACCATTCATGGGATGTTCGAACAAAGATTTGGAGATCTTTTAGGAACTGGAATGGGTCAAAAAGAGTAAAAATAGAAGATGTTATTAAAGGATCAATTTACCTGTCCAAATCAGGACGATTTCTGAAATCCAGAGAAGTTTCGACCATTTTCGCGTTTCTATCAAGCTCCAAATTGTTGTAGGAGGGAATGGGGGCGCGTCTTAGGTAATTGGGCTCGGGTGTGATTTGAAATCACCGAAAAAACACAAATAGCGAAGGAGATATTAAAGAATTAAAATTTCTTTTTAATGCAGAAAATGGGATTTCGTGCGGGCCCAATTCCTTAAATAAAAACCAATATCCACCCTGATTATGGATTTATAAATGGTCCAAATAAATATGGTGGTGTTAATATGTCAAGGGATGACAATTAGGAATTGGAATGGATGAAAAATGTGGAAAAATGAAGAAGTTATAGAGGAATCAAAATTTATTTTTAAATCCGGAATTGGGCTCACGGTTTGGCCCAATTCATAAAAGCTCCCCCATTCCTCCATAAATGCTTGGGAAACCCTCAAAACAAAGCATGAATGGAAATTAAATGGAATTTAACTTTAAAATAAGTCATTTATGTGATAAATTAAGGGGGTACAATGTAATGACCTATGATTTTGAATCCTTTAAAATTCATACCATGTTTTATAATTTGTGTCACATGCTACACAAAACATAAAAAACCAAAAATATATTAACAAGAAATTATCAATAAATCTATAATAAACATTAATATGTTAAACCATTAATATTTATTACCTTTACAAGGTAAATAATTAATATGAGTTAATATTGAAAATGTTATTTTCAATAAAAGTCATTTTCATTATATTATATATTTTATTTTAAAATGATAAATTTAAATAAATTATACATTAGAATTCATATTTTAATTCCTCAAAAAAATTATCTTAGGATTTATTTTTTATATTTTTCTAAAATAATCAAATTTTGTATGAATCGTAAAAAATAATGATTTTTCTAATACTTTCACTTTTATATGACTTAGAAGTTTCTTAAACATTTTTATGTAAAAAATACATATTTATACATTAAAATAAATCATTTAAAAATACTATGTCAATTTATAAAACCCATGAATATCATTTTATAAAATCAAGTAATTTTTTATGAAAACTATTTTTCATTTGTTTCCTTAATTAAATTTATGCATGGGTAAATTAGGTTTTGGATTTATTTTAATGTCAAATAAATATTATTTAAAAAATTATGATCTTATTAATATCATTATAATAAATATCATTTATAATTTTTTCCCATACATAAATTGTATTCTTAATAATAAACTTTTCTTAAAAGTATGTATTTACGTGTTAAATATGCTAAGGTTAAGATTAAGTTTCCTACACATATGAAGTTAATTTAATAAAATGATTATTATATTTTAGATAATTATATTAATATTATTTAATATATATAATTTCATTTTTGGATATAAAATTTAGATTTTTAGAATTAATGTTAATTACCACGATAATGGTGAAATAATTATTTTAAAATTAATGAATTTATATTAAATAAATTAAATTGAAATCCTTTAAATAATGAATCTAAAATTATTTATAAAAATATAAAAATATTAACACTCATTTAATAGGTAATCAATTATAACCCGTTACCTTTAGGAGATAAATAGTTAATATGAGTTAATATTGAAAAGGGTTATTTTCAATAAAAGCATTCTTTTTCATATTTTTCATTTTTCAAATAAAAGATAAATTTTATAATTTTATAATTTTATAATTTTAATTAGATTAAATAAAAATAATTTTTTAATTCATCATATCAAAATTTATTTATTATAAAAATTTTATAATTTTCTTAAAAGGTTGATTTTTAGCCGAAAAATACGAGATTTATGAAAATTATAATTTTCATGATTTTATCACTATGTAAGCATAACATAGAATATTAAAAAACCATTAAATAAATAAAATTTAAAATTAATGAATAAAATTATTAATTTTTAAATACTTTTTATACATAGAAAACTTATTCCAAAAATTTTTAGAACTAATGAAAAATGTCAATTTAATATAAAAAATCATTTTTTGCCTTCTCTTTAAATCATGTACTTTCAAGGTGAGGTAATTTTTTGGATTGACTTGGAATCCTAATGTATTTTATTTAATTCATAATAAATCAATTTATGTATCTAAAATTGGGAACCATGATAAATTTATCATATATAAATTTGAAATATTAATAATGTTATTTAAAAAATGGTTTTACGTGTGTAATTGTTGTTATTTTAAAATTAAATTTTCATACCTATATAAATTTTATTCAATAATATGGATTTAAAATTTTAAATTAAAAGTTTAAAATTATTTAATCATTTTAATTTTAATTTTTTCATTAAAATTAATTTCTAAGGTTAAAAATTAGTTACCTCGGTAAAAAATAAAAATGTTAAAAAGTATTTTACTAAGGAGGAAATGGAAAAACATGTTAAAATCATGTTTTCAAATGGATGTTTGAGGTTTTTATTTAAAAAAACCATTTCCACATTTTTCCCTTTTTTAATCCCTTGAATATTTAATAGTGAAAAAAAATTATTGGAATTTAATGGGTATTTCAAAAAATACCTTTCTCCTCACTTATAAAAAAGTAACACTTACCCGCTCCAAAACATACCTCTCCTTCAACTTCCTTCTTGAAACTTTGAAATTTTAATCTCCCTAGAACCCTCTCCCATGAAAATAATCCCATGGTTACTCATATTTAGTCTAATCCCTTCAATTTTAAGGGGGTATCTAATGAAATATCAAGTCTCCAACAGAAGTATTATCCCTTTCTTAAGTTTTTCTTCTTAATATTACTCTTAAAAATATATTATCTCCATAATAATATGATTAATTAAGTATAATTATTATACTTATTTTTTTATATTAATTTTACAACAATTATTTATTTATTTCCATCCACTTATAAAAACAATGGAATGTCAATCATGCATGTGGGAAAACTATCACCATCACGAAGAATCATTTTTTTCTTATAATTTTTAATTATTTATCAAAAAATATTAAAATATAGTTTAGAATAATAAAAAAATTAAAAAATATCATTATTTTTTTATAATTCTATTATTTCAAAAAAACCTCCTTAACCATACTCACAAATCGATTTAAAGTGTATTCAAGTCTGGGTCGGTTTAACTACCTATATGAACGATGCAATAAAAATATATTATGGATGACTATGGGAACATCAAAAAACTAATATTATTTTAATATAATAATAAATCATTATTTTTATATGGTTTAATAAATATTATATTAAGTATTTAACTTATTATTAAAGTATCTTTTTTGTTCACTAAAAAGCACTAAATTAAGCCAACATCGTTTCCATTTTCACATAGCATAACTAAAAAATTGATGGAATTATATAAGATATTTATAATAAATATAAGATATATATTAAATTATATTAAATGATATATTAAATATGAACTTCATGTCAAATGATGGGTAATGAAATCAACATTATAAAATGTATGAAAATGGTTAAATTTATTAACACCCGATGGTTGAAAATAATTTATAACTAACCAATATATCAATAATAAATAATTATAAATGAGGTATATAAAAGTTAACATGTATGAATAAGTTCATTAAATTTATGATTAAGATAGCTATGTTTGTTTTATAGGAGACTTAAGTGTCCTCAACTAAGAGAGGAAATAAGGTAAGGGTTTTGTATCAAAACTTCCTTTGAGACATGTGTTCTTTTATGCACCTAATTTATTATAATGTTGTATATAATTATAATTGGATATTTAATATCATTTATTATCCTTATTAATGGTATTTTAACTTCAAATTAAATCACTCTTTCTTTTTATGGGGTTTTATTAGAATGTTTCTTAAGTTTTAGGTGTTTTTTATCTTAACTTCTCTTTATTGAGATGTGTTTTAATGTTATGAAACAATTTCAAATTTATACATAATTCTGAAGAATTTATTTTGAAATTATACATGATTTAATTCATGGGATTTATATAACCATATTATTTTCAAGCTTCTAATTACTTTTGATTCAAAAATTACTAAAGTCGTAAGGGGTTTTTGTGACTCAATTATCTTCCTTGGGTTATAAACAATATTCGTTTCATATTATAATACATGGTTGATATATTATAACCTATGATGATTTTTGGATGTATTTACACATTATTTTCTATGAAATAATGTTTCACACCAAATTATGCTTCCTTGATGATTTTAATATTTTTTAAAATGCATTTTGGTTTAGAATAATTACCATTGATTTAAATGGATTTCCCTCTATATCCATGTTTTTACTTTCCATCAATTTTCTCCTTTATCTAGTGGAAACTCAAATTATTTTTATCTCCAATGATCCTTTTCCCCCACTTTATTAATTTTAAAGTAAATTTTTCATTATCCTTTTAATGATGTGGTTTTTCAATAAGGTTATTTTAAAATGTTCAAAAGGTTTTTCTGTCCTTTAGAACTAAAAGGTTTTATCATCCACTCCACATTTTCTTTTGATAACTTTTATGTATTTTTAAAGGTTAGATTATTAAATATTACTTTTAAAATTAAAATTTTTAAAATTAATTTCTCTTATCCTTTTTTAAACCTTTATGTATTTTCAAGGACCTTTTATTAGGAACTATTTATTATAATTTTTTCAAAATTCTTCTCTTTCCCTTTATAAAAATGTTTTTGAAATTAATTTATACTTCAATTTTTTAAAAGGTTTTTTAAAAACTTTTGTATTTTCATATATATTTACCCTCAAAGGTCTATCTTTAATGAAGTGATGTTTTGATCACCCTATATATGTAATTATGATATGACACCTTTTGTAAAATGATATTTTGTATATCTTATGATTTCTTAAGTTCATGATATGTAATGTTTTTAGAAGGTTTAAGAAACCCAATATTTTTTCATGGTTTATTTAAGATATGATGATGATTTTTTTAAGTGGAACACTTATGTACGATTTATGATGGGTGGGTTCCTATATAACACTCTAATTCATTAATTTAAGTTCATATCTCATGTGATAGTTAGGCATGTATATAATGATTTTTTTCACACAAGCATGGAAATGATGGGTTTTCTCACATTTTTAGGTGTGAACATAATGTGTTTGTTCACATAGGTATGATAATAATGGGTTTTCTCACATAGGTTTTCTTATGCTTACGGTTGTTCCACATTTTCAATTTTTTCACCAATCTATGATAAATTTTCAATATGCATTTCATTTCCATTAAATTCCATATTATCATGATTATGTCTCGTTTTTTTATTCCACACTTTTATGTCATGCTCTCATGTTATATGACTACTGAGATGTGTTTTGAATCAAGTCGTATCTTTTATTATTCCTTAATGGTATTTTTATGATCTTATGTTATTTTAATATTCTTTATGATTATCATCTAAGGTCTTTTGATATTTTATTATAAATTTATATCTACCTCATGTTTTCCTTTATATTATGATATGTTTTACCCTTACTTGGTGTTTGAGATCACCCCTTTCTTATGTTTCAAATCCCAGGTTATGAATATGATTACATCATGTGATTTATCTATAAAAGGGTCTAGAGGATCTTTATTATGGATAAATGTTCACAAGTGTAGTGAAATTAGGTTCTTATGTGGATAATTTCCAAAACACTAAACCTTTTGATCTTTGGGTTGTGAAACTATTTGTGATATGTATTATTTAAATTATAATATTATTTTATTAATTATGTCATGTTTATCTTTGGTTTCTATATCAACCCCCCCCCCCCCTACACTTGTATTATTTTTACCATCATACCTCCAAACACTTTCTGGATGAGATAGTCCATTATATGCATCCTCCAAAAGCTAATTCCCATTCTATTGAATTTTTTTTATTTGGACCTTTTTATCTTTGAATTTCATCACCCTTTGACATAATGACTCCCACTGAATCAAAAAAATACCTGAGAAAGAGATATTTTTAATCGCACTATTGTTGGTTAAATGGTTTACCCTCTTATAACCTCTGAGAGAACTTGTAATCGGATACCAATTATTGATAATCCCATACAAACATCACACATTAGAATTCCAATAATTTGGAAATCGGATCACTAGAAGGAACCCTCCAAAACATAAGTGTACTATAACTTGGAATAATCGCTTCACCAAAATCACCACACTGAGTTTCACTTCCTTGGTTGTGTTTACTCCAAACTCACACAAACATTCACATGAAAGAAAATAAAGGAAATAAAAGTAAGTAAATACACAATTAGTTTTTACATGGTTCAGATTTTCATCTTACGTCCATAGGAGAAGCATTGCACACTTTTATTTCATTATAAGTGAAAATTCATAATCACTATTACTTGGAAGACACGTTGATCACTATGTAATTTCTTGATGATTCATTGACACCTTGGAATGTGGTCCAAACACTCTTTTATAGAGGGTCCCACTTGGTCAATCAGTTGCACCAACCTCCTAAATTCACAAGGGTTTATTTGTTTCATTGTGCAACTTCCGATTACCTGTAGAATCTCTTAGATTGACTGTCAATCATTTGTAGAACAATATTACTCTTAATCTTTATTCTATTATTGAAAAATCCATATAAATATTGATTCAAACATATACATAAATCCCTTCTTATGATCTCAACATCTACTAAATTTCTAGTGAGTTGACCCCTATTCTTTGTATGCATCATAAATTCAAAACTTATGGCCAAATTAATACTGATTATTAAAGACATAATACCACTACTCTAACAAGACAAATGGGTTCTCTGGAGTTTATCCTTCTAGTGAAATGACTCTATCTCTTGAATAGTATTCACAATCCCAAAAAATACAACATTAAATTAACATTATATTTCATAAACATAATGTTATATAATGTGAATATTATGTAAATATAATGTTATATAATGTAAATATAACATTATATAATGTAAATATAATGTAAATATAATGTTTATATAACATAAATATAAAATTTTATAAAAAATACAACATATGCATAAGGAAAATATAATGTAGATATAATGTAAATATGATGTAATATTTATATAAATATAATATAAACATAATATTCTATGATTTCATATGATGAAAATATGATAGAAATATAATGTAAACATAATAATATATTTTTATTATTTTTATGTTATATTTATGTTATATACATCATACTTACATTATACTTACGTTATATAACATTATATGTACATTATTATGATGTTATATAATATAATTATAACATAAATATAACATAAAATATATTGTAAATATAATGTTATTATGATGTTATATAATGAAAATATAACATTATATAATATAAATATAATTATATTATAACATCATGTAATGCAAATATAATGTTATATAATAAAAATATAACATAAATATAATGTGAATATAACATAAATATAATATTCTATAACAAAAATATAATGTATATATAAGGAAAATATAATGTAAATATAAAATTATATTTACTTAAATATAAAATTATATTTACTTAAATATAACATTATATTTACATTAAATAATGTTACACTTACAATATACCGTGTTGTATTTATATTTTATAAACATTATATAACATTTTTTTACATTATATATATATGCTATATATGTCATATTTTCATTGTACTTTCATTATATAACATTGTAATGATATTATATTTACAATATATAACATTATATTTAAAATATATTTATGTTGAATTTAAATTATAGTTATATTATATAATGTCATAATAACATAAATATAACACAAGTATAATGTAAATGTAACATCCCGGCCTAAATCACCAGGTCCAAGTTGGAATGCCACATGACCTTTGGCATGTCTTCTCGTATGCCAGAGGCTACTGACTAGTAGTGAGGGTATCAAGTGGAATCATGGGGAGACTATACCCTCAATTAGAGTGCACAGTATCAATAAATATCCCAATATATAACAATATGCAATCAAAGTACATCGAGACCAAAAACATACTAAAAGTTTGAATGAATGTGGAAACAATAGACTAAAAATTCAAAAAAAAAATACAATAGACAATTGCCCACTATGTCGATCATGTATACAAATAAGAAAGGTACAAAAGTGCAAGGAGTCTCTACAACACCAACCTCACCTCATCCTGGTCTCTACCTCATAGAGAGCTATCACATTATATAATCAACTCGGGCCTTAACCTAACCTGTACTTGCAACAAGTGAGGGTTGCTCGGGTACCCAAGTGTTTTGGATACCCAAGAAGGGTGTGAGTAAAACTCAGTAAGACATCACCAATGTAATCCAATTCTCAACTAGTAATATGCAATGTACATGCATGTTATAATATCAATAGATAGTAAATAGAAATAAATAACTACACAGTAGAGAATAATATCACCAAGAACACGCAAGAAATAAACAACCATATTTCAAGCGGTCATAAACTTACCAAGCCACCATGAACCCTTGTTATATTTTCTTTGGCTCCATGCTAAAATAATAAACATAATAGGATATCGGAAGAGATCAAGTTTTATCCACAAGGTTGGCGTCAAGTTTCTCGGTATCATCAATGCATAGAATCTAAGTCATTCCACAAGGCAAACTACTGAAAATGTAAAATCCATAAGGAATCGAGTCTAAGTTGGGACACAGGGCCGAATTGTGAACCAGCACTTAGAAACCACAAGTCTTTGTGTCTCGTGTCGGGTTACAAGGCTAACTAATGATAATGTACATGGAATCCACAAGGCATCGAGTCTCATGTCAAGCCACGAGGCCAACTAGTCATAAGGATTGACATCATTTATCTCAGAATCCCCAAGCAATATAGAAGATTATGTTACTAGAAATCCACAAGGAATCAAGTATCAGCACATTCTTGGAATCCTCAAGGCATCGAGCTATGACCATGCCACTAGGTTATCATGATCCTATCCTATACTCAGGTCCTTTATCATCAATGTCATAATCCACGCATATTTCTCCTCAAGGGACAACCATACCACAATGATCAACCTAATCTAGATACAAAATAAATACCTACAATGGAAACACACAAATAAGGGTAGGGAATAAAATATAGGCATAACATATCATGTCATCATGAGGAAACTATAGCAATAAATATAACATTTGGTCATCAATAAAACATGTAAATATAGGCTAAATAATCACACTCATGGAAATAAGAATAAAAAAGGGTCTCATGAATATGCACGCACCCACATGCTATCACAATTTAACATTTTTAACAAGTTATGCCAAAATATGTATCATGTCATAGAAACAATAGTTCAACTAAAGAAAAGTATGGAATATCAACTTAAGTCATAGTAGTTACACATGTGACCAGACGTCAAACATGGTCTCATGGGCTCTAGGTATTATGTATTAAAACAACACACCCCAAGGTGTCCATGAATTCTAAGTCACTCATATGTGATCAAGCCTCATCCATTGGCGGCCAGTATTAAGCCAACACATAGGGGTCCTTCAGGGACCTTGTCACTTTTTCCAAATATGTTAGGCATGGTTACTTTAATTAATTAAGATTCAAGACTCATTAATTAATTAAGCTTAATTATTTATTCATATAAAAATATGAATTAAGGTTTGTTTTCCTAAAGTGGAAACCCTCATGTCACATGCCAATAAATTTGTATAAAACCATAGGATAGAGTACTCAGGACCACCTACCTCAAACATAGTCAACTCCAATCCAAGAAAACCCTAATGACTTTGTTCAAGTAACCCAAGTCCGTTCTGCCTCCTTTGATCACCATGGGTTCCTAACTCATTCTAAAGTATTCTAAATAATTAATTATAAATAAATTATAATTAATTAAATGAATATAAGAAAAATCAACAACCAAGGTGAAAGGCACAATTGTCAAAAGACTTACTGGGTGTCACCACCTAGTCAGAACCATGACCAATTACCCATGGAAGGTTTGTCACATTCATCCAACACCAAAGTAAGAAAAATCTATATCATGCGATGACCCAACAATAACCAATTTAAAATAATTAAATTGAAAAAAAACTAAAATATTTCAACTAGTGATATACCTTCATTGAAATTGAATAAACGATACACATTTATCATTGTACTTTATCCTCTTTCTATATCGATCCAAAGTATCATCATCCTTGGAAAAGATCATTCAAGATCTGGTAGAATTTCTATCTGATTCTATAATCAGAATCAAGCCACGTTCAAAATTAAATTGAAGAGAAAGAGACATAAAGGGGTTTCAAGGGAAAGGACTTACCTATAGGTATACATCATAATGAATGGAACCTTAATCGGTGGAGGAATGAGATTAGAGGATTTATCAGAGCCAAAATCTCATATTTCCATCTCATTCTATGTAATAGAAATTTAGAGGAATGAATTTTGAGGGTTTATGAAAAATACCATCAATTTAGAACCACCATAAAACTTCCTAATAAAAATTCACCATGTGAAATATGGTTTTATATCATGAAAAAATGATCCAAAATAACTCTCTGGGCATTTCTGATATGTGTCGGGGCATGATACATAGTGTCATGCTGTAAATTTTTGGGCATATCCCTCTAGATCTTATTTCACATACAAAACTATCTCGCGATATCCCATAAACATACCTCACATCATGAATAATATATGCATAATTTGAATAGGCTTCTAAAGTATCTTTTTGAAATCTTGAGTCCCCAATCGCTCCTTTGGTGGCCTCCCATACCCCCGGGTCATCACCCAAATGTTGAACCTTATCCAAAAACACCATTTTGGAATTCTCAAGCACCTGAAACCTCATTCTGATTCCCAATTATCAAAAAGAACCATTCAAAAAAAGGAAGGTTCAAATTTCCCTAGAATATTCCAACACATAATAGCATAGGTTGTTATAATCTCCCCACTATAGCACTTATTGACCTTAAGAATTTTTGGTAGCACATTAAACACACCATCCAAACTATCATAATCATTATCCATAAGGATTTATCTCATATTCCATCTATGAGAACCAAATGCTACCTCAACACTTCACTCACTCATAAATGCCTATCACATCACCTATACATGAATCCAAAGATGAACACTAGAATCCAATAAAAAATCTCATTGTCCTCAATAATTGAGATCATGATTATTGTATCTATTGAACCCGACACACCATGGTGTCCTAAATAGATTCCTGTGGTATAATAAGGATTCTCCCCACCATAAGAATCACCATACAGTTCAATATTTATAGCAGTCTAACATCATGATTGGTATGGTTCGGTCCATCATGCTCAATCAATGTAAGGCATGGGTTACAAGTCAATTCCAACACCTCATTCCTGGTTCCAAACTAAGCCAACACATCTTTTCCAACTAAGAAACCCAAATAAGATGATTTTACCAAAAAGGTATTGATTGATTAAAAACACCTCATTCATACCCAATATAAAAAGCTCTATGTGGTTTAAATCCACCACATTCAGGTTCATTAGGAACACCATACGATACTTTTACAGTCGTCTTCTAATAAAGTTTATGGTACTAAGCTACTAACACTCCATAAATCCACTGATCATGATACCTCAATTTATGGAGGCATCATTAAATCAGTTGAATATCCTTATCAAAGTCCAAAAAAACTTTGAAGGACTTTATTCTATTGATCCATCAACCAATTTCACTAGCCACAAGGCTCTCAACCATGTGTCATTACACCAATGATCAGACTCCTCAGAATGCACCAATTCCTCTCCTGAATCAACAACCCACATCCAGTCTCCACCTAGTGACACATCTGAATCAAACATTAGATATTCAAAACAAAAATATATACTCTTGGTTGTACTACTCATCATTCTCCTTGAGTTTCCACAATCATTCAATAGTTAGTCTTGAAAAACCATGGCCCTTCCCACAAGATAGGTCATTTTCACATGTGACGGTCCATTTTCCCCACCAAAATAGTATCATTAAAGTCACATAGGAATTATCATATCAGTATACCCATCCCCTAACTAGTCCATTTCTGAATTAAATGAATAAACATGACTATATGATCAAACTGATTGTCAAACAAAACACCGTGCACTGGGTATACTTGGAGTGCTCATAATGTAGTCTGATGAATCCAAAAATTCATCCTTACTGTTTTTAATTTCCTCCATTATCCTAGGAGTAGGTTACAACCTCCATCCAAATGGGCCTCTTTCCCTTACACGTGTTGGTATTTTAGACCATGACATATCCACCATCAATAAACTTGGGTTGAACACACAATAGTACCATGATCCATTTTCAATATCATATTCTACCACGAAAGACAACTCCATAATAATTAACCACTATGCCACTAAACCCTATGAGTTTCATGCCAAATGAACCAGTTGTAAACACCATGGGTAACCCTAAACTAAAATCATCAATGACCTATCATCAGTAGCTTCATCAAGTTCATCCATAAAACCAGAAACATTCCCATTGGTCATCTCACCACCTTTATTCCAATGGTTCAACCATTCTTAAACAACAACTACATCAATTCTCACACATTAAGGAACTCCATCAAGGCACAAAAACATCACTCATTACTCCCGACTAAGTGATTGACCATGAGTCATGGACTCTAATACATAATCACATTCCTTCTCAGCTATCCATGCACCATAAGGTGACAACTTACCAAAACATGATCACTCATAGAGCTACTTTTCAAGGAAGGAAAATCCTTGCTACTGGGTTTCACCATGCACCACCCATATCACAAGTGTAAACTCAAGCTGTTACACATCCACCACACTCTAAAACCTAGTCTTATTACTTGATTACTAGCACTATGGGTGCTTAATACTCTAAGTATACAAGAAAACTTGTAAAGGCCTTCTTTTAATCCTTCTAATGGTTACTCACATGAAAATGGGAATTTATGTCAATAAGAACTACTCTTCATAATTAACCTTTATTTTTACTTAATAAGGAATATTCTCACTCAGTTCACCTCCAAGTAGTATGAGGAATGAATTTTCAGTAACCAAAGCCAATTTAAGGCCACAAGGTCTTCAAAAATACATACAAGGTTTCACTAAGGGTTAAAACCCATGGAACATCATCTAGGTACATCTACAAATACATGCCATGATGGATTTTTGCTTAGACTAACAACATTGAGATTTCATAGATACCAAGTTTGGTTAAACAGTATGCCACTAGGTACTAGATAGATCACTCCATATAGGTTATATTAGGTGCCTTTATCAACTAGATTGATCCACTAAGTACTCCCATAAGGTTCCTTATAATGAATTTAATTCCTAACAATGACCAAAAAAATTGTATGGTGCCATCTGTGCATAGAGGAACTACATCATCATCACCTTAATCTTCTCCACCATCATCATCTCCCAGGTCCACCACATCATATTCTCACATGACCTATTATCATAAGTAGACACACATTGGGTTCAATACAATCACACAAAATAGTTTATATATCATGAGAAACCAATATGTTGAATATAATTCATGCAACACCTCTTTCTGATATATCCAAGATTCATACCCATATGAAATAACAAGCACAAAATCAATGTGCATCACATGAGGTGAAAATATATGATAAAAGTGCAAACTAAGAACATCAATATCATGTCCTGGTAACCTAGACTTCCCTCAGAAAAGGTGTTTTTGATGCACCAGTCTAAGTTTCATCACAAGCTCTGACATATTTTGATATCTCATGTCAACCAACTCCCTAAAACAAGAGTGTGTGTCCTATGATACAATTTTGTAACATCCATTCTTGAATCAACAGGTCTGATCCAGAATGTCACATGGCCTCAGGCGGGCCCTACCATACGCTAGAGGCTTCTAACTAGTAGTGAGAGTCTCGAGTGGAACCATGGGGAGACTATACCCTCAATATAGTTCCCAATATCAACAAATATTCCAATATATAAAAATATACAGTCAGAGTATATAGATACAAACAATATACCAAAATTATAAATTAATTCTGAAACAACAGACTCAAAAGTCAAATAAAGACACAACAGTAGATCGCCCACTGGGATGATCATGTATACAAATAAAAAAGGTAAAAAATTAAAAGGAGGCTCCAAATAAAAAGCCTCACCTTATCCTGATCACTAAATCTTAGTGATTTATCCCACTAGATGATTAACTTAGGCCTTAGCGCAACCTATACCTACAACAAGTGAGGGATGCTCGGGTACCCAAGTGGCATGGATTCCCTAGCAGGGTGTGAGTGAAACTCAGTAGGACCGCACCAACATGGTCCAATACTCAACTGGTAATATGCAGTATATGTGACTGTGATAATCTTAGTATAAAGTAAACAACAATACATAATTTCTCAACATAGTATAATATCACTAAGCATACACAAGAAATAAACTATATATTGAGTGGTTGTGTGATTACCAAACCTCCAAAAACCCCATTTATACCTAATTAAGCTTTATTATGGAAGGATAAACATGCTAGGATTTCATAATAGATAAATATTGATCCATAAGGCTAGCATCAAGCTACTCGGTATCCTTAGGGAATTGAGTCTAAGTTGGGACCAAGGCTGACTAGTGAACATGTACTCAAAATCCACAAGAAATTCAGTATAAGTTGGGCCACAAGGCCGATTTGTGAACATGTTCTCAGAAATAAAATGACTTTGAGTCTCATAACATACCACAAGTTTGATTGATGATCATGTATTTGTAATTCACAAGAACGAATAGCCACAAGGAATTATGACATGTCTCTTGAAATCCTAAAGGAATCGATGAGATCATGTTACATGGAATCCACAAGGCATCAAGTACCATAATTTTAACGAAATATTTAAGGAATAAAGCTATAGTTGGGCCACCAGGATATCATGCTCCAACCTATACTCATGTCCTTCATCATCAACATTGTGATCTATGTGTATTTCCCCTCAAGGTACAACCATACCACAATGGTCCACCTATTCCAAATACAAAATAAATACCCCCAAAGGTATATCCAACACACATAATAGGGTTGAGCACAAAATATATGCACAACATATAACGTCATCATGAGGAAACTATAGAAAAAAAAACATATCATGTTATCATCAGTCAAACATAGAAATATGGGATAAATTATCACACTCATGGAAAAAGGCATCAAAAAGGGTCTCATAGATACACACGCACCCACATGCTATCAAAATAAAACATGGTCAATAAGATATGCTAAAAAGGTATCACATTAAGGAAATAAGAGTGAAACTAGAGCAGAGCATGTCATATCAACATAAGAAATAATAGCTACACATTTGATCAAATGTCAAACAAGGTCTGATTGGCTCTATCTATTATGTATCACAACAAATCACCCCAAGGTTTCCATGAAGTCTAAGTAACTCATATGTGATCGATCCTTGGCCATCAGAGGCTGGTATCAAGCCATCACACAAGGGTCTTCCAAGGCCCTTAATACTTTGTCCAATTATTTTTGGAATGGTTCCATTAATTAATTAAGATTTAAGACTCATTAATTAACTAATCATTATTAGTTATTCATAACACAATATGAATTAAGTTTTTTTCATTAAAAGTTGGGAAACTAATGTATTATTCCAATAAATGTGCATAAAACCATAGGGTAGAATACTTGGGACCGCTTACCTCAAACGGAGTCAACTCTAAGATAAAAAAATCCCAATGGAATTGTCCAAGCCTCCCAAGTACATTTGGGCTCATTTGATCGCCATGGATTCCTAAATCATGCTAAAGTATTCAAAATAATTAATTATAAAAAAAATAATTAATTACATGAATATAAGAAAATCCTGTAATCAATGTGAAGGGATAATTTTTTAAGGACATACTAGATGTCACGACCTAGTCAAAACCAAAAACAACCACCCATGGAACTTTTATCATATTCATCCCACGCAAAACTGGGTATAATCCTTATCATACGTGAACATGAAAATAACCAATTTAAAATAATTAAATTGGAAAAACTAGAATATTTCAACCAATGATATACCTTTTTCAAAACATCAACAATGGTAAGTGTTCATTATTATGAATCATCCTATTTTCATATCGATCCAAATTATTATCATCCTTGGAAAAATATTTCAAGATCTGGTGGAATTTCCATCTGATTATCTAATCAAAATTGATCCATAATCAAAAGTAAATCGAATAGAAAGATAAATAAATGTATTAAAAGGGAAAGGAATTACCAAGATGGATCCATTGCAATGAACAGAACCTCAATCAATGGAGGAATGAGGTCGAAGGAGCTCCCAAATCCAAAACATACCATTTTTATCTCATTTCACATAAGGTAAATTCAAAGGAATGAATTTTGAGGATTCCCAAAAAATCCCTTCAATTTAAAACCACTATAAAAGTACCCAGGAGAAATTCACCATGCGAAATATGGTTTCATGTCTTGAAAATTTGTGCCAAAATCACTCTTTGGGTCTTTCTAACAAGTGTCATGGCGTGACACATAGTGTCACACCATTAATTTTTACGCATAGCCATCTGGATCTGAGTTCGCATCCTAAACTATCTCAGGACACCCCATAAACTTACCTCACATTGTGAATACCCTATTCATGATATGAATATGCTTCTATAGAAACTTTTTTCAATCTTGGTCCCTTGATCACTCCTTTAGTGTCTTATAAAACCCTAGGTTATCACAAAAATGTTCATCCAAAAACACTATTTTGGAAGGCTCAAACACTCAGAACCACATTCTGATTCCCAGTTCTCAAAAAGGACCATTCAGAAAATGCAAGGTTCAAATTTCCTCAGAAGATTCCAACACATAATGATGTAGTCCATTAAAATCTCTTCGATATAGCACTTCTCATCATCGAGAATTTATTATAGCATATGAAACACGCCACCTGAAATTCCATAATCATCATCCACAAGTATTTATCTCATATTCCATCGATGAATGCCAAATTATACCTCAAGGATATACCCACACCTAAATCCCCATCATTCCACCACTACATGACTCCAAAGATGAACACCAGAAGCTGAGACAAAAGCTTAGAGTCCTTGATCATAAAGATGATGATTGCCACTTTTTTTACCCAACACACCATGCTATCCTCAGCATATTCCTCTAGTAGCATCAGTATACTCACTACCATAGGAATCACCATAAAGTTCAAGATTCCTAGAATTTCAACATGACACCTGGTGCAGTTTAGTACATCACTATTGATAAACACTAGAAATAGGTTGAAAATTGATTCCAACACCTCATTACTCATTCCAAAATAAGATAAAGATTTTCTTCCAACTAAGAAACCTGAAAAATATGAACTTTCACAAAAATGTCCCTATTGATTACAAACACCTCATTTATACACACTATGATGAGCTCGATGCGGTTCCAACCCACCACATTCAGGTTCATGTGGAACACCAATAGGTACTTTTCCAATCTCATCTTCCTATAAAGTTCCTCTTCCTAAGTAATTGAAGCTCCAAAAATCCACCAATAATAATACCTTAGGCCATAGAGGCATTGTTAAATTGGTTCAACATCCTTATCAAAGTCTGAACAAACTATAAAATAATTTATCGGGTTGATTCATCAACCACTTGCATCATCCACAAGGCTCTCAACCATCCATCATTGCACTAATGATCTGAATACTCCTTAGAACACATTGATTAATCTCCCAGCTCAATATCAAACATCTGGTATCCACCTAGCACCACATATAAATCAAACATTAGATATTCAACATAGAACCAGATACTCTCTAGTCTACTACTCATTAGTCTCCTGGATTTTCCAAAATCATTCAATGGATAATCATGAAAAAACCATGACCCTTTCCACAATATAGGTCATTTTCACACATGATAGGTTGATGCTCCCCACCATATGAGTATCCTTAAAGTTGAACCAAAATTCTCACATCAGTCTACTTGGACCCCTACTAGTCGGTTTCCAAACAAAATGACTAAATGTGACTATCTGGTCAAATCAATCATCAAGAAAAAAATCCATGCACTAGGTATAATAGGATTTCTTAGAACATAGTCCCCTAGATCCAAAAAATCATCCTAGATTTGTGTAACACCCTCCAGTATCCTAGTAATAGGTTACAACCTCCGTACAAATGGGTATCATCCCCTTAATCAAGCCATTATTTTAGACCATGATATCTCCACCAATGAAAAATTCGGATTGATTGGACAATGGTACCCCGATGCATTTTCAATATCATCTTCCGTCGTAGAGAAAATTCCATAAAAAATAATGTTGGACCGCAAAACCCTATGATTTTCATGCAAAATACACCATTTTTGAACACTATGGGTGACCCTAAACCAAAATCATTAGTGACCTACCATCACTAGCTTCATCAGGTTCATCCACATAACCAAAATCATTCTCATCGGTCATATCACCACTTTACTTACAATGGTTTAATAATTATTATATAAACACCACATGAATGATCACACATTAAATCTCTCTATAAAGGCTCGACAACATCACTTGTTACTCCAAATAGAGTGATTACCCATGAATCATAGACTCCAAGCTAGACTCACTTTCCTTTTCAACTATCCAAGCACCGCAAGGCACTAGTTTACCCAAACATGAGCACTCAAACACTCATTTTCAAGGAAGGAAACTTCTTTATACTTGGTTTCACTATGCACCACCCATCTCACGGGTGTTATCTCAAGTTATTACACGTCCACCATGATCTAAAACCCAACCTTATAACTTAATTACTAGCACTCGGGGTTCTTAATACTCTAGGGATACAAGAATACTTGAAAATACCTTTTTCTAAGCCTTCCAAAGGTTACTCGCATGAAAAAGGGAATTTCTTCCAATGATAATTTATCTTTACCAATAACCTTTAATATTCCTTAAAAAGGAATATTCTCACTTAGTATACCTCTAAGAAGTACGAGGAATGTCATGTTAGTAACCAGATCAGCTTCAATTCCACAAGGTCTTCACAAACCCGCATCAGGTTTCACTAAGGGTTACAACCCATAGAACATTATCTAAGAAAATATACAAATACATGCCATAATGGATTCTACCTTAGACTTCCCACATCAAGAATCCATAGATATTGAGTTTGGTTAAATATCATGCCACCAGTTTCTAGATGGATCATTCTATATAGGATACAATATGAACCTTTATCAACCGGAATAATCCACTGGATACTTTTACAAGGTTCTTATTATGGAATTTAATGTCCAATAATAACCAAATAAGTTCATGGTTCCATATATGCATAGAGGACCTACATAACCGTCATTATCATCATCGCCACCATTATCATCACCCAAGTGCACTACACTATAGTCTCGTACAACCTACTACTAGAAGTAGACACACACATGGGTCAATACAATCATACATAAGGAGTATATATGTCATAAGAAAACTACATATCAAATATGATGCATGAAATTTTTCTTTCTGATACATCCAAGAGTCAAACCTATATGAAATCAAAATCTCAAAATCCATGTGTGTCACATGTGGTGAAAACATATGATAACAGTACAAAATAATAACATCAATCACATGCCATGGTAACCTAGACTTCCGATGGAAAAGGTGTTCTCAATGAACCAGTCCAAGTTTCACCACAAGCACTAATACATTCTTATGTCACCTATCTACCAACTCCCCAAAATAGGAAAACAAGACAGCATGTCCTCTGATACCATTTTGTAACATCCTAACCCAAATCACTAGGTTCATGCCAGAATGCCACATGACCATGGGCATGCCTCCTGATATTTCATAGTTTTCTGACTAGAAATAATAGTCTCAAGTGGATCCATGAAGATATTATTCCCTTAATTAGAGTGAACAACATCAATAAATATACCAATAAATAAAAATATACAATAATATTACATAAATACCAATAACATACCAAAGGTATTAATGAATATATAAATAACAAAATCAAACATTCAAATAAAGATACAACAGTTGATCATCCATTAGGCTAATGATGTATACAAATAAGAAAGGTAAAAAAAGTATAAGGAGTCTCTAAAACAACAAGCCTTACCTCATCTCAGTATCCAACTCATAGAGATCTATCTCACTAAATGATCAACCCAGGCCTTATCACAACCTGTACATACAATAAGTGAGGGTTTCTTGGGTACCCAAATGTTATGGACACTCGAGTAGGGTGTGAGTATAACTCGGTAGGACACCACTAATGAAGTATAGTACTCAACTGGTAATATGAAATGTACATCCATGTGATAAGCTCGGTAGAAATTAAATATTAATACATAACTACACAATATAGGATAATATCACCAAGAACACACAAGAAATAAACAACCATATGTCAAGTAGGAGTGTGCTTACTAAGCTTCCACGAACCTCAGCCATACCTGATTCAGATCTATGTTGAAAGGATAAGAATAATAGGATATCATAAGAGATTAAGGTCTAGAAACAAGTCTAACTCTAATATAATCAATATCCTCAAGGCCTAAAATATAAGTCAGGCCCCAAGGACAACTAATGAGCATGTACTCGGAATCCACAAGGCATTGAGTCTAAGTCATGCCATAAGGATGACTTTTGAACATGTACTTGGAAACCACAAGGCTTAAAGTCTCATGTTGTGATATAATATTGACTCATTATCATGTGCTTAGAATCCAAAAGGCATAAAGTCTCATGTCAGGCCATAAGGCTGACTAGCCATAAGGCTAACTAGCCATATGTCTTGGTGACATGTATCTCAAAATCCTTAAGGCGTTGAGGAGATCATGTTACTCAAAATCCAAAAGGCATCGAGCACTATCACATTCTCAGAATCCTCATGGCATCGATCTACAGTCGGGCCACCAGTATATCATGCTCCTACCTTGTACTCAGGTCCTTCATCGTCAGCGTCATGAGCCACATGTATTTACCCTCAAGGGATAACCATGCCACAATTCTCCAACTATTCCAGATTCAAAATAAATACCTATAAAGGTATATCCAACACACATGGAAGAGTAGAGCATAAAATATAGGCATATCATATCATGAAATCATGAGGAAACTGTAGAAAAAAACATAACATGTGATCATTAATCAAACATGGAAATACATGCTATATAATCACACTCATGGAAACAAGAATAAAAAAGGGTCTCATGGGTATGCATAAACAAAAATTCTATCATAATCGAACATGGTCAACAAGATATGCCAAAATAGGTATCATATCAAGGTAATAAAATTTCAACTAAAGAAGAGTATGGAATGTCAACATAATTCATAGTAGCAACACATGTGATTAAATGTAAAACACGGTATCATGGGATCTAGGTATTATGTAGCATAAAAACACACCCCAAGGTTTCCATGAAGTCTAAGGAACTCATATGTGATCAAGCATAGTCCATCGGTGACTAGTATCAAGACAACACACAAGGGTCCACCGAGGCCCTTGGTACTTTGTCCAATTATGTTAGACATGGTTCCTTTAATTAATTGATTAATAATTTTTAGTTATTAATAACATAATATGTATTAATTTTTTTCACCCAAAATGGAAAACCTCTTGTCTCATGCTAATAAATATACATAAAACCATAGGTTAGACTACTTAGTACCACCTACCTCAAATGGAGTCAACTCCAATCCAAGAAAAACCAAATGGTTTTTTCTGAGTCTTCCAAGTCCATTCAACCTCCTTTGATTTCCATGGGTTCCTAAATCATTCCAAATTATTCCAAATAATTAGTTATAACTAAATTATAATTAATTAAATTAATATAATAAAAATCCATAACCAAGGTGAAATGCACAATTGTCAAAAGATTTATCGGATGTCACCTCCTTGTCAGAACCGTGACCGACCACCCATAGAAGGTCCATCCTTTTCATATGACACCAAATTAGGAAAAATACCTATCACACAAAAACACAACAACAACCAGTTTAAAATAATTAAATTGGAAAAACAAGAATATTTCAACTAGAGACATACCTTTACTAAAACACTTCCAATGGAACATGTTCATCATCAAATGCCATTATATTTCCATGTTGATCCGAATTATCATCATCCTTAGAAAAATACTTCAATATTCGGTGGAATTCCCATCTTATTATCTAATTTGAATCAAGACATGATCAAAAGTAAACCAAAGAGAAAGAGAAATCAAGGGATTTCAAGGAAAATAAATTACCAAGAGGGATTCATCACAATAAATGGTGCCTTAATTGGTGGAGGAATGAGATCATAGGATCTCCTAGAGCCAAAAACTCTCATTTCCATATCATTTTTCATAAGATAAATTTAGAGGAATTAATTCTGAGGATTTATGAAAAAACCCATCAATTTAAAACCTCCATAAAACTTTCTGTGAGAAATTAACCACATGAATATTGTTTCAAATCATGAAAGATCGAGGAAAAATCACTATCTAGGCATTGACAACATGTGTCATGGTGTGACACATAGTGTCATGCCATGACTTTTCAGGCATAACCTTCCATATCTGATTTCACAAACTAAACTATCTAGGGCCACCCCATAAACATACCTCACATTATGAATACCCTATTCATGATGTGAATAGGCATATATAGCAACTTTCCACAATCCCAATCCCTTGTTCGCTCCTTGGTTGCCTCCCGGATTCTTGGGTCATCACTCGAATAATAAACCTCATCCAAAACACTATTTTTGAATACTCAAACACCTATAAACTCGTTCTAATTCCCAATTATCAAAAAGTACCATTCACTAAATGAAAGGTTCAAACTTCCTCAGAATATCCCAACATATAATGGAAAAGTCCATTATAATCTCCCCACCATATTGATTCTCATCCTCAAGAAGTTGTAGTATCATGCTAAACATGGCATCTAAAATTTCACAATTTTCATATGTGATGTCTCAAGACTGGTTCACTCATAAGTAATCAAACCCAATCGGCCACATGGCCTCAATAATACCCCCCATACACTAGAGTCTTTCGACTATAATCAAGGGTCTATGATGGTATGGTGGGGAGATTATACTCTCTTTATTAGAGTGTAACATATAAATAAATAATAATTAAGTAGTGGAAATACTAGTAAGTAAATAGAAGGTAAACTATCCAAATAAATATAACAAATTTGAGTTAGTAAAAGGTATCATATATAGATAATTTCATGTGTATATAAAAATGGGAAGCAGAAAAAGCATAGAAACAGGCATATGATAATACATGTTATAACAAAATATAAAAAAACCAAAAGATCTAAACTCCTTGATCATACAAATCATTGGATATGTCCTCTACTCTCATACCCTGAAATAGAAAAAAATTAAGCATCCAAATTCAAGATCTTAACTTTTTCCTTTTCTGTATCCAATAATTTTATCCAAGTACTAAGGTGTGGCTAGAAATGAGTGTGATTAAAACTCAGTAGTCTACCAACAATGGTGTCTAAGGTAAATCCAGCATGTGAGTATAAACTAAAATTTTGTATAATTATAATTAAAATTTAAATGATAAATAAAATAAAATAGAAACCATGTTGAGATTGGGTACCTCTAGGGATGTCTGGTTTCCCATACCTGATTTGGCATAAGTCAGATGCCGCTGAACATGTAACCTATAAATATTCAAGGGACCCAATAATGTATCCCAAGAGTATATGTGATAATAAATCCAATGAATCCATATAATAGGTCCAGAAATTCCCACACAACAAACCCATTTCAAATTCAAAGATGTATCATTGCATTCTTAACCTTTATAATTCAAGCCAACTCATGGTGATCAAGTTTTGAGGTTTGTCCATTTGGATGAGTGTAATACAAGGGATGAACCCTTTTCATTTCACTCATAATATTTTATAACCAAACCAAGGAAAACTATACTTGGGAGTTGAGTAGGCCTTGATTGGAATCCAACGGGTTGACCTAAGGTATTCTATATCTAAAGACATCATTCAAACCTCTGGAGGACATCCCTAGCGTTCTAATTTTTCCAAAGAATCTAGACGAATCCTACGATTTCAAGTCGAGGCATTCATCAAGTAATACAAATATATAATTCAAGTGGTTTTACCACTTTGAATTCACATCAATTAATTTAGAATTATCCTAAGAGTTCACTCCAGGAATTCTCACTCAGAAATCTAAGACTTACTTAAGGCATACCACACCTATAATGGTGTGAACAATTCCCATAACCAATAACCAAAGCATAAATGAATAAGTCATCACAAGGACCAAGTAAGGATTTCAAGTCATTCAATAATTAATTTTTCCTAACCATTTCTTTATATAAAATCTCAACACATCTGAGAGGTGGTTTGGATACACTGAGTAAAGGGTTTCACTAATTCCAAACCAAACACACCTTAAAATTGGTTTTGTTTTAAAATTAAAGAATGGTTATCCAGGGAATTTAGTTGACACACCCAAAGGGGTGGTTTGTGTTGATTTTCTAAACCTCCAATGATTTATATGTTTCTCATAAAACCTTATACTCGAGGTGTAGGAAACTAATTAAAGGAATGAAATTTTTAGAGGCAACATGTGGAAAGTTCAGTGTGTAGTATAAAGGAACAATTTATAAATGGTAAGACCTTGAGGGGAAAGTCATAGACCACCTACCTTGGTCTATTAAAAGACTCTTCATCCAGTATCGGCCTTATATTTGTGATATAATGATAGAAAACAAAAAATTGTACAAACACACTAAAAATAGGGCATATTATTTTTCATGGAGATAACCCCAAATAGGGTGATGAAAATGGAATAAATAAGGAAATGGAGTGTTATACTTACCGAGGGTATTCCAACACTCCCAATGGTGAAGAAATTATATATTTGATGAGATAGTTACACCAAGAATCTCTAA
Source organism: Viscum album (assembly GCA_963277665.1). Lineage (NCBI taxonomy): Eukaryota > Viridiplantae > Streptophyta > Magnoliopsida > Santalales > Viscaceae > Viscum > Viscum album. The sequence continues at coordinate 1,731,255,180 of OY728127.1, forward strand.
GAGGGAAGAGGGAGAGATACATGACTCCTTATATGAAAAAATAAATAAGGAGGAAGGTGTTTTAGATTTTAAAAGATATGAGTGAAAAGGGTAATTTTCAGCCTTTTTAATAGGGTGCATGGTTTGGTCATATAGTTAGACAAACCATGTGAATTGTGCACCAACCGTGCACACCTACTATCCATGTGGCCCCTCACATGCTTCATACTCATGATTAAACAAACCATTCACAAACTATGTATCTGGCACTGTCATAAAGCCCACGCCCTACATGGTATACATGAACAATTAGAAAAAAAGTGTTCAAATTGTGCATGGTTATCCTATAATAAATTGTAGGTTTTTTATAGTCATGTGACCCCTAGTGAATGGTTTGAAAAACCATGATTCATCTTCTTAATGTCACATGGTTTAGGTGCATGGTTAGTGAAAACCAAGAACTAATCATGTGCCTCACCCTGTCTCTCCAAAAACCAGAACACCAGGCCCCGAATCAAGATTGATCACTCCAAAAACCTCCATTACTCCATTACAAACTTCCATTAAGTAAAAAAAATATGTTTAGACAGAAATTTAAAATATTTTTACCTCAATGAAGAATTGGGATCTTACATCATCGATAAGGATTTCTCTCACATTCTATATCAGAATTCCAAACACTACCTTAAGGTTGCACTCACTCCTAAATTCCCATCTTGCCACCATTGTGTGACTTCAAATATAAACACTAGAAGCTGAGTCAAAATCCCATTTTCCTTGATCATTGAGACCATTATTACTTCTTTCATTGAACCTGACACACCATATTGTCCTCAACAGATTCCTCTAATAGCATGAGGTACTCCACATCATAGGAATCACTATATGGTTCAAGATTTATATAATTCCAATTTCACATCCAATGTGGTTCAGTCAATCATGATCGATCAACAGAATACATGGGTTTCAAGTTGATTCTAACACATGTTCTTGATTCCATACTAAGCCAATGAGTCTCTATAAACTAAGAAACCTAGACAAGATAACCTTTATCAAAAAGATCTCAGATAATTACAAACACCACATTCTTACCCACTATGATGAGCTCAATGCAATTCCAACCTATCACATTAAGGTTCATGTGGAAAACCAATCAGGAATTTTCCATCCATCTGCCTATAAAGGCTCTCATCCTAAGCAACTAACACTCCATGAATCCACAAATCATCATACCTCAAGCTGAATATCCATTTTTAAATTGGTTCAATATCCTTACCAAATTCTAAACTAACTTAAAAGGAATTTATTTTGTTTATTCATCAACCACTTTCACCAGCCACAAGGATCTCAATCATTCATCAATGCACCAACAATTCAACTCCTCAAAATGCATTGATTCCTCTCTCTAGTTGATAGCCCACATCTGGTCTCCACCTAGTTCCACATATGAATCAAACATCATAAAACTCTTGCACCATCCACAAGGATCTCATCGTAGTCCCACATGACCTGCTATCAGAAGTATACACACATAGGGGTCAATATAGTCACACAAAAGTAGTATATATATCATGAGAAACCTGTAGTCCAAATATGATGCATGAGAAACCACTTTATGATATGGAAAAGAGTCAAACCCATATGAAATCACAACCTCAAAAATATATGTTTGTTACAAAAGGTGAAAACATATGATAAAAATTCAAACTAATATTGTCAATCACATTCCCTGGTAACTTGGACTTCCCTAGAAAAAGGTTTTTGTGATTCACTAGTTTGAGATTCATCACAAGCACTAAAACATTACCATGTCGCCTATCTACCAACTCCCCAAAACAAGAAAACGAGATAGTATATCCTATGATACCATTTTGTAACATCACAACTTTAATCACTATGTTTGAGTCGGAATGCCACATGACCTCAAGCATGCCTCCTCATATGCTAGAGGATGTCGACTAGAAATGAGGGTCTCGAGTAAAACCATGTGGAGACTATACCCTCAATTAGAGTGAAAAATATCAATAAATATCCCAATATATAATAATATACAATCATAGTACACAGATACCAAAAACATACTAAAAGTATGAATGAATATAGAGATAACATGCTCAAAAGTCAAACAAATATGCAATAGTCAATCCCTCACTGGGTTGATCATGTATAAAAATAATAAAGGTGAAAAAGTACAAGGAGGATCTATAATGAAAAGCCTCACCTCATTCTGGCCTCCAACTTGTAGTGATCTATCCCACTAGATGATCACCCTAAGCCTTATCTCAACTTATACTAGCAATAAGTGAGGGATGATCAGGTACCCAAGTTTCATGGAAACCTAAGAATAATGTGAGTACAAATTAGTAGGACGCCACTAATGTAGTCTAGTACTCAAATAGTAATATGCAATGTATGTGCATGTGATAGACTCATTAGAAAGTAAAAAACAATACATAACTTCTCAATATAGTATAATATCACCAAGTATACTCAAGAAATAGACAGTCGTGTTTTTATTGGTTGTGCACTCAGAAATCCACCATAAACCTTAGTCATACCTGCTTCGGATCCATGATGGAAGGATAAAAATAATAGTATTTTGAAAGATGTCATGGTCTATCCATAAGGATAGAATCAAACTACTTGGTATCCTCAAGGAATTGAGTCTAAGTCAGTCCACAAGGCGGACTAGTGAACATCGTAACTTATAAGTAATCGAGTCTAATTCGAGCCACAAGGCCAACTTGTGAACATGTACTCATAAACCATAAGGATTTGAGTCTTGCATCAATCTATAAAGTTGAATGATGAGAATGTACTCAAAATCTGCAAGGTATTGAGTCTCATGTTAGTCCACAAGGATGGCTAGCCACAAGGTTTGATGACATGTCTCTCATAATCCTTAAGGCATCAAAGATTTCATGTTACTTAGAATCTACAAGGTATTATGTACCGAAACATTCTCAGAATTGTGAAGGCATCAAGCTACAGTCAGGACACTAGGTTATCATGCTCCAACCCTGTACTTAGGTCCTCCGTCATCAACATCATGAGCCATGTATATTTCCCCTCAAGGGACAACCACACCACAAAAGTCCACCTATTCTAGAAAAAAATACCTCTAAAGGTATGGACAACACACATAATAGGGTAGAGCATAAAATCTATTCATAACATATCATGTCATCATGTGGAAATTATAGCAACAGACAAAACATTTGATCATCAATCAAACATGGAAATACAATCTACATAATCACTCTCATGGAAATAAGCATCAAAAAGGGACTCACAGCTACACACACAGTCACATGCTATCACAACTAAACATGGTCAATAAGATATTCCAAAATATGTATCACATCAATGCAAAAAAGAGTGAAACTAATATAGATCATGGCATATCAACATAATTCATGGTAGTTACACATGTGATCAAATTTCAATCATGGTTGCCTTATGTGATACAAAAACACACCCCATGGTGTCCATTAAGTCTAAGGCACTCATATGTGATCAATCCTCGACCATCAACAGACGATATCAAGCCATCACACAAGGGTTTTTCAGGTCCCTTGGCACTTTATCCACTTATGTTAGGCATGGTTCATTTAATTAATTAATATTCAATCCTAATTAATTAATTTAGAATTGTTAATTATTCATAACACAGTATGAATTGAGGGTTTTTATCCCAAAGTGGAAAATTTCATGTCTCGTGCTAATAAAAATACATAAAACCATAGGGCAGAGTACTCAAGACCACCTACCTTAAATAGATTCAACTCCAAGCCAAGAAAATCCCAATGGATTTGTCTAAGTCTCACAAGTGCATTCATCCTCCTTTTATCATCATGGGTTTCTAACTCATGACAAATTATTAAAAATAATTAATTATAACTAAATTATAGTTAATTAAATATATATAAGAAAAAACCTACAACAAAGGTGAAAGAAATAATTGCTAAAAGACTTACCAGATGTCACCACCTAATCAAAACCATGACCAACCACCCATGGAAGGTCTGTCACATTCATCCGAAACCAAATCAAGCAAAAGACCTCACACGAAAACACAAAAACAACCAATTTAAAATAATTAAATTGTAAAAACTAGAATATTTAAACTAGAAAAATACCTTCCCTGAAATTCTATCAACAGCATGTGTTCATCATCACACTCCATCCTCTTTCTATGTCAATCCAAATTTTCATAATCCTTGCAAAAATCCTTCAAGATCTGATGTAATTTCCATCTGATTCTCTAGTTAGAATCAATCCATTATCAAAAGAAAATTGAAGAGAAAGTGACATCAATGGATTAAAAGGGAATGGACTTACCAAGAGGGATCCATTATAATGAATGACACCTCAATTAGTTAAGGAATGATATAAGAGGAGATCATAGAGACAAAACCTCCCATTTTTATCTCACTATGCATAAGGTAAATTTGGAAGAATGGATTTGGAGGATTTCTAGAAAATTCATTCAATTTAAAACCTCTGTAAAACTCCCCATGAAAAATTCTCCCTATGAAAAATGGTTTCACATCATGAAAATAAATCCAAAGTTACTCTTTAGGCCTTTCCAACATGTGTCATGGTTTGACACATATTTCCACGCTTTTACTTTTCATGAATAACCCTCCGGATCCAATTTCACATCCTAAATTATCTTAGGCCACCCCATGAAATTACCTCACATCGTGAATACCCTATTCATGATGTGAATAGGATTCTACAGTATATTTCAAAAGTCTTAGGCCCTTGGCCACTCCTTCGGTGACCTTACGGGCCCCCAAGTCATCACCTGAATGTTGAACCTCATTCAAAAATACCATTTTGGAATTCTCAAACACTCAAAAACTCATTCTGATTCTTGATTCTCAAAAATTTCTATTCAGAAAAGGAAAGATTCCAACACATAACGGTGCATATTTTTACAATAAATATATCATATATAACATAAATATAAGATAAAAATAATGTTATATAATATAAATATAGCATAATTATAATGTAAATATGACATATATAACATAGATATAATGTAAATATAACATTACATAACATTTATATAATGTTATATTTATGTTATATTCATATTATATTTATTTTATATTTACATTACATAACATTATATTTTCATTGTATAGTGCTATATTCATGTTATATAATGGTATATTTATGTTATATTCACATTATATTTATGTTATATTTACATTGTATGATGTTATATTTTCATTAAATAAAGTCATAATAATGGTATATTTATAATATATTTATGCAATATTTAAGTTATAGTTATATTATATAACGTCATAATAATGTAAATATAACATTATATAATGTAAATATAATATAATTATAACGTAAATATGACTTATATAACATAAATATAATATAAATTTAACATAAAAATATTGTTATATTATGTTTATATAATGTGAATATTTTGTAAGTATAGCGTTATATAATGTAAATATAAAGTTTTATAATATAAAGATAACATAAATATAAAATGGATATAACATAAACATGACATTATATAACATGAATATAACACATACATGAGGAAAATATAACGTAAATATAACTTTATATTTATTTAAATATAAAATTATTATAATGTTATATGATGTAAATATAACATTATGTAACATCATATAAAACAAATATAACGTAAATATAGTGTTATATTTACATCATATAATGTTATATTTATGTCATCTAGTATTGTATTTACATTATATAGTGTTGTATTTATGTCATATAAACATTATATAATGTTATTTTTATGCTATATTTATGTTAGATTTATGATATATGTCATATTATGTTATAATTATGTTATCTTTATGTTATCAAAACGTTATAATTATGTTATTACGATGTTATATAATATTATTATAATGTAAATATAGCATTATATATTGTAGATATAACATTATTATGATGTTATATAATGAAAATATAACATTACATAACATAAATATAACATAAGTATAATGTAAATATGATGTGTATAACATAAATAAAATGTAAATAAAACATAAAAGTAAAGTTATATAACATAAAAATAATGTAAATTTAACATTATATTTATATAAATATAATGTAAATATAACATTATTATAACATTATTATAACATTATATAACGTAATTATAACATTATGTAACATCATATAATGCAAATATAACATAAGTATATCAGAAATATAATGTAAATATTAAGTTTTATTTATGTCATATGATGTTATATTTACATTTTTTATGTTATAGAACTTTATATTTTTATTATATTTTTGTTTTATCTATGTTATATACATCATATTTACATTACATTTTCATTATATTTATGTTATATAACATTAAATTTGTATTATATAACGTCATAATAATGTTATACTTATAATATAGAACATTATATTTACATTATAGTTATATTATATAACGTCGTAATAACATAATTATAGCATTATATAACATAAATATAATGTAAGTATAACATAAATATGGTGTATATAGCATAAATAGAACATAAATATAACATAAAAGATAACATTATATAATGTTTATATAATGCAAATAAAACATTATATAACATAGACATAATGTTATATGATGTTAATATAACATTATATTTACATAAATATAACATTATATTTAAATTATATTTCTATTATATTTGTGTTATATGATGTTACATGATGTTACATTATGTTATATAACATTATATTAATGTTATATTTACATTATATTTTCCTTGTGTATATATTATATTCATGCTATATGACATTATATTTACATTATAATCACATTATATGCATGTTATCTTTACATTATATAATGTTGTATTTATATTATATAATGTTATAATTAGATAATATTCACATTATGTAATCATTATATAATGTTATTTTTATGTTAAATTTACATTATATTTATTTTATATAAGTCATATTTATGTTATACTCGCATTATATTTGCATTATATAACATTATATTTATGTTGTTATGACATTATATAATATAACTATAACATAAATTCAATATAAATATATTGTAAATATACCATTTTTATGATATCATATAATGTGAATATAACACAAATATAATGTAAATATAATATAAACATGATGTGAATATAACATTATATAACATGAATATGATGTTATGTAATGAAAATATAACATTACGTAATGTAAATACAACAAAAATATAATGTGAATATAACATAAATATAATAATTTATAAATGTTATATAGCATTATTTTTACATTATATTTATGTTATATATGTCATATTTACATCATACTTGTGTTATATTTAGGTTACATTATCTTTATTTTATATATGTCATATTTCCATCATACTTACGTTATTTTTTCATTATATAACTTTTATATAATGTAAATATAATGTAAGTATGATGCAAATATGACATATTTAACATAAATATTGCATAAAAGTAACATTATACAGCATTTAGATAACGTAAATAAAAAAATATATAACATAAATATAACATTATTTAACATAAATAAAATGAAATATTTATATTATATTTATGCTATATTTACATTATATGATGTTACATAATGTTATATTTATGTTATATGAGGTTATATTTATATTATATAATGTTGTATTTATATAAATATAATGTTATATTTGCATTATATTTACTTTATGAATATGTTATATTCGAGTTGAGAAAGATGGGGTTTGGGATCTCCTCTATGGGCGATCGTAGTGGTGAAATCTAGGGATACTCCACAGGTACGGAATTTCCTCATGAAATTGGTATCGATCTTCTGGCTAGGGGTGATTTGGCTTGGTAAACACCCTCAAAAGTGGTTGTGAATTATTTTTTGGCTTCGCATGGAGGAATCTTGGTTAACCGAGATGGTAACCGAAGACATTTTATTTCTATAAAGGAGTAATATCTCTTCTATATTATTAAAAAGTGGTTTACAACCCACTTAGTTGCAAATCAGGATGTTATTCTTAAAAGGTTTAATCAATTAAAGTTTTTTATTATAGATAGTATGATTTTTCTTATTGGCATTAATCTATGGTGGTCAAATGATCTTGTTCGGTGTCTTTCAGTGGTTTGGGGTTTTTTAAATTGGACTTGTATACTAATTTGTAGGTTTTTTCATATTATCTTTCACTCTGAAGACTTGAAGTGACGTGCTTGGGGACATGTTTATGTCACCTTGAAACTAGGTATGATCAGTATTCAATAATGGTATTACTAGTTTAATACTTTCAAACTTGGGAACTTGAGAGCTAAAATTTGGATTAAAATCACTGTTTTAAATTAGATTCTATGGCATCCACAGATTTTTTTGATTTTTATTCCATAGTTGGGATTCCCATAAAAATGGATAAGGCCACCGAATCAGTTCACTTTGGGTATTATTCTTGTGTCCTTTTGGAAGTTTATCTTTTCACCAATTTGATTGATAAGGTGGACCTCTCAAATTTAGATTATGATTTAACTTTTTAGATTGAATTTGAAAGGGAGACACTATTTTTTGTGAACTGTCAATACATTGGGGACTCTATGGATAATTGCACCAAGGATGTTGTTTGATCTTCTTGTTCCTTAAAGGGCCATGATGCGAACAAGTTCATAAGGGATAAAAATAGTGTTAAAGATAAAGGAGTAAATCTAGATATAGTTAATGTTATGGACATAGGGTAGGTAATTTGTCAAGTTGATGTTATGTTTGGGGTCAAGTCCAATGTTCAGGTTATTGTTTGGTAGTGTTATCAGCAAGAACAAGAGAACTCTAATGGGCAATTCACTAGGGAGAAAAAGGGTTCATGAGAGTAGGGTCTCATCAAAAATTTTGAGTTATATGTGCAAGATGGAATGGGTCCATCTCAGTCTAATTATTTGATTGGGAATGTAATATCTGGGTTGGTTGGACCACTCTCATAGGGCTAGCAACTAGAACAGGTTGTCTATGAGTTAGGTGTTAGTTCTAAAAAACATATTTTAGAGAATGGTTCTGTCACATACATGACTTATTTTGAAGTTAAATTTCATTTATTTTCCTTTCGTTCTTTGTTTTGGATGGTTTCCAAAGGTTTTATGGAGAAATAGATGAGTTTTCATGAATTGGGTCAAACCGTGAGCCCAATTCCAGATTTAAAAATAAATTTTGTTTCCTTTATAAATTTTTCATTTTTTAATATTTTTCCCTCATTCTAATTCCTAAATGGTCTCCTCTGACCTATTAACTCCAAAATATAAATTTAGAGCCTTTATAAATCCATAATCATGGTGGATATGGGTTTTTATTTAAGATATTGGGCATGCCCGAAGGCCCATTTCCTGCATTAAAAATAATTTTTAAAATTTTAATATCTCCTTCACTATTTTCGTTTTTTCGATGATTCCAACTCTCCCTCGATCCCACATACCTAAGGCGCGCCCCCAAACTATCCTCACACTATTTTGAGCTCGGTTGAATCGCGAAATTGGGAGAAATTTCTCTGGATTACACAAATCGCCCAGATTTGAGGAGGTAAATTGATCCTTTCATAACTCCTTCAATTTTTATTATTTTCCCCCAATTCCAGTTCCTACATGACCTCATCATTATTGATCGAAACTCCATTAAATTTTTATCTGTTTTAAAAATCAGATTCTGGTCAATTTTGGGTCGTTTTCTTCAGGATTGTTTTGGGTAAGTGATTCCTTCTTGGTTTCTTCCATTTCCATAGGGTTTTATCCCTCTTTCTTGATGTTCCAAATTGTCCAGAACCTAGGGTTTGTATCTAGGGTTTATCCATGGGTCTTTTTGGTGAAAATTTGTGGTCTAGGGCTGGATTTATCATCCTTGTGGTGTCGGGGTGGTGCGGTTGATGTTCCGCACCATGTTTTGAGGGATTCGAAAATTTTGGTAGGTGATTCCGTGGGTAACCATTTAATGATGAGTTAGTTTGCTTGATTAAATAATTTTACATGTTCCTTATGTGCTGTGAATTATGAGAAAACCATTTTTGGTATCAATAGTAAAGCATTTGTTTTTAAAGTTACATTTTTGCTTGAAGTGTGTATTTTTCAAATTTATTTCATGTGTTATCTCTTGTGGTAGTTTTGTAAAATGTGGAAGTGATTTATTAGTTGTTGAAAGGGGCTGCCAATTATGGTTGGGTAATGATATAGTTCCATGTGGGCCTAAAAATGGTGTGTATTTGAATGGTTTTATTTGTATAACCTTGTTATACTCCTTGAAAGTGTTTTATGGATTTGTGTGTTCTCATGGGTATCTTTTGTGATATTATTCAAGGTGATTATATAACATTTGAAAGTGGATTATTACATGTTTATTGGGATGAAAATTCTATTTTGGTAGGTTCTTGGTGTGCTTTTGGCTTAAAAAGAGGTTTTTGAAATGGATTTTATGTGCAAAGTTTGGGTATACTCTTTATAATTGTTTTATGAAAGTTTTGAATGGTTTATTGGGTTGTGTAATAGGTGAAACTATATCAGCAAACTGTTTTGGTAGGAGTATATTTTTAAAAGTTCTATTTCATTTGTGAAAAGGCTGTTATGTTATATGTATCATCTTGTAAATATTTTATTAAATTGTTTGAAGGAGATATTGAGGAGTGAAAGTGATGTGAAAGTGATGTGGAGTGTTTTGTGTGAGTGTGATGTGAAAAATTGATTTTTTTGATTATGAAAGAAGTGTTATATTCCATGTGTGTGGGCTGTTATATGAGTTTAAATATCTTATAATTGTTTTATAAAATTTTTAATGGTTTTGTGGAAGTGTTGAAGAAATGTGAAATGTGTTGTGGGCTATTTTGGTGTGATTCGGATTTCAAAATCATTTTGAATGAAAAATGGATTTTTGTGACTTGTGTGGTATACATATGGGATTTTTGGTGAATTTGTGATGTGGAAATGATATTTTCATGTTCAATGTATATTTCTTGACTTGTTGAACTTGTTTGAGCACAAGGGGAAAACCTGGGTATCTAGGTGGGTGGACGTGTACTAGTATGCTAGTGAATCCGTGGGGTTTGGCCTCAGTTTCACTTAGCAAGATTGATGCTTACAACTCTAACTAAACTATGATGATGATTATTGGGGACCACTAGGTTATGGGTATATTCCCTACTAGTGGATTATGCACGAGAATCGATATTTTTTATGGTTACTCTCACCGAGATACGAGGTACCTGGGACTCACAACTAGAAAGTGCCTAGGGGTTACTTCCTATTTCTTGTTCTCATTATTTACTTTGTAATTATCGTCGGCATACGGTATAATTGGCTGGAAAATTCAGTAGTGTTGACATTATTTTTAAAAGTGTTGATTCTTAATGATACCCCACTTGAAAACTGTTTTTATTCAAAGTTTCATCTTTTAGAAATTGTAACTAGCTTTTCATGTTTTTGAAAACTTGCATGCTTTTCTTCTTTAAATGTTTATCACATGGAATCTATTAGTGGTGGTATCCTACTGGGCATTGGCTCACACCCTACTTACACCCTTGGGTGTAAGTAGACTTGGTTTTTTTTTTGTCGCAGGTTGGGTACAGTTTTTTTTTGTTCCAGTGGTTCGGGTTTCTAGCAGGTCCTTGGTGGTGAAGTCTTGTGGAGGTGGCTTGAGGGAGGTGCCCCTTTCCATGAGGGTTCTTGGGCTGTCCTTATTTGGTTTTTTTTACCTTTGGTATAGACCTTTTGAGTTTTTTTAAGCAATGTAATTCAGTTCTGAATTTTTTGTAAAAGAGTTTGGTTTCAAAAAATCCAGATTTGTTTCATTGGATTCTTTTGTTGTTTTATGTTTATAAACTCAGGTAAATCATTCCCAATTTTCATTTTATGATACCCGGGCACTTGTGCCAGCCCGTGGGGATTGGGAACGCCCTTCAGGTCTTGCCATGGACCGGGTCAGGTGCCGATTTTGAAGGCGACCAGATTCGGTTCGTGACAGGGTCATAGAAAACTTATAGTTTGATAGAAGGATATACAGACTTACAGAATTTTTCATCTAGGGCGCATAATAACATGCATTAAGAATATGATTTAACAAGATCCAAAGGGTTATTCGAGCTGGCTCCAAATTTTGAAAAGTTACATGATAACTAGGACGATGTGGAGGATGAACCTCCTCAGGTAAATGATGATGATGTCCAGGATTATTTTTAATTGGAATTCCATGCTAATTTTTATTTGTAATTGTGGAAAGAGGACAAGATATTGGAAGCTAGTAAACATAGAGTAAAATTAAATAGTGAGGCTACTTTAAGAGTTCTTTGATGGGAACATCCAGATGAAAGGAGCATGCCTAAAATACACAGGATGAAAAATATGATTTCTCCAAGGGAGTTGAAGACATATTTTTCAATAATTCCTCAGAGCAGCAAGTCTTAGATGTCACTTTAAGTGCAGACATGGATGATGAGCAGGCCCTAGGTAAGGTTTTCATCCTGGTTTCAACTTCCAACATTGTTGGTCAGAGTAGATTATTTAAGAGGGGGGTGAATTGAGTATCTATAAAAATTTATGTTTGAAAAGTATTCTTAAAAGGTTCCCCAATAAAATAAATATAGCCCAGTTAATCAAAGTAATACAGTTATGAAATTTTGACTATTTAAATAACTTCTTAGAAGATTTATTACTTCTCAATAATCTTAATATTAGTTATTAACATTACTTTTGAAGCTATTATAATAAGGAAAAACAATTATAACTTCTTTCCAAGATTAACTATCAATGTAAATTTAGTGATTTTTGAATTATACAGTAAAAAAGAGAAAACTAAATTAATCAACACAGCGGATATAAAACAAGTGGTTCAGTATCAAGATGAGACCTAATCCAATCCACTTGGTGATCACCTTCCACCAAGAATTTTATATTAATAAAGTTGGTCCACACCCTAGATCAAGGTAAACAACAGTGCACAGGACTGTCCAGGTCACACGACATCTTCCACAGTTTTTTATGGGTATAAACTAATGGGTCACACAGAGACCTCTTCCACACTTATTAGTGGGATTAAACAAGTGTAAAAGGATGTGAGATGAAGGATATCTTGTATCCTTCAGTTTAATGCAGAAAATAGTGTGTGTTTTTATACAGACACACACACACTACTCGAAAGCTAAAAGCAATACACAACAAAGAAAAAATGATGAGATAAGGTTAGAAGTTCTCTGAGTGTTAGTATATGTAGCTTTGGACATCTAGGATGAAGTAGATGTCGGAATCGAGTCCTCTTGTGAGAAACAGAGTATCGCAAGTCTGATGCTCTGGTTTCCAGTTATATTTGGCTTGTGTTCTTTGTGGGGTTGGTAATGCGAAGATGTTCCTGAATCTAATCTATGGTATCCCAACTTTTTGGATTTAAGAATGCTTCGTGTGTTCTTCAGATGTATTGAGTTTCATGTGTCAGTTCTTTTCTCAAGAATACTAGTGCTTCTTCGTTATCGTGTGCTTCCTTTGTATCTGGGCCACACTTCTCTTTTTATTCTTTGAGTACATGATTCAGAGCTGACAAGATGCATGTTTTCTACACCTCGTACCTTGTACTGTCATGTGACATGTCTATAGAAAAATATTAATTATGTCAGTGCATTTAAAAGACTCAAATATGACCATTAGAAATTAAATTAAAAATGACAAAACAGATTAAGTAATGGTGTCAAAGTTTTTCTGGAAACAGTGTCTCTTGAAAACAGTGTCTTCATGAAAAGGTGTCTCTTTCTTTGCCTTTGAGTGGTGAGACAGTTATGATGGTATATTTGTATAGAGATCAGGAACCGGTAGCACAGATGCGGTGTTTGGTCACGGTGTCTGGTTCTCGGTGTCTGGTCATGGTGTCTGGTCACGGTGTCTAGGTCACGATGTCTGGTCACAATGTCCGGTCACAGTGTCTAGGTCATGGTGTTTGGGGCACAGTGTCTGGGTCACAATGTCTAGTCATGGTGTTTAGTCATGGTGTCTGGGTCACGCTGTCTGGGTCACAGTTTCTTAGACTTAGCCAAATATCTGTATACAGACTTAAACAATGATATTCATAGAATGGATTATACTTAATCATTTATCAAGGAAATCCATTATAACACAAATTAAAAAATAGTTTACAATAATCAAACATATCACTTAAGATCTTAGATAGTTTTATTTAAAGAATAAAGAAACCAACCATCTATACACATGATTTGAGATAGATCAAACTTTGCAAAATGTATAATATTTTTGATCATTAAAACATGATTAACACATGAGGAGTTCAACAATCTCCCCCTTTTTGATGATCACAAATCATGTTAGTGAGATATCTATTCTTAGTAAATGTGTCTCTCCCTTAGTGTGCAGTTAGAGTGCATGTCTCTCCCCCTTTTGGGATTATCAAAAAGAGTACAAAAGTAAATAAGAGAATAGAGAAGAAGAGTTCAAAATGCATTATATGGATAAAAAAAGTGTCATTACAAACATTAAGAAACAAAAATACAACAATTATCCCTATTAAAATATAGTATTCACTTTTCTTCAGCACCAACTTTCTTCTCTTTTCCCTTGGCAGTAGCATCACTATAAGCCACAGGAGTATATGTAGAAGTGGAATAAGGAAGTGAAGCAACTAACAGAGAAGGTAAAGGGAGTCCTTCAAAAACAAAGGGGGCCAAGGTAGGTGTAGTGGAAGACTGAGGAAATTTTTGGTCAAGGATAACAGGTCTGATCTAACTCAGAGCCTGAGATACAGAAATAGAAGTTGAGGCAAGGTTGGTGGATGAGAAGGTAGGAAAACCAGGTCTCAAGGGTGCAACTGCAAGATCCACAATAGCAGTGCTCTAGACATGAAGATAAGGCCTCAAGAGCTTGATGAAGTTAGCAATAATATCACCACCATACTGCATCACTTTCTCAAAGTCATCCTTTTTCTCCATGAACTTGTCCAACAAGGGAGTTAAATCCTTAAGCTTTTGAACCTGAGTTTTGAAAACTTGAGTGACAGGATGGATTTTTAGATTCTCTACAAGGTACTTCAAATGGTTTGTCATATCATGCTTAGAGAAGATCCTATTGAAGTAGAAGTCCACCTTCTTAATAATTTCATCTTGATCATCATTGGTAATCTTAGAATGAATTGTCACCAAATCAATAACTCTATCACTGTTCTTAAAAACCACAGATAGAGACTCTTTGTCAAAGCCACTGAGCATAGACTGAAGTTCTTCTTTAACAACTGTTTTGAGAAGATCACTATCCAAGGAGGGTTGAGATGATTGTACAGTGGCACTAGAAGCTATAACGGATGAAGTAAGAGACTTTAGTTGATTCAAAAAATTCTATAGATAGCCTTTATACTCATCAGTCAACTTGTAAAGACCAATAACAAGCTCACGCATTTTGTGAAAAATTTTCTTATTTCTTTTAGCCACATTGTCAACTAAGGAATTAGGTTAGGTTGAATCAAGGAGGCTAATTCCTATGGAATCTAACCACTAACATCCTCAATAGGTTCTGGTCTTGAGTTCAGCACTCTCTACATAGCTTCAACCATACCTCTAAGAGAATTCACTTCATCACTGAGTTGTTTGTTCTCAACTCTGACTTCTTGAATTTGATGAAGCATTTTTGGCTGAATCTACCAAATAATCTTCTCTAACAATAGTACAACATCTCTTTCACTCAAGATGGTCATAGGGTTAGGTTGAGTATTCATGATCTTTTCAACCCCATCCAATAGGGTAGTTCCAAATGCTTTCAAATCATCCTTACTCACCAAGGTGGAAGGTTATTATGAAGGTTTAGGGATAGGAGCTGAGACAGGATCAGGTTCCTTTGAAGCTAGAACATCAAGAGTAGATACTGGTTTCAATTGAAACATTGTAGATAGATCTGTACCTTTAACTGAGGCTTCCTAGGAATCATTTACATCAAAATAGTTGGGTAATTTATACCATGTATTCACAGAGCTTGAATCAATCGAATTTGTAACTTCAACACTTTCTAGATTCAAGTGATTCTCCCCCTCAATGTGTGCATCTTTCTCAGGACTAAGAGATTTAGATCCTTGATCTAATTCCAAGATTTCATCCCCATTAGCCTCACTCATTTCATTTCTAGCTAATTTAAAGGCTTTATTCATTCTCTCTTCAGCAGATGGGATAACCTTAGGAACATCTTGTTTCTCCAAATGTTCCTCATAAGCAGCTTCTTTCTTAAGAGATAGATCTTCTTCTAACCATTATTTTAGAATAGGCTTTTCCCTTTCAACAGCAACAGATTCTTCTTTAGAGACAGGTTCTTATTCAAGATTAACAGTCTCTTCAGGGATATGTACTTCCTTCTCAATTAAGACTTGAGGATCAGGTTCATTGTCTTCCCCATCCAGGACAGTTTTCCTTGTAGGTTCAATAGCCTCTTATTCTTCTTTCTCATCAGAATATTCAACGATTTAATTTGGTTCCAAACCAGGATCAGAAATGTATTTAGGTCTTGAAGAGTGTTCAACTGGGTTGAACTTTTCATAGACCCTGTCATTATCTTCCACCCATGATTTTCTCCATGGATTAAAACTTATTTTAATTATATTGATTATAAATTTTGAAATACAAAATTCATTTTCCTTAATGACTTTTTCATCTGGTCCAACTAACCCTTTTGCATGAAGCATAGCTGAGATTAACCTTGAGTAGAACATGGAGGTTGACTTGGAGGTTGTCTTGATCAACTCACACATATGGAGTATAACATAATTTCATAGGTTTATATTGTGTCCATTATTTATAAGATGTATCAAAAATACATACTGATACTTGAGTGTAGAAAAATCACCTTTTCAAGGGATGATTATATTCTGAACAAATTCAAACAAAAGTCTAGTTTCCCCATCCAGCTCAGCAGCTATAGCTCTTCTCTTTGTTTCATTCCCAGTTAAGATTCTCAAGGATTCTTCCAACAAAAATATCTCACTTGGAGGTGGAGGACCTCTCAGGTAGTCCTCAAAAATACCCTCATGAGGTATCCTTAGGCAACCATTCCATAACCTCGAAGAAAAGGTACAAATTTTCCCATTGATCCATCTTCTCAGAAAAAACCATCTTCTGTATCAAAAGAGAATTGAACGAACTGATAAAACTATGAAAATAGATTTGGGTATATCATCCTATCCTTCTTTGTGAACCAATATAACCACCCTTTCTCTTTTAGTAATTTCAATAATAAAGACCTACTTGACATCAGCCATTTGGGGAAAATTTCCTTTTTAGGTACCACTATTTTGTTCACCAGGTTTGGATTCAACGGACCTTCGGGTGCTAACTTTGATGCTATTTTCATCTTGTTATTTGATATTAACTTCTAAATATTTGATTAGAACAGTCGTTTCATTCTGGGCATTCAATGAAGGTTCGATAGAGAGAGACAAAACCGAAGGGTTAAGAGAGGGCTTACAGTTTGAGAGAAGAAGGATCGAGTGAAGAAATGAGTGAAAATTATTTCATTTTTATCATTTAGGGATTTAAAGCATCACAAAATCAAAATCATAGTAAAGTAAAAGAATAAAATAATTAATTACCTCGATATAGGTTATAATATGTAAATAAAACAATAAAGCGTATTTACGGTGAGACCGTAACAGAATTTTACGGTGAGATCGTAATAGGATTTCATGGTTAGACCATAACTGTGTGATTTCTAAACTGTGCGACCATATTTTTTGAGACAGTAAGTGTCAAACATTAACCGAGATATAGTAACTGTGAGACCGTAAACATGAAATAGCAACTTTTAAGATAGTAAAACTATATAACTGTTAGAGTTAGACTGTAATCTTAAGACAGTGACTTGTGGAACCATAAACTGTGAAATAGTAAGCTATGAAATAGTACACTTACTACTTAAGATTTATCATTCCCAACTCATGTATGATTTAATCTATTCTTTCATAATTTAATGGTTTAGTGAATATCACCTTTTTTATAATGATCTCTCAAAAAGTGATGTCTTACATCAATATGTTTTGTCCTGGAGTGTGAAATAGGATTTTTTGAGATTTTAATAGCACTTTTATGGTCACAATTTATAGTTACATTCCTAAATTGATATCCATAATCTATTAATGTGTGTTTCATCCACAAAATTTGTTCACAATAACTACCAGCAGCTATGTACTCAACTTCGGTAGTAGACAATGCAATAGAGTTTTGTTTCTTACTACACCATGATACTAGTGACTTGCCTAAAAAGTGACATGTTCCAAAGGTACTTTTTCTAACAAACTTACAACCACCAAAGTCAGCATCAGAATAACTAACTAATTCAAATAATTTTCCTCTGGGATAGAATAGTCCTAGATTGGGTGTATGCTTGAGGTATTTGAAAATTCTCTTAACAGCATTTAAATGAGATTCCTTAGGGTTTTCTTGAAAACAAGCACACATACAAACACTAAACATAATGTTAGGTCAGCTAGCAGTTAAGTAGAGTAAGCTTCCAATCATTCCTCTATAAGTGGTTTGATTAACAGATCTTCCATCTTCATCAAGATCCAACTTACAAGTGGTACTCATTGGAGTGTCGCTACTTTTAGTGTTATCCAAGCCAAAATGTTTAGAAGATCTCTGGTATATTTTATTTGATTTAAAATAATACCATCATTATTTTGAATGATTTTAAATCCAAGAAATAATTTTAGTTCACCCATTAAACTCATTTCAAAATCATTTTGCATCATTTTAGAAAATTCAATACATAAAGAATTTCTTGAAGATCCAAAGATAATGTCATCTACATAAATTTGAACTACTAAAATATCATTGTAAATTCATTTTATAAAAATGGTAGGATCATCTATTCCTTTTTTAAAACCTTTGGAAATAAGAAAATTACTTAATCTATCATACCAAGCTCTTTGAGATTGTTTTAAACCATATAAAGCTTTTGGTAATTTAAAAATCTGATTTGGAAAATGAGGATTTGTAAAACCAAGGGGTTGCTCAACAAAGAAATCATCATCTATATACCCATTTAGGAATTCACTTTTAACATCCATTTGATATAGTTTTAAATTCAGATGTGCAGCATAAGTAAGAAGAATTCGGATGGCTTCAAGTCTAGCTACTGGTGAAAAAGTTTCTTCATAGTCAATTCCTTCTTCTTGACTATAGCCTTGTGTAACCAATCTAGCCTTGTTTCTAACTATGTTATCAGCTTCATCTACCTTATTTCTAAACACCCACTTAGTGCCTATGGTAAATGTGTCTTTGGGTCTGTCAACAAGTTTCCAAACTTTGTTCCTTTAAAACTGATTAATATCTTCTTGTATATCCATCACCCAAAATTCATCATTAATATAATCATTGATGTTTTTAGGTTCAAGTTGTGACAAGAAGACTTGATTGTTAACCTGATTTCTAAGAAAAGCTCTAGTTTGAGTTCCTTTATCGAAATCTCCTATAAATGCATCTAAAGGATGGTTCTTAAGAGTTCTAATAGCTCTAGAAAAATAAGGACTAGTGATTTCAGGTTCTTCAACATGTTTGGGTTCATTGTGACCAAAATCTGAAGAATTTCCAAAACTGGAAGTCTTCACAGATTCCTTTATAGGATGGTTAGAGGATTTTTAATTAATGTCCAGATTTGATACATCATCCTCCATGTTCTCTAGAGTGGTCTTAGGCTCATGTAGATCTATTTCATCAAATTTGACATGGGCAGATTCTTCCACACATTTAGTTCTTTTGTTAAACACTCTATAGAATTTACTGGAGATTGAATATCCTAGAAATATTCCTTCATCACTCTTGGATGAAAATTTGTCAATATTGTTCTTATTATTAAGTATATATACTTTTCAACCAAAAACTTCGAAGTAGCTAACTTTGGTTTTTTTGTTGTTCCATAATTCATATAGAGTTCTTTTAAGAATAGGTATAATCAACACTCTATTGAAAATATATCATGTTGTATTTATAGCTTCAACCTAAAAATAAATAGTTAATTCATATTCACTAAGAATGGTTCTAGAAATCACTTGTAAGGTTATATTTATTCTTTCTACAACTCCATTCTGTTGAGGTGTTCTAGGGGATGATAAATTATGACTATATCCATTTTGTGAGCAAAAGGATTCAAACTCTTGATTTTCAAAATCACAACCATGATCACTTCTTAAGGATTTAATTTTAAGTCCACTAATATTTTCTACAGTTTTGGCATATTTGGTAAAATGAGATCAGGCTTCACTTTTGTGAGCCAAAAATAAAGTGCAAGTATATCTAAAAAATTCATCTACAAGAACATAAACATACTACTTCCCATTTAAACTAGAAAATATAGATGGTCCAAACAAATCTATGTGAATCAATTCGAGAGGTTGAGAATTTGACATCTATTTCTTTGGTTTTAATGAAATTTATTGTTGTTTTCCCTTTTAAAAAGGATTATACACTTTATCATTTGGAAACTCAAGTTTGGGTAGGTATTTGACTAAGATTTTTCTAGTTAAATTTCTAAGGGAGTGAATATTACAGTTTCTTATTCTCCTATAAAAAAGCCAATATTATTTTTAAAATACACTTAAACATGAAGCATTTTGAGAGACTAAAGAATCTAATTTAACAGAGTATACATTTTCATTTCTTAATTCAGAAAACACTAATTCGTTTTTAGAATTAAAAACATTGAAAGAATCATTTTCAAATATAAAATGAAATCCATCGTCACATTGTTTTGAAATAATAAGCAGATTATATTTCAATCCATCAACAAAAATTACTTTGGAAATTAAAATTGAGATAGAGTTACTGATTTGGCCAAGGCCAATGATCTTTCCTTTGGAATTGTCACCAAAGGTGACATGTACACCATCAATTTTTATTAAATTTTTGAAGTATTAATAGTCTCCTACCATATTTCTTGAACACCCAGTGTCCAAGTACCATAAGCTTTTATACGAGCTCTTTAAGTAGATTTCCTATAAAATAGTCAAATAAAAACATATTTTGGTACCCATATTTGTTTGGGTCCAGTAATATTAGTGATTAGTGCTTTAGGAACCCACATCTACCTCATAGTATTCCTATAATAATTATGTAAAGTGCTTGAAAAATAAACTTTATTTGGTCTATAAAAGCATGAAATAGTATAGAGTGTATCATAATTTGAACTAGCTGAATGTTTTCTAGAACTAGGAGTAAAGTTGTATGTCCTAGACTTAAAAACAAAATCAGTTCTTCCAATTTTTCTTTTACCAGGTTGATAGCCAATACCATTAGTATATTTAGGAGCAATCTATTTACATAAAATTTGTACCAAAGTATCTTTACCATTAGTAAACCTTTCAAGATCCTTTTTCAATTGCTCATTAGATTGCTTTAGTTCATTATTTTCTTTGAGTAATTGAGAATTTTTCTCTCTTTCTATAGTAAGTTTATATTTAACAGTTGAGGTAAGAGCATGTTGTTTCTTTAAAGATTTGTATTTATCTTTTAGTTCATTACATGTCTCTTTAAGCATATTATAGTACTCAAACATTTCTTCATTAGACATATTTTCAGAGTCAATATCATCTCTAGAATAATAGAAATTGTGTACAAAAAATTCTAGTGTTACCTCAGATGTGTTTTTCATAAAACACATATCGGATTTATTATCCTGTTCATCATGTAAAGATTCTGAGTCACTTGAACTGTCCTCATAATCACTCTATGTTTCTTTCATTGCCTTTTTATACTTTCTATCTTTGTCCTCATATTTCTTTTTGTACTTGAGCTTAGTATAATCATCATTTATATGTCCTTTTCACTTACATTCATAGCATACTATCTCATCAGACTTGTCACTTCTTTTCCAATCTTTCTTTTAGATTCTTTTTTGATCATATCTTCCCTTGAAGTTAGGCTTTCTAAAAAAGTTCTACTTCTTGTAAAATCTCTTAAACCTTCTAGCTAATTGAGCCATCTCCTCATCACTGTCAGGTGATGATTTGTCACTGCTCGAGCTTTCTACAAAGACTTCTAATTTCCATTTTTCTTTATGTTTAGAGGTGGTGTTCTTAAATGAAACAGATTTTCTTTTGGGTTCATCCTCCTCTTCCTTGTTGACTTTCATCTCCTCTTCATACATCATTAGTTTCCCAATGAGTTATTTTACAAGTAACTTTCTGATGTCGCATGATTCTCTAATAAAGACATAGGTTCCTCTCCATCTGTTAGGTAGGCATATGATAATCCTCATAATTTGTTCTTTGGTAGTAACTTCTCTTCCAAGAGAAATCATTGTGTTGAAAAAAAAATTAAACCTGAGATACATGTCAGAAATAGGTTCATCAGGTTTCATTTTAAATTTATCATATTTAATAGTATAAGTATTAAGTCTCATTTCTTTCACACTAGAATTTCCTTCATGTGAAACAAACAAAGTATCCCAAATTTCATGGGAAGTTTTACATGTAGAAATTATGTTAAATTCATCATCTCCAAAGAAGAAATATAAATCATTCATGGATTTACAATTGTTATAGTAGGAATTCTTGGTTGGTTTATCCCATTGATTCTATCAGTAGAAGTAATTTTATACTCATCTATAATTTATGACCAAATTTCAAAACCCATACTTTCTAAATGCATTTTCATTTTAATTTTCTATTGAGAATAATTGGTCACATTAAATAATGGTGGTCTATTTGTTGTAGCACATTCCAGACTATTATCCATAATAAATAAATAATTTTAAAGAGCTAGAAATTTAGAATTAACAAAAATTTACAGATCTTTAAAGTATAACCAAAATCACAGTTGAATAGGGTCAAAAACAGAGTCTTAACAGGAATAAAAAAACCTTTAATACCAAATGTTGGTAGTAATAGAGTACTCAAGAAGGGGGTGAATTGAGTATCTATAAAAAAAATTGTTTGAAAAGTATTCTTAAAAGGTTCCCCAATAAAATAAATACATCCTAGTTAATCAAAGTAATAAGGTTATGAAAGTTTGACTATTTAAATAACTTCTCAGAAGATTGATTAATTCTCAGTAATCTTAATATCAGTTATCAACATTACTTTTGAAGCTATTATAATAAGGAAAACAATTATAACTTATTTCCAAGATTAACTATCAAAGTAAATTTAGTGATTATTTAATTATACATTAAGACAGATAAAACTAAATTAATCAACACAGCGGATATAAAACAAGTGGTTCAGTCTCAAGTCGAGACCTAATCCACTCTACTTGGTGATCACCTTCCACCAAGCAGTTTATATTAATAAACTTGATCCACACCCTAGATCGGGGTAAACAACAATGCACAGGACTTTCCAAGTCACACGAACTCTTCCACAGTTCTTTGTGGGTATAAACTAACAGGTCACACAAGGACCTATTCCACACTTATTCGTAGGAGTAAACAAGTGTAAAAGGATGTGAGAGGAAGCATATCTTGTATCATCGAGTTTAATACAGGAAACAGTGTGTGTTTTTATACAGACACACACACGCTGCTCGAAAGCTAAAAACAATACACAATAGAGAAAAAATGATAAGATAAGGTTAGAAGTGCTCTGAATGTTATTATATGTAGATATGGACTACTAGGATGAAGTAGATGTTAGAATCGACTCTTCTTGTGAGAAACAGAGTATCGCAAGTCTGATTCTTTGATTTCCAGTTATATTTGGATCGCGTTCTTTATAGATTTTGTAATGCAAATATGTTCTTGACTATAATCTATGGTATCCCAGTTTTTTGGATTCAAGAATGCTTCTTGTGTTATTCAGATGTATTGATTTGCATGTATTGGTTCTTTTCTCAATAATTCTCGTGCTTCTTCATTATCGCATGCTTCCTTTATCTCTGGGCCATAATTCTCTTTTTATTCTTTGAGTGCATGAGTTGGAGCCGACAGGATGCATGTGTTCTACACCTCATACCTCATACTATTAGGTGACATGTCTATAGAGAAATATTAATTATGTCAATGTATTTAAAAGACTCAAATATGACCATTAGAAATTAAATTGAAAATGAAAAAACAGATTAAAGAACGGTGCCAAAGTTTTTCTAGAAATGGTGTCTCTTAAAAACGGTGTCTTCATGAAATGGTGTCTCCTTCTTTGACTTTGAGTGGTGAGACAGTTATGATGGCATAGTTTTATAGAGATCAGGAACCGGTAGCACAGATGTGGTGTTCGGTCACAGTGTCTGGTTCTCAGTGTCTGGTCACGGTGTCTGGTCACGGTGTCTGGGTCACGGTGTCGGGTCATGGTGTCTGGTCACGATGTCCAGGTCACAGTGTCTGGTTCACGGTGTCTGGGTCACGGTGTCTGGTCACAGTGTCTAGTTGTGGTGTCTGGGTCACGGTGTCTGGGTCACAATTTCTCAGACTTATCCAAATATCTATATACAAACTTAAACAATTATATTTATATAATGGATTAGAATTAATCCTTTATCAAGTAAATCCATTATAACACAAATTAAAAAAATATTTTACAATAATAAAACATAGCACTTAAGATCTTGGATAGGTTTATTTAAATCATAAAGAAACCAACCATTTGTACACATGATTTGAGATAGATCAAGCTTTACAGAATTTATAGGATTTGTGATCATTAAAACATGATTAACACATGAGGATTCCAACAAACAACTTTTCATAACTTGATATTCATGAGGATGGTAACATTGGTTTTGGACCTTTTGACTCAATTTAGGATATTTCCCTTTTAGGGAAGAATGTAATCCATACCATGGTTTCACAAAATTCATCCAAAGAGGATGATTCAAAATATATACAATAATATAATTCTAGGGAGAATAACATAATCAATGATGACACAAAGTATAACACTGGTCAAGTAGCTTTGATAGTGCTTTGAAACATGTGAATACTTGGAGAATAGGTAGGCATCCTAAGGTTAAAAGTCATGTTCATGGTTGGATTAATTAGGGGTTTTATCACAATGAGAGCCTCTCCTCTCATAATGATTTTCATAAAAAACTTGGTCTGTGATTTTTTTTATTGCTCATGTCTGTAAATGATGAGGATAGTCATAATTTATTTAACCCTATCCTTTCCATTTTCTATTATGGTTTTTTTTTCTAATTAAGGGGATCTAACACCATCTCATTACTATATATTTGAGTTATATAATGTTAAAATTATATTATATTCACAGGTTTTATTTCTTGGGTTTTCAAAAAAATATTAAAAATAGGTATAGGTTTTTAATTTGTTTAAAATTGTGTCTTAAATAAGTTAGGGATCCTAAATCATTTCTCCCATATAAAAGGTGTTAGGGGCCTTAATGAATTTTCCAAAAATGTTGAGAAGAAGGTGTTAAGGGCCCTATTGCCTTCTTCTCAAGGAAAAAATCTATTTTTATTTTTTAACAATTATACTTGAATATTTAAAAAAATTATTTTTAGTTTGTTTTATTTTGTTTATATGTTTGTGTGTGTGTGCTAATGAGCTTATAGATGATTGGTACAAGATATTTCTTGGAATCCAAAATACCTTGGTTCAAAACTAGGTAGGGATGGATCTCCAAGTTACTGTAGTAGTTATTGTACCATGTGAAGGTTCCGGGCATAGCGGAAGCGCATGGGTGGATGTGCCCACTTGGCTTTTTGTCATTATAAATGATCAATCTGGGATCAATACGACAATAAACTCCAGTCTCCACGGATTGAATCACAGAAAAAGACAAAGAATATGGTTTTTCCTGGAACCACAAACAAGGATCGTTATAGGTTGATTATGATTAATTTAATTAATTATAAAGAAATACCTTTTGGGTGTTCTTTCTTCATTGATTTTTTTGATCACGTTGTCGGTGTGATCCGTCGTTGCGTCGTAGAAGCCAAGTGTAGACTCCCTCTAGCAGTGATCCACACGTGTACCTCGTATCTCTAGATGTCGCCAAAGGATTCTCCAGGTGCTAGCATAGAGAATCCTTTGCTTGCGTTGTCCGCCTTAGATCGTCTTGATCCGATGGAAGAGGATCTCTCTCAGTCTTGAGAGTGTTCTTGGAGGAAGAGGTTCTTTCGACCTTGAAAGAATTCTCCAGAGATGTTGTGCACAACGATTCTCTTGTGTGTTGGAAAAGAGTTGGGGTTGTGAGGATATTTATAATCGGGTGTGTGGGGTTATAGAGTTATGACAACAAATAAACACGTTACGCATTTTATTTATTTCATTGACTCTTATTTAAAACCCCCATGTCGAATAAATAATTCCTTGACATGCACCCACACTGATTATAATAAATATCATTTAAAATAATATTATATCCTCAAAATCCCGACTGGAAAAACTACACGGCATGTAATAATAAATACACGGAGTGTACTTGTTTTTCATTGAAAACTACACGGCGTGTACATTAAATGTACACGGCGTGTATATCTTGTTTTCATTTATTCATTTCCTTTCCAAAATAAAACTACACAGCGTGTACATTTAATAATACACGGTGTGTAATTGTTTTATTTTATTTTTCCTCCATCATTTAAAACAACTTAGGCTTCCTTGAATAATTATTAAACCACGTACGGGAATAATCTTTATTCAACTTGAGATACTTGGATACACTAAGTGTGTGACCCTCTAGGCCTCTTTATCGTTGGCATTAGGCGGGCTTGCCTAAAGTCCAAGATTACTGTCTAGCAACGGTTCAAGGCACCCAAGAAAAACAAGTTAACGCTGTATTGACGTATCACCTCATATTAACGCTTACTATGTAATTTAATCCCTTTGTCTCGATATCTCATCAAGCAGGTTTCTTGTCAGTGTCATAAACCTGTATGCTTGATCTGTCGTTCTTTGACTACCTGAAATAAACTCATCGTTTACACCATGGACATGGAATTTAATGCAACGGTTCTATTTCAATCAAAGGGCCAAGATATCAACTTCCATAAATAGAAGGGACAAATCCTTCATCAATTTATCCATTAACAACATGTCACTCGTGATGCACCCAACGTACCCTTCTTTCCGCCAACTATCTGTGTGACAGTTTTCGTCAGTAAATCTAAGTGTGTGAGTCATGACATGAGTTAATCATAATCTTCCAGTCTAAGTACCATTACACACGCTCGCAGATAGCAATATCTGATGACACCAAGACATGCGGAATTACTATTGGCGGTTCTGTTCTCATAATCTCCCATCTTAGAGATTACCAAGTGAGAACTCCATGAGAGAGAGTCTCATCTTCTTACGAGTACTCACACATGACAGTCTATATACTATGTTTCCTATCATAGTATGTCATCCAACCGCAGAACTTTATTTAAGAATATTGTTATATCATTTCAAGGTTCTCATCATAGCGGGGATCTGCTATGACCTTATTAATGCAACAAATATTCCAGGACATTGTTATATTATAGTCATGCAGAACAATGAACAATATATAATAAGTGAACATTCATGTAATAAAAGTACAAAACTGTTGGTTCTGAGGACACCAACCCTTACAAACTCTCACTTGGACTAGAGCCAACTACCTACGACATTTAGTCCACTATACCTCACATGATGATCATGTTTCTGCTGAGTCAAGGCTTTAGTCAATGGGTCTGCCACATTGTCTTCTGTGGAAATACTGCTCACTGCAACTTCACCTCTCTAAGAAAAATCCCTCAAGAGATGATACTTCCGAATTATGTGCTTTTTCCGCTGATCTGACCTTGGCTCTTTTTCAAGTGCCACCGCTGCAGTATTATCACAATAGAGTGTGATAGGATCTTTACTGCTTGGTACAACATCCATCTCTTGGACGAAGCTTCGTATCCATACTTCTTCTTTAGCTGCCTCAGAAGCTGCGATATACTCAGACTCCGCTGTAGAATCTTCCACCACACTTTGTTTTGAGCTCTTCCAGCTCACTGCACCTCCATTCAAACTGAAGATGTATCCAGTCTATGACTTCATGTCATCTTGATCAGTCTGGAAACTAGCATTTACATGTCCTCTGATGACTATTTCCTCATCTCCTCCATAAACCAGGAACATATCCTTAGTACTCCTTAGATACTTAAGGATAGTCTTGACTGCCATCCAATGGTGGTCTCCTAGATCATCTTGATATCTGTCTACCACACTTAATGCGTAAGCAACATCTAGCCTCGTACATAGAATAGCATACATGACTAACCCAATCGCGGATGTGTAAGGGATCCTTTCTATTCTCTTTATTTCCTCATGTGTCTGAGGACACATTTTCTTGGAAAGATGAATGCCATGTGACACTGGCAACAATCCCCTCTTGAACTGTTACATACTGAATCTCTTCAGTATCTTTTCAATGTATGTACTTTGACTCAGGCCCAGCATTCTCTTGGATCTATCACGATGGATCTTGATCCCAAGAATATATGTCGCCTCGCCCAAGTCTTTCATAGAGAAGCATTTATGCAACCATGCCTTAACTGGCTGTAAGACAGGTACTTCATTTCCAATTAGTAATATGTCATCAAAATATACTATTAGGAAAACGACTGCACTCCCACTAAACCTCTTGTAGGCACAAGGCTCACATTCGTTCTTAACAAAGCCAAATTCCGTTACAGCTTCATCAAAACGAATGTTCCATGATCTTGATTCTTTCTTTAATCCATAAATGGATTTCTGCAACTTACATACCTTGTCGGCATCCTTTGGAGTCACAAACCCTTCAGGTTGTGTCATGTAGACATCTTCCTGGAGGTTCCCGTTAAGGAAATCTGTTTTGACATCCATTTGTCAAATTTCATAGTCATGGTAAGCAGCAATGGCCAATAGGATTCTGATGGATTTCAGCATCACAACCGGTGAAAAGGTTTCATCATAGAAAATTCCTTGACGCTTTCTAAAACCTATTGCAACCAGTCGTGCCTTGTAGGTGCTGACTTGCCCCTTCATGTCGAGTTTCTTCTTGAATACCCATTTATTACCAATAGGATTTACATCAACTGGAGGATCTACCAAAATCCAGACTTGGTTTTGGTACATGGAATCCATTTCAGAATTCATGGATTCTTGCCACTTGGCAACATCTGTGACTTCAACTGCTTCCTTGTAGGTAAGAGGATCATCATTGTCAACCAATAATGAGTCGCCATCCTCGGTGACAAGAAAACCATATCGTTCTGGTTCTCTCACCTCTCTCGTGCTCCTACGCAGTTCTTGTGTCTCTGGAACAATTTGTTCTTCCACGGGGCTTTGTGGAATCTGTTCTTGTACCAACTCATGTGTATCTTGAGCCTCGACTTCATAGAATTCTATCTCTCTCCCACTATCTCTTTTGGAGATGTGCTTCCTTTCAAGGAATATGGCGTGTCTTGTCACTGTAACCTTTTTGTCTGAGGGGTTGTATAGGTAATATCCCCTTGTTTCCTTGGGATATCCTATAAAGATACACTTTGTGCCTCGGGGCGCGATTTTGTTACCTGAATAGGCCTTAACAAATGCTTCGCTACCCCACACATGTAAATTCGATAACATGGCTTTGCGTCCACTCCATAACTCGTATGGAATAACATTTATCGATTTAGTTGGTACTTGGTTTAGTATGTGCACTGCTATTTTTAATGCATATCCCCAAAAGGATAATGGAAGACTCACATGACTCATCATTGATCTCACCATTTCCAACAGGGTGTGGTTCCTCCTTTCACTTACACCATTCCACTGCGGTGTGTAAGGAGGAGTGAGTTGAGATAGAATCCCAAACTCCCGTAAGAAATCAATGAAGTCCTGATTAAGATATTCTCCTCCTCTATCTGAGCGGAGTTTCTTAATCTTCTTACCAAGCTGGTTCTCAACTTCATTCTTGTATTCTTTGAACCGATCAAAATAATCTGACTTATACCTCATTAAATAGATATATCCATATCTACTAAAATCATCAGTAAAGGTTATGAAGTACGAGAACCCACCCCTTGCTTCAACTAGAAATGGTCCACACACATCTGTGTGAACTAATTCTAGAATCTCTTTAGCTCTTTCACCTTTCCTACTAAATGGGGCTTTGGTCATTTTGCCTTGTAGACACGCATGACATACACCAAGTGGTTTTAGTTTGAAAGAATCTAAATACCCATCTTGATGTAATTTTGTCAAACGTTTCTCATTGACATGACCTAGCCGGTGATGCCAAAGTTGGGTGTGGTATGAGTCATGTGAATTAACTTTGTTATCGATTTCCATTACTTGGTTTGTGTATTCTAACACATAAAGGCCGTTATATAAATGTGACTTACCAAAACAAATGCTATCTTTATAAAAATAGCAACATCCACTTCCAAACTTGAAGATGAATCCATCAGTATCTAATCTGGATACTGGAATAATGTTTTTGGTTACAGAGGGTACATAATAACATCCTTTCAAAACCAAGACCATCCTCATAGGCAATGTGAGTTGGTAGTCCCCGACAGCTACAACAGCAAGTCTGGCTCCATTGGCTGCTCGTAGATCTACCTCCCCTCGATCAATCTTCCTAAATATACTTGGTTCCTGTATTTGGATACAGAAGTGAGCACTAAAAGCAGTATCTAATACCCAATTAGTAGAAACAGATAGATTGCATTCGATAACAAACGCACCTGAAGCTTTTCCTTGCTTCCTTAGCTGGGTGCAGTTTTTCTTCAAGTGGCCCTTCTTGCCACATGCAAAACAAACAGCATCATGTTCCTTTGCCTCCCCTTTGATCTTCCTTTTCTTGGAAGGCCTTGAAGAAGCTTTGGGCTTAAAGATCTTCGCCTTCCCTTTCCTTTTATTCACCATGAGGACAGAAGGCTTTTCACGCTTCATGTCAGTGTCCACTTGGCGAATGAGGATGAGAAGATCAGACAGAGACTTCTCAATGTTGTTCATATTGAAGTTCACAACAAAGTTTCAGAAGATCTGGGGGAGTGATGCAAGAATGAGATCGGTACCCAGTTCTTCGGGGAGTTTAAACCCTAGAACCTACAAGCGCTCAATGTATCCAATGATCTTGACTACATGAGGCCCGGCTGGGGCACCCTCTCCAAGCTTGCTCTGAAATAGAGCCTTAGAGATCTCAAACCTTTCATGTCTTGCTCTCTCCTAGAATAGACCACGGAGATGCTCGAGCATGCTATAGACATCCATGTCTTCATGAGACTTCATGAGCTCACTAGAAATTGATGATAGCATCAAACATTGAACGTCGAGTGAATCGTTCAAATTTTGATCGTAGACTAGGAAATCTTCATCACTCGCCCCTGGGGTAGGGGAATCAGGAAGTGAGGACTCCAACACATAAAACTTTTGTTCATGGCGTAGGATAACCCGAAAGTGCCTAAACCATTCCTGAAAGTTATTGTTAGTGAGGATATTGTCTTTATCCAATATTGATCGCAGAGAAAATGTGGTTGATGAGTTTGTCATCTTGATTCTACAATTTAAAATAGCATATTTATTAGTACTTTCTTGATTACAATTTATGAGAAATAATGAATGAATTAATTAATTCTCACTCTATTTTATCAATTCTCAATGGCCCTCACCATTGAACTCGGAATGTCCAATTGCTTTGACATTCTAGTGGCAAGGATACATATTTCCCTTCGCATAACCCCAACAAGGGTTGGTCAAGCTATTTGAAGGTATTTAGGTAGGCAGGTCTTTGCCAACTGTGAGCTTACAGTTCCTTGATCTGTTGAGTGGACTCCCCAATCCTGAAATCCTGACTTGGATTTCCTCAACTCTTTCCTCCAATATTACATCAAGTCTAGAAAGGGATACTTCTCTTGATGTAATATGGTTAAGTCAACCCGAAACCTTTCATAAGGTCTTCCTTTATAAAAGTAAGTGTCCCAAAAAGGGTTGGTCAAACACATAGTTTTATTGAGTCTTTCCCTTAATCAAGTAACAGAAGGCATGCTCTGACTTAATATGGTATTGAGGGATTTTAGTCTTTATGCATAGTTTTTCATTATCACGTGCTTGTTAATATTAAGTGGTGCTTGCTTAAGTGATTAACCATGTTCTGATAATGTTTACGCATAGTCCGGTTTTTATTTTATTCCATCTTTGCATGCTTGTTCATTTTATTAATTATGTGATCGTGACAACACATACATAATAAATAAACCATGAAATCAGACAGAAATAAAATAAGATGGCATGATCATGAGCTTCTATTGGTTAGCTTATCTAGTGGTTTTGATAAGCTAACCCTGACCTAGGGAAAACACCTTGAACCTGTTGGTTCGTGTTTTGCAGCTCCCACCTGTCCACCTTTGTATCTTCTTGCGTCGGTTTCGCCTCGGCTTTGGGATTTGAATCTTATCCTCTGACTTGGGAGATCCTCCATTACATGGGTTTACATTAAAGAAACCATTGGCACGCAGGCCCTACATTTTATTGGAAGAAGGATCGCAGGCCAACAAATTTAAATTAAATAAATTTAAATGAAACCATACACATACAAAGGGTCTTTAGTCTAGCTCATGATCATCCACAGGATGCAACGACATTTACGCATATTTAGAATTCAAATTCTTTTAATCGTTCTTTCATTTAAGATAAGTCGCGCTCGAATTCAATTAATTATGATCTTATAATTAATCAATTCTTTATCTTAAATTCCTTTCTGAATTTCCTTGAGATTCTTCTCATCCATATTCCTTGTATGGGTCTTTGTACATTGGAGGAAACCTGGTGAAATTCCATTTCTGGAAAGTACACGGTGTGTAGTTTATATTTTCACGGTGTGTATTTCTTTTCACCTTTTATCCAAAGTACACGTCGGGGCTTTGACGTGTTTTCTTTACTTTGGAAATTTTGGAGTACACGGTGTGTAGATGAATCATACACAGCGTGTACTTCCTTGTTACGCGGTAACCGGCCTGGCGATCCCGTGTACGCGGTACATGGCTTATCTTTGTACATGGTTTCACCTGGGCCGGAACGGACTACACGACATGTTGCTCCAACATACATGTCGTGTATTCCGGTTTCCACACGTCGTTCAATTCTGGTCAACACAGCGTGATTAAAACTTAGGAATAATCAATTCACATGGCGTGGTTTGGCGGAATAGTGTCGGTTCGTTGAACCTGAGTACACGGTGTGTAGTTTTAATTACACGTCGTGTAATCCCGTGTTGTACAGACAGAAAGAGCGACTCCTCCAGATGAATTCCTCGTTTTTATTTTAATCAAAATTAAAATTAAAAAGTCGTTTCTGTGATATGAATCGAGAAACGAAGGAGGAAGAATAGATCTCGTTTATTCAGATTAATAGAATGATATATTTCGAATTGAATCAAATATAAATGCATAAATTATCAACGAAAATTAAATAACTATAATCAATGTTGTAACCTCGCTCTGATACCATCTGAAGGTTCCGGGTGCAGCAGAAGCATGTGGTTGGATGTGCCCACTTGGATTTTTTTTCATTAGCAATGATCAATCCGAGATCAATACGACGATAAATGCCAGTCTCCACAGATCGAATCACAGAAAAAGACAAAGAAGATGGTTTGTCTCATAACCACAAACAAGGATCGTTACAGGTTGATTATAATTAATTTAATTAATCATAAATAAATACCTTTTGGGTGTTCTTTCTTCGTTGATGTTTTTTATCACGTTGTCGGTGTGATCCGTCGTTGCGTCGCAGAAGCCAAGTGTAGACTCCCTCTAGTGGTGATCCACACATGTACCTCATATCTCTGTACGTCACCAAAGGATTCTCCGGGTGCTAGCGTGGAGAAGCCTTTGCTTGCGTTGTCCACCTTAGATCGTCTTGATCTGATGGAAGAGGATCTCTCTCGGTCTTGAGAGCGTTCTTGGAGGAAGAGGTTCTTTCAGCCTTGAAAGAATTCTCCAGAGATGTTGTGCACAAAGATTCTCTTGTGTGTTGGAAATGATTTGGGGTTGTGAGGATATTTATAATCGAGTTTGTGGGGTTATAGAGTTATGACAATAAATAAACATGTTACGCATTTTATTTATTTCATTGACTCTTATTTAAAACCCCCATGTCGAATAAATAATTCCTTGGCATGCACCCACACTGATTATAAAAAATATCATTTAAAACAATATTATATCCTCAAAATCCCGACTGGAAAAACTACACGGCGTGTAATAATAAATACATGGGGTATACTTGTTTTTCATTGAAAACTAAACGTTGTGTACATTAAATGTACACGACGTGTATATCTTGTTTTCATTTATTCATTTCCTTTCCAAAATAAAACTACACGGCGTGTACATTTAATAATACACGGCGTGTACTTGTTTTATTTTATTTTTCCTCCATCATTTAAAACAACTTAGGCTTCATTGAATAATTATTAAACCACGTATGGGAATAATCTTTATTCAACTTGAGATACTTGGATACACTAAGTGTGTGACCCTCTAGGCCTCTTTCTCGTTGGTATTAGGCGGGCTTGCCTAAAGTCCAAGATTACTGTCTAGCAACGGGTCAAGGCACCCAAGAGAAATAAGTTGATGCCGCATTGACGTATCACCTCATACGAATGCTTACTGTGTAATTTAATCCCTTTGTCTCGATATCTCATCAAGCAGGTTTCATGGCAGTGTCATAAACCTGTATGCTTGATCTGTCGTTCTTTGACTACCTGAAATAAACTCATCGTTTACACCATGGCCATGGAATTTAATGCGACAGTTCTATTTCAATCAAAGGGCCGAGATATCAACTTCCATAAATAGAAGGGACAAATCCTTCATCGACTTATCCATTAACAACATTTCACTCGTGACGCACCCAACGTACCCTACTTTCCGCCAACTGTATGCGTGATGGTTTTCATCAGTAAATCTAAGTGCACGAGTCATGACATGAGTTAATGATAATCTTCTAGTCTAAGGACCATTACACACGCTCACAGATAGCAATATCCGATGACACCAAGACATGCAGAATTACTACTGGCAGGTCTGTTCTCATAATCTCCCATCTTAGAGATTACCAAGTGCGAACTCCATGAGAGAGAGTCTCATCTTTTTACGAGTATTCGAACATGACGGTCTGTATACTATGTGTCCTATCGTAGTATGTCATCCAACCATAGAACTTTATTTAAGAATATTGTTATAGCATTTCAAGGTTCTCATCATAGCGGGGATCTGTTATGTCCTTATTAATGCAACAAATATTCCAAGACATTATTATATTATAGTCATGCAGAACAATGAACAATATATAATAAGTGAACATTCATGTAATCAAAGTACAAAACAGTTGGTTATGAGGACACCAACCCTTACACCATGAACTATAGTGGTTATTGTAGTGGTTACTATAGTAGTAGAACTATTTATCCAATTTGGACCTTTGAGCCATAGGGCCTTAGATCCACCATAGGACTTGAGTAAATAAGGCCTACAGGACACGATAGAGTAGCAGGTGATGTAGAGTGACCATATGATAGGTTCAGTGCATCAGGTAGGTAGTGAATCTTGGCTCCACACAACATTTTTTGGTGTCCAACTTGAAAGAGCGATAGGCGCATTGACACCTATCAACCATCCCTCTAACTGCTTGGTCAAGAGGGGTGATCTTCCATGATTTTTCAAAGGGAATCATAATGTGGTGATTATTGGTATAGGGGTGATGCATTATATGAATGGTGAAGAATTTATAGGGGAAGTAATGTATCTAGGCAAGCAGCATGGCATGGAGACATGCAGGTGTTGTTGGGTGGGTAACTCGAAAGAGTGATGAGTGTGTTGAAACCTATCATATGGCCCTTTACCCAGACATGGGTTAAAGAGGGATTCTATTCCATGACTTGATGATGGGATAGTGCAATGCAACGCTTGCTGGTAAGGGGGAATCATAGTGAGAAGACTGAGATCATGATGCAAAGTTTGGTTGCTCAGTTTGGGCCTATGTGTCAACTACTTTGGCTTTCAAGTCACAGGGTATTTAGGCCATCAAATTGTAATGGGCCTTCGAGTCACTGGGTCTTTTGGTCATGTAAGGGTTACCTCTCAACCCAGTTAAAAGATTTCTTTCTTTCCTTAATAAAAAGGTGTCATTGACCCCAACCTATTAAATATATATATATATATAATTTATAACACAATTTAAGTGTTATTTCATCTAGAATTACTTCTATTAAAGTAATCTGAAAATATAATTAAAACCCTCACTAAGGTATCCCTTTTATAATGATGGGTGACTTGTAAATCCTTATAGATTTCCAATGGGGAATTCAGGGTATCATTTTCCAGTAATGGAAAAATTATATAATATTATTAATAATACATCATTAATAATAAGTAATTAATAAGTAATTAAATATTAATTATTAGTAATTAATTAATGATTCATAATTAGTAATTAGTAATGAATTATTAATTATAAATTATTATTAATTAATTAATAATAATTAGTAGTTAATATATAATAATTAGTAAATAATTGATAATAATTAGAAAATAATTAATATTTATTAATTAATTAGTAATAATTAATAATTAGTTTTTAATTTATAATAATTAGTAACTATTATAATAATTAGTAAATAGTTGATAATAATTAGTAAATAATTAATAATTATTAGAAATTAATTAAAAATAATTAATTATTAGTAATTAATTATTAATAATTATTAATTAGAAATTATTTAATAATAATTAATAAATATTAATCGATTATCAATAATTAATTAATAATAACTAGTAAATAATTAATTTTAATAATTAGTTTATGGATATTAATTATTAATAATAATTAATTTTCAGTTTAGTTATCAAATAATAATTACTGATTATTTAATAATTAAAAATTAATCACTAATCATTAATAACTAGTAATTAATTAATATTAACTAGTGATTAGTAATTAAATAATAATTAATAATTAATAGTTGATAATAACAATTAATAATTATCAATCAATTAATAATTAATAATTAATAATAATAATAATTAATTAATTACTAATTGTTAGTTATTATGATTTAAATATTAAATATTAATTATTATTAAGTAATTACTAATTACTAATTATTAATTATTATCAAGACTTTGTACAACCTCCACAAATATTCTATCTTTCTTGGTCAATAAAGTTCTAGTAACTAAAACCACCTTACCACTGGAAGGAGCTTTTGCACCCCCTCTCTCTCATTCCCCTCAAGAAACACAAGTGTCACAAGAACCGTAACCCCATGGTCCTGAGAAGGTTCTTTCATTTTTTGAGTTGGCCATCTCCTTGCCCACATAATTTCTACCCTTCTTGTACTACAAAGAGGGAGTTCTTATATAATAGGTTTCCTTACCACTGGATAGGTACTTATCTTCAATGAACTCAGCAATGTCTCCTCCAGATTTACTGTCAAGATCCTCATATTCATTGTATTCACACCTATCTCCCCATTTCAAAATAGAAGTAAAATACTAATCATCTCTTGCATTTCCTACAGAATGGGTGATAATAAGATAGTGACCAAAATCACCAGCCTTAAAACTAGGGACTACATAAGCAAAGGATAGTGGTTGAGCATCTTTTTCCCTCTGTCCATCTGCTCTACCCCCCCAACTTATTTACATCTATGAATTTATCTGGTAGATGTTCATTAGCAGGACATATCCTATCCATAGTTCTAGCAGCCTTAGAACCCATCAAATTTCCCCTAACAGCAGACTCCTTATCTGGTAATCTAAATTTACAATTTTCATCATTATTCTAATTATTTTTTCAATTAAAACACGTAATCCCCTTTAAACATATTTCACTAATATTCCCAATGCATAAAAAATTAAAACAAATGTCAGGTACATGCCCATATTCAACAAAATTTTCAAATTTGAATTCATCAGCCACCAAATAAATAGTTTCAATTAGCGGAGTGCAAAGAAAAACTTCAATGATAATTTTTCCATAGTGTTCATATCTTTAAAGTTTATTCTCTCTGACAAATTTTATAGGGATTCCAGCTATTGAGGCAATATCCTAGAGAATATAAGTATGCCGAAAGAACCAATTTAATCCCCTAATCTAAATCTAGGATTGATTAAATGAGTTACGATCTCTTGTTAGATCAAACTAGGGATCTCAATCATGTAATCTTAGGGTCCCTGGTTTAAGAGAGATAAATCTAAAACACTAGGATTTCAATTTGATTTCTTGTGAAGGGAGAATGATATGAAAAAATCACATATAAATCAAGATAATCTATTAGTGTTCTTATTTATATTATATTATTTTTCTATTTCTAGAAATATAGAACCATAATCACACATTGGAAATCCATATGGATTTATAAGGTATCCTTACAAAAGAGAGTTATGGGTGAAAGTTTTAATTATATTTTCAGATTACTTTAATAGAAGTAATTTTTGATAAAATAGTAGTTAAATTTTGTTACAAATTTCATTGTATATGTGTTTGTGTTAGCAAAACAAAACTTAATAAAAAAATTAAATATTCAAATATAAATGCAAAAAAAAATATTTTTTTAGCATTGACCAGAAGGTTTTAGGACCCTCTCAAGGTTTTGGGAAAAGGATTTAAGTCCCTTAATTTATTTTCCTTGACGAAAATCATTAGGGTATGTAATTACTTTAATATCTAGTTTAAAAGAAAATTAAAATCCCATGATTATTTTTATTTAAAAAAAATATAAAAATTTAGATATTCACATTATATTTTTAACAACCTAGGTAATGTTAGAATAAATCATTTTCCTATCTTATTAATGTTCATTAATTATATTTTATAGAGATATATTCACTATATGAATATTAAGACTACAACATCTAGAGTATAACCATGTATGCAATAACCTCTAGGGAATACATCAGAGTATGACAATATAAAGCCAAATTATAAAGGGGAAAATACATGCCTAACCAGAAATGCAGTCCCAACCTTACAAAAATTGTAAAAAGGGGAGAAATAAAGAGATCCCAACTTCTAATCTCCAAATCCAACGACTGAATGCAGTCAATGCACCCAATTACTATTATGATCCATCGAAATCACCATCAATATACCTATCATCTATATAAGGCATGACATATGCAGGAAAATCCCATGTAGAGGTGAGTATGTACAAATCTATTAGGATGCCTTGAAAACCACAAATGGAGAAATAAAAATGTATAACATTCATCTCAAACCAATGCACATAAATGATCATAAATAAACCCAAGTGAGAGAGAAATGGGATTTGTATCTCCACAAACTAGCTAGGGATAATGAGTCTGCCTACAGCTCCAAAGGTCTATCTCTGATGCTAGGAATCACATGTAATTGCACAAGAATCCATATGTAGGACATGCACCTCACCATTGTTCTTCATAGCCAAGGGTTTATAATCTCTAATAGAGGGCTCATACCCTGGTGCATCAGGGGTGTGTCACTCGGTAGATAGAGGACTCACACCCTAGTGCGTCAGGGGGTTCCACTTGGTGAATAGAGGACCCACACCTTAGTGTGTCAGGCGGGTTCCATTTGATAGATAGAGGAGCCTTTCCCTCTATACCATTAGGGGTACTAATATACTTGAGTGAATAGTATTTGGGACATGTGACCTACTATGATAGGGGAATTCCAACCTTAGTATCTCCCTAATGACCCTTCCTGATCACTGTCATCACTCAAGCATTTTCTGAAGAATAAATACACTCGAAGAACCTCACATCGCATCTCTCATGACACTATGAATCTTATGATCGCATTTTATGAAAAAAAACACTTAGAATAGGCTACTCATAGGCCTAAATCTGAGTCCTAAAGAGGAAAATACATAAGGTAGAAGTTCCTGAGAGAAGTAAACAACATGTACAAGGGGTCACACGATGTGTCACCTCACCTCATCACCTAGGAGTGATCTCCTATGAACATATCTTGGGAAGGCATGTCATACTACATGACATATCCACATAGGTTCATAGTGTGTATGTCTACTTAAGGTCATGGGCATGTATACTAGGAACACGGCTCGGCTATACATGTACATATACACAGTGTGTCCCCTAGGGTATACGGTGTTTCTGGCCACAAAAGGTCCCAGGGAATGTGTAGTTGGAACATGTATTAGCCACCTAGGTAGGGTCACATGGAATATGGTATTGGACACATGATTTTTGATCCTTAACTTGGACAAAACCCAAGCTGTTGTGGGGATCCAAAGAACATGATTTGTGTTCTTCTGAACTACACGACATGTAGTCAATTTTTTTACAATCAGTAAATCATGGTCTTCATGTAGACTTTAGATTTACCTTCTCTGCTACCTTTTTCACCAGTGACCACTTGAAATCCTCCAAGTTTGAAGTAAACACCTCTAGTTTTCAATTCTTGACCATCGGTGGCTGGAAATTGAAAAATTGATCACCCATGCACAAACTATTACACATCCCATCAATGCTAAGAACATAAAATCTATGAATACATCACCCACATCCCATATAACAACTCAATCTGTCCCCAAATCAATGACTCGTACATTGTTCACACAACCAACATGAATATGGGGGTTCGATCATACTCGAACCCTCCCCAACATTGTTGAACTATGGCCATGTGGTCCAATGATGAAGAATGTGAAGAATGGAGGGAATAAATTTGCATAAAATAAGTGAATCACCTATTAGTTGATGTGATATCATCCAATAATTACATAATTTTGAAACTAAGGGGTGAAATCTAGTGCAACAATTACAAATAAACTTAATCAAGATTATTTTTCAATTCTAAGCTCATGTGAAGAATGACAG
Organism: Viscum album; assembly: GCA_963277665.1. Classification (NCBI taxonomy): domain Eukaryota; kingdom Viridiplantae; phylum Streptophyta; class Magnoliopsida; order Santalales; family Viscaceae; genus Viscum; species Viscum album. The sequence goes on from OY728127.1 coordinate 1,731,295,885, forward strand.
TCATAGGAAAATTAAAGTAGATAATAAATCCATGACTAATCATTAATCAAAGGGTGTAAACCAAAAAATAGTGATATCTACCATGATTATGGGTTAGTAATTGGTGAATAACGTGTCCACTAGTGATGGAGAATAAGATTTATTGTGTTCACCATCCATCTCACGGTTCACCTTGATCTGTTCATTATCAATCCTCGATCCACTAATGATAATGAGGAACACTCTCTCCTCCTCTAATTCTCCCACAATTATGTGTATCACTCTATAAAAACATCATAATGATGTATTTATAGAGGGTTTTTAGGTTTAGGGTTATTAAATTAATTAATTCACTTAACATAACTGCCAATGACTACCTTAACCTCATGTCCGACTCTAATCAACTTTAGGTTGTGCCTTGGGTAAACCCTACATTATAAAATCAAATTTGGTATCATATTTCCCATTTGAGGTCCCTAAAATGGGGAAACCATTTTAACCAAAACGATGCATGTGCGTGATTTAAAATATATTAATATTTTTAATATATTAATTTTGGGGTCTTGAGACACCCAAAAACTGCATTGAATCTGAGGAAAAATCTATATATATACATAGAAATATTAAAAGGATTAATCCAAAAAAAAACCAAAGTCATTACATTCTCTCCTCCTTCAAGGATTTTCATCCTGAAAAGCATAAGATGCTCAAAAAAGGTGGGGGTATTGAGTCTACATCTAACTCTCATACTCCTAGGATCTCTCATGCATGCTTTCATACTTCCAAATCATAAGAACCAAAGTAATGGTTAATCCATGTAGGATCCTCTCTTATCGATCCTCTATCACCATCAAGTACTCCATGATGGTGGCTCTATCCTTGATTTCCAACTCATCCCTATAAATAACATTTGTAGGGTTGTGCATGTATCTCCTCAACTACGACATAAGGAAGACGTCATGAACTTAGTCCAACTGAGGAGAAATCTCTAGTAATAAGAGAACTCACCAACCCTCTATAGGATCTTGAATGGTCTAATGAACCTCGGGGATATATTTCTTCCCCAGGAAAATTTTTGCAATCCTCGTCATAGAGAGACTCTCAGGAAAACATGGTATCCTTGCTCAAACTCCAAAGGACTACAACATCGATTTATATAAGATTTATATTTGATTTGGGTTTCCTCATACACTCATGGATAACTTATATTTTCTATTTCATCGCTTGTACCATCTCTGGCCCAATAAGAGATGTCTCTCTAATCTCAGTCTAGCACAAGAGTGACATGTAGGGTCTCCCATAAAAGTCCTCGAAAGGTGTTATGATGATAATAGAGTGATTTATATTATTATAAGAAAACTCTACCAATGTAAAGTTATAATCCCAAAAAACTAGTTTCATATTAATATAAGTATTAATTCTTATTCCATGTATTAAGAGTAAGGGGAGAGATCTACTCATGGAAACTTAGAGGATGGCAGTGTCCCCCTATAGATGAAGATGATGGATGCTTATCCTAACCCCCCCCCTCCATTTAGAGGCAATTATTTTGAATCCTTATCCCCCTTTGTTAACCCTTATCTTCGCTTTTACTTCACCCACATCCACCTTTGACAGAAGGTACCATCTCTTCATCTTGGGGCCCCATTTCTTCATCTATCCTTCCAGAAGTTCTTGGAGTCATCTTCTCTCCATGGGTTTTCCCTAGTGGCTTGTTTTGGTCAGAGGCACCCATCACTGGATGGCTTTTACAGATTCATCAATGGTTCCTAGCCCCTACATGAGTGATTCACTATTAGGTTGTTGGATCCCCACCACTTTCTTATTCAATTCACTAGCTCTGATAATCTCACCTCCGTATGGTCTAAGGGAAAATACTCTTATGAAGGATCTTAGTTCTTCCTTTTTAGATGGGATTACAATTTTCACTGGAAGTGGGATACCCCTATAGTTTTTATCTAGGTAATTTTTTCAGGCCTTCCCCTTCCCTTTCAAAATCCCTTGATCCTTCAAAGGGAGGGTAACCTCATTGGAAGATTTTTGGATTTTGATGACCGTTAGAGATCCTTGTGCCACCCCATTACACCTGATTAGCCACTAAATGAGGCTAATATTCATTGTTAATATATATAATATTCATGTTCTTTATTATTAATAAACACCATTTTAGTGAATTTTACACTTTGAACACCATTTCACATTATGATTGTAATACCTTCTTAAAATGCACTATTATGTGGTACATTTTTTAACATCATTTAAAGTACCCAATGATTAATCTTATTGTAAGGAATCTAATTATACATATTTTAATTTTATATTTTTGTAAATTTATCTAAACTTAAGTATGAACATGTTTGATTCAGGGATCAATGGAGAATTCATGGAGGATGATGGAGATATTTGGCAATGAAAGGAAGCAATTCTGGAGAAGGCAGATTGGACACCAACCCACTGATGAGACGGTGGGGCCCAACATACAGGCCCAATGAATCCCAAATTTCTTGGGATGATATAAGACATGTCTAGGAACAAATAACGCTTCATTATCCAATGATAATTCCGCATCCATGGTGTCCATTTAGGCGGTCCAATTTAGAGATAAAATTATGGGCCAGATTCTGCGGCCCAGAAAAACAGCCCACCAATTAAACCATATCTCGAACAAAATAACTCCTTTTGGGATGGGATTTTACAGTCTGTTAGGGGACATCAGGAGATTAATTTAAGTATTCTATGGATCATCTAAATTCTGCCATCTAGAAGGTGTTTTAAGTGCATCTGTTCGGTGCATGAAAGTTGGATGCCTTTTCGGGTCAAGGGTGGAAAGTCTTCTTTCCACAAACTTTCCACCACCCTAGACCTACCATACTCAAGTGGGATGACTTGTATTGTTGTTGGCTCGACCCAAGGGCTAAACAATGCCTATTTAAGGCAGTGGTTTTTGAGTATTTTAGAATCTTTGAGCTTTCTTTCATTGTAATGTTATGTTGCGGTTTTGTTGTCTCAAATTTATCTTCCACATGTAAGTTGTTTTAAATCATCCTTGTTTCTTAATAAAAGTTATTATTCTCTTATTATTCTTTTCTTATCCTTATCACTTTGATACCTTTGGTTCAAGGTGTGAAATTTTTCATACCAAACCTTGTGAGATTATCACACAACGGTGGAGTGATTGTTATTTTATTGCGTTTTTTTTAATTTTCCATTTCCTCCCTCATGAGTCTACTTTCCGCTTCCATTGAAACCATGGGATCAATGGAGGTCTAACCCACTTATGGGTTGATCCAAGGGAGTAGAAATGGGCTGGATTGGATGTTATTTATCACCTCATTAATGTATAATCACTTCTTCAATTGAGATTTTTATTTGATGATTTTTAAACTCCATCGTCCTTGTTGAATTTAAGGTCACACACTTCAAGTGCTAATACGAACCTTTACCTTGAAGTGCTCAAAAATTTGATCCTTCAAGTGTATAGGTGATTAGTATTAAAGGGTGTAGTCATTAAACCAGTAAGTGCTGATGTTGTTTTATCTCCTTAAATGAACCCATCTCAAATATAAGAAATTGAAATCATTAAAAAGGAAATACGTCCAATCCACCCCGAGCGATAACCTAGGATCAACTCATTCTTTTAAATTGAATTCACTTAAATCTATTAGATATCTTTCAAACCCATCCAAAATAAATCCAAGTTGGCCACTTCATAGCCGAAAACAGTCCATAGAATGTATGTGTCTATAGGTTTCTTCTTAGGTCTCTATGGATTCGATAACCCAAGCTAAACTACAAGGACCGTCTTACCTTCTTCTCTTGGGTAAATTTGAGCGAGAATAAAATTTTGGCGCCATTTACGGGGACCCAAGTAAGTCATCTAAACACCCATTATATTCTCCCCCATTTCTTCTTTTCTCATCCAAATTCTCTTATCTTGTCCCTTTCTCGTTTTTTTTTCTTTTGGCGCATGTCCGCCTACACCCGTGATCAATCAAACCGTCTAGTTAGGGTGGATAGTCGTGGGGTTGGGGAGTCAAGTACACAAAGGGAACTCATTCCATTAGATCCTAATCTTCCTAACACCCCCGAGTCAAAAATTTATCCCATTTCAATGGAAGGTCTTCAAAGAAACCAACTCATAAACTCGGGTGGGAACCAAAATGGAAACCCAAATGAGGCTGCCCCAAACTTGGGGAATGCGATGGATCAAACCATGAATGACTACCTCACACCTTCTTGGACCAATGCCCCCTTATTCATTAGACACAATTCCCTAGGAGATTCCAACTACATCTTTAAACCCCATGTCCTAAACCATCTTCCCACATTCCATGGAATGGAGTCCGAGATGCCCTACCTTCACATTAAGGAGTTCAATGACATTGTAGAAACCATGTGTCCCCCACATCAACTAGAATCAGCTAAGACGAGGCTATTTCCTTTTTCTTTAAAGGATAAAGCTAAAAATTGGATAAACAATTTGAGACTATCATCCATAAATTCTTGGGACCAACTACAAAGAGAATTCTACAAAAAATACTTTCCTCACCATAAAACAATTGCACTTAAAAAGAGTATCCAAAACTTTTTTGAAAAAGAGGGAGAGTCATTCTATGAAACATGGGAGAGGTTCAAAGACACTCTAAACATGGTTCCACACCATGGTTTCTCTATTCCTGAACAAGTGAGAATTTTCTATGAAGGGTTGGGTCCTGGGAACAAACAATTCATTGACATGATGTATAATGGAACCTTTAAAAACAAAGCCCCAAATGATGCTTACGAGTATCTAGAAAGCCTTTTTGACCAAAACCAAACATGGAGAACTTCACCTTATTCTGAAAAGCCACAAAGAACTACTAGAATTCATACACTTAGAGAAGAGGAAAGCCTTAGGGCTAAACTCGCAGCACTCTCTAGGAAGGTTGAAGAGATAGACCTTAGGAAAGTCCATGAAATCCAAACTGTTGACCCTGTTTGCACAATTTGTGACAAACATGACCATAAGACAGAAAAATACCCAACCATTCCATCCATCAAGGATGTTCTCTTAGGAGGACCCCCAGCAGAAGTAAATGCTTTGAACTTTCAAAAGCCTCAATACCAAAACACCTTCAACCCAAGGTATAATGACCACCCAGGCTTCCGCTGGAAAGATAAACAACAACCTAGCCAACCACAGGGACAAAATCCTTACCCCCATCAGAACTACCAATCCCATAACCAGTTCCAAACCCAACCTATCCAATACCAACAGCCACTGGTCCATTTTCAAAAAACCATCCCACCTCCAAAATATCCCCCTGGGATAAACCAATCTTCTCAAGCACCAACCCAAACTCTTCCACAAAGCCTACTAGAACAACTATGCAAACAAATGGAGAGGATGAACTCGGAGGTATCTTCCCTAAAACAAGAACTTCAAACCATCAAAACTGGAAAGGCACCCATTCCTACTCAGGCGGTTCCATCCTCAACTTCAAGGGGAGAGTCAAGTTCTGCTCAAACAAATCATGAACAACTAAAGGCTGTGACTATTTTAAGAAGTGGGAAATAAATTGAGAAACCTGAACAACTAATTCATAACCCACCTGAAGATTCAAAATTGGATGAAAATTCGAATGAACCACAAGATCAAACTGAGGAAACTGATAACATTGTCAAGGAAACAACTCCTCAACAAACAACCCCACAACCTGCACCATTTCCTCAATGCATGAGGGGAAAACCCAAGCCTGAACTGAGTGAAACATTGAGGGAAATCTTTTCACAAGTCAAGTTGAACATAACCCTTCTCAATGCAATCCAAACCATACCTGCCTACTCAAAGTACCTTAAGGACTTGTGCACTTTTAAATGAAAATTTTCACATAAAAACCAAGTCCTTTTGGCTGATAATGTGAGTACCACCATTCAAGGGACCATTCCTCCTAAGTTTAAAGACCTGGGTTTCCCTTACATCAATGTTGAACTAGGAGAGAGCAAAGTTTTCAAGGCCTTGTGTGACCTAGGTGCTAGTGTAAATCTCATCCCTTATGCTGTGTACTTCCAGTTAGGACTAGAAGAACTCCAACCCACATTTGTCACACTTCAACTTGCTGATCGTAGCATTAGGGTTCCAAAGGGTATTTTAAAGGATGTTCTGGTAAAGGTAGAAAACTTCATCTACCCTGCTGACTTCATTGTCCTTGACAACCATCCAAACTTAGGAAATAAGGAACAAACCCCAATCATCCTTGGTCGTCCATTCCTTGCAACAATAAACTCTGTTATCCGAGTCCAAAATGGGAACATGACCATCACCTTTGGGAACATGAGTCTAGACTTGAACATCTATAATGCAAGATCACAAATAGGGGATGATGATGACATTCATGAAGTAAACATGATAGGAAGCATTGATAATGAATCCATGGAACATCAAGGAATATTTGATGAATGTTTAAGTCAGGATGAGATTGATTTCTTTTGTTCATATGAAGGAATTTTATCTCCTTGGCTTGAATCATTTTCAAATTGCTCTTATTATGAAGTCTTAGGTCCAAAAATCAGTGAAACCTTTCAAGAAACCACTTTTATGGAGACCACTCCAACTTCCTTCCCTAAATCTGATCAAGCCAATCTTGTAGCTGAAACTTCTACATGTGGGGAATCAATCCTATATGAAACTCTAAAAAAATAAATTGAACATGATCCAATGTCCCAATCTTTTGCTAAAATTCTAAACCAACCTGATCTTGAATTGAAGGAACTTCCTGCTACACTCAAGTATGCTTTCCTAGGGGACAATCAAACACATCCTATTTTCATTTCTTCTTCTCTTGAAGCCAATCATGAGAGGATGCTTCTGGATGTCCTTATGAAACATAAGAAAGCCATTGGTTGGACCCTGTCTGATATTCCTGGGATTAGCCCACTTATCGAGACTCATAGGATTGTTCTGGAATCTGATTCAAAGCCATGTCGTCAACCTCAATGACGACTCAATCCTAATCTCATGGAGGTAGTAAGGAAAGAACTTATGAAACTGTTAAAAGATGGTATCATCTATACCATAGCTGAGAGTGAGTGGGTGAGCCCAATTCAAGTGGTTCCAAAAAAGGCTGGAATCACAGTGATAACAAATGAGGATGGAGAGATTCTTCCAACAAGGGTGAGTAGTGGATGGAGGGTCTGCATTGACTATAGGAAGCTAAACTCATTCACCAAGAAGGATCATTTCCCCTTACCATTCATTGACCAAGTCCTTGAGAGAGTGGCAGGTCATGCCTTCTACTGTTTCTTAGATGGGTACTCAGGGTACAATCAAATTGAGGTCTCCCTAGAGGATCAAGGGAAGACTACATTCACATGTCCTTTAGGCACCTTTTCCTTCAAACATATGCCCTTTGGTTTATGCAATGCTCCTGGAACCTTCCAGCGGTGCATGATGGGAATCTTCTCAGACATGGTAGGGGATTTTCTAGAGGTCTTCATGGATGACTTCTCTATGTTTGGGGATACTTTTGAGGGATGTCTACGTAATGTAGAAAGAGTCTTGTCAAGATGTGAAGAAAAGAATCTAGTCCTAAACTGGGAAAAATTCCATTTCATGGATAAAGTGGGACTAGTTCTAGGCCATCTGGTCTCGGGTAGGGGGATTGAAGTTGATAAATCCAAGGTTGACATCATTCATCACCTTCCATCACCCAAAACTATCAAGTAAGTGAGGTCTTTCTTAGGACATGCTGGTTTCTATAGAAGATTCATCAAGGAATTTAGTTCAATCTCCTGTACCCTTTGTGCTCTGCTAGTAAAGGATGCTCCATTTGTTTGGACCGAAAGCTGTGAGGGTTCATTCTCAACCCTCAAATCCTCTCTCACCTATCCTCCCATCATGAAATCTCCAAATTGGAACCTTCCTTTCAAACTTATGTGTGATTCCAGTGACTTTTCCGTAGGATCTGTGTTAGGAAAATGTTGTGATAAAAATCCTTATGTCATTGCTTATGCAAGAAAATCCTTAAATGATGCCCAAATCAACTACACCACCACTGAAAAGGCGTTACTTGCTATTGTTTTTGCCTTAGAGAAGTTTAGGTCCTACCTCTTAGGATCACCCATCACTGTGTTCACTGACCATTCTGCACTAAAATACCTCTTCGAAAAACAAGATGCTAAGGCTAGACTGATTAGGTGGGTCCTTCTCTTACAAGAATTTGACCTCACAATCAAGGATAAAAAGGGTGTTGAAAATGTTGTGGTTGATCACCTCTCTAGGATGGAATTCTAAGACAACTCAAATCACCTTTTTGTGTCTGATTCATTTCCTGATGAACACCTATACTCGGTGAGTGACTGCCCTTGGTATGCCTACATAGCCAATTTCTTAGTTACAGGAGTCATTCCAAAATTCTTAGGGACTCAAGCTCGAAGGAAATTCCTTTCTGATGTTAGACACTATGTGTTTGATGATCCATACCTCTATAAGTTATGCCCTGACCAAGTCATTAGGAGGTGTGTCCCAGAATCTGAACAAGAGTGCATCCTTAAATTCTATCATAGTGAGGCGTGTGGAGGTCACTTTTCCTCTAAGAAAACATCTGCTAAGATTCTTCAATGTGGTCTCTTCTGGCCCACCCTCTCAAGGGACTCTTACACATTTTTTCAAAGTTTTCCTAGGTGTCAACAAGTAGGGTCCATCACAAAAAGGAATCAAATTCCACTCACTCCCATCTTAGAGGTTGAAATATTTGATTGTTGGGGAATTGATTTCATGGGTCCCTTCCCAAACTCTAGGGGATACCTCTACATACTCTTAGCTGTTGATTATGTCTCAAAATGGGTTGAGGTCATTCCCACTAAGTCCAACGATCATCAAGTTGTGATTCGATTTCTAAAAGAGAAAATATTTTCTCAATTTGGAATTCCTAGGGCTATAATCAGTGATCAAGGAACCCATTTCTGCAATCGTCCATTCTCATCACTCATGGAAAAATATGTAATTTCTCACAAAGTGTCCACTGCTTACCACCCACAGAACAATGGTCAAGCTGAGTTATCCAATTGTGAAATCAAACAAATTCTTGAGAAAAATTTCAATCCTTCTAGGAAATATTAGTCCGAGAAACTATTGGATGCTCTTTGGGTATATCGTACAACATTCAAAACCATCCTAGGAATGTCACCATATAGGTTGGTTTATGGAAAATCATGCCATTTACCTGTTGAAATTGAGCATAAGGCCTTTTGGGCAATTAAGAAAATGGATTATGACCTCTCATTGGCCGGAAAAAAAAGGAAATTAGATCTCAATGAACTGTAGTAATTAAGGATGGAGGCTTATGAAAATTCAAGGATCAATAAAGCTAGAGTTCAAGCCTACCAATCTAGGAATATCAAGGTCAAACATTTTGAACCGGGAAAACTTGTGCTCTTGTATAGTTCAAAACTTCATTTACACCCGGGAAAGTTAAGGTCTAGATAGTCAGGTCCTTTCATAGTGCATCATGTATTCCCCCATGGGGCAGTAGAGATTCAATATCCCACAAGTGGTTATATTTTCAAGGTCAATGGTCAAAGGTTAAAACCATTCATTGAATCATTCAATAAACAGAAAATAGAGGTTGAGTTAACTGAGCCAACCTATGAACAAGGAAAAAATTGATAGATTTAGGGTCCATGTCAGGCTAACGACGTTAAACAAAGCGCTTCATGGGAGGCAACCCATGGTTTTCAAGTTTCCTATCATTTTGTTGTTTTAATAAACTTTATATTTTAAATAGGATTAATTAATCATTTTTATATTTAAAAAAATACTATTGACCTATTCTTCTATTATGAATATGGATGAGTATGAAAGGGGAGCATCGTATTAATCAGTGTCATGCGGTGTGATCCCTGAGTAATACCTTACCCAGAAAATTAAAAGAAGACAATGTATCATTAGTTTGATTTAAAAAAAACAACAGAAAAACAGGAAAAACCATAAAAATCATGATACTTGGAATTAAATAAGTCGTTGTGTTGTTTTTTTTTCTGGTTTGTTCTTCTTTTTATGGTTCAGGTACTATTTTGGGTGATACATGTTCAATCAAGGAGGTGCCTACATCCCCAAGAGATCAAAGGACTAATTTGGAGTAGCAAGAACTTCAACTTCAACCACCAGGTGATTTCATTCCATGATCCTCAGTTTCAATTTTCTTTTTGAACTTCCATTATATGACTCTACTCCTTCTAAATTTTCATTTCTTCAAACACTGGGGACAGTGTTATTTTAATTTGAGGGGGAGATAAAATAAAAAATGATTTCGTGTCAAAAAATTTTTTGAATGATTTGAAAAATAAAAATGTGTAAATGGAAGGAAAAATTACTTTAACTTTGAACATGGTAATACACATTGCACACTTTGAAACTGAATATCAAATAATTTAGCATGCCCTGATTCTGATTTTAATCCTTGTATAATTTCATGAGCATAGATTTTGGAAAGTGTGGTCGTCCAATGTGATATTTCATTGTTTATATTTTTATCCAAATAAAAAAAGATCACAATGCACGTCCTTTGGATAGTGGGGCATTAGTTTGAGTTCATGGGGTCCCCTAAATAAATAGCATAGGTTTGGTGATCATTTTAGTTTAATATGAGTATTCAAAAAAAATTGCACGTAGAGCAATGAAATGACCTAATGCGTGGCTTTCGGCACTTGGGGATCGTGACTCCATAGTTGTCTGGCCCAGAGTTGGTAATTTTATCTCTATTTTTGGTAATTTGAATTTGTTTTTTACTAAGTTAACTCGATATGATGCCCGATTATGTGGTCTTCACTTGGTGCCCTAAGGTCTTTGAGCCTGGGAGTCATCGGCAAAGTCTCGCTACATGGGTTGACTCTTTTGAGTGCAATTTCAATTACCATGGAAAAATTGCAAAAAAAAAACAAAAAAAAATTATACAAAAAAAAATGAATACTCATATTAATATTGAAATGTGATTCCACCTAGCGCTTCCGTAATTTCCCCCTTAAATAAAGATGAACCTCCATGTCTATTGTGATGCACAACACATCCTCATACTTAATTGATATTGGATGAAATATGGCAATGAATTTGAACAAAGGAATGGGATTGGGATTGGGATCTGCTTATGAAACTATATTGTATTAAAATATTTTGATGGGTTTCATGATTGTTTGGTATATGGGTTTCTGGTGATCATTGTGTATTAAAATTTTTTTGGAAAAGGGAATTTGAATTTCGTATTGTTGAGACATATTTTGCTTGGGACTAGCAAAACTCAAGTTGGGGGGTATGATTATCCACTAAATGAGGCTAATATTCATTGTTAATATATATAATATTCATGTTATTTATTATTCATAAACACCATTTTAGTGCATTTTACACTTTGAACATCATTTCACATTATGATTGTAATACCTTCTTAAAATGCACTATTATGTGGTACATTTTTTAACATCATTTAAAGTACCCAATGATTCATCTGATTGTAAGGAATCTAATTATACATATTTTAATTTTATATTTTTGTAAATTTATCTACACTTAAGTATGAACATGTTTGATTCAGTTATCAATGGAGAATTCATGGAGGATGATGGAGATATCTGGCAATGAAAGGAAGCAATTCTGGAGAAGCCAGATTGGACACCAGCTCACTGATGAGACAGTGGGGCCCAAAATACAGGCCCAATGAATCCCAAATTTCGTTTTATGATAGAATAAATGTCTAGGAACTAATAACTCTTCAGTATCCAATGATAATTCGGCCTCCATGGTGTCCATTTAGGCGGTCCAAGTTAGAGATAAAATTATGGGCCAGATTCTGCGGCCCAGAACAACAGCCTACCAATTAAACCATATCTCGAAAACCATAACTCCTTTTGGGATGAAATTTTACAGGATGTTAGGGGACATCCGGAGATTAATTTACGTATTCTATGGCTTACTCATATTCAGCCATATAGAAGGTGTTTCAAGCGCGTCTGTTCGGTAAATGAAAGCTGGATTCTTTTTCGGGTCAAGGGTGGAAAGTCTTCTTTCCACAAACTTTCCACCACCCTAGACCTACCATACTCAAGTGGGATGACTTGTACTGTAGGAGGCTCGACCCAAGGGCTCAAAAATTCCTATTTAAGGCAGTGGTGTTTGAGTATTTGAGAATCTTTGAGCTTTATTTCATTGTAATGTTATGCTGCGGTTTTGTTGTCTCAAATTTATCTTCCACATGTAAGTTGTTTTAAATCATCCTTGTTTCTTAATAAAAGTTCTTCTTCTCTTATTATTTTTTTCTTCTCCTTATCACTTTGATACCGTTGGTTCAAGTTTTTAACTTTTTCATACGAAACCTTGTGAGATTATCACACAACGGTGGAGTTATTGTTATTTTATTGCGTTTTTTTTACTTTTCCATTTCCTCCCTCATGAGTCTACTTTCCGCTTCCATTGAAACCATGAGATCAATGGAGGGCTAACCCACTTATGGGTTGATCCAAGGGAGTAGCAAGTGGATGTATTGGATGTTATTTATCACCTCATTAATGTATAATCACTTCTTTAATTGAGATTTTTATTTGATGATTTTTAAACTCCATCGTCCTTGTTGAATTTAAGGCCACACACTTCAAGTGCTAATACGAACCTTTACCTTGAAGTGCTCAAAACTTTGATCCTTCAAGTGTATAGGTGATTAGTATTAAAGGGTGTAGGAATTAAACCAGTAAGTGATTATGTTGTTTTATCTCCTTAAATGAACCCATCTCAAATATAAGAAATTGAAATCATTAAAAAGTAAATACGTCCAATCCACCCCGAGCGATAACCTAGGATCAACTCATTCTTTTAAATTGAATTCACTTAAATCTATTAGATGTCTTTAAAACCCATAAAAAATCAATCCAAGTTGTCCACTTCATATCCTAAAATAGTCCATATAATGTATGTGTCTATAGGTTTCTTCTTAGGTCTCTGTGGATTCGATAACCCAAGCTAAACTACAAGGATCGTCTTACCTTCTTCTCTTGGGTAAATTTGAGCGAGAATCAACACCCAAAATTTTCATGGAAGTGGATGTATCAAGACCTCAAAACTAAAAAACTAGGTTTATCTAGTTATAGGGTTTTAATAGTGCTTACTAAAAGCACTGTTAAAAACCCCCTTTCTCAGAGCTAGAAAAAATCACTATTAAAGGGGGTCTTTAACAGTGATAAAAAAAGAGGTGTTAAAGAGGGACCTTTATCAGCGCTTCTAAAAAAGCGCTGATAAAATGGGGTCTTTATCAGTGATTCTAAAAAAACATTGATAAAAGGGTGGTATTTATCAATTATTTTTTTAAAGTTTTGATAAAGACCCCCCCCCCCCATCAGTGCTTCTTGACTAGCACTGATAAAGGGTATATTTCAAAAAAAATCATTAACGAACACACGCAGCAGAAGTTATGGCCATTTGGAAAAAAATTGGGACTTTTTGGCCTTAATAGAGGTGATAGAGGATTATTGTGGGTCACTGAGGTGTAGATATCATTGCAAGATTCGATTTTATATGTGGTAGAGACAAAAAAAGGACACCCGATTCAGAAGTTATAGTTGTTTGAAAGGTCGTCGAATGTGAAAAAACCCATAAAACCCCTAAAAACCCTGAAAATATCATAACTTTAGATTTGGGAGTCTATTTCAGCTCCAAAACTAGTCAAATTGAAGCTTATGAAACAATATAAAATTACATGATATTTAAATCATGTGATAATCAATGGAATAAAATATATTATAGTTTCAAAAAAGTCATAAATCAAACTTGAACTTCAAACGGCTATAAATTTTGATCCGAGTGTCTTTTTGGACTCTACCATATATCAAATCGAATTATGTGGTGAGATCTATTCCTGAGAGGGTCTTATACTAAGTTCTATGAGATTTTTTTGGTTTTTCAACCCCAAAAAGGCCCAAAAGGCCTCCAAAACTGAGTTTTTTATCATCGGCCCCAGTTTCTTAAAATTCAAACGGCTATAACTTTTGATTTTGGTGTCTGTTTGGCCTATACCACATATTATATTGAAGATCATTTCATGATATTTTATTTTTTTGGTTTTAGAGATGAAACATACTCTTGGATTAGAAGTTATGTTTGTTTCATTGTTTTTAGGGGTTTTATGGTTTTCAACGTTTCTTAACATTTTTATGTGTTTTAAGAGATTTTAGAGTTAATATCCATTTTAAAAAATATGCATAAATAAATATGTATTTTAAAATATATATTAATATATATATATGGATAACAAAATATAATGAAATATATATAGATATATAGATATATCATAAAATGTAAAACAAAATAGTATAGGGGAGTGGAAAAGGCACTGGTGTATAAGTTGGAGGTATCGAGTTTGAAAATTGTTGTAGGAAGGGGCGCGCACTGGGGGTGGGATTATCTAAAGTGCTGATAAAGGGGTAGGGAAGCACTGATAAATGGGGGAGTGCTGATAAAGGGGCGGGGGGCAGCGTTGATAGGGGTGGGGTGTGAAAAAAAATTATACCCTTTATCAGTTGGGCCTTTATCATCGCTTTTTTAACACTGATAAAGGCATCCTTTAATAGTACTAAAAATAGCACTGATAAAGGTGGCCTTTATCAGTGCTTTTTACGAGTGCTATTAAAACCAACCCTTTAACATCACTTACATTATCATCGATAATAATTCCCTTTTACTAGCGATGTTAAAGGACTGATTTTCATTAGTACCTCATGTTGATGATGTGTGCATTGAGGTGGGTGAGGAGTTCATATGACATCATCTAGTGGTGTTTGATACCTGGACTGATATATGTTCATCATGTTTTCATTTGGGACACCTACTGTAACACCCCAGGTAAATAAAGAATATGACATTTTTATATTTATCCATATTTGTGAATAAAATATTAATATTACTTTAAAGGGTTTCTATGTTCAATAGCGTACCCGATACGCAACAAAGAGTTTCATTGAAATCTTACGTTGCACACTAGTAATAAAATAATATTATTTTAAATGGTAGTTAACACATAGCCATTGTATTGGCGGAAAAGGATAGAAATAACTAAAATATGATTATATATGTTTTTTAAATGTTTTTACTTTTATCTAATAAAAGATAAAGGCTTAAAATACAGAAAGAATTCAATTTTAGGCATATATGCCCTAATTTTCACTAAAGGTTCACTTATCGCCTTTTGATGGCGAACCATCATTAAATATAGTTTTGTTCACTCTTATACATTATATTGGACCAAATAAAACTTTTCTTTAGAATTGGGACATCAAAATTTACTTTGTGTAAATTTTTGGTATCTTTGGGATAAAGTTCATTTTTTTAATGAATAGTGTAAAATGTTGTATTTTAATTCAAAACCACTTTTTAATCTAATTTATTTATATGATTAGATTATATTTTGAATTGGTTTTAAAGTGAAATTAGAAAATATTTTTACCATTAAATCCAATAGTGGTCGTTGGAATTAATTTCACATTGAAATCGGACTTAAACTAGTGTCAATCTTTTGATACTTATTGTTTCATAAAAACACGCTATTTGCTCTGACAGCAGGAATTAATTATTAAATTAATTAATGCAACTTATATGTTTTGAATTTTGTAAAATGGACTTCATTTTTGAATTCGGAATATCAAATATAGCTTAGGGTGAAGTTTTGGTATTTTTCTGAAAAACTTCAATTTTTTGATGAATAGTGAAACCACTAAGTGGTACTTAAAAAACTGATTTTTCGTTTAAATGAAATTTTACCACCTCTGTGTTTTGAATTTCAAAAATCTGACATACATGGTTGTCATTAAGAAGTCAAATGTGGTTCAATGAGATTAAAATAATTTTTTGGTGAATAGTAACTTATTAAGTTTTTAATCGCGATTAGAGGTAATTAGTGTAATTTAAGGTAAAAATAATGTTGTAATAATATGAAATGAACTTGACACATGTCCAAACCTTATTTTATATGTCATTTCCGACCAAGAAAATCCATGGGTCAACTTGGGGACCCCATGGAGCCACTTTAGTTGGAAAATGACATTAATACCTTTTTATTTAATGTTAAAATAAAAATGACACAAACATGAGTTGTTTTACTAAAATAATTTTTACATGGGGTTATACTAGTCATATTTTTGAATATAAATATTAATTAGAAAGATAAAAAGATTTAATACATCATGATATTTGTTTTATAATTTTTAGAAATTAAATAAATTAAATTATTTATGACATATTGATGATGCAGCGATGACCTCATTATTTAACGATTTAAATAAAATGGAAAGATAATGTAATATCTAAGACCTAAACATGTCCAAAACCTATTGGATGTGTGGATTTAGAATCCTTATCAACTTATACTCTAAAAGAATCAATGTGGGACCATTAATATCCGAAAAACATTCTAAAATAATGTAACATTTCCTTACTTTCCAAGAGTGCCCCTCCTCTCCTCTTATAAAAGGCCCCCACCTCTACCACCTTACCCACACTTCCAAAGCCTTTGGCTCGGCCAAACCCTGCCCATTTTGTCTCTCAACATCCCTATATTACTCCTTGAATCCTCACTTTGGTCATAAGTCTTCCCAAGGAAGCCTTTGAGCTCAAACCAAACAGAGTTACCCGATTTTAAGGTAATGTCTTCACTTGATTCCTTTTGTTTTATTTTGCTTCTCCAACCCCCTAAACTCTTTTTATTCATTTCTTTTGTAAAAAATACAGTATATTCCATATACTAGGATGTTTTTATAAGAAGTATTCGAGCTACACTTACACAAACCTACATCTAATGGTTAAAGAACATACTGTTTCTGTGGATGGCGAATTTTTGCCTCACGAAACGATGATTGTTCAACATTCTTCTAACACCATCAAAGGTGGCCATTAAGATGACACTATATTTATATATGATATATAATATGTTTATGTTTTACTTAATCTTCTGTATTTTTCATTTATGGCATACCTTTATGGTTTCCATTATGGGTAAACGCGATATCTTCATTTAAGGAAGTGCGGACTATCGCCCCCTCAAAGTGATTTGATTCGTTAATACCATATGTGGTATGTATAAAGGATATATCTAATGATATTATATATGATACCATACTGGAATTAAAATACCATTATGTATCATTATGTTTTAATTCCATTAAATATGAAATAGAAATGGAAGTAGCGTTCATGCGTACGTACGGCTTACCATCTCCATGAACGGTACATTTCATTTCTTATCTCAAAATGTTATGTACTATTATAAGTACATATATATAATGGATATATATGTAATATATTACATCTAAATGATGGATATCATTCTGGAATTATAACATATATATACATCTCTCATTTTGTTTTAATTCCATTAATATGACAAAAAAATGAAAGTAGCGTTCATGCGTACGTACGGCCTACCGTCTCCATGAACGGTGCTTTTAATTTTTATCTCCAAATGATATGGAATAGTATAAAATGAATATATACTGGATATATATGATATTTAAAACATAAATACTATTCTGTATATTATGTACCTATAACTACATGGAAAATTATTTTCCAACAAGTTCAATTTTTTACTCATGTACCAAACATCGACAAAAACGTCTGATATGAACTCATATTATTAACCAATTATTATAACATTAAAATATGTGATATGAACTGAATAATAATCTTTATAGTAGTTCCTTAAGAAATTATAAATTGACCAAAGTTTATTATTCAGGAATATAAAGAAACGAACAAGACAAGTTGGACTTGAGGTAAGGGATCCTACCCCTCTCTTTCTTTTTAAGTACACTCTTTTATGTCATTCCTTTTAATCTCATCTTTCCTATTATTGGGATGTTCTTTTATATTACTCCTACTGTAATTTTTATGTTCATATGATGAGAGACCCTATTTTATCTCATAAATCCATTTTTTTTAAAGCTTTAAGTGGCGCCGTTAGGCTGCCGAGTTTTCGTAAGGGATTTTTCATCTCACATTATTTCCGTGGCATTTATGCTACATTTGCCACTATTTCCTTTGAGTGGTGTATGTACTTCCCATTATTATACACTTTGTGTAGTATAATTTCATTTATGGGTATTTACATCTTCATTGTATGACCCTTCTTCCATGGGGTGTACTTTTCGAAGGTTACCCAACTCGGTAAGGGGACCTTTCACCCTCCTCTTTTTAAAAGACTTCTTTTGTTATGTATTTTAATTCACATACTATTATGTTGGGATATGTTCTTATATATCCTTATTTATGTAAATTTTATTTCCAATTTATGAGAGACCCTTTATCTCTCTCATCAACCCTTTTTGTAAAATTTTATGTGACGCCGTTAGGCTGTCGAATTTTACCAAGGGAACTTCTTAACCCAATTTTGATTTCTTTGGGTTCAACATGTAGTTATTGAATATTTCATCCTTTGAATATGTGTGAATGAACTTTGATTGTTTTAAACTTAATATCCACTTATATTGGGTGTATTTATATTTTTCACACATAATTATGAGATTGATTTATCCTTAATTTAAGGATACCTTCTTTATAATGGATTTCATCTCATTTTACATTTTGAGACTTCATTGTTGTTATGCACCAATTCACTCTTATATGGTGTGTATACTATCCTTTGACATATTATATCATGAATCCCTTTATTCTCATGATATTATAAAGTTCGGATTAAATGTTATTCCGTAATTATTTGTATTCAAGAGTCTCTCATTTTGTTAAAAAGTCTTTAACAAAAATACCGTTTTAAATGTTTTAAAGATTCATTATTCTAAATATTTATTTTTAATTTCCATGTTTTCAAAATTGTTTTCAGTAGTTATTTATATGGAAATTAATGTATTAAAATTATAATTCTATTAAAAGATTCAAAGTGGTATGGTACACTTTGATTCAAAAATCTCTTTTAAATGGTTTTTGAAAGTAGATTGATTAATTCAATATCTTGGAATTACTTATTGTGATTGAAAATGAAATGTTGTTATTGAAATGCTTATATTTTCAATATTTTATGTGTAATGATGGTACTTGGACATTTTACGGGTGGTTACGTGATAAACCATATGATGGGTGGTGCTGTGAATACCAGGACGGGTGGTTACGTTATAACCTCCAATGCATTGGGTATGGAAGTCGTCCGTATGGCTATTCCATTAAGTATGTATGGAAGTCGGCCGTATGGATATTCCATTAAGTATGTGTGGAAGTTGTCTGTATGGATATTCCATTAAGTATGTGTGGAAGTCGACCGTATGGTTATTCCACTTAAGTATGTTTATGTCCCAAGTTACCTTTATATGTTATGTGATCTTTATATGGGTTTTATGGTAATATTTTGGTTACAGAAGGGTAAGTAATGAACTTTTATTCCGTGAAGAGTTTTTACTACTTCGAAAAGGTGAAAAGTATTACTTTGATAAGGTATACATGGTTTACTTGTTGTTTTGAAAAACTAACAGTTTTCATTCTTTGTGTATCCCTTACTGAGCTTTTTATGCTCATCCCAAGTTTTTGAAATGTTTTTCACAGGACTTAACGTGGAATAGGGTCAAGGATGAAATCAAGGGAAATTCATGCTACCTAAAACATGGAACTAGACATGTTTCTTTTTAAGAGTTTTTATTTTATGGAAATTTAGTAGAAGTGACTACTTTATAATCTTTTGAGATGTAATAGTTATGTCCTAATTCTCTAAAACTCTAAACCTGAAAAGATCCTCATTGTGTAATCTTGTAATAACTCAAGATTAAGTAAGGTTTAAGGTCGGGGCCCTATATTTGGTATCAGAGGTCAGTTTAGATAACTTTAGAGGTTAGGTTATTCTCTAAGCATAAGTGAAATTACCATAATTGTTAGGATTTCAGAAAGAGTCCTAGTTTTAGATAAAGTGAATGAGTAAGTATATCTTAGTGTTTACCTTCCTCATTAGTAAATTATGGTTTTGTTGATATACTCACACTGACATTTCTGTTTTTAGTGAATGGATGGATCTAGCAGGCACCAAAGAGACAACAGGTTTGAAGGAAACTGTTGTGGTTCTCTGATTAAGATACTAGATAAAATGGGGGATTCAATGAGGAAACTTGTGGTTGTTCTAAACCAACTATCAAGGAGTCATGATCAACCACTTGAGCCTTGGTATGTTCTGTAATGCATCATGTACGAGATGACCAATCGATGTGGAAGTTCAGGTAATAATTATAAAGGTAACCATTAGGGTTTATATGATCCTTACTTTTGAGGTAATTATGGGTTATTATATGTTATGATGGAAAATGAAAGGCATGAGGTAAACTTGAGGTTAAAATATGTTATGATTATTTTTGAAGATTTTATCTCGTTTTGGGGAATGTTTTATGAATTATATAGTTTTGGAAAAAGGACAAAACACAGACCGTGTGACAACCCGTCGCATCGGACAAAGCTGCGGGAATCGAACCCACAACCAAAGTGCAACTGGTATTTATCGCCTACCACTGGACTACGTGAAGTCCCTGGTTAGTTTGACTGATTCTTTTTAGTTAGATGATTTTATGAATTAAGAGTAAGTTTATTTTTGGTTATCTATGGAAATTTATTAACCTATCATGGAGGATATGTGATTAGGTTAATTACTTTTCAATACGAGACTTTAGGAGCAACTGATGTTGTTTGGAGATAAATGTTACGATTTAACTTGGAAGACTATGTGACTAAATCCTTCAAATATTTGGGTTTCAATATTATATTGGTTTACTTTGAAGAAATTTATGGAAAAATTGTTTATCGAATGGTCCTCGTTGAACTTTGGGTTTTTTTGGACAAATTTTGGAGATTAAGAATAGATTTTCTTTTTATAAAGGGTTATCCTTTTCTGGATTATCTGATCTTGTACTAACCTTTTTGTTTTTGGTTTTGGTTAAAGTCTAAAGACATGGGAAGTATATAGTTCTCTTTTTTGGATTAGTTGATTCTCTAGAAGTTGATTATAGTACTCTTAATGTGAACAAGTCTTCCTAAATACTCGTCTTTTGGAGAAAATATGAGTTTGTGTAAGAAATCTAGTAAAATTTGAAAGTCAACATGATAAGTGATTATGTTTCCTTATTAATAAATTCCCCAATAAAAAGTAACTTAAAACAAAAATGTTTTCTATTAACTTTTCCTACTGGGGAAATTAATACTGTATAACCCATCACAAGTTTGTGATTTTCTTATGGTTAACTTTCTCCGATACATGTTTACTATCACTCTCTATCAGAACATGACCCTTTGTTTTTTCTTCCATATCCATATTTTGCTACTTGGAATCATAGTATGGGTTAACTCGGGTGACCTCTGTACTTATCTCCCTCTATTTTAAAGTGATTGTTTTACCGACTCTTGTTCCGATGTGGGACTTTTAAGGATGTTTCCGAGCCCAATTTTAAAATTGCGAGGACGCAATTCCCAAAAGGGAGGAAGGATGTAACACCCCAGGTAAATAAAGAATATGACATTTTTATATTTATCCATATTTGTGAATAAAATATTAATATTACTTTAAAGGGTTTCTATGTTTGATAGCGTACCCGATACGCAACAAAGAGTTTCATTGAAATCTTACGTTGCACACTAGTAATAAAATAATATTATTTTAAATGGTAGTTAACACATAGCCGTTGTATTGGAGGGAAAGGATAGAAATAACTAAAATATGATTATATACATTTTTTAAATGTTTTTACTTTTATTTAATAAAATATAAAGGCTTAAAATACGGAAAGAATTCAATTTTAGGCATATATGCCCTAATTTTCACTAAAGGTTCACTTATCGCCTTTTGATGGAGAACCGTCATTAAATATAGTTTTGTTCACTCTTATACATTCTATTGGACCAAATAAAACTTTTCTTTAGAATTGGGACATCAAAATTTACTTTGTGTAAATTTTTGGTATCTTTCGGATAAAGTTCATTTTTTTAATGAATAGTGTAAAATGTTGTATTTTAATTCAAAACCTCTTTTTAGTCTAATTTATTTATATGATTAGATTATCTTTTTAATTGGTTTTAAAGTTAAATTAGAAAATATTTTTACCATTAAATCCAATAGTGGTTGTTGGAATTAATTTCACTTTGAAATCGGACTTAAACTAGTGTCAATCTTTTGATACTTATTGTTTCATAAAAACACGCTATTTGCTCTGACAGTGGGAATTAATTATTAAATTAATTAATGCAACTTACATGTTTTGAATTTTTTAAAATTGACTTCATTTTTGAATTCGGAATATCAAATATATCTTAGGGTAAAGTTTTGGTATTTTTCGGAAAAACTTCAATTTTTGATGAATAGTGAAACCACTAAGTGGTACTGAAAAAACTGATTTTTCGTTTAAATAAAATTTTACCACCTCTGTGTTTTGAATTTAAAAAATACGACATAAATGGTTGTCATTAATAAGTAAAATGTGGTTCAATGAGATTAATATAATTTTTTGGTGAATAGTAACTTATTAAGTTTTTAATCGCGATTAGAGGTAATTAGTGTAATTTAAGGTAAAAATAATGTTGTAATAATATGAAATGAACTTGACACATGTCCTACCCTTATTGTATGTGTCATTTCCGAACAATAAAATCCATGGGTCAACTTGGGGACCCCATGGAGCCACTTTAGTTGGAAAATGACATTAATACCTTTTTATTTAATGTTAAAATAAAAATGACACAAACATGAGTTGTTTTACTAAAATAATTTTTACATGGGTTTATAATAGTCAGATTTTTGACTATAAATATTCATTAGAAAGCTAAAAATATTTCCTACATCATGATATTGTTTTTATAATTTTTAGAAATTAAATAAATTAAATTATTTATGACATCATGATGATGCAGCGATGACCTCATTATTTATCGATTTAAATAAAATGGAAAGATAATGTAATATCTAAGACCTACACATGTCCAAAACCTATTGGATGGGTGGATTTAGAACCCTTATCACCTTATCCTAGAAACACATCAATGTTGGACCATTAATATCCGAAACACATTCTAAAATAATGTAGCATTTCCTTACTTTCCAAGAGTGCCCCTCCTCTCCTCTTATAAAAGGCCCCCACCTCTACCACCTTACCCACACTTCCAAAGACTTTGGCTCAGCCAACCCCTGCCCATTTTGTCTCTACACATCCCTCTATTACTCCTTGAATCCTCACTTTGGGCAGAAGTATTCTCAAGGAAGCCTTTGAGCTCAAACCAAACAGAGTTACCCGATTTTACGGTAATGTCTTCACTTGATTCCTTTTGTTTTATTTTGCTTCTCCAACCCCCTAAACTCTTTTTATTAATCTATTTTGTAACAAATCCAGTATCTTCTATATACTATGATGTTGTTATAAGAAGTATTCGAGTTACACTTACACAAACCTACATCTAATGGTTAAAGAACATACTGTTTATGTGGATGGCGAATTTCTGCCTCACGAAACGATGATTGTTCAACATTCTTCTAACACCTTCAAAGGTGGACATTAAGATGACACTATATTTATATATGATATATAATATTTTTATGTTTTACTTAATTTTCTGTATTTTTCATTTATGGCATACCTTTATGGTTTCCATTATGGGTAAACGCGATATCTTCATTTAAGGAAGTGCGGACTACTGCCCCCTCAAAGTGATTTGATTCATTAATACCATATGTGGTACGTATAAAGGATATATTTAATGATATTATATATGATATCATACTGGAATTAAAATACTATTATGTATCATTATGTTTTAATTCCATTAAATATGAAATAGAAATGGAAGTAGCGTTCATGCGTACGTACGGCTTACCGTCTCCATGAACGGTACATTTCATTTCTTATCTCAAAATATTATGTACTATTATAAGTATATATATATACTGGATATATATGTAATATATTACATCTAAATTATGTATATCATTCTGGAATTATAACATATATATACATCTCTCATTTTGTTTTAATTCCATTAATATGACAAAAAAATGAAAGTAGCATTCATGCGTACGTACGGCATACCGTCTCCATGAATGGTGCTTTTAATTTTTATCTCCAAATGATATGGAATAGTATAAAATGAATATATACTGGATATATATGATATTTAAATCATCAATACTATTCTTTATATTATGTACCTATAACTACATGGAAAATTATTTTCCAACAAGTCCAATTTTTGACTCATGTACCAAACATCAACAAAAACGTCTGATATGAACTCATATTATTAACAAATTATTATAACATTAAAATATGTGATATGAACTGAATAATAATCTTTATAGGAGGTCCTTAAGCAATTATAAATTGACCAAAGTTTATTATTCAGGAATATAACGAAATGAACAAGACAAGTTGGACTTGAGGTAAGGGATCCTACCCCTCTCTTTCTTTTTAAGTACACTCTTTTATGTCATTCCTTTTAAGCTCATCTTTCCTATGATTGGGATGTTATTTTATATTACTCATACTGTAATTTTTATTTTCATATGATGATAGACCCTATTTGATCTCATAAATCCATTTATTTTTTTGAAAGCTTTAAGTGGCGTCGTTAGGCTGCCGAGTTTTCGTAAGGGATTTTTCATCTCACATTATTTCCGTGACATTTATGCTAAATTTGCCACTATTTCCTTTGAGTGGTGTATGTACTGCCCATTATTTTACACTTTGTGTAGTATAATTTCATTTATTTGTATTTACATCTTCATTGTATGACCCTTCTTCCATGGGGTGTACTTTTCGAAAGTTACCCAACTCGGTAAGGGGACCTTTCACCCTCCTCTTTTTAAAAGACTTCTTTTGTTATGTATTTTAATTCACATACTATTATGTTGGGATATATTATTATATATCCTTATTTATGTAAATTTTATGTCCAAGTGATGAGATACCCTTTATCTCTCTCATCAACCCTTTTTGTAAAATTTTATGTGACGCCGTTAGGCTGTCGAATTTTACCAAGGGAACTTCTTAACCCAATTTCGATTTCTTTGGGTTCAACATGTAGTTATTGAATATTTCATCCTTTGAATATGTGTGAATGACCTTTGATTGTTTAACACTTAATATCCACTTATATTGGGTGTATTTGTATTTGTCACACATAATTATGAGATTGATTTATCCTTAATTTAAGGATACCTTCTTTATAATGGATTTCATATCATTTTACATTTTGAGACTTCATTGTTGTTATGCACCAATTCACACTTATATGGTGTGTATACTATCCTTTGACATATTATATCCTGAATCCCTTTATTCTCATGATATTATAAAGTTCGGATTAAATGTTATTCCGTAATTATTTGTATTCAAGTGTCTCTCATTTTGTTAAAAACTCTTTAACAAAAATACCGTTTTAAATGTTTTAAAGATTCATTATTCTAAATATTTATCTTTAATGTCCATGTTTTCAAAATGGTTTTCAGTAGTTATTTATATGGACATTAATGTATTAAAATTATAATTCTATTAAAATCTTCAAAGTGGTATGGGACACTTTGATTCAAAAATCTCTTTTAAATGGATTTTGAAAGTAGATTGATTAATTCAATATCTTGGAATTACTTATTGTGATTGAAAATGAAATGTTGTTATTAAAATGTTTATATTTTCAATATTTTATGTGTAATGATGGTACTTGGACATTTTACGGGTGGTTACGTGATAAACCATATGACAGGTGGTGTCGTGAATACCAGGATGGGTGGTTACGTTATAACCTCCAATGCATTGGGTATGGAAGTCGGCCGTATGGATATTCCATTAAGTATGTATGGAAGTCGGCCGTATGGATATTCCATTAAGTATGTGTGGAAGTCGGTCGTATGGCTATTCCATTAAGTATGTGTGGAATTCGACTGTATGGTTATTCCACTTAAGTATGTTTATGTCCCAAGTTACCTTTATATGTTATGTGATCTTTATATGAGTTTTATGGTAATATTTTGGTTACAGAAGGGTAAGTAATGAACTTTTATTCAGTGAATAGTTTTTACTACTTCGAAAAGGTGAAAAGTATTACTTTGATAAAGTTTACATGGTTTACTTGTTGTTTTCAAAAACTAATAGTTTTCATTCTTTGTGTATCCCTTACTGAGCTTTTTATGCTCATCCCAAGTTTTTGAAATGTTTTTCAGAGGACTTAACGTGGAATAGGGTCAAGGATGGGATCAAGGGAAAGTCATGCTACCTAAAACATAGAACTAGACATGTTTCTTTTTAAGAGTTTTTATTTTATGGAAATTTAGTAGAAGTGACTACTTTGTAATCTTTTGAGATGTAATAGTTATGTCCTAATTCTCTAAAACTCTAAACCTGAAAAGATCATCAATGTGTAATCTTGTAATAACTCAAGATTAAGTAAGGTTTAAGGTCTTGGCCTTATACCTACAACAGAATTTCTGACTACATTCGTAAGGGAAGCCTCTCACCCTAGTTTTTAGCAGTACGAAAAATGATCTATGTGAGGGACACTCTATTGGTATATCAAGTAAAAAAGGTTTCATAATGGGTGATTCTCTTCATGAGGAGGTGAGGTTTCTACAACTAGACCTAAAGGTTTCTAACTTT
Source organism: Viscum album (assembly GCA_963277665.1). Classification (NCBI taxonomy): domain Eukaryota; kingdom Viridiplantae; phylum Streptophyta; class Magnoliopsida; order Santalales; family Viscaceae; genus Viscum; species Viscum album. The sequence continues at coordinate 1,731,322,489 of OY728127.1, forward strand.
TTTTCTAGTTTGAGGCATGACTTAGAATGCATCAAACAGAGTGTGTCAGTTATGAGAGAGATAGGGTTGTGCTCCACCACCACTGGTTTACTTATGCTCAAAATATGTCTTATGGGGGATGTAAAGGGAATGAGTTTACTTTTTTTATTGTCCGGGTACTATTTCATATAGAAAAATTTTGGGAAATTATAATCCCACTAAATCAGTTTGGATTCCATCGATCGAGCTGGATGCAAGAGTTACTCCAATGCAGGTGACTTTGGACCAGTGGGATCCCCTACCTCAATCCAACTCTATAACTATTTCAAATCCTTATATGAATCTTTAATAGGTAATTCTGACCCAGAAGGGTGGAAGATAGTTATCCCCAAGTGGAAAAGGAATTTTTATAGTTCCAAGACCTAGGAAGATCCAGTGATGAGTTATAAAGAAATAGATTCCCTATCTATTTTAGATGGTGAGTGGGATATTTTTTTAGTAGAAAATCATATGGAATTCATGGTAGAGGACTTCACATCCTAAGGAGGAGGAAGGGGTGGAAGGGAACTCAGGACTCATGGAGTTGCATTATGAATAAGGGAAATAAATATAAAGGGAATAAGAATTATTCCCAATTACCTAAACCCATAGAGAGAATATATTCCAAAAATATTAGGTCCAAGGCACTAGAATTCATACACACTACACATTTCCAGGTGAGTACAAAGTGTCTGATTTTGTAAAGTGAAAATAAAATAGCCAAGTGTAGTAATTATAAGAAACAATAGCAGGTTGATGATAAGATGGAAGCATTAGTTCAGGTATAAGGAAGATTCAGGGTTATGGGATATTATAATAGGGATTTCATCCCCAAAATGGTTAATCTCACTAATAATAGCTTATTACCTCAAATATTGGTACTTTCTAATGATTTGAAGTGGGTGTCAAGGAAGGAATAAGCATAAAAATAAAAAAGTTTGGATTTTATTATACACTCTAAGGAGGAAATACTGGAGGATGCTTTTGAGATTAATGCTTCATGGGATTTTGTTAATAGGATAATTGAGAGAATGATTGAATATTATAATAATGAGGATTATAGGGTGTGGATAAACAAACAAGAACACATTTTGACACAAGGATTCAATGAAAGGAAGACCACCCTAGAGGAGTATATTCAGACTTGGGACAAGATGGCATGTCATTTTGAAGATCTTATCAAGGAAAAACTGAATATAAATATAAATTCACTTAATTAGAGATTATATAGGGAGAATGTTTCTAGTAGTATTAAACTCACCTTAAATGATTTTTTTTATCTCTTATGGTGTTTGATGAACCTATGTTCTAGTCTTGTGAGGTTTCCCACTTTTTCTAAAAAAGGTGATTTTTAAAAATTTAAAAAAAAACTAATTTTCAGTCAGTCAACAAGTGATCCTCCTAGCTCCAAATGAATTCCAACACACCAAATCTCATCATATCCTCCAATACCCAGATAGTACACTCAGTATTCCCATACATTTGGGGATGAAATGCCATGCTCATCCAAAATTGTGTCCCAAAATCCTCTTACAGACCTCTTCACAACTATTATGTGAACTGAGCATCATGCTCCAAGACAATCATTGTGTGTACCCCATGAAGCTGGATGATCTACCGCACATAAAATTTTCTCAAACTCTCAACCAAACTCTGATCCATGATGTAAAGAAAGTGTTTTGACTTGTTAAGTTAGAAAACAATCACCCAGATGGCATCATGGACTCTCATTGTCAAAATCCCCATCACAAAGTCCATAGATATGCCATCCCACATCCACTTTGGGATCTCAAGAGGTTGTATCAAACCTTCCAGAACCTAATACTCAACCTTGACCTACTGACATATGAGACACTAAGAGACAAAATCAATGACACCCCACCTCATTACATCCCACCAAAACTATTGTGGAAGGTCACTATACATATTTTCCACACCATGATGTAAATCCAAGGAATAAGTATGAAACTCCCTGATCACCAACTCCTTCAATGTAACTGAAACCACCATCCATACTTGGAAAAGGATGAGATTCTCCTTACCTTCATAAAATCATTTTTGATGAATTTACTGAGGATATCTAGTCATGTAGAACCTAGAAATCAATACCTCCAAACTAATCCCCCCCCCCACATGCTAAAGAAGTGGTGGAGTCACCACCATCAACTGAAGAAAAATTTCACCCCTCTCCTCCACCAAGGTCAATTGCAATGAAGACAACTACCGAGATTAATTCTATAATAAGAGAGAATGAGACTTCCTACTAAGGGAATATATCATCAAATTTACCTTCCTAGAATTATAGACTATCTATAAGTCATATTCCTTTATAAAACTCCAACTAATTCCCATGTCTCATGTTAAGGTCTCTTTAGGTGAAGAGATACCTGAGACTCTGGTAGTCTAAGTGAACAACAAAATGCTCACCTGGAAGACAGTGCCTCTATATATTCATATAGAAGACTATTATTTCTAACTCTAGGTCATTATTTATATAGTTCTTATCATGGGGTATCAACTACCTCAACCCATAAGTAATAAATTTTGTCCTTGATATCAACACACAAATGATCCTAACTCTAGAGGCATCATAGAACACCACATACTAAACACTATCCTCTGGTAGTCTCAAAATAGGAGCATTGGTTAGCCTCCACCTTAGCTCCTCAAATGCTCACTAACACTGTTTATTCTATAAAACATTATACCCTTTATATGTCAGTTCTTTCAAAGGGGCATCAATCCTGTATAAGTTTTCCATAAACCTCATGCAGTACCCCACCAAGACAAGGAAACTCCACGCCTCTAACACACTCTTAGGTAGTTCCCAATAAATCACTACATCAATATTCATGAGGTCTATAGTTAAAAAATGTTCATATATGAAATTCCCCAAGAATTTAACCTCACATATCCAAAACTAACACTTCAAGATCTTATCATAAAGTTGGTTCTCCCATAGTAAGTTTAGGATACTTTACATGATCCTTCTTTGATGTAGAGTAAATGAGTATGTCATTAATAAATATGAATACGAATCAGTCCAAGTATGGATGGAAAATATGGTTCATAAGATCAATAAATACAATGGGGGAATTCATCACATTTAAAGGCATCACTAAGAACTCATAGTGTCTGTAGTGACATCAAAATTCCATCATCAGAATATCATCCTTGCGAACCCTCAACTGGTGGTAGTCGGAGCTAAGATCAATCTTTAAGAACCAACTCACACCTCTCAACTGGTAAAAGAGGTTATAAATCCTCATAAATTGGTACTTATTATTTACCATTACCTGATTTAGGTGATGATAATCCACACAAATCCTCAAACTCTTATCCGTCTTTTTCACAAACAAAACTGGAGCTGCCCAAGGTGATACATTGGGTACGATAAAATCTTTCTCTCAAAGGTCCTCCAACTATACCCTCATATCTTAGAGATCTATAAGGGATATTTTATATTATATATAATATTTAATTTTGGTTCTATGGTGTAATTCGATTCATAATTCCATCTCCTGCCACAGAGGTAGTCCCAAAACATCTTTCGGAAATACGTCCATGTTGTCCTCTACTACTGAAGGAAGTCAGATGCCTAAAGAGCCCACTAAACCAAGGGTTAATATCACAAAATAATTGTTGATGGGTTATATCTTCCTCCACACAAATCCCACTTGCTCGAACATGAGATCTCAGTCACCTATAAAGGAGAATCTCATCTCATATGTCTGAAGGAATCTACTCACTTGTGATGATAATCAATCTAGGAACGCACCATAGAAAACTATTCCATAATGAAGATGATTTCATAGGGTTTCATAATGATTAACAAGAGGTCCCATGAGAAACTCTCTCCATCGAATGCTAACTTTCGCTGTTGTCTGACATGTGATATCGAATAATTAAACCTAGTTGGAACCTCTAATAAAAGATATTAGGCCAAGGTCTCAATGGGGAGATCTAGATATCACACAATGGATATGGATATGAAGGAATGACTCATGAATGTGTCTCTAAGTACTGTAGAAAGAGTAGAAAAATAATAGATCCTATATTTAATCATCTTGTGTTCAACTTGGTTATATCCCTTTATATCCTACAGCTTCCCATGACTCTTTCTGCCAACTCCCTAAGTCTAGAGTGAGACACTTTGTGGTGGTGGTGGGAGTATATCATGGTGTTTTCCTCTACTAAAACTCCTCCCTCCTCCATATCTCCACCTAATACTCTACCAAAACTACCTCCCTGGGGGCTACCCTGACTATGTCTAGGAGATTTATGATCATGGTGTTGCCTCTTCCATGGTGGTTTATCCACTACCTGCCTACCCTCCTTAACTAGTTGGATCAAAAAATCATGATCCATGTGATCTCACCCATAACAAGCATAGTATCACCCATCTTTGGGATGACCAGATCCCCTACTTGATCCTTGTGCTATAGAACCACATTCTTTAGTCTTAGAATAGGGAGGTCTCTTATGTCGCGACCCCGATGATTGACGTCTATTTGATAATGAAGATGACCCATCCCCATTATATCCACTATCATCTCTAGCCATATGAAACCCATTTGTTAGGAATATATCTATAACCAAAGTCCTCTCTAACACCCTATGATAAGTAGGAATTCATAAGGAGACTATACTAGCATGAATGTCTCTGTGGAGGCCCTACTCAAACTTTTTCTCATGGAAGAAACCAACTATCACCTTGTAGAGGGAATAATGAATGAGTCCAATGAACCTTATGGCATACTAAGTAATGGTAATATCCCCATGTTTCATCTTTAGAAGCTCCTAAATTTGCACGATTTGAAAGCATGAAGGGTAATACTTATCACAAAATAGCTGCTAGAAGTCTGAACATGAGATAATTACCTCATAATGTGTCTGGGTAATCATACTCCACCAGTGCCATGCTGCTGCATGAATAATTTTGGCCTCAATCACAACCATCTGATCATTCAGGGTCTGGAAAAACCTAAATTGCACCACTGGCTCAATCTAATCCTCCACTACCTGTGAGTTTGTCTCACCATAGAACCTCAGTAGTATTTTTCACTGGAACTCGTGAAATGTGCTAAGCATGTGTGTATAATTATCCCAACCCATTAGATCCATACGCTTCTCAAAAGGTGGATACATTGATCTCTACCCATATGGGGGAAACCCCTCATGATATGGTCCCTTGACTAAGGCCCCATCACTCAACAAATCATTATCACGATCTTGTATTTTCATCCTAACTAGTTTTCTTCACAAAGGCATCCAAAAATGTATCAAGACATACCATGGTTAGATGAGAATATATTTGGATATGACTCATGAAAAATGGTCAAAATACTCAATACTATATGATTCATGTACCATTTATTCCCTATAACTGGTTTCTTAGTATATTGATTTGACAACAAGGTAATCAGAGTCCTGGTCAATGGGTGTGTCTATTTCCACACCAACATTTGGTTCCCTGAATTGAAATATGTGCTTGAAATACTCTAACATTGTTTCCCTAAGTTCCCTACTAATCCTCACTATGTGTCCAACTCTACATCAATCTAAGGATGAACCACATTTGATACCACTCTGGCATGACCCAAACTACTTGGGCCTACCTAGTTGGTGGCAAGACAAGTGTGACACACCAAGATCACCTCCAATAGGATAGTTTCTAACAACAAGTACCGAGAATTCATAAACTGTAATGGGAGACCTTTTCCTAATATACCTATATGCATACACACAACTATATATATAAAAATGAACTGAGTAATAATAAAATACTATAATATCTAGAGTATAATCATTCATGCAATAACATCTAGGGAATATATTAGAGCATGATAATATAAAGTCAAAGCATGAAGGGGAAAAATACATGCCCAACCAGAAATGAAGTCTCGACCTGATAATAATTGGAAAAAGGGTGGAGATGAAGAGGGCCCAACTCTTGATATCCAAATACAATAATCAAACATGGTCAATGTATCCAAGTACCACTATGCTCTACTGAAGTCATTGTTGATCTAATTATCATATGCACAAGACGCAACACGTGCGGGAAAATCCCATGTAGAGGTGAGTATATACATACCAAGTAGGATGCCTTGAAAACCAAAAAGGGATCAATATAAATATACAATATTCAGCTCAACCCAATACACATAAATTATCATAAAGAAACACAAGAGAGAGGGAAAGGGGATCTTCATCTCCATATCTCATCTAAGGATGATGAGTCTACCTATAGCTCTAAAGGTCCATCTTTGATGCCTAACATCACGTGAAACTGCACAGGAATCTATGTGGAGGACCCACACCTTACCACTATGCTCCATATCCAAGGGGGAATGATCTCCAATGGAGGAAACACATCGTAGTTCGTTAGGGGGTCACTTGGAAGATAGAGGGCTCGCACCCTAGTGCGTTAGGGGGTACCACTCGGTAGATAAAGGACATGCACCCTAGTGTGTTAGGGGGTGTCAGTCAATATATAGAGTACCTTAACCCTCTATAGCATGAGGGGGTACCACTCCATCTAAGTGAAGAATGTGTGGAACTTATTCCCTATTGTGACAGGGGTTCCCAAACCCAACATCTCTCTAATGATCTTTCATGATCATTACCATGGCTCAAGAATCGCCTAAAGAAGCTTCATGATCAAAGTACCTCACATAATATCTTGTATTCCACTATAAACGATACCATCACATTCAACATGGCGATCCACTCATGATAAGTTACTCATGGTCTCAAATCTAAGTCCCAAAGAAGGAGATACGAAAGGTAGAAGTTCATGGGATAAGTACACGACGTGTACGTGGGGACACACAATGTGTGACCTCAAATCATCACCTGGTTATTTTATCCCTAGGAAAAAAAAGGGAAACCATATCATACTACACATAATGTACATATGGTCACATAGTGTGTATATCTACCTAGGTTCCTAGGCATGTACACCTAGCACACGAATCGACTGACCATGTACATATATACGATGTGTCCCCCAGGGAACACAATGTGTCTGACCATACGGAGTCCCAAGGTGTGTGAATCTAGAATATGGATTATCAACCTAGGTAGAGTCACATAACATGTGGGACCAACCACAAAATGTGTGATCATTAACTTGGCCAAAACCCTAGCCGCCATGGGCATCCAAAGAACACAACGTGCATTCTTCTGAACTACACGGAGTGTAGTCAAGATTTTCATAGTCAGTAAATCTAGATATTCACAAGGACTCTATATCCACCTTATCTTCCACCTTTCATGCCTTTTTGGCCACCAAGAATATGTCTACGTCAAATTAAACACCTTCATTTGTCGATTCTTGGCCTCAGGTGGCCAGAAATTGGAAAATCGATCACCCGTGAAGAAACCACCACGCATCTTATCACCATTCTAGATCTCAAATACATGAATCCATCACTTAAATCCCATAAAACACCTTGATATGTCCCAAAAATAGTGATATATACATCATTTAAACAACATTCATGAATTTGGGGGTTTGATCGCACTCAAACCCGCCTTGACAAGGTCGGACCGGGACTTCGTAGGCCAATGGTGAAGAACATAATAAATGGTGGGAAAAAATGAAAATAAACGAAGTGAATACATCATTGGTTAAGGTAATATTGTCCAAATATTTCATAATATTGAAACTAAGGGGTGAAATTAGGCTCAACAATTGCAAATCAACTGAATCAAGATTATTTGTCAATTTTAGGCTCATGTGAAGAACGAAAATCACCAGAAAATGAAAGCAGATAATAAGTCCAATATTAATCATTAATCAAAGGTTAGTAACTACATAAAATGATCCCTAACTTTATTATGGATCAATAATTTGTTAATAACATGTCCATTGGAAATGTAGAAGAAGATCTGATGTGTTTGTCATATGTCTCATGGTTCACCTCGGTCCATTCATCGTCAATCCTTGATCTACCAACGACAATGAGGAACGCTCTCTCCTTATATAATTATCCCTAGGTCATGTGTCTAACCTTGAAAAACATTATAATGATATATTTATATAGGTTTATAGGTTTATGGTTATTAAATAAATTAATTAATTCACTTATCGTGCCTGCCAACGGCTACCTCAACAGCACATCCGATGCCAACCAACTTTAGGCCACTCAAAGGGTAAACCCCATGTTCTAGAATTAACTGTGGTGTCATATTTCTCATATAAGGTCCATAAAATATGGAAACTTTTTAAATTGAAATGATTCACACACATTCTTTAAAATATATTAATATTTTTTATATATTAATTCTGAGGTCTTGAGACACCCATGCACAATGCACTTCGAGGAAAAATCTAGATATATACACAGAAATATTCAAAGGACTAATCCAACAAAACCAATGTCATTACAGTATCATATATAATGTTTAGATAATTTTAGAGGTTATTATAATTTAATTAAATAACCTTAAGATATTCTAATTTATGGTTATCGTGATATAGAATTTGAAGATTACCATGTTTCTTCATTTAAACTATGTCTGTTCAGAATGGTTTTTCACATAGGAAATAGGGAAGTTGAAGTAATAAGACACCAAGAGGACAATATCCTTCTAAATTTGAAACCTAGATGGTTGGAATTGGAACTGAGTTGTTTTTTAATGTGATGGATAATTTGACACAAACTATAAATTGTGGTGGTATTGATCCTAGAGAGAAGTCAGATCTACCATAGAGGAATGTGTCAATAGTGGAGAATTTTATGAGACAAAACCCTCTATAATTTAGTGGATATTTTTACCGATTGGTATTTTAGTTATGGATTAAATCACTATAAAATATATTTTAAGTCATGGGTTGTTCGGATCATCAAAATGTAACTCTTTATATTTATCATTTTAAAGGTAGAGTCGATCAATAGTGATCATTGGTTAGTAATACTAAAGAAATTGAAAATATTAATTACATAAAGTGGGATAACTTTAAGAATATTTTACCTGAGAAATATTTTTTGAAGTTTTTTCGACTTTGGAGAGAAAATAATTTTTTAGAATTAAGGAGGAAGTAGGAAGATTCAGTGGATATGTATGAAGAAAACTTCATTTGATTAGAGAGGTATAGACCAAATTTTATCTAGGATCATGATAGTAAACTTAATCAGTTTTACTCAATATTAAATTCAAGATATTGAATGGAATTGGATTCCCATGAATTCAAGATTTATGAGAAACTTTTCAAGAAGGTAGAAATAGAGTTTATCGATGATCATGTTTTCTATAAAAACAAGAATAAAATGGTTTAGATGGAATGAAATGATAAATAATCCATAAAATAAATATGAAGTTAAGAAAATCAACTTTTTAGTTTGTGAAAGGTGTGGTAAAAAATACTCTGGGGAATGTCTCATGAAATATAAAGTTATAAGTGCACCTAATGTGGTAATTTTGGGCATATGGCTCATGATTGTAAAGAAAAATATCTTAGTAGTGGTAAGACCAATTTTGATAACCAAAAATAAAGTTGTTTTAAATGTAAATAGATGGGTAATTATGTGGATGTGTGTCCAAATAAGAACACAAATTATGGGAAGCAGCAAGACTATAAGCAAAAAGGTGTGGTGAAATCCTTTGCAACTACTTCAGATAATTTTGGGCCATCAAACAAAGTGGTAACATATAAATTAAATATTTATTCAGATTATGATAATGTCATGTTTGATTCAGGTTATACACATTCTTTTGTTAGGTCGAATTGATTATGATGAAGACATAAGAGGGGGTGAATTGTGATCCTTTAAAAAATTCAAAATATTTGAAACTTTCCTCTTAATATGTAGTGATTCTTTCCTTCTTTACTAAAGTGAATATAAATAAAGAAAAGAATGTGATGATGTATAGTGGTTTCAAGCACAAATATCCCTTATTACAATCCACTAATGCTCTCTCCACGAGCTTGGTGATTTTCACTAGTAAGTCCTTTTAGCAAGGACTTCTACAACTGAGTATGGGTAGTTGATACCATTATAATAAGGATTTTACAAGGACTTCTATTTCTTTTACAAGTAATTGTAATTCTACATCTTCATCCAAGAATATGATACTCTACCAAAACTGATTCCAATCAGCTGATACTCTAATAAATCAATAAATATTGATTTGATTGAGAAAAACAAGTTCTGCTCATAGTTGTAGTAGCAACTAACTAATTTTTTGATCTTTAATAAATAATAATAATAACAAATATATATTAAACATCACATAGGATTCCTTTAAATAATGATATATAAAACACCATAAAGATGAACAAACATGTATCTCTCTACAGTGTAACTCTGAAAAATGATTTGTCGAACTTGTATAAGAAGATTTAATAATAAGATAAAGAAGCAGTGACAACAATGGCAGTGAGTTGATCATCTAGATCAAAAAATGTATGTATCCAGAGTATATATTTAAAGGAAATGACATGCTATTATTTTCAATCACACAAATCTTTATTTTATATTCAAATATGTATATTTATAAGATGAATATCTCAATATTTACCCTAATGGTTGAACAACTCCAGGTCAAACCATCCCCATAAATACTACATAATAAATCACAAATATTTGAATTAAAATCATCCAAAACATTCAAAGAGAGTTATAAATTACCTTATAAATAGGAATGATTTAATCTATTGAGTATGATTCATTGAATCAATCATAAAAATATCTTTAAATATATATTTACTTCTGATGAGACCGTTGCAAAAAAACCTAGATAATATATTAAATTTAAAACTCCATCATTGAACAATTAAAATGTAGGGTTCCTTCATGTAGCGAAGAACTCCAAAAGTATGGTTGAAAATGTATGGCTAATTACAAAAGTAGGGTTAATGAAAAATATGTTTGTTCCTAAAATGTAGGGTTTCTTCCAAACATGGGGTTGATAATACATATTTTTTCATCAACATAGGTCTCCTGATCCATATGTTTTATTCCAAATGTAGGGTTATCAAACCATACATTATGCTTGAAAATTTAGGGTATGTACATTGTTTCCATATAACTTTCAAAACACGTCTAGAATACTTAATCAAATATATTCCCATGGATTTATGACTTGTGAACACTTCCAAAATAAAAGTAAATATTCTAACAAATATCATCTTCTTGAAATTCTCTTAAAATAAAATTTATTAGTAACATAAATATGGGTGTTTGTGAGCATCAAATTAAAAATGAAATTAATGAAATTTTTTAATCAACATATTCTTAACAACATTCATTTATGAGTAATTTACTAGTAAAATGAACATTTAACCTCAAGAAATGAAGTCAGAAATTTTGGTAAAAAAATTGGGGGTAGTATTAATGAAACAATAATTTACAAAGATCTTCTTGTTATCATATATGGAAGGGTTTTCCTTGAAAACCATTTTGTCTTTTCTATTATATAATTTTATGTTATTCTGGGTATGAATTGGATTTTGGTTTATCATGCTAAGATATATTGTTGAGTCAAAGAAGTTCTTTTTTGAAATGAGTTTTGGTTTGGATATAAGAATAAATTCATTCCTTTTATAACATATCAAGAATATAATAAATGTTAAGATATGTAAATGAAAGTTATCTTTCTAGTATTTTTGAAAATAATGGAACTGTTTAGATTAATGATGTTCTAGTAGTAAAAGAAAAGTTGTATGTTTTTTCAAATCAGTTGTCTCGTATTATACATGATCAAGAAGTTAAATTTACTATTGAATTGGTTCCTGATGCTAAGAAAATTTCAAAAACCCTTTCTTTAATGGATCAAGTATGACTCTTGGAATTGAAAAATCATTTTAAGGTGTTTCTTGATAAAGGTTTCATTCATTCTATCACTTAACTATGGGTTGATCCTGATTTTTCTATTAAAAATAAATATGGTTCCATGAGTCTTTTCATTGATTATAGATCCTTGAATAAAATTACTATTAATAATAAGTATATTTTTCTTCATATAGAAGAATTTTTTTATCATCTCTAGGGATCTTGGTATTTTTTGAAGGTTAATATAAGGACTGGGTACCATTAGCTGAAGATGAAGGAGGATGACATTCTAAAAACAACATTTTGTACTAGGTATGGGAATTATCGGTTTATGGTTATTTCATTTGGGTTGAAAAATTCTCCAACTATATTTATGGATATTATGAATATATTTTTTTCATCAATATTTAGATAAGTTTATGGTTATGTTTATTGATGATATTTTGGTTTATTCTAAAAGTTATGTAGATCACAAAAAATCTAAGGATTTATCTACAACACTTGAAAAGAAATAAGTTATATGGAAAATTTATAAAATTTAGATTTTAGTTATAATAGATTTAATTCCTTGGACATATCATAAATAAAGATAGCATAACTATAGATCCTTCTAAAACTAAAGTAGTTGATGAATGGACAAGACCTACAAATGTTACTGAGATTCCTAGTTTTCTTGGGTTAGTAGGATATTTTTAGTAGTTTGTTGAAAAAATTTCATGGTTATTTATCCCACTAACCAAGTTAACATGAAAAGGAGTTAGGTCCATATAGACAAAGGAATGTGATGAATGTTTTCATGAATTAAAAAATAAGATTAGTGAATGCTCCAGTTTTGTCCCTACTATCCAAAAATGGTGACTTTGTTATCTACAGTGATGCTTCATTGAAGGGACTAGGTTTTGTTTTAATGCAGAATGATCAAGAAATTACTTATTCTTCACATAAATTAACACATCATGAGTAAAATTATCCTACATATGACATTGAACTAAATAATATATTGTTTGCTTTAAAAATTTGGATACATCATTTATTTAGAGTGAAATATATAGTGATCATAAAAGTTTGAAGTATATATTCACATAGAAATAATTGAATATGATGTAGAGGAGATGGATATAATTGATAAAGGATTATTACTACATAATTTATTACCATATAGGAAATGAAAATAGAGTAGTTGATGATTTGAGTTAGAAAGATAATGAATCATTAATGATGCTATGACCGGAACATGATCTTTTGGTAAATGAATAGATAAATGTTGTCTTAGGAAGTATGTATGCAGGAACTCCCTCTATTTTTTTCAAGTTTCAATACAATTATCTTTATTTTATGGGATTAATAAAGCTCATAATGAATACAATGTTTTGTAGGAAAATATGGTATTGGTTAAGAAAGGTATTTTCATCAATTTAATATTGATAAAGAAAGTGTTTTGATATTCATAAAAAGGTTATGTGTTTCATGTGACCCCCAGTTTAAGAAAGAATTGTTGAGTGAGACTCATAGATATCCATTTTCTATTCATCTTGGAATCACAAAAATGTATAGATACCTTTAGGAACATTTCTAGTGGTAATGAATGAAGAAAGGTATTACTAATTTTACTATGAAATGATTGACTTGTCAACAGGTTAAATAGGAACGACAATTAATGAAGGGGATACATAATCCTTTTCCAATGTCGGGATATAAATGGTAAAAAAAATCCATGGATTTCATCGTGGGGTTACCAAATAAATAATGAGGTAATAATTTTATTTGGGTAATTGTTGATCAGTTAACTAAATCTTCCCATTTTCTTACTATTTGAGATAATATGTATTTGGATGATTTTTTTGGATCTATGGTAAAGTGATAATTAGATTATATAGATTCCATATTTCTATTGTATCTGATCATGATATCATATTCACCTCTAATCTTTGGAAAGGACTTCATAAGTCTTTGGGTACTGAATTAAATTTCAGTACAGTCTTTCATCCTCAATATGATAGTCAGTTAGAGTGAAAAAATTAAACTTTGGAGGATATTCTTTGAGCTTATTAAATGGATTATTAGGGAAGTTGGAGTCAATATCATAATTTTGTTGAGTTTTATTTTAATAATAGTTTTCATTCCAGTATACATATGTCACCTTTTGAGGCTTTATATGGAAAGCGGTATCAGACTTCATCTTGTTGGGATGATGTCGAGGGAAAAATTATTGGGACTAGAATTTTTAGATTAAATGGTAAATAAGGTGAAGATGATTCATCAATATATGATGATGGGTTAGAGTAAGAAAAAAATTATATAGATAACCAGAGGAAATATCTTTCTTTTAAGGAAGGTTTTTATGTTTCTCTTAAAGTTTCTTTATGGAAAAGTGTTATGCATTTTGGTAAAAAGGTAAAGTTAAGTTTGTGGTTCATTGGACCATATGAAATCTTGGAGAATGTTGATTCAGTTTCTTATCAAGTGGACTTGAATTTGATTTTATCTTAGGTACATGATGTATTTAATGTTTTCTTGTTAAGAAAATATGTGTTAGATATATATTATGTTTTTGATCCTTGAAGTAGTTCAATTAGAAAAAACATTTTCTTATAAGGAAGAACAAGTGTAGATTCTTGAAAATGGAGATAAAGTGTTGTGAAATAAGTTAATTCCTCAAGTTAAGGTTTTTTGGAAAAACCATATGGCTGAATAAGTAATATGGGAATCAAAAAATGTTATAAACAAAAAAAAATCCCCACTTATTTAAGTAATGAATAAAATTATGAAGATACAATTTAAAAAAGGGGGAATAATGTAACAACCCATTCAATGTTATAATAAATCATTTTCACATATTATTAATATTCATTATTTAAATTTTATAGAAATATATTCACTATAATAATATTAAGTAATTTTCCAATAAAAATGAAATCGTTTTATTATTACTAAATTTGTATACATATATTATATGGTTTTATTTAAAGGCTTGATTTACAAATTATAGAATTTTAATCTGAAAAAATTAATTTCATTTTTTAAATCATCATATCAAAATTATCTTAGGGTGAAGTTTTTAAAATTTTCTTAAAAGTTTGATTTTTTAATGAAAAGTGAAAAATACTTATTTTATTAAAAACTATATTTTCTTTTCACGTATTTACAAATTCAATTCTATTTTTTATTATTTTTAAAATTTAATTACTTAATTATGATTTAAATGATCCAATTATTTTATTTATAATTAATTTTATGCTTGAATTTGGTATAAAACCATTTTTTATACTTAAAAGGCATTTTTTTAAATGTTTTATGTCGCGTTTTGCAGCTTTAATTTTAAATTAAATTCTATCACATATGGAAATTAAGTATTGAAAAAATAATTCCATATTTTTAATCACAAGGTATAAATTTTTTAAATAGTTCCATTTATTTTTTATCATTATGAATGGCAATCATAGTAAATTTTTGTCACCACAGTAAAGGTAAAATGGGTCAAATATGGTTAAAACTAATGTGATAAGGCTTCAAATTAATTTAAAAACTTGTATTTACTTCATTGGATGAGTATATTTCATCCATAATCATCCAAAATTCAAAAATATAACCCGTTTTTCATTTATCTTTGATTTTGACCTTTATAATATCTAAGTAAAGGATAAAGTCAAAAGTGCCACTCTCTTACTTTTAATACATATATTATTTTGTGATAGAGATAAAAACAACTTATGTTTGATAATTAATGGTTATTTGAAATATTAAATAATTTTTTTTATCATGTTAATTTATTTTTAATTTTTATTGATGAAATAATCACCTAAATCACATATACAATGACTTAGTGCTTGTGTAAGAAGTAGAAAAATCATGTAAAAGATTTTAAAAACTCTTAAAGAAATATTTTTTGGGTGATTTATAGTGTCCCACAAATTTTATAGATAAAAATAATATATTATTGATGTTTAAATGGATTATATTTAAATTAATAAAATCAAGTTATTTTCAAATTCAAAATAATTGAATAGTTCCAAAAATGACATTAATGATATTTTATAATAAAAAATATTTTATTAAATGATTTAAACTTATTAAAATTATTATATTCATCCAAGTAAAATATATATGGTTTAAAATATCAATCATGATCCATTTTTTGTCATTTTCCTTTTATAGTAACTTTCTTGACCCCAAAATAGTAAAAACTTTGATATCACAATAATTGTCAGAAGGGATAATGGAGAGTTAAAACAAAGATATAAGGGTGAAAACATAACCTAAACTTCTCCAAATTTTATTTTATGATATTATTTAGACTAATAATCATAAAATATTATAAATATATCAATTTGGATCCATTTTTTCATGAAAATTAATTTATATTAATTTATTAATTTAAGAAATTCCATGAGTGCCCCCCTCACATATAAAAGGGAACCTCCTCTACTCTCTTCCTCACACATTTTGAGCACTATAATTAATCCAATACCTACCCAAATCCCTTAATAAAATCACTATACACATTATATAGTCCTTTTTTTATCATAAAACCAACCTAGTAAATATTTAGGTATAAACCTAAAGAGGTTGTTTGAAGAAGAGGTATAGTTCTTAACCTAGCATTTTCATTTTATTTCTTCTTCAGAATCCTCCAAATATTCCTCAACTGTGATGAAATAATAAAATAATTATCTTTTATATAATAATATGTTATTATGTTAATGTCATAACCTATATACATATCATATTCCATCAAATGGGAAACAAACTCATCGTTCATGTGTACAACTGACTACCACCTCGATAGTTGATGTAATTTATTTTCCATCAACGCCTCTCACAACTAGTTATAATGATATATTTAATGTGTGTGTGTGTTTTTTTGTGTGTGTGTATTATATTCATTTAATATTTATCATTCTTAAAAGATAATATATCACCTACTTTCTTACATTTACATCCATTAAAAAAATTATAATGTTATTTGTGTGTACATGTGGATTATGACCTCCATGAAGCAATGTGATTTTTTTTCATAACCAAATCATATGAATATTATATATAAGTATATTTAAAAAAATAATATGATATTTATGATATAATAATAATTTTTAAAGATAAAATGATACTTACCTTCTTTATATCATGTTCTTTGAAAAATGGAAATGTTACTCATGTGTACGTGCGACTTATCTCTATGATTGTAATGTAATTAATTTTTTATAACCATATTTCATGGTTGGTTTTAAAATTATAATTAATATATAAAAATGTTAATTATTTCATTATTATTATTCTATATATGATGAAATACTGACCTATTTGACTATAGCCAACTTTCCAAAGTCATTTTGGATATATAAGCTGAATATCATAAAAATATCCAACGTGAACTTAATTGATTAAGTAATTATATATAACATGGTAATAAATAAAATAAATGGAATGATAAAATTGAAAATATATATATATTAATCAAGTAATTAATTAAGATAACTTTATCATTCAAAAATATAAGGAACGTACGTGATAATCCAGGCTTGAGGTAAGAGACACCTTACTTTTAAAACTCTATTTTAAATGTTTTCAAGATTTATTTTCTAAATATCTTTATTACATGTCCATATTCTTAAAATTATTTTATGTATGTATTTATATTGACATAAATTATTTATAAAGAACATTTTATGTCACTTTTTACTTTCTTTCAAATTTTTTCAAAAGGAGTATTTTTTTGCATTTTATATGGAACATTTTGACAAAAAGGGAAAAGGAATGTTCTATTTTAACATATATGATGTTAATAGTTTTTCCACCACTATAACTATTATTTTATGTTTGTATTAATTTAAAATATTTCATGTTTTATTCAAATAATATCCTTAATTACCTATGTTATTATTTTTTTTTAAAAGTATTTTAAATGGAATGGATATTTCGATAACTAGAAATTTATTTCTTATGGGTGAAAAGAATATTTTGATAGAAATGTAAGATTTCATGTGTTACAATTAGGTTATAGTTCTTGGGAATTGTTTATGATAACGGGTGGTTCCATTATAAACCAAGGACAAGTGGTTCTATTATAAACCAAGGATTGATGGTTCTGTTATAAACCAGGGATGGATGGTTCCATTATAAACCAAGGATGGGTGAGCCTGACATATCTCTCCAACGCATTGGGTAGTTTATTCCATTTATAAGAGCGATTATAAGATTGATATGAAAATGATTTCCCAAGTTACCTATATGATTTTGCTATGCTTTTTATGAGTTTATATGGAAATATTATGATTTAAAAAGGTAAGTTGTTGAGATTATGTTTAAGGAAAGTACATGTTACTTCTTAAGGGTGCAATGTATTTTTTTTGAAAAAAAAAATCATAACTTTTTCACGATTGCAAAGAAACCTTTATGAGTTTATGTTATATAACTTTATATTTTCATAGATATAGAATTATATAAAGTTATATAATATTATATTTATATTATATAACATTATATTTATAGTATATTTATGTTATATTTATATTATATAATTCCATGATAACATTATATTTATGTTATATAATATTATATTTGCATTATATTTATGTTGTGTAATATAAATATAACGTCATGTAACGTGAAAATAACTAGTATCCCCCATCGTACAGTTTCATAGAACATAAAAGATTGTTAAATAAATAAAAATGAAATATTTTTATAAAAATTATAAGTTGGTACAAATAGGAAGATGAAAAAATTATAGAATGGATATTAAATAGAGAAAATGAAACAAACAACAACAATATTTTGTTATATGTAAAAGAGTTTTCCAATAAGTGTAAATTTACAATGTAGTGAAACACTTGAATATATAAAATGATACTTAGTCATTATTTTCAATCTTTTCTTCTTCATGTATATTTTCGATTCAACTATTGTGGAATCTCCTCATATGTTGAAGTTCTATAGTTGAAATCAGTTATGATTTTGTCTCTTTCACGAAAAATTTCTTCATAAAAATCATGTTGTAAATACCTATTAAAATAATATATTAACCAATATGTGAAAGTTTATAGAATAAATGATAAGATCTATAAAGGGAGTAGAAAATAAATTCATTTGAATACTTAAGATTTATAAAGGAAGAAACAATATATGAAAGTTGTAAGCATAGTGAATGCATCCAGTATGAATACAAATCTATGAATATTTATATTTTTTGTTATTATGATTATATGAAAAGAGGTGTTATTTATAGAATATGAATAAATATGTGCATCTATAAATAATAAATGAAATGTGTATTAACCTATTAAACTATGTATACTGGTGTATATTCAAATGAGTATGAAATGCATACTATAATTATTCTTAACTAAAATTATAATTGCACTAACTGGTTAATATTGATTCAAGTTTACAAATATGAATACTATAAATGTACATAGCTGGTATTTGATACTGTAAAAAATGTTCCCAACTTTTATGGGATACTATAAAATTGTGCATACTGGTATTACATACAATATAAAATGCATGATGGAATAGAAATAAATTCTAGATTGAATATCCATTGCATATGCTAGAATTGAAATAGGTGTCATTACACTAAAAAAGTATAATTGAAACACTTCAAATGGAATACCCATAGAAAATGTTACAATAACTTGCATGCATACCATTATGCATACATTTTTAAAATGAATAATGGTATTGTTTTATCTACAAATATCCACAGAAAATGCTACAATAAGTGGAATTGAAATAAATTCTAGAATTGAAACAATTGTAAAATGCATAATGGTATTATATGCTATAAAAATATTCCAAATTGGTATTTTATATAGTAAAAATGTCTACAATTGGTACTGCATACTGTAAAAATATGGATATTGGTGTACACTATTTCAACCATGCATACTGATGAATATTCAAATTGGTGTAAAATTCATATAATAATTCTTTTTAACTGAATTTGTGGTTACACTAATTGATAAATATTATTGTAGGGTCAAAAATAAGCATATAGGTTGTTGTATATTGTGGTAATTGTAAACAATAATTGTAGTAAATAAATTACTACACATACTATAGATAATACATTTTTTTGAATTTGTTGAATTTTTATGCATATTGTAATTGTAGGATTTAAAAAAATTTATGCACAATATATGAATTATGTTTGAGTAATTTTAGAATAATGTGTATGTGTAACACTCCACGATTTTATGGATTTTTTTTCAAATAAATTTAATTTTTTCGATAGCTTGCATTACACACAACACCGAGTTTTAACAAACCATAATATAATATTAATACTATTATTTAAACATTATTGTTATAAACTAACAATTAAAAATTATGGTATGAATATAAATAACCAAATTGTAAAAAAAATTATAATGATTTTATATAAAGAAAACATATTGATAAAAGAGTTCTTGATTTTTAGTACAACCTTTATATACTTTGAAAATACATTTCTTATAAAAACTGTTTTTTATTGATTTTTGTGAACAAATAAAAAAAGTAATTTTTTCCAATTTTAGAAAAAAAATAGACAAAATAAAATTCATTTTTGAAATATATATGTCAAAATTATCTTTGAGTAAATTTTTGATAATTTTCTTAAAGGATTAATTCTTTGATGAATAGTAAAAAATATTGATTTTTATTAAAAAATTCCTTTTGTTTAAAGAATTTATAATCTTAATTTTATTTTAATATGGTCTTAAAAGTAACATTATGTCACGAACCCTCCTCGGGGCTCGTGTCGTGACTACCCCAAGCCCGCCTTCCATAAGCCAGGGGCTGGCGACTAGCACCAAAGGCATAAATCCCGATAAAAAGGGAAGGCATTGCCTTTATAAAAGAAAACAAACACCATAGAGTACGCAAACTGAAGTAAACACTAAGTAAACTGTATACACAGGTAAGTTCTGAAAAGTAAATGGGCCAGTATACAAACCCAACTGAAAGTGCAGTACAACTGAAAAGTAAAGTACAACAACTGAAAGACAAGAAGAAACCGCCAGGGTGTCCTCTAGGAACTTCCACCTGAAGGGTGAGTACAGTCAGTCTCGTTGGCTCCCCGAGTCCGGTCGTCCTCTCCGTGTACGTCCCACCGGATAGTCCACCTCCGGGTACCATCCTCTCCTCAAGCCTCAGCCACGATCAGCGTTGTCCGTCATCTACAACCAACACATCTTAGTGCGGGCATAACCCATGAAGGGTGAGTATACGATACACAGTAGGGACCCCGAGACCCCCGAAGGTCTCCCAGAATCCACAAAGGATAAACCACAAAGGAAAGAATACAATCACAAAGTAACAACCAACACTACCTAGGTATATGCCCATACATATACCTAAGTCAATAATTCATGTTCAGCTACAACACTAGAGCCCAAGTACATCCCAGTACACACAGGAAAGCACAACCCAGTCCACACAGAAAAGCATAACCCAGTCCACAAAGGAATGTATAACTCAGTCCACACAAAAGAGCACAACCCAGTCCACACAGGAAAGCATAACCCAGTCCACAAAGGAAAGCATAACCCAGTCCACAAAGGAAAGCACAACCTAGTCCACATAGGAAAGCACAACCCAGTCCACACAGGAAATCATAACCCATTCCACAAAGGAAAACATAACCCAGTCCACAAAGGAAAGCATAACCCAGTCCACACAGGACAGCAAAACAATCATACTGAAGGTAATGGTTGAAAGTCAAGACTCAGCTCACACAGTTATACTACTTCAGAAGAGGGGTGGAGATGATTAGATGTAGCCTATGAATCATCCTCTCTGCCAAACCCACATAGGATCCTAGTATAGAATTCGTCGCTGTCGAACCCATGGAGGATCCATGTATAGTATTCATCGTCGTCGAACCCATGGAGGATCTCAGCACAGTCGTCGAACCCACGGAGGATCCTAGTATGGTAGATGTCGTCATCGAACCCACAGAGGATCCCAGCACAGTCGTCGAACCCACGGAGGATCCTAGTATGGTAGACGTCATCGTCGAACCCATAGAGGATCCCAGCATAGTCGTCAAACCCACGGAGGATCCTAGTACGGTAGTCATCATCTTCGTCGCAGCCATCTCTAGGGTTCCCGCACACAGCACGCTCGATTCCGGGAGGGTTCGCTCCACGAGCCAAGAGGGTCAACACATAAACTGACACAAATTCTGGATTTTATGTATCCTAAAGTTCTGTCTCATCAAAATGAACTCAAACCCAACAGACGACGCGTCAATCGGACGCCCGGTCTGAGAGTTATTGGATTTTTCGTCCCAGGGGCCCGGTTGGTTTTTAAGCTAAAACCAACCTGACCGTACTCCAACTATGTCCAACCCACGAGCGGAGTAAGCCAAAATAATTGTCTCACTAAGAGGAAACCAAAGAAGTTGACGGCACGTCAATCGGACGTCTAGAACTCAAGTTATAAGTGTTTCCGCTCCGAGGGCCCGGTTGGTTTCGTGTTCGATCCAACCCGGCCATACCCAAAGTTCTATGAAACCTTGAGTGTAATATACCGAAATGACCTTCTCGATCCAAGGATCACATCACAACTGACGGTATGTTGATTGGAGGTCCGTAGCCCAAGTTATCGGCCTTTGAACATTTCTGTCCGAATTTAGGGGGTTTGGGCCCGAACCGACCCGGCCTGAAACCCCCTGGGTCGGCCCGAACTAGGTCGACCCAACCCGGGTCCAGGTCCAACCTATTTGGGCGTGGCCCGGCCCGGCGCGGGCGGCCCGGCCCGGCGCGGGCGGCCCGGCCCAGCACGAGCGTCCCGGCTCGGTTGGGCGCTCGGTTCGTGACCGAGCGGGCGCGAAGGGGGGGCTCCACCCGTTGCCTGGAAACGGCGGACTCAAGGGGTCCGCCTTGCTGTTCTGGCCGGGGGTTTCAACCCCCGGTTTTCTAGGTTAATGGTCGGCTATTAAGGACGACCGGGGGTGGCTACCGCAGGACCTGCCGGTCCCGCCTCAAGGTGCGTCGGCGGCCGGGTGAGTCCGGCCGCCCCCTTTGCTGAACCGCCACGGCCAACGGTCGTGGCTTCCTTCTGTCCGGCATGGCACGACGGCGTCGCGCCCCTTCACCCTGGTCGTGGCCCTCCTTGGTGTACCGGCATGGCGTGACGGCGCCGCGCTCCTCCACCACAGCCCGGCTCCGGCCGCGGCCTCTTTCGGTCTCACCGACGTGGCGCGACGGCGCCACGCTTCTTCGCCGCAGCTCGCACTGGCCTCGGTTCCCTCGTTCCCGCGTGGTGCAACAGCACCGCGTCGCCTTCGTTCCAATCCACAACAAAGTACAACAACAATAGGGAGGAGGGTCGGCCGTGTTTGTGCGGTCCAACCTCCTCCCGTTATACCGATAGCAAGCGGCCAAGAATGAGTAATCACAACGATAATTAAAGCGCAATTTTAATTGATTAAAATTGAACTTAACCCCTACCTCGAAGAATTTGTCGAATGATGATCGTCGTGGGAAACGGCGTCGCGAGGTGAAGCTCCGTATATGTTGACGGAGAACGTCCGAGGAGGAAGCGGTGTCTCCCTTCCTTTGACGCGGGGAGAAGATCGAAAGAGGGCGCGTCGTCGTTCTTCGGGAAAGGCATCACACACCGGCTGCGGAGAGGAGAAGAGATGACACGTCGATCCCTCCTTGCGGTGACGGCGTTCTTCGTCGAAGTCTTGGCGTTCTTCGCAAAGAAGGTGAAGTTATTCAGGAAAACACACAAGAGCTCTCTCCTAAATTATCCTCACACAACAACCAACCAAAATAAAATAAGGTTCATCCATATTTTATTAACTCATTCCATGAATTCAAAAATTCAAACTCTTATCTCACTTAATTGATTAAGTGTATTGGCATAATTAAAGAGGGGATAGGGGAGAGTTACAAATTAAATGCAAGAGGGGGGGGTTTAAGGGGGAGTTATGGAATTTGAAGAGGGGTGGGGCTCATGTGGGCCCCACCTCACTAATATCCTAACAAGAGGAGTTAGGATATTCCCTCACATGGAAGTCAAAACACATAGAAAAATAAAGTTGTGACACAACTTTATTCACGTAACACTTAAACCACATTTTTAAACAACTCTTCCCGAGTAAACGCAACTCAAGAAAAGGTCTTATTAAGCAAATATCGGCACTTCGGTTTCATCGGTGCCCTCGGATTTCAATTCCGAGCACCGGTTCAAAAGTTAGAAAAACCCGCTCATTCGTTCACTGAACGTACCCAAGATAAACTTTGGAAATTGATTCCGGGAACACCGGGCCTCAAAATTAGGTGCCGTTAGAAACTTCATACTTGTAAAATCCCAAAGAATTTAAGAAAAAAAATTCCTTGAAATTTACAGGTCTTTACATTACTCCCACCTCAGGGACTTACGTCCCCATAAAGATACATCACAAACTAGGGAAACAAATGAGGGTACTGAGCACGCATCTGAGCCTCCCACTCCCAAGTTCTCTCCTGGAGGTTCTCGTGCTGCCACCTGATGTGCACCTAAGGAATCAACTGTCCACGTAGGACCTGCTCCTATCGATTCTTGATCTCCACTGAAACCTCCGCAAATGTATCCCTATCTTCGACGTCCAGCTCCCCGTGGTCGATGGTATGGGTCGGGTCGTGCACGTATATTCTCAGTTGAGATACATGGAAGATGTCATGCACCTGGTGCAACTGAGGTGGATGGGTCAAGCGGTAAACCACCTCACCTACCCTATTGAGGACCTAGAAGAGTCCGATGAACCTCGGAGATAACTTGCTGCCCGAGCCAAATCTCCGTAGACCACGTCGAGGTGAGACCCATAAGAAAACATGGTCGCCATCCTTGAACTCTAGTGGTCTCAGCCTCCTATCATCATAAGACTTTTTTCGGCTCTGAGTTGTCCTCATCCGCTCCTGGATGACCTGAACCTTCTTTGGTCCTACAAGAGTTTCTAAGATTTCTTCTTTTCCAATAATAGAAATCCAGTCTCATCCCCTGTATGAACCATGTTCTTTGCCTAATACAGTCAATCCTGACATGAATGATACTAATCCATGCCATGGATGACGTCGTAAGGCCTCGACGCTACTACTAAGAGATCCAACCATTACTCTCGCCTCCAAGAGTTGAGTCACACTGTCGGCATTAATGTGTGGTCACTGGGTCTCCTCCAGTTGGTATCTCAAAAGTGAGGATCAAGTCAATAGTTTAAACTGGAACCTCTTAGTATCAACTACATAAAAAGGACAGGGAAAAAAACGTCACAAGAACAAGTGTCTTTTATTACTGCAGCTCAAGGTACAAAGACACAAAACATCAACAAAGCTAGAAGCAACATGAACAAAAGTCTCCATGTCTAGATCTAGTCCTGCTCATGTCCATCTGCTCCTGGAGCTCCATGGTCATAAGCCTCAGCTGCCTGAAGCTGAGCTCTCCCCTCTCCACCTGTTCCCTATGGTCGGGGTGGTCTTCCTGGTGGTGGTGGTGGTAGGGCCTCAAAGCGTCTCCCACCACCCGCTGCTCAGTCAGCTCCTCTGCCATGTCTGCTTGCTCTCTGTGGATCACCATGGTCAAACCTCTGCCTGAGAGGTCCCTCTAATGCCTGCTGCTCATCTACAGGGCGGGTCGGGCAGTCTCGAGCCATGTGACCCTGCCCACCGCATGCATAGCACTGTCTACTCCTCATGTGGTTGGCTCTGTTTCGTGTTCCCTGCACAAATGAACCCATTTCCTATGATTGCTCATCTGATGGTCTGGCCCGCTTGGACCTCTGCGTCAACTGTCTACTGCTAGCTGCAGAAGACTCCGCTATGGGTCGTCCTGTGGAGGGTCTCGCCGCTGGAGACTGCTCGGCGAGAAAACTCTCCACTAGAAGGGCTCTCTCCAGCACCCCCGCCTGCGTTGGGATGTTGAGGGAGATCATCGAAGCCCTGATCTCATGCCTCAGTCCCTGCTCGAAGGTCCAGGCCCGGAAGAATGGGTCCCATATCATGTCCGTGGAGTAGTGTGAGAGATAGGTAAATCTTACCAAGCACTGGGCTACTGTCATGCTGCCCTGTCGTAGTTGCAGTAACTCCTGAATGTGCACTGCACTGAGGGTGGCTGGAACAAACTCCGAGCGGAAGAGGCTCTCAAAGTCCGTCCAAAGAAGTGATGCCTCGTCGTGCACCTAGAGCATCAGGCTCCACCATCTACCTGCTACCGCATGCAGGAGACTCGCCGCAAGGATCACCATGAGGTCATCTGGTGTCCCTACTAACCTGAAGACTCGAACAACAGCCTCCAGCCAATCCTCGGCTGCCTGAGGATCCGTCTCTCTGCGGAACCTGGGCGGTCTCTGAAGCTGAAAATCGTGTAGTGCACTCAGGCGACGTGCACTCTCAACTGCTAGGGCTGGTAGCATCGGTGGCTCGGCAGGTAGAGGTATCACTGGTGCCTCCGCTGTAATGGAGCCCTGCACCGAGGCCTTGTCGCTCGGTGGGCTGCCATCTCGCACGTAACTAGGAACCCTAGCTGACTGTCATCTTGGGGTCATCCTGAAAAGAATCAGGTGCACCACGGACAATACAGTATACCTGGTGAGCTGACACAAAGTAATCAAAAAGAAAACTTTTGAAACACACATGCAATCAATGTTTTCGCGCACTGAGTCGGAAATCAGAAGTCAGGGTCCTGGTGTATGGATACGTCGGTCACCGCACCAACACTGGACTCCTTGAATTGATAACCACACTCAATACCCTTAACATTATTGCTTCACATAGAAGAAATATCAGAGTCCTGAGTTCTGTAGTAGAACCGAACTCCTCTGATACCAATTTGTCACGACTCATCCTCGGGGCCCGTGCCATGACTACCCCAAGCCCGCCTTCCATAGGCCAGGGGATGGAGACTAGAACCAAAGGCATAAATCCCGATAAAAAGGGAAGGAATTTCTTTTATAAAAGAAAAAAAACACCACAAAGTACGCAAACTGAAGTAAACACTAAGTAAACAGCATACACAGGTAAGTGCTGAAAAGTAAATGGGCCAGTATACAAACCCAACTGAAAGTGCAGTACAACAGAAAAGTAAAGTACAACAACTGAAAGACAAGAAGCAACCTCCAGGAAGTCCTCTTGGAACATCCACCTGAAGGGTGAGTACAGTCAGTCTCGTCGGCTCCTCGAGTCTGGCCGTCCTCTCCGTGTACGTCCCACCTGATAGTCCACCTCCGGGTACTGTCCGCTCCTCAAGCCTCAGCCACGATCAGCGTTGTCTGTTGTCTACAACCAACACATCGTAGTGCGGGCATAGCCCGTGCAGGGGTGAGTATACGATACTCAGTAGGGACCCCGAGACCCCCGAAGGTCTCCCAGAATCCTCAAAGGATAAACCACAAAGGAAAGAATACAATCATGAAGTAACAACCAACACTACCTAGGTATATGCTCATACATATACCTAAGTCAACAATTCTTGTTTGGCTCCAACACTCGAGCCCAAGTACATCCCAGTCCACACAGGAAAGCACAACCCAGTCCACACAGGAAAGCATAACCCAGTCCACAAAGGAAAGCATAACCCAGTCCACAAAGGAAAGCATAACCCAGTCCACACAGGAAAGCACAACCCAGTCCACACAGGAAAGCATAACCTAATCCAAAAAGGAAATCATAACCCAGTTCACAAAGGAAAGCATAACCCAGTCAACATAGGACAACAAAACAATCATACTGAAGGTAATGGTTGAAAGTCAAGACTCAGCTCACACAGGTATACTACTTCTGAAGAGGGGTGGAGATGATTAGATGTAGCCTCTGAATCATCCTCTCTGTCGAAACCACATAGGATCCTATTATAGAAGTCATCACTATCGAACCCAAGGAGGATCCATGTATAGTAGTCATCGTCGTCGAACCCACGGATATCCCAGCACAGTCGTCGAACCCACAGAGGATCCTAGTATGGTAGACGTCGTCGTCGAACCCACAGAGGATCCCAGCACAGTCTTCGAACCCACGGAAGATCCTAGTACAGTAGACGTCATCGTCGAACCCACGGAAGATCCTAGTACGGTAGATGTCGTCGTTGAACCCACAGAGGATCCCAGCACAGTCGTCGATCCCACGGAGGATCCTAGTACGGTAGTCGTCATCTTCGTCGCAGCCACCTCTAGGGTTCTCGCACACAGCACGCTCGATTCTGGGAGGGTCCGCTCCACGATCCAAGAGGGTCAATACATCAACTTACACGAAGTCCGGAGTTGATGTATCCTAAAGTTATATCTCATTAAAAGGTACTCAATGAGACAGACGGCGCGTCAATCGGACGCCCGGTCTGAGAGTTATTGGTTTTTTCGTCCCAGGGGCCCGGTTGGTTTTTAAGCTAAAACCAACCGGGCCATACTCCAGCTGCGTCCAAACCATGAGTGTATTAATCCAAAAGAACCGTCTCACTAAGAGGAAACCAAAGAAGTCGATGGCACATCAATCGGACGTCCGGAACTCAAGTTATAAGCGTTTCCACTCCAAAGGCCCGGTTGGTTTCGTGTTCGATCCAACCCAGCCATACCCAAAGTTCTCCTAAACCTTGAGTGTAATATACCGAAATGACCGTCTCGATCCAAGGATCACATCACAACTAACGTTATGTCGATCGGAGTTCCTTAGCCCAAGTTATGGGCCTTTGAACGATTCTGTCCGAATTTAGGGGGTTTGGCCCCGGACCGACCCGGCCCGAAACCCCCTGGGTCGGCCCGAACTGGGTCGACCCGACCCGGGTCCAGGTCTGACCCGTTTGGGCGCGGCCCGGACCGGCGCATGTGGCCCGGCCCGGCTTGGGTGGCCCGGCCCGGCGCGAGCGGCCCAGCTCGGATGGGCGCTCGGTTTGTGACTGAGCAGGCGCGAAGGGGGGGCTTCGCCCCTTTCCTGGAAACGGCGGACCCGAGGGGTCCGCCTTGCTGTGCTGGCTAGGGGTTTCAAGCCCCGGTTTTCTAGGTTTATGGCTATCCATTAAGGCCAGCCGGGGGTGGCTACCGCGGGACCTACCAGTCCCGCCTCCAGGTGCGCCGGCGGCCGGGTGAGTCCGGCCGCCCCCTTTGCTGAACCGCCGCGACCAAGGGTCGCGGCTTCCTTCTGTCCAGCGCGGCGCGATGGCACCGCGCCCCTCCGTCGTGGCCCACCCAGGCCGCGGCCCTCCTCAGTTTACTGGCGCGGCGCGACGGCACCGCGCTCCTTCACCGCAGCCCGCACCGGCCGCAGTTCCCTCGTTCCTGCGCGGTGCGACAGCACCGCGTCGCCTTCGTTCCAATCTACAACGAAGTGCAACAACAATGGGGAGGAGGGTCGTCCATGTTTGTGTGGTCCGGCCTCCTCCCATTATGCCGATAGCAAGCGGCCAAGAATGAGTAATCACAACAACAATTAAAGTGCAATTTTAATTGATTAAAATTGAACTTAACCCCTACCTCGAAGAAGTTGTCCAACGATGATCATCGCGGGAAATGGTGTCGCGAGGTGAAGCTCCGTATATTTTGACGGAGAACGTCCGAGGAGGAAGCAGTGTATCCCTTCCTTTGACATGGGGAGAAGATCGAAAGAGGTCGTGTCATAGTTCTTCAGAAAAGGCATCACACACCGACTGCGGAGAGGAGAAGAGACGACACGTCGATCCCTCCTTGCGGTGACGACGTTCTTCGTCGAAGTCTTGGCGTTCTTTGCGAAGAAGGTAAAGTTCTTCTGGAAAATATGCAAGAGCTCTCTTCTCAATTATCCTCACACAACAACCAACCAAAATAAAATAAGGTTCATCCTTATTTTATTAACTCATGCCATGAATTCAAAAATTCAAACTCTTATCTCACTTAATTGATTAAGTGTATTGGCATAATTAAAGAGGGGAGAGGGGAGAGTTACAAATTAAATGCAAGAGGGGGGTTTAATGGGGAGTTAGAGAATTTGAAGGGGGTGGGGCTCGTGTGGTCCCCACCTCACTAATATCCTAACAAGAGGAGTTAGGATATTCCCTCACATGGAAGTTAAACCACATAGAAAAATAAAGTTATGACACAACTTTATTCATGTAACACTTAAACCACATTTTTAAACAACTCTTCCTGAGAAAACGCAACTCAAGAAAAGGTCTTCTTAAGAAAATATCAGTGTTGCGGTTTCATCGGTGCCCTCGGATTTCGATTCCGAGCACCGGTTCAAAAGTTAGAAAAACCCGCTCGTTCGTTCACTGAATGTACCCGATCTAAACTTCAGAAATTGATTCCGGGCACACCGGGCCTCGGAATCAGGTGCCGTTAGAAACTACGTACTCGTAAAATCCCAAAGAATTTAAGAAAATATTTTCCTTGAAATTTACGAGTCTTTACACATTAGTTAAATTATATATGTATTAATCTAATTTTGGCCATTGGAATCAATTTCATATTGAATTTTGATATTAAAACTTTTTATACTTGTGAAAAATTTCTCTTTGAAAAACTGCTTTTTCATCACGTCTATGGGTTTGATTTTAAATTAAATTTTGACACTTCTGTATATGTAATTTATAAAAATTGATTCCATATTTTTAATTATAATAATTAATATTATATAATAATATCAACTTAATTTTTGGTCAAAATGATTAGTAAAAACAATAAAAATTAATTACTATAATTAACGTTAAAACATGTTTATTGAGGATTAAACTAAAAAGATAAGGGGTAAAATGACCTAAAAACTTTTCCAACTCTCATTATCTAGTTATCATATCTAAGGTTTGAAAATAATTGATTTTTAAGCCTTGTTTCATGTTTAAAATTTTGATACACCTTTTTCTTTTAAAAAATCTAAGTGTGTCATCTCCCCCACTTATAAAAGGTTTAACCCACTCGTCTCCTCTTTACACTTCCAAAACTATTTGTTTTGGAAAAAACCTACCCAAATCTATTCCTTACTTCCCTCTTCACATCCTAAAGTCCATATTTTTATTAGGAAACCCTCCTATGAAAGCTCTAGGTGTAAACCTAAAGGGATTATATGAAATGAATATATATGAATTTATATCATGGTTAACATTTTGGATATTATGGAACTATATTCAAAGTAAAAGGGAAAAAATTCCAAATCAAAACATACAAGAAAAACAAAAAATTTATTACCCAAACATGATTTTAATAAGGAATTTTTAATAAATGGGTAATAAATGGTCATAAGTAAATCATATATGGTATGACATGTATAAACATGGTTCTAGAATAAATTTATAATAAATATATATTTATTATACTGGATGTTAAAACATGTACAAAGGAAGTCGATACTTAAGAAAAGTGAAATTTTTCTCAATTTGTCTTCTTTGGTACATACGTTATTTTATGCACCTATCGTATTTTATGAGGTGTATATACAACCCATTTGACATTTTATATCATAAATTTATTTATTCCTATTATATTTAAAGATTCAGTTGATGTTGTTATTTCATGGGGCTTACAATTCAAAATATTACCAAAGAGATATAGGATTTTTGTCTTACTTTTATTTATGTGGGACACGTGCCTTATACACCACTTATTTCTTTTATGTGGTGTATATAATACCCATGAATGTATTTTAAGAATTTCCTCATGGAAATTTTGGGATATACATATTCATCTAAGGTTCTTTCTTTCATGGGGCTTATAGTTCCAAAGATACCAAAATGGTAAAAGTTTTATGTTACAATCTCATTGTTTATCGAGGTTATTTATAATTAAGTTTCCAATGATTAAATATTGTGATCTATATCTCAATAAAATCATGATTTTTATTATCCTTTGGTTATTTCATGAAAATATATGTTTCCTTTCATTTACCCTCTTTATGTACTCAAGAGTCCAAAAGAATGTTTTTAAGGAAAACTGGCTTTCTCTCTTCAGTCAAAAATACTTTTTCTTACATGTCCATGTTTTCTAAAAATGTTATAAAGAAATTTTTTATTGATCTCCAATGATTGATTAAATAAATTTTTACCCATTTTTTACTTTTTTACAAAATGGTTTAAAAGGAATCTTCTAGTCATTTTTTGAATAAGGTACTTTTTAAGTTTTTACCTAAAATTTTAAAGGAATATTTGTTTTAACATTTACAACATGAATGGTATTTTCCACCATCATGAACAGTAAATTATTTAAATATTACTTTATAAGTTTCAAATATTATTTAAAAAATTATTTTCATAATGTTTTGTGAACTTTTAGTTTTTAAAAAAGTTATTTTAAAAGTAAAAAGATTATTTTTCTCAAGAAATGTTCCAAGTGATCGTTCAAAATAATTTTCCATCTAAAATGAAATACTTTGATGTTACTTAAGCTTTAATGGGGATATGATCTAAGTATACCGTCATTAATTTTTCTCTGGATGTTTTATGTTTATGATGAAAATATGTTTATGAAACTCGTTATTTTTCTACAGGTTATGTTATGATGAAATAATGAAATGTTTATGAAATATATTTCTTTTACATAGGTTATGCTATGGTCAAATGTTTATGAAGCCCATTTATTTTCATGGATTATGATATGATAAATGTTTTATGATCTTGTGGAACACAAATACATAGATTATTTGATGGGTGGGACCTATATCTCCCTCCAATTCATTAGGTAAATATTGATATCTCATGAGATAAAAAGGACTATAATAGAGAGTAAACCCGGTTTAATAAGGGACTTTTTCCACTATGATAGTATCGGGATTAAACCTTGACTATTTTGATGGTTTAGGTAATGAACACATTACACTATGATAGCCTTAGTAGTAATCCTTGACTATTAAGGAAATGATTTTTTATGCTTATGTGTATTCCAAAAATACATTTCTTATGCCTATGTTATGCTCTCATGGATTATATTCGTTGACTACTTTATGATTCATGTCTCATGAATTGCCAAGATTTATTCCATGACTCGATATTATGATCTATGATATATAGATTATAGTTTTCACATGTTATATTCATGTTCACATACCCTTATGATCATGTTATGCATATGTGGTCATTGATATCTCCCTCGTTTACCCTTACTGAGAATCTGAGATCACCCTATGTGTTTCCTTTCCCCAAGTTATGAAGAAAGGTATAATGTATGATATGTCTAAGAAGGTTTCTAGTTATAAGGAACTAAGTGGGAGATAATATAGAACTCTTATGAACCGGTTTTTATGTTTCCATGTTTCCAAAGGCACTAGACCTAAATGATTCTAGCATGTATCATTATGTAATGTAATGAATATTTGTCTATTAAGATGTAATATATATAAATGAAAAGTTTGGGTTGTTATAGTTGGTATTAGAGAAAGTATTGGTTAACCTTTGGAGAGTAGGATGATAAAACTTTAGTCATATCCCTAGGTATATCTCTAATGATATGTCTAAGGATATGTTTAAGGATAAGTCTAAGGATAAGTCAAAGTTTAGAAAAATGTATAAGAATTTTAGTGAAGGATAGAATGAGTGGTTTTTGAGAAATTATATCCCTATCTAGATATTACAAGTGGATGTGGCTCCAACATAGTTGTACCTAGGGGTAATAACTCCAAAAAGGGCATATTGAGATAGACTTGATCGTCACCTACTCTATGATAGTGGACCTTGCTTCACACATGGTTTGACACTCTTGAGGGATATGTTTTGTAAATTCACAAACTCTTTATGAACCATCATGAATGATTTGAATAAATACTATGAATGACCTAGGTTAAACCTAAAGTATCTTAGATTGAAAAGAAGGTTTCATGGTGTAAACATCCTATAAATTATTTTTCATGATTATGTGGTTTCCCACTATGATTATTGTTGCTCACACTATGCTTTTTAGTTTTAGTCAATTGATAGAACCAGGAGAAATCACGTTAACACTGAATGTGATGGGAAATTTGGTGATTATGAGAAAACAAATTGGATAATGTCTAGAGAGAAATATATTGTGATTATTCCTAATTAGCTATCGGGATATATGATTAACAACGTGAACTTTGGTGAGATTCCTAATGTGTAAAATAAGAAAAATATGGACTTTTATGAAAGTTTTTGTGGTAATGAACATGGAGGAAAGAAGATTTGACTTCCTACATGTCAAGAAGGTGGGAATAAGCACCTAGAAGAATATATAAAATGAATGGGAAGATGCTTCCTAACTGGAAATAAAGGTTATAGAGAAATGAATTATCAATTAATTTTATGTCTTAAATGTGAGAAACTTGGGAATTATTCGATTAAATTCCCTAAACTAAGGTTTATCCCCTAGACCAAGGATGGAACTATGTTATACCAAACCATTGAAGTAAAAGGGTTGAAGTATGTATGTATTTGGATTCAAGAATTGTGATTTAAAGTATTTTACCAATGATATTTTGGCTATAAGAATCATGAAACATCAAAGGATTTTTTTTTAATTTATGAAGAATATAAGTATTCATGTAATATTAACTTAAGAGTTATGGATATCATCATGGGTTTATGATTTTAAGGTTCATGATAAGTTCAAATTCTTATATACCCCTTTTTAGGTTCTAAGTGATGGGTTTTTAATGTGATTAATGACATTTTTTGAGACGTTTTATTAGAATAAGGTAAATATAAATATTTGGTTCAACATGAAATATTATTTGAGGAAAAATGATATTTTCTTGAGTATAAAGATATTGATAACCTTCAGAGTTTACATGAACTTTGATGATTAAAATTATTTTTAAGGATGTTCAGCATATTTCTAGGCAAGTTATAAAAACTATATTAATATATTTTTAGTAAAAGGAAAACTTGTCACATATTTCAAGTTTATGGAGCTTGAAACCAAAACTAATGGGAGATAAGGGTGAAATTCCTTCCACTAGAGTACTTTATGTTTTGGTTAGTATAAATGATGTGATAGATATTTATTAAGTTGATTTTGGTAAAATATGGTTTATCATAGAAATAACCATTATATTTAAAAATGATATGGTTATAGATTATACCTCATTATAATTAGAGGTTCATGAGAAAAATTATTCAACTTATGATTTAGAGTTAGTTGTGGTAATTTTTGTATTAAAGATATGGAGGTATTATATTTATGGAGAAATGTGTGATATATATACTGATCATAAAAGTTTAAAGTATATATTCACATATAAGGAGTTGAATATGTGCCAGAGAAGATGGTTGGAACTGATTAAAGATTATGATTTCTTGATACATGACCACCCTAATAAAGTAAACAAGGTGTTCAATGCTTTGAGTCGAAAGGATCATGCTAGCTTATCTATGATGAGGATCAAAAAAGATCCAATATTTATGGATTTGAAAAGGATGGATTTGGAGATCTTAAAGGAAGTGGATAAATTGTTTACAAGTACTATTTTTCATTTTTTTTAAAGTAATTTTTTGGGGGTTTTACCTTGGGTTTGTTTGGGTGAAAATTGGAGAAAATTTGAAAGTTGAAGGGTAGTTCATGGCTGGCACATGATTTACCCAAATCATGCATCCTGGACCAGAAAACTATGAAACCCTAAATAGAGGGGGATTGCATGGCTAGAACAAGGTTTTTCAAACTATATTACCTCTTAGGAGAAATTGTGTAACCCCCTAGGTGAGGTTCACGATTAGGGTGCATGGTCAGGGCGCATAGTTAGGGCACACGGTTAGGGGAAACTATGTGCCTTATATAGGAAATCATGCATACAGGATTTTCATCCCCTGGAAATTCACTTAAAAATACTAGATCCCTAAGAACTCACCCAAAAATCGATCCTAACTTGGACCTAATTGATTTATCTCCTTTTTTGAGGATCCCAGATGCATTCCTAGGGCTCTTGACCTCCATTCTTGGAAAATCGAAGGGTGGATTGAAGATCTATGTCTTTCTGGATATGTGTTTTCTTCCCATTAGATCTCTCTCTCTCTCTCCTGATCCTCTTCTTGAATAAAAAGAGGTATGTTTATCTGTTGTTGGTTCTAGATCTAGATCTAGGTTGGTTATATCTTGATTCGTTTGATCTTGGATCTAGGTTTCATATCTAGATCATGTTCTTCATCGTGGGTTTGACCTATCCATTTCAAATTGGGGATTTATGTTGGGTGATCACTCCTAAATGAATTAAGGTAGGTGGTATATTATTCAAATCCCAAAGTCTTGATTTCAATTATGTTTATGTAATTGTAGAATCTTTATTGGATGATTATCAATTGATTTTCTTAAATTGAATTAATTAATTTGTTAAATTAATTAAGGGGTTGTGAAATTGGGGATACTAAACTGATTGAGTTGGAATAATTAATTTTTTAATTAATTGTGGTGATATTGGGATTTTTGAATTGGAATAATTAATTATTGAATTAATTATGGTGATATTGGGATTATTGAATTGGAATAATTAATTGTTTAATTAATTATGGGGATATTGGGACTGTTGAATTAGAATAATTAATTGTTGAATTAATTGTGGGGATATTTAGATTATTGAATTTGATTAATTAATTTTTGAATTGATTAATGGAATTGATATGATTAATTAATTATTGAATTAATTAATGAGATAGATGTGATTAATTAATTATTGAATTAAATGATGGAATGATGTGAATATGAAATTGTTACGTTGGATTAATTAATTGGTGAATTAATTAATAGGTTGTTATGGTTCATGTGATATTGTGATATATGTGATATTTTTATATATGTGATGTTGTGATATTGTGGTATATGTGATAATCATGTGTGGGACATAGTCTGCTACATCAAAAGCCCATAGTGATAATTGAGATGATGAATGGTAAAAATTACATTTAGATATGAATTGATATGATGAATGGTTATAATGGCATTCATATATAAATTTAGATGATGAATGGTAATAATGACATTAAGATATGAATTGAGATGATGAATGGTAAAAATGACATTCATATGGGAATTGAGACGATGAATGGAAATAATGACATTCAAATATGAATTGAGATGATGAATGGTAACAATGGAATTCAGATATAAATTGAGATGATGAATGGTAAAAATTGAATTCAGATGTATGATATACCTTGGGAATAGTTCAGACTCCGAGATGGGCCGAAGTTGGTATTGAAGTTTGGGTATCCTCAGGAACCTGAGAGTTATGTGGTTAAATATAGAGTAATTGAATAAATGTAAATTTTTTACTTTATTTCTTGTATTTATTCTTTATACTAATGCATATACTTTTTTTGACTGGATATTGTTTTGGATTCCATTGGGGATGTCCAACTGAATTGTACTCACACCATACTCAGGTTGCATGGTTGGTACCTGAATAGATTTCATGGTTGCAGAATAAGTTAAGGGCAAGAGCCCTGTGTTGGATGGCTAATTCGGGATGGAGCATGGATGAGGGAACCAAACATGAATTCAAGAACCGCTTGGGAGTAGTCAGTGTCTTTATTTATTTTTGGTTTTACATATTGACACTTGGCATGTATTGGCATAAAATATCTACTATTTAGTTTTGGATATTATATTTTCTGATTTGGTCATCATGTGATTCTGTATTGTTCTGGTTATGGTTATATATTTTGGTTATTATTATTTATTTACATTATTTTTCTACTTTGATAAAGAGGATATAGTCTCCCCATGATCAATATTATACCATCACTTCTATTCAGTTGCCTCTGGAATATGGGTAGGCATGGTTGAGGTCATGTAACTGACTAGCTCTGGGCACCGGTGTGTGGCACCCAGGTCGGGATGTTACAAAGTGGTATCAAAAGACATTTTATTTTCTTTTATTTTGTATTATTATTTGGGAAAGGTTTATAGGATAATAGGATGATTTGAGTCTTGGTTAAGAGCTCGTTCATGGGAGTTTCTAACCCATGTATGAGGGTAAAATCCAAGTACCAAGGGTGGGATTACTTTTATTGATGT
Organism: Viscum album; assembly: GCA_963277665.1. Taxonomy (NCBI): domain Eukaryota; kingdom Viridiplantae; phylum Streptophyta; class Magnoliopsida; order Santalales; family Viscaceae; genus Viscum; species Viscum album. Next base: position 1,731,360,166 of record OY728127.1, read on the forward strand.
GTGTTGTTGTACTTGATGTTATTTCACCTTGAGTGATGCACTTGTTGTGAGATGTGATTATTGTTCTTGATTTTTTTTGATATTTGACTTGTCTTTTGGAATGGAACGATAGTTTAGTACGCATTCATCATTCTAGGCACTCAGGATTATTTTTTAACATGCATAATTTTAGGCATGCACGGGAAAATGGGTTATTAGGTCTGTGATGAAATTGAACTGTTTTCTTTACTTTTGTAATTGAAACTGAAAATGATGTATAATATGAATAAATGGGTGTATAATGTTAAACTTGAATAATAATAATGATTTTACCCTTTTTTAACCATGACCTAGACGTAGTATGGTTAAGGGTAGTGATAGCACCTTAGTTTTGATTGTGTGTCGAGATTTGTGGAAAAGACTTGATGTGGATTATTGTGATTTTCCACTAACATAAATGTGTTAAAGTTGTGTTATGTGTCCTAAGATGTGTGTTTTTAATTATAGATATATTCCTCCATGATGACATTTATTGATAGGATAACCAGAGTTTATGGCTGGAGATGCTCCACCAATAGTGGAGCCTGAGGCACTGATAGTACCGAGTGAGGAAGTTGGAGAGTAGTTTCAAGAGAAATTTGATCAGTTTATGAAATTCATGGAAAGATACCCAAGTAGGATTGTGAAAATAATGTATGATCTGATGAGGGAGTTTCAGTTGTATCATCCTTCAATGTTTATAGGAGAGGGTGGACCTATGGAAGTAGAGTTCTGGATTGATTCCATCCAGACTATACTTGACTATTTGGAGAATCCTACTGAGAAGAGGGTCAAGTTGGCTACTTATATGCTACGAGGATCAGTGAAGAAGTGGTGGTACATTCAAGCTTGGAATTGATAGGCTGATATTATGGTATGGAAGGACTTTTTAGAGAGATTACTAGAGAAATTTTATCCAGAAACGTTGAGGTAGGAGAGATCAGCTGAGTTCATGAGGTTGACTCAGGAGAGTATGTTTGTGATGGACTATTCTGGATGCTTTATATATTTTTATCACTTTTCTCCAACATTGGCAGGGAATTATATGGCTATGGAAAGAAATTTCCAGGATAGACTTAAATTTGAGATTAAGTCTCAGATCAACATCTTTCATTAAAAAACTTTTCTAAGGTGGTGGATCAAGATCTCATAGCTGAGGGGAACCTGAGGGAGGCTTATAGTGGAGGACAGGTGGTTACTGCTGGACGTTTAGGAGGCAAGTCTTCAGAGGTTAGGAAGAATCTATATAAGAGTGTTAGCATAGGGGATAACAGGAATAGTGGCTAGGGGGAAGGATCGGTAACTCAGGATCTTACCTGAGTTATTTTCCACCAATGCGGTAGGTCGGGCCACTATTGTTGACATTATCCCCAACCACTAGTAAAGTGCTTATCTTACAACATGATGGGATGTATACAAAAGTTCTAAAGGAACCCATGATAGATGGGTAGTGATGGAGGAGCTAGATAGAACTAAAGTGCGGGAAGGGGTATTCTACACTATATCAGTCTAGTAGCTGGAGATCTACTGGTTGTGGTGGTAGAGGTAGTGGATGAGGTACTTTTGGGAAAGAGAAATCATATCAATAAAGTAGTGCAACTTAGGGGACTCATTCAGTTTCACAGGGAAGAGGGTAAATACAGTTAAATGTCAAGCAGCTTACATTGGTAGATGGTGAGGTTGGACCGTCAACAGTTAGAGGTACTATTCTTATAGCTTTTATGCGATCTAGTGCCTTATTTGATACTGGTGCCTCTCATTATTTTATTTATTCATAACTTTTGAATGGTTTGAGATTGGCGATGGAGTTTATGAGCGGGGTCTTGATGATAGATACTCTGTTGTGAGTACGGTCGAGGGACATATGTTTATGCAATATGACAACCCTTCTTTTTATTACACAATTAAACATAATTTATTACATAAACTTCACTTGATACAACATAGAAGATCGAGAGTTCTAGTGTCTTTGGGGCTTAGGATCATTACATAACAAATTAAAACATGAAATACAACATCTTTATTGAAAACTTCCTTTACATGACCACTACATTCCCTCGTACTTAGCATTGCATGGGATAACCTGAGGACATGCATAAGAAAAGGGTGAGCTATAAAGCCTAGTAAGGGAATAATCATGGAATAACATGAGGAATACAATACATGTTAGAAAATAGGAATATCAATAGATCACAAGAGAATAATAAACATAAAGGCATGATAAATCATGATAATCATAACATGGAAATGTGGAAACAACACTTAACATGGAATTAGCATGAACCAAGGCTCATTGCACATGAAGCATGAGTAAACCCTCATTACACATAGAGAATGAGTAAAACCTTTTTTCACTTGAATTAGCATGAGTAAACAACCATTGCACATGACATATCATGATACCATACTTTACCCAATGCATTGGAGCTCTATAAGGGCGCACCCATCTTAAACATTTCATTTCATGCATAAGTGTGCCACATGGATCATAAAACATTGAATCATTCAACATTATAATTTATTCCATGATAAATGAATGTGGAATACATACATGAAACTATTTAAACATTATTTAAATGTGCATAAAGGTGAATACCCTTGATACAGGAATGGGCTTGGTATTCACTACACAATGACTTTGGCTTGGAAAAGCGCGGTACAATTTCAGCAGCATAACGGCGTGACATAAGAACTCATAAAAATGGTTGATGAGAGATAAAGGGGTGTATCATCATACTTAAATTACATGGAAAGTAAGGGGGTCATATAGATACATGGACCAACAAATGTAATGTAATTTAGATTCATGATACAAAATAATTTCTTGAATGTAAATAAGGAGATAGAAATTCTTTTCGGAATTTCGGCATTGTAACGGGTGTACATGGGAGGAATTTAATGAGGGAGAAAGGGGTCTCCAATCATTCAAACATAAATCGGGAAGTATGGGGGGGTTAAAAATAATACCCCAACATTTATAATTAAAATTAAAAGGGCATAACAATTTAAATAATATTGGACAAAAATGATAAAGGAAGAAAAAACCCTTACTTGGAAGTGTGCTTCCAAAGGCTTGAGAGAGGCTTCTTGGGAGATTGGGGCACCTTGGTAGGATTCTAGAGAGAGGAGAGAAGAGTTTTGACGAACTCCAAAGGTTTTTAGTGAGGAGGAAGTGGGGGCTTGGGTGGGTTTATATAGGAAAGTTGATGGAATTCTTTATTATTTAGGTTTGGGACACCTCACATTAAACTAATCCAAAAAACAAACCAGACCATGGATTTTTCCCATGGTTTTTGGAAAAGGGAATTGGAAAACAATATTTTATAAGGCCAAAGTCCAAAATTATTAAAATAATTGGGTTTCTTATCTGTAGGTGAGTCACACTCCCAAGTAAAACAATTTAAAAAGACAAAATGTTTAATAAGTCTTGAAGGGTCCACTGAAGCTCTGTAAAATAAATCAAAAAAACCCAAAATCACATTATTTTAATGGTAAAACATATATTGTCCGAAAATAAATTTTATAGTATTTTATTACTTCACTATTGGGTCATTATGATGTCATAAAACACATAATATATTTAAACGGTATTTAATTTTTACCAAAAAATTTGACTATCTTAGAAAATTATAAAAAATTCACTGTTGGATAATTTTGACATCCTGATTCCAGAAATAATATTAATTTTATCTAAATAATTTTCTAAATATGATAATTTTCACTTTTAAAATAAAAACCGACATTTATGAAAAATTCATGGGTTTTGACAAAAATGGCTTTCAAACCCTAATAAAAATTACAATTGCATTCATAAAATTATACTATCATTTATATTTAATAAAAATTAATTTAATAATAATAATATTTTATTAAAATATTATTTAATTCAAAAATCCATTAATTCATCAAAATAGTTTTCTTAGTTGAACATTAACTAAAAATATTATTTGTGCTTTAAAAACTATTTACAAGGTAACAATAATAAAATGAAAGTATATTCATTATTATATACAAAAATAATGTACATAACCATAGTTTTAAGGTCTTGTTACATAACCCCTTATAACACTCGCATAATACTGAAGATTAATGTTTTCGATGGTGACAGACTCTTGGGGTGGCTCAGATAACATTGCTCGGGTGGTAATCTCTATCAACTTTCACTTCTCTCGTAGGCGGTCCCACTCGAGCTTAACATATTCAAGCTCATCTTGGGCATGGTCAAGATTGAATCCCAAAGATGCAACCTCCTTTCCGATCTCTGACAAATGGGATTCGTATGGGGCATGTCTACTGGATGAGGTCATCACATCCTTTGGGTAAATTGGATTTGTTAAAGCCCTATATTTATACTAATCATGTGATCACTGCTCAACGGCTATGTTAGCAATGGTCAAAATTCTTAACAGTATTTTAAAATCCAAAAACATAAAACCAAAGAAGTTGACATTTTATATAAACATTTTACATAAATAGACATTTAATTAGATCAAGATGGATTTCCATTAATGAAAGTTTGGGTTGCTACAATCATTCCCCCTTAAGAAATTTCACCCTCAAATTTTCCTTTTCCCACACTAAAATAGATGTGGGTAACTCTGCTTCATCATTTCCTTTGATTCCCACGTCGCTTCTTCAAACTTGTGGTTTCTCCACAACACCTTGATGAGGGGAATTTTCTGATTTCATAGAAATTTTTCTCTATGATCTAAGATATTCACTGGTTGCTCTTCATTAGAAAGATCGTCCTATAATTGTACCACCTCTGAAGAGAGTACATGTGAAGGGTCCGGTATGTACTTCCTTAAGAGGGATACATGAAAGACATCATGTACTTTGGTCATGGTAGGTGTAAGTACTAGTCGATAGGTCACAACCCCGACACGATCAAGAATATCGAAGGGGCTGATGTACCTTGGACTTAACTTCCCTTTTTTTCCAAACCACTTGACCTTCTTCCATAGAGATATGCATAGAAATACCATGTCTCCAACTTTAAACTCAAGGTCTTATCGACAGTTATCTGTATAACTCTTCTGTCGAATATGGGCTGCCTTAATATGCTTCTGAATGGTTTTCACCTTCTCCACCATTTCTTCGACCATTTATGGTCCAAGCAGATTACGCTCACCGACTTCATCCCAACATGTCGGTGTTCTGCACCTTTTCCCATAAATGGCTTCACATGGTTCCATTTGGATGCTCGAGTGGAAACTATTATTATAAGAGAACTCAAATAGAGGAACATGTTGATCCCATCCTCCTTTAAAGTCCATTGAGAATGCTCTCAACATGTTCTCATGTGTTTGGATAGTCCGCTCGGATTGGCCATCAGTTTGAGGATGATAGGTCGTACTGAAGTTCAGTTCAGTATTCAGAGCATTTTGAAGACTCTTCCAAAACATAGAGGTGAATCTTGGATCTCGATCGGACACAATAGATAGTGGTACTCGATGCAGCCTTACCACTTCCCCGATATATATCTGTTCCAGTTGTTCCAATGATAAATCCTCCCAAATAACAATGAATTGTGCAGTATTTTTAAGAAGTTCCACAACAACCCAGATTGCATTATTTCCTTTGTATGTCTTCGAAAGTCTGGTGACAAAGTCCATGGTGATGTTCTCCCATTTTCATTCTGGTATGGGCAATGGTTGCATCATCCCCTTAGACTTCTTGCTCTCTGCCTTCACTTGCTGACACACCAAGCACTTTGATGTATATTCAACAATCTCCTTCTTCATATTATCCCACCAATAATGCTCTCAAAGATCTCGATACATCTTTGTGTTTCCTGGGTGAATAGAGAAATTTGAACTATGTGCATCATCCAAAAGTTCCTTATTGAGCTCCGGACTTGATGGAACACATAGTTTTTTCCTAAATCTCACAATTCCTTATTCATTAGCATTAAATTCTGATGATTTCCCTTTTCTGGTAGCTTCCACTTTTTCATGAATTCCCACATCGTCCTTTTGAGCATCCTTTAACCTTTCCAAAAGTGACGGTTGAGCAATCATTTGTGAAAGGATTGATGATGTTACCTTCTTTATGATTACCATGTCTATCTTCATCCAATCTAAGAAGATTGGATCCTTTTCAATTCTCATTAATGATAGAATTGTTAGGTCCTTTCTACTTAGGGCATCCACCACCTTGTTCACTTTCCCAGGGTGGTAATGGATTGAGCATTCATAGTCTTTGATCAGCTCTAACCATCTTTATTGGCTCATGTTCACCTCTTTTTGTGTGAATATATACTTGAGGCTTTTGTGGTCCGTATATATTTCACACTTCTCCCCAAAGAGATAATTCCACCAAATTTTCAAAGCGAAGATCACTGCAGCCATCTCAAGGTCATGTGTTGGATAGTTCTATTCATGAACTTTCAATTGCCTTAAAGCATAGGCAATAAATTTGTCATTTTGTATCAACACACATCCCAGGACCTTCTTCGAAGCATCACTGAATACCACAAAAAGTTCTCCACTTGTGGGTAAAGTGAGCACGAGCGTAGTGATAAGCCTCCTTTTCAACTCCTTGAAGCTTTCTTCGCATTCATCACTCCAAGAAAATTTTCCTCCCTTTCAAGTTAGCTTAGTAAGAGGGTTAGAAAATTGTGATAAATTTCTCACAAATCGTCGATAATATCCATCTAACCCCAAGAAGCTACGGATATCCGTTACCGATGTTGGGATCGTCCATCCCTCAATTGCATCGGTTTTGGAGGGATCCACATATATCCAATTTCTTGTGATGATATAGCCCAAGAATGAGACCTCCTTCAACCAGAACTCCCACTTGCAGTACTTTTTATAGAGCTTATCCTTCCGCAAGGTCTCTAGTATAGTTCTTAGATTCTCCTCATGATCCTCTTTGGTTTTGGAGTATATCATAATATCATCTATAAAGACTACCAAAAATTTGTCAAGGTAATCTCTAAAGACTATATTCATTAAGTCCATGAAGATTTCTGGAGCATTAGTGATTCTGAAAGGCATTAATATGAATTCATAGTGCCCATATCTTGTACGAAAAGCAGTATTGGGGATATCTTCCTTCTTCACCCTTACTTGATAATATCCTGACCACAAATCCACCTTGGAGAAGTATTGTGCTCCACACAGTTAATCAAAAAAGTCATCAATTCGTGGGAGAGGATACTTGTTCTTTATTGTGATTTTGTTGAGAACACGATAATCGATGCAAAGGCACATTGACCCATCCTTCTTCTTAATGAAGAGGACTGGTGAACCCTATGGTGAAGCACCTGGGCATATAAAACCTTTATCCAGATTCTCTTATAGTTGTTTCTTCAGCTCCTCAATCTCCACAACAACCATTATATACAGATTCTTGGATATTGGAAATTCCCTAGGTATAAGATCATTTGATAATTCAACATCTCTTCTAAGAGGAAGATCGGGAAATTCCTTGGGAAACACTTTAGCAAATTCCCTCACAATAGGCATGTCTTCTAGGATAGTTGCCTCCTTAGACTTAATCATCTGAGCTAGATACGCGTGTTCATAGGGCAGTAATATCCATGCTTGAGATGATATAGCTAAAGAAGATTCATCTTCCTCCTTGCACTTGTAAAGAATCGGGGGTCGATTCTCCACATGGAGAGTGATTTTCTTCTCATGGTAATTTATGTTGGTTCTATATAAGGAAAGTAAATCCATGCCAAGAATTGCATCAAATTCCATTAGAGGGAGTATGACGATGTTTTCCAGGAAGTTAAATCTACATATTATGATAGGGGAGGAGTTATATTCATGGGATGCAATGATTTCCCCATTTTCCGTACTCACCAACATCTTCACTTCCATGATTTGTGGTGGTGTTGGTATTGTTCTACTAAACTTTAGAGATATAAAAGAATGTGTAGAACCTAAATCAAAAAGTATATTTTCTATTATTTAATGAATAACTAGAATACCTCTCACCACTTCATTTTCAGGGTTCACTTTGGCAGTAGTAGTGGAAAAAGGTTTCCCTTGATGCCTTGGAGGTTATTGGTTGCCTCCAAAAACCCTTGTCTTAGGGCATTGATTTGAAAGATACCCTGGTTCTTTACTGTTGTAGCAATGAACCACACGTTGAGGTTCAAACGGAGCATTCCTCTCCTTTGTCGCAGTCGTGGGTCTTTCTTGCCGACAGTTAATAGATATGTACCCTTCTCTTTCACACCTAAAGCATTTCCTCGTCCCCTTCAGGAAATTTCCGGGGTGCTTCTTTCTACACCTTTGGCAAGTGGGGTGCTGGATCTTCTTAGAACCGTTGGATTTATACATTGGACCACCAGCATTGAATCCCACCTTACACTTCTTATCCCCATGATAACCCTGAGGTTCTTCGATCTCCATTTCAACCTTGAGGGAACATCAGACAATTTCCTCATAGTTGTCGAAGTCATGGATCGCCAGCGCTTTCAGCAGGCTAGGTTTCAGCCCACCAAAGAAGCGGTCAACCTTGCATTCAGGGGTAACAACAAAGTCGTAGGTGTATCGTGAAAGCCTTATGAATTTTTCCTCATACGCTCCGACAGATTCTTCATCTTTTTTGCTTGAGGGCAAGGAAGTCCCTTTCCATTATAAGCCAGAGGGTGCACGGAAAATATTTATCGAAAAACATCTTCCGGAAATACTTCCATTCCAACGCCTTGATCTCATCCTTAGGCTTCGTATTTTTGATCAATGTCCACTATTTATAAACTTAACTCTCCATGAGATAAGTATACAATAGAACCTTCTCTTGTTCAGAACATTAAAGGATGGAGAAGATCTTTCCAATGGAGTTGATCCATTGTTCAGCAATTGATGGATCGGACTATCCATTAAAAGTAGGAGGCCTTTGTCTCATGAATCTTTCGATAGTGACTTGTTCTTTCTTAGGGGGGTTGAAAGTTCCTATTGACCCATGTTTCTATTCAAATCTTGAGTTAGCTGAGAGAGAAGCGTGAAAAAGTTCGTGATTCTCGCTCCCATTAGATTGGGCTTCTCATTATTACAATCATCACATTGATCTTCACATTGGTTGTTAGCTCGAGTCCTCCTATTACTGCCCATTGGCTGGAATAAAAGGAAAGTTAGGGGTAACACATAAAGGTTAATCCAAGTACAAAATTGATGACTTATAAATAACTTTTATTTCCTTAACATATGAATCTATTGTCTTCAGTCTATGTTATCCATGATCTACTTTCTAATATATATTCTTATGGCATTTTTTTCCCTTAATAATGGTTCATACTAAGCTTGTGAATTTACCAAAGAATATCCCCCGGGAGTGTCGTAACCAATAGTGTATCAAGGCCCGTTGTCGTGCACCATTTTCTATTCGATTCTAGCTCAAAGTGGTGCTTTCAGATTTTACCCCTAGGATACATCTGTGCTAGAGCCGCCTCTACCTGCTCGTATCCAGATAGGGATATGTTTTCTTGATAAACCACTAACTCAATACTCACCAAAACTTAGGGATGTTTTTATTATACTTAGTCTGGTATCTAAGGCTTTACTAGAGTTTTCTAATCCTAATCCCAAAAATAACTAAACCTATACTCTGATACCAACTATGACAACCCTGCTTTTTATTACACAATTAAACATAATTTATTACATAAACTTCACTTGATACAACATAGAAGATCGAGAGGTCTGGTTCCTTTGGGGATTAGAATCATTAAATAACAACTTAAAACATGAAATACAATATCTTTATTGAAAACTTCATTTACATGACCACTACATTCCCTTGTACTTAGCATTGCATGGGATAACCTGAGGACATGCATAAGAAAAGAGTGAGTTATAAAGCCCAGTAAGGGAATAATCATGGAATAACATGAGGAATACAATACTTGTTAGACAATAGGCATATCAATAGATCACAAGAGAAGAATAAACATAAAGGCTTGATAAATCATGGTAATCATAACATGGAAATGTGTCAACAACACTTAACATGGAATTAGTATGAGCCAAGTCTCATTGCACATGAAGCATGAGTAAACCCTCATTGCACATGGATCACGAGTAAACCCTAGTTGAACTTTAATTATAATGACTAAACACCCATTGCACATGATGTATAATGATACTATACTTTACCCAATGCATTGGAGTGCTATAAGGGCGCACCCTTCTTAAACATTTCATTTCATGCATAAGTGTGCCACATGGATCATAAAACATTGAATCATTCAACATAATAATTTATTCCATGATAAAAAAATGTGGAATACAGACATGAAACTCTTTAAACAATAAGTTAATGTGCATAAATGTGAATACCCTTGATACAGGAATGGTTTTGGTATTCACTACACAATGACTTTGGCTTGGAAAAGTGCAGTGTAATTTCGACAGCATAACAGTGTGACATAAGAACTCATAAAAATGGTTGATGAGAGAGAAAAGGGTATCTCATAATATTTACATGACATGTAAAGTAAGAGGGTCATATAGATACATGTCCCAACAAATGTAATGGAATTTATATTCATGATACAAAATAATTGCTTGAATATAAATGAGGAGCGAGAAATTCCTTTCAGAATTTCTGCATAGTAACGGGTGTACATGGGAGGTATTTAATGAGAGAGAAAGGGGTCTCCCGTCATTAAAACATAAATAGGGAAGTATGGGGGAGGTGTGAAACCATACCCCAACATTTATAATTGAAATTAAAATGGCATAACAATTTAAAGAATATTGGACAAAAATGAGAAAGGATGAAAAAAACCCTTACTTGGAAGTGTGCTTCCAAAGGCTTGAGAGAGGATTGAGAGAGGCTTCTTGGGAGCTTGGGGCACCTTGGGAGGATTCTAGAGAGAGGAGATCAAAGGTTGGACGAACTCCAAAGGCTTTTAGTGAGGATTAAGTGGGATCTTAGGTGGGTTTATATAGGAAAGATGAGGGAATTCTTTATTATTTAGGTTTGGGACACCTCACATTAAACTAATCCAAAACACAAACCATCCATAGTTTTTGCCCATGGTTTTTGGAAAAGGGAAGTGGAAAAAAATAATGTATAATTCCAAATTCCTAAATTCTTAAAATAATGGGGTTGCTTATGTGGAGGTGAGTCACACTCCCAAGGAAAACAATTTAAAAATACAAAATGTTTAATAAGTCTTGAAGGGTCCACTAAAGCTTTGTAAATTAAATCAAACGAACCCAAAATGACATTATTTTAATTTTAAAACATATATTTTCCAAAAATAAAGTTTATAGTGATTTATAAATCACTATTGGGTCATTATGATGTCATAAAACACATTATATATTTAAACGGTATTTAATTTTTACCCAAAAATTTGACTGTCTCAGAAAATTATGAAAAATTCACTGTTAGATAATTTCAAAGTCCTGATTCTAGAAATAATATTCATTTTATCTAAATAATTTAATAAATATGTTAATTTTCACTTTTAAAATAAAAACTGACATTTATCGAAAATTCATGGGTTTTGACAAAAATGGCTTTCAAACCTTAATAAAAATTACAATTGCATTCATAAAATTATATGGTCATTTATATTTAATAAAAATTAATTTAATAATAATAATAATAATAATTTATTAAAATATTATTTAATTAAAAAATCCATTAATTCATCAAAATAGATTTCTTAGTTGAACATTAACTAAAAATACTATTTGTTCTTTAAAAATTATTTACAAGGTAACAATAATAAAATGAAAGTAAATTCATTATTATATAAAAAAATAATGTACATAACCATAGTGATAAGGTCTTGTTACATAACCCCTTATAACACCCGCATAAAACTGAAGAGTAAGGTGTGCGATGGTGACAGACTCTTGGGGTGGCTCGGATAACATTGCTCGGGTGGTAATCTCTATCAACTTCCACTTCTCTTGTAGGTGGTCCTGGTCAAGATTAACATATTAAAGCTCAGCTTGGGCTTGGTCCAGAGTGAATCCCAAAGACGCAACCTCCTTTCCGAGCTCTCACAAATGGGCTTCGTATGGGGCATGTCTACTGGATGAGGCCATCGCTTCCTTTGTCTGAGTAGATTGGATTTGTTAAAGCCCTATACTTATACTAATCATGTAATCACTATTCGATGGCTATATTAGTAATGGTCACAATTCATAACAGTATTTTAAAATCCAAAAACATAAAACCAAAGAAGTTGACATTTTATATAAACATTTTACATAAAGAGACATTTAATTAGATCAAGAGGGATTTCCATTAATGAAAGTTTGGGTCATTACAATCTTCCCCCCTTAAGAAAAATTTTCCCTCGAAATTTCCTTTTCCCATACTAAAACAGATGTGGGTAACTTTGCTTCATCATTTCCTCTGATTCCCGCATCGCTTCTCCAAACTTTTTGTTTCACCACAACACCTTGACTTGGAGCATTGTATTATTTCGTAGAACTTTTTCTCTACGATCTAAGATATTCACTAGTTGCTCCTAATTAGAAAGATCATCCTCTAATTGTAACACCTCTGAAGAGAGTACATGTGAAGGGTCCGGTATGTACTTCCTTAAGAGGGATACATGAAAGACATCATTACTTTGGCCATATTAGGTGGTAGTACTAGTTGATAGGCCATAGCCCTGACACGATCAAGAATATCAAAGGGGCTGATGTACCTTGGACTTAATTTCCTTTTATTTCCAAACCTTATGACCTTCTTCCACAGAGATATGCATAGAACTAGAATTTCTCCAACTTTAAACTCAAGGTCCTGTCGATGGTTATTTGCATAACTCTTCCATTGACTCTGGGATGCCTTGATATGCTGCTGAATGATTTTCACCTTCTCCACCATTTCTTCGACCATTTCTGGTCCAAGCAGCTTACGCTCACCGAATTCATCCCAACATGCTGGTGTTCTGCACCTTTTCCCATAAATGGCTTCATATGGTTCCATTTGGATGCTCAAGTGGAAACTGTTATTATAAGAGAACTCAACTAGAGGAAGATATTGATCTTATCCTCCTTTAAAGTCCATTGAGAACGCTCTCAACATGTCCTCAAGTGTTTGTATAGTCTGCTCAGATTGGCCATCAGTTTGAGGATGATAGGCCATACTGAAGTTCATTTCAGTATTCAGAGCATGTTGAAGACTCTTCTAAAACTTAGAGGTGAATCTTGGATCTTGATCAGACACAATAGATAGTGGTACTCGATGTATCCTTACCACTTCCCTGATATATATTTTTTCCAGTTGATCCAATGAGAAATTATCCTGAATAGCAATGAAGTGTGCAGCCTTTGTAAGTCGATCCACAACAACCCAAATTTCATTGTTGCCTTTGGATGTCTTCAAAAGTCTGGTGACAAATTCCATGGTGATGTTCTACCATTTCCATTCTGGTATGGGCAATCGTTGCATCATCCCCTTAGACTTCTTCCTCTCTGCCTTCACTTGCTGACACACCAGGCACTTTGATGTATATTCAGCGATCTCCTTCTTCATGTTATCCCACCAATAATTCTCTCAGAGATCTCGATACATATTTGTGTTTCCAAGGTGAATGGATAAATTTGAACTATGTGCATCATCCAAAAGTTCCTTCTTCATCTCCGAACTTGATGGAACACATAGTCTTTTCCCAAATCTCACAATTCCTTCTTCATTAACATTAAACTCCGAGGATTTCCCTTTTCCGATAGCTTCCACTTTTTCCTAAATTCATACATCATCCTTTTGAGCATACTTTAACCTTTCCAAAAGTGATGGTTGAGCAATAATTTGTGAAAGTATTGATGATGTTACCTTCTTTATGATTCCCATGTCCATATTCATCCAATCTAAGAATATTGGATCCTTTTCAATTCTCATTAATGATAGAATTGTTGGGTCCTTTATACTTAGGGCATCTGCCACCTTGTTCGCTTTCCCATGGTGGTAATGGATTTTGCAGTCATATTCTTTGATCATCTCTAACCATATTTTCTGGCACATGTTCAACTCTTTTTGTGTGAATATATACTTTAGGCTTTTGTGGTCCGTATATATTTCACACTTCTCCCCATAGAGATAATGCCGCCAAATTTTCAAAGTGAAGATCACTACAGCCAACTCAAGGTCATGTGTCGGATAGTTCTATTCATGAACTTTCAATTTCCTTGAAGCATAGGCAATGACTTTGTCATTTTTCATCAACACACATCCCAGGACCTTCTTCTAAGCATCACTAAATACCACAAAAAGTTCACCACTTGTGGGTAAAGTGATCACGGTTGCAGTGATAAGCCTCCTTTTCAACTCCTTGAAGTTTTATTCACGTTTATAACTCCAAGAAAACTTTACTTCCTTCCAAGTTAGCTTGGTAAGAGGGTTGAAAAATCGTGACAAATTTCTCACAAATCATCGATAATATTCAGCTAACCCCAAGAAGCTGCGGAGATCCATTACTGATGTTGGTCTCATCCATCCCCCAATTGCATCTGTTTTGGAGGGATCCAGAGATATCCCATTGCTTGTGATGATATGAACCAAGAATGTGACCTCCTTCAACCAGAAACCACACTTGTTGTACTTTTCATAGAGCTTCTCCTTCTGCAAGGTCTCTAGTACAGTTCTTAGATGCTCCTCATGATCCTCCTTGGTTTTAGAGTATATCAAAATATCATCTATAAAGACTACCAAAATTTTTTTGAGGTAATCTCTAAAGACTATATTCATCAATTCCATGAATATTTCTAGAGTATTAGTGAGTCCTAAAGGCATTACTATGAATTCATAATGCCCATATCTTTTACAAAAAGCATTCTTGGGGATATCTTCCTTCTTCACCCTTACTTGATAATATCCCGACCGCAAATCCACCTTGGAGAAGTATTGTGCTCCATGAAGTTGATCAAACAAGTCATCAATTCGTGGGAGAGAATACTTTTTCTTTATCGTGATTTATTTGAGATCACGATAATCGATTCAAAGGCGCATTGACCCATCTTTCTTCTTGACTAAGAGGACTGGTGCACCCCATGGTGAAGCACTTGGGTATATAAACCCTTTATCCAAATTCTCCTGTAGTTTTTTCTTTATCTCCTCAAGATCTACAACATCCATTCTATACGGAGTCTTGGATATTGGAAACGCCCCAGGTATAAGATCAATTGAGAATTCAACATCTCTTCTGGGAGGAAGACTAGGAAATTCCTCGGGAAACACTTCAGCAAATTCCCTCACAATAGGCATGTCTCCTAGGATGGTTTCCTCCTTAGACTCAATCATCTGAGCCAGATATGCATTCTCATTGGGTAGTAATATCCACGCTTGAGATGATGTAGCTAAAGAAGATTCATCTTTCTCCTTGCACTTGTAAAGAATCGGGGGTCGATTCTCCACATGGAGATTGATTTCCCTGTCACGGCAATTTATATTGGCTTTATATAAGGAAAGTCAATCCATGCCAAGAATTGCATAAAATTCCATGAGAGGGAGTATGAGGAGGTTTTTTCGGGAAGTTCAATCCACATATTATGATAGGGGAGGAGTTATATTCATGGGATGCAATGATTTCTCCATTTTCTGTACTCACCGACATCTTCACTTCCATGATTTGTGGTGGTGCTGGGATTATTCTACTAAACTTTTGAGATATAAAAGAATGCATAGAACCTGAATCAAAAAGTATGTTCACTATTCTTAAATGAATAACTAGCGTACTTGTCACCACTTCGTTTTTGGGGTTCACTTCGGCAGTAGTGATGGAAAAATCTTGCCATGGCTGCCTTGGAGGTTGTCGGTTGCCTCTGAAAACCCTTGGCTTAGGGAACTGATTTGCAAGATGCCCTGGTTCTTTTCAATTGTAGCAATGAACCATGCGTTGAGGTTTGAACAGAGTGTTCCTCTCCTTTGTCGCAGCCACGGGTCTTTCTTTCCAACAGTTAATAGCCAGGTGCCCTTCTCTTCCACACATAAAGCATTTCCTCACTCCCTTCAGGCAATTTCTGGGGTGCTTCTTTCTGCACCTTTGTCAAGTGGGGTGCTGGATCTTCTTAGCACCATTGGATTTATCCATCAGACCACCAGCATTGAATTCCACCTTACGCTTCTTATCCCCATGATACCGCCGAGATTCTCTGATCTCCATTTCGACCTTGAGGGCACATCAGACAATTTCCTCATAGCTTTCGAAGTCATGGATCACCAGTGCTTTCTGCAGTCTAGGTTTCAGCCCACCAAAGAAGCAGTCAACCTTGAATTCGGGGCTAACGACAAATCCGAAGGCGTATCATGAAAGCCTTGTGAATTTTTCCTCGTACACTCTAACAGATTTGTCTTCTTTTTGCTTGAGGTCAAGGAAGTCCCTTTCCATCTTAAGCTGGAGGGTGCACGGAAAATATTTATCGAAAAACATATTCCAGAAATTATTCCATTCCAACGCCTCGATCTCCTCCTCAAGATTTGTATTTTTGATCAACTTCCACCATTTATCAGCTTCACCCTCCATACGATAATCATCCAGGAGGACCTTCTCTTATTAATAACATTGAAGGATTGAGAAGATCTTTTCAATGGAGTTGATCCATTGTTCAGCGATCGAGGGATCAGATGATCCATTAATAGTAGGAGGCCATTGTCTCATGAAGCTCTCGATAGTGAATTGTTCTTTCTTATGGGGGGTTGAATGTTCCTCATGACCCATGTTTCTATTCAAATCTTGAGTTATCTGAGAGATAATCATGACAAAGTTCGTGATTCCTGCTCCAATTGGATTGGGCACCTCATTAGTACAGTCATCACATTGATCTTCACATCGGTTGTTAGCCCGAGTACTCCTATTACTGGCCATAGGCTGGAATAAAAGGAAAGTTAGGGGTAACACATAAAGGGTAATCCAAGGACAAAACTGATGACTTAAAAATAACTTTTATTTCCTTAACATATGAATCTATTGGCTTCAGTCTATGTTATCCATGATCTACTTTCTAACATATATTCTTAGGGCATTTTTTGTCCCTTAATAATGATTCATACTAAGCTTGTGAATTTACCAAATCATATCCCCCAGGAGTATCATAACCAAGAGTGCAGCAAGGCCCATTTTCGTGCACCAGTTCCCATTCGAGTCTAGCTCAAAACGGTGTTTTCGGGTTTTACCCCTTGGATACATTTGTGTCAGAGCCGCCTCTACCTGCTCGTATCCAGACAGGGATGTATTTGCTTGATAAACCACTAACTCAGTACTCACCAAAACTTAGGGATGTTTTTATTATACTTAGTCTGGTCACTAAGGATTTACTAGGGTTTTCTAATCCTAATCCAAAAAATAACTAAACCTATCCTCTGATACCAACTATGACAACCCTGCTTTTTATTACACAATTAAACATAATTTATTACATAAACTTCACTTGATACAGCATAGAAGATCGAGAGGTATAGTGTATTTGGGGCTTAGAATCATTACATAACAACTTAAAACATGAAATACAACATCTTTATTGAAAACTTATTTTACATGACCACTACATTCCCTCGTACTTAGCATTGGATGAGATAACCTGAGGACATGCATAAGAAAAGGGTGAGCTATAAAGCCCAGTAAGGGAATAATCATGGAATAAAATGAGGAATACAATACATGTTAGAAAATAGGCATATCAATAGATTACAAGAGAATCATAAACATAAAGGCATCATAAATCATGATAATCGTAACATGGAAATGTGGCAACAACACTTAACATGGAATTAGCATGAGCCAAGGCTCATTGCACATGGAGCATGAGTAAACCCTCATTACACATGGAGCATGAGTAAACCCTCATTCCACTTGAATTAGCATGATTAAACACCCATTTCACATGACGTATCATGATACTATACTTTACCTAATGCATTGGAGTGCTATAAGGGCGCACCCTTCTTAAACATTTCATTTCATGCATAAGTGTGCCACATGGATCATAAAACATTGAATCATACAACATAATCATTTATTCCACAATAAATGAATGTGGAATACATACATTAAAATCTTTAAACAATAAGTAAATGTGCATAAATTTGAATACCCTTGATAGAGGAATGGTCTTGGTATTCACTACACAATGACTTTGGCTTGGAAAAGCATAGTGCAATTTCCACAGCATAACGGCGTGACATAAGAACTCATAAAAATGGTTGATGAGAGAGAAAGGTGTGTATCATCATATTTAAATTACATGTACAGTAAGGGGTTCATATAGATACATTTCCCAACAAATTTAATAGAATTTATATTCATGATACAAAATAATTGATTGAATGTAAATGAGGAGAGAGAAATTACTTTCGGAATTTCGGCATAGTAACGGGTGTACATGGGAGAAATTTAATGAGAGAGAAAGGGGTATCCCATAATTAAAACATAAATAGGTCAATATGGGGGAGGTGAGAAACCATACCCCAACATTTATAATTGAAATTAAAATGGCATAACAATTTAAAGAATATTCGACAAAAATGAGAAAGGAAGAAAAAAACCCTTACTTGGAAGTGTGCTTCCAAAGTCTTGATGGAGGCTTGAGAGAGGCTTCTTGGGAGCTTGGGTCACCTTGGGAGGATTATAGAGATAGGTTATAAGAGGTTGGAATAACTCCAAAGTCTTTTACTGAGGGGGAAGTGGGATCTTGGGTGGGTTTATATAGGAAAGGTGAGGGAATTATTTATTATTTAGGTTTGGGATACCTCACATTAAACTAATTCAAACCACAAACCAGTACAAGGTTTTTGCCCATGTTTTTTGGAAAAGGGAAGTGAAAAACAATATTTTATAAGGCCAAAGTCCGAACTTCTTAAAATATTGGGGTTTCTTATGTGGAGGTGAGTCACACTCACAAGGAAAACAATTTAAAAAGACAAAATGTTTAATAAGTCTTGAAGGGTCCACTAAAGCTTTGTAAAATAAATCAAACAAACCCAAAATCGCATTATTTTAATGGTAAAACATATATTGGCCGAAAATAAAGTTTATATTATTTTATTACACCACTATTGGGTCATTATGATTTCATAAAACACATTATATATTTAAACGGTATTTAATCTTTACCCAAAAATTTGACTGTCTCAGAAAATTATGAAAAAGTCACCATTGGATAATTTTGAGATCCTGATTCCAGAAATAATATTCATTTTATCAAAATAATTTTCTAAATATGTTAATTTTCACATTTAAAATAAAAACCGACATTTATCAAAAATTCATGGGTTTTGAAAAAAATGGTTTTCAAACCTTAATAAAAATTACAATTACATTCATAAAATTATACGATAATTTATATTTAATAAAAATTAATTTAATAATGATAATATTATTTTATTAAAATATTATTTAATTCAAAAATCCATTAATTCATCAAAATAGATTTCTTAGTTGAACATTAACTAAAAATACTATTTGTGCTTTAAAAACTATTTACAAGGTAACAGTAATAAAATAAAAGTATATTCATTATTATATACAAAAATAATGTACATAACCATAGTGATAAGTTCTTGTTACATAACCCATTATAACACCCGCATAAGACCGAAGAGTAAGGTGTGTGATGGTGAAAAACTCTTGGGGTGGCTTGGATAACATTGCTCGGGTGGTAATCTATATCAACGTCCACTTCTCTCATAGGCGGTCCCGCTTGAGCTTAACATAATCAAGATCGACTTGGGATTGGTCAAGAGAAAATCCCAATGATGAAACCTCCTTTCCAAGCTCTGAAAAATGGGCTTTGTGTGGGGCACGTCTACTGGATGAGGTCATCGCTTCCTTTGTCTGATTAAATTGGATTTGTTAAAGCCCTATATTTATACTAATCATGTGATCATTGTTCAATGGCTATATTAGCAACGATCACAATTCTTAATAGTATTTTAAAATACAAAAACATAAAACCAATGAAGTTGACATTTTATATAAACATTTTACATAAAGAGACATTTAATTAGATCAAGAGGTATTTCCATTAATGAAAGTTTAGGTCGTTACATGCAAGGAGTGTTCTCTTGAGGTTGGGGAGTATCATTTTTTATGGGATGTTTGTATTCTTGTCATGTAAGCCTTTGACCTAATTTTGGCTAAGGATTGGTTAGAAGTATATTGTTCCCATATAGATTTTTACTATAGGAGAGTGACTTTTATATCTCATAAGGGTGACAATTACTATCATCATGGGGAATGGGATATCTAGGCGGGCCATGCAGGGCCAGTTCACCAGCAATTGGAGCTCACCACCTAGGTTGCTAGTATATTTCTAGATGAAGAGGGTGTGAAGCATGGTTTTTTTCACCCGTAGTGGATAGGTTTTATGATGTTTTTTTTAATAATTCTTAGGGATTCCAACTAAGAGAGATGTGGAATTTACTATTGAGATCATGCTAGGGGCTGAGCCAGTTTCTATTACACCATACAAAATGGCATTGATAGAGATTCTGGATCTCAAGAATCAACTAGAAGAGTTGGAGGATAAGAGATTTATCCATATGAGTATGTCTCATTGGGGTTATCTAGTATTATTTGTAGATAAGGTTAACCAAACTCTACGCTTGTGTGTTGATTACCAGAAGTTAAACTGAATGACTATAAAGAAATAATATCCTCTTACATGTATTTATGATCTATTTGACCAGTTGATGGGATCTTGTGTTTTCTCCAAAATTTAATTGAGGTTAGGGTATCATCAGTTGAGATTTTTGACCATATGATATACCTCTGACTTCTTTTAGAACTAGGTATGGCCTCTATGAGTTTGTCTTAATGTCGTTTGGATTGAAGAACGCACCAGTAGTGTTTATAGCCTTGATGAACAAAATATTCCATCTGTACCTGGATCAATTTGTTGTGGTTTTTTTGGATGACATCTTGGTGTACTAAAAGACTCGTGACTATCATTTTGAACATCTTAAAATCATCTCGAGTACACTAAGAGAGCATAAGTTATACGCCAAGCTATCTAAGTGTCAGTTTTGGACTGATTGGGTACACTTCTTGGGTCACATCATCTTGGAAGAAGGTGTGTGTGTGGATTTCACATACATGACTTCTTTTAAAGTCATTTTTCATTTAATTTCCATTATTTCTTTGTTTTGGGGGTTTCCCATTCATTTTGGTGGAAATGGTGGGTTTTCAAAATTTGGGCCAAACCGTGAGCTCATTTCCAGATTTAAAAATAAATTTTGTTTCTTTTATAAATCCTTCATTTTTAAACATTTTACACTTATTACACTTCCCAATTGGAATACCCTAGTATATTAAAACCACCATATAAATTTTTACCCCATAGGAATCCATAATAATGATGGATTTGGGTTTTTTATTAAGGTGTTGGGCCATCCCGAAAGCCCATTTCCTTCTTTAAAATATTTTTTTAATTCATTAATATCTCATTCAATTTTTAGGGTTTTTCGGTGATTCCAACTCTAACCCAAGACCACTTACCCAAGGAACTCTCCCATGATATCCTCACCTCTTTGGATCTCATATCCCCCACAAATTAGGGAGATCTTTCTTAATCATTATCAAATCACCCAGATTTGAAGAGGTAAAATGTTTCTTTCATAACTCCTTCAATTTTCACTATTTTTCCCAAAATTCAGTCCCCAATTGACCTAATATGAATTCATTGAGCCTAACTACCATTTTTAGTTACTTCAAGATTTAACTATTGGTGTATTTGGGCTGATTTCTTCAATATTTCTTCAAGTAAGTGTTTCTCTCTTCATTTCCTTCCTTCTCCTTAGGGTTTCCTCCCTATTTCATGAAGTTATAAAATTTTAAGAAGTTAGGATTCATACCTAGAGTTTTATTTAGTGTCTTTTTGGTGAAATATTTGGGTTTTAGGTTGCATTTCACTCCCTTATGGTGTTTTGGTGGTGCGGTTGATGTTTCGCACCAAGATTTGAGGGTTTTGACACTTTCGGTAGGTGATTCCATGTGTAAGAAATTATTGATGAGTTAGTTTGATTGATTTATTATTTTAGAATGTTTATAATATGTTTTGTGAGGTGAGAAAACCATTTTTGGTAGCATTAGAAAATAATTTAGTATTAAAGTTACATTTTTGTTTGAAGTTGTGTACTTTTCAATTGTAACTCATGTGATATCTTTTGTGGTAGTTTTATAAAATATAGAAGTGATTTATTAGTTGTTTAAAAGGTATTAAAATTATAGTTTGGTAATTATTTAGTGTCATTTGGTCCTAAAAAGGGGGGTTTTGAATGGTTTTTATTTGTAAAACCTTGTTATACTTCTTGAAAATGTTTTATGAAAATGTGTGTTTTCATGTGTATCTTTTGTGGTATTATTCAAGGTGATTTTATAACACTTCATAGTGGTTTAATAAATGTTTCTAGGGATGATAGTTATATTTTGGATTGGTATTGGAATGATTTTGTCCTGGAAAGAGGGTTTTGAAATGGGTTTTGTGTGCAAAACATGGTTATACCCCTTGGGATTGTTTTAATGAAAATTGTAATTGATTTGTTAAGTTAAAAAAAGTGGGAAACGGATGTACATGTATTTTTTTGGTGAGTTTTTTCACCTAATATGGGTTTTTGAAAGGTAAAGTGGTGATTTAAGATTTCAAAAAAAATTAGAATGTTTTATAAGTTGCTGAAATGTTTTATCAAATTGCAAGAAAGGTGTAAAACATGTTTGTGGGCTGTTTCGTGTGAGTATGATGTGAAAAATTAATTTTGCTTATGAATGGAGTTTTATGTGACTTTTTTTATATACATGTGGGATTTTTGGTTAATTTTTTATGTGTAAGTGGTATTTTCATGTGAAAATTATTTTTCATGGCTTGTTGAACTTGTTTGAGCACAAGAGGGAAACCCAGGTATCTAAGTGGGTGGATGTGTACTAGTATGCTAGTGATCCCGTGGGGTTTGGCATCAGTTTCATGTTGAAAGTTTGACACGAGAAACACTAGATAAACTATGATTATGATGATGATGATGATATTGGGGAACCACAAGGTTATGGGTATGCTCCATACTAGTGGCTCATGTGCACGAGAACATATATTGTGATGGTTACTTTCACCAAGATACGAGGTACCTGGGACCCATAGCGAGCTAGTGCCTAGGGTTATTTATCATTGCTTGTGATCATTGGATAATTTGTTCTTACCATTGGTATATGGTATGATTGGATTTAAAATTCAGTATCTTTGTAATTTTTTTAAATTTTTTATTCTTTAATGTAGCCCACTTGAAACTGTTTTTATTTAAAGTTGCATCTCTTTAAAATTATTAATAGCATATCATGTTTATGAAAACATGCAGGATTTTCATCTTTGAATGTTTATCAAATAGAATATCTTAGTGGTGGTATCATATTGGGATTTGTCTCATACCCTACTTACACCTTTGGGTGTAAGTAGACTTGGTTATTTTTTTGTTGCGGGTTTGGGTACAACTTTTGTGCCAATGGTTTGGGTTTTTAGCGGTCCTTCATGATGAAGTGTTGTGGAGGTGGATTGAGGGTGGTGCCTCTTTCCATCAGGTTCTTGGGCTGTCATTTTTGGTTTTTTACCTTTGTAATGGTCTTTGAACATTGTTTTAAATTGTGAAACTCAATTCTGAAATTTTTTAGAAGATGGTTTGGTTTGAAAAATTCAGATTTGGTTTATTGGATCTGTTTATTATTGTATGTTTATAAACTCGGGTAAATCATTTCCAAATTTCATTTTATGATACCCGGGCACTTGTTCCAGCCCGTGGGGATCATTAATTCCCTTTGTGCCTTGTCGTGGTCTAGGTTTGGTGCTAGTTTTGATGGTGACTAGATTCGGTTCGTGACAATGGACCTAGAGAGGGTGTAGGCAGTTGTTTCTTGGGATAATGCTAAGAATGTTTTGGATATCTACAGTTTTCTAGGATTGAAGGAATATTATCAAAGGTTTATCCATGACTTTTCCTGATTGGAGGCACCAATTTCAGGATTGACCAAGAAGGGGGTAAAGTTTGATTGGTCCAGATTATGTGATAATTCTTTTTAGGATTTGAAAAAGCATTTGACATTGGCACCCATCTTAATCCTACCCGATTCTGGTGAGGAGTATATGGTGTTTTTTATGCTTCTAGGATTGGTCTTGGAGCAGTGTTGATGCAAGGAGATCGAATTGTGGTGTATGGGTCTCAATAGTTGAGGAAACATGAATGGAACTACCCTACACATGAACTCGAATTAGTTGTAGTGGTTTATTCTTTGAAGTGTTAGCAGCACTATCTATTGGGTGAGAAGTTTACTATGTATATTAATCACAAGAGAATAAAGTATATATTTTCCCAATGATATTTGAATCTCTAGTATCATAGATGAGTTTATTATATACAATTATTTGATTTTGAACTATAATATACGTTCGGGAAGGGAAATAGTGTTGCTGACACTTTAAGCAGGAAAACTCAGAATTAGACAGTTTAGGAGTCCAGTGTTGAGTGGAAGATGATGACTTTACTAGTTGAGATGCATTTTGTAGTTCGGGAGAGTCAGGATCAGATGGATCTCATATCAGTTTCAGAGTCTACACTCTTGAGGTGAATCAAGGATAGGCAGTATGAGGATCTAGAATGTTTGGACTTGATGTAAATCCTTGAAGGTTGGGAGACACCTTCAGATTGAATCATAGATGAGGATGAGATCATTTATGTCAGGAATCAAGTTTTTGTGACTACAAGTATTCGGGAGGAGTTTATGTGTGAATTTTATACCTCAAATTGGTAGGTGTATTCGGGTGTGACCAAAATGTACCATGACCTACGACAATAGTTTTGGTGGTTGGGCATGAAAAAGGAGATAGTAGGGTTCATGAGATGATGTTACACCTGTCAAAAAGTGAAGGTTGAGCATCGACGACCTGGTGGTTTACTATAGCTATTTTCCATTCTATAATGGGAATGGGATAATGTTACCATTGATTTTGTAGTGGGTATCCCAAGGATTCCTTGAAAGAATGATGTTATTTGGGTGATTGCGGGCCATTTGACAAAGGTAGCACATTTCTTGCCTATACAGGAGACCATCTTAATGGAACAATTGGGAGACTTGTATGTTTGAGAGATATTCTATCTGCACAGAGTGCCATGGACTATAGTTCAGACCGTGACTCATGTTTTACTTCACGCTTCTAGTAGGGATTACAGAAGACTCTTGGTACACAAGTTATTTTGAATATGACATTCCACCCATAGACATATGGGAAGTTAGAATGTAAGATATAGGTGTTTTAGGATATGATTTAGGCATGTTTCCTAGACTTTGGTGGGTCTTGAGAGAATCACCTAGCTTTGGTGGAGTTCTCCTATAAAAATAATTATCAAGAAACTATTCATATGGAACCGTAAGAGGATTTTTATGGTAATCCATGTAGATCACCTCTATTCTAGATAGAGGTAGGTGAGTCATAGTTGTTTGGAATGAGTCTCATGCATGAGACATTAGAGAAGGTTCAGTTGATTTAGAAGTGTATGGCTATAGCTCAGAGTGGATAGAAGTTGTATGCTGATAGACGTCGAAGACCCATATATTTTTCAAAGGTTGATCGTGTATTTCTTCAGGTGTTTCCTAGATTGGGTCACTATAGGATACAGAGATATGTAAATCTGGAACCTAGGTTTTTTATACCGTTTAAGGTTGTGGAAATGATCTGGCTGGTGGCATACTGATTGGCTCTTCCATAGAGATTTAGTGCTATGAATGAAATTTTTCATGTGTCATGACTTTGGAGGTATCACCCTGACCTTTCTCATGTGATCGAGGTGGATGATTTTGAGCTTGAGATAGATGCATCCTTTGAGGATCATCTGATACGTGTGTTGGATCATAGTGTGAAAGTGTTGTGGGGAAAGATTGTGCTGATTGTTTGTGTATTGTGGCAATATGGGCATGTGTAAGAGGAGACATCGGAAAGATAAGTAGATATGTGGGATCATTGGTCCAATATTTTTGTCTCGGAATCTTAGGGATGAATGATAGTACATCTAGAGGATGAATTTTTATAAGGTTGGGTGATTTTAAAATCCCAACCTTTTCTAGAGATGTCTTGGGCTCATTTATAGGTACTCTTTTGCCTTATTTTGAGTATATTTTTTATTGGGTTTTACCCTGGGTGAATTTGTGTAAAAATTAGAGAAAATTTGAAATATGAAGGGCAGTGCATGGTTGGGGCACGGTTTTCCCAAACCATGCTCCCTAGCCCATAAAACCATATAACCAGATACAAAGGGGGATTTCATAGCTAGCACATGGTTTTATAAACCATACACCTTCTTAGGAGAAACCGTGTAGCACCCCTAAGTGAGGTGCATGGTTAGGGCACACGGTTAGGGGAAACCATTCCCCCCGTACAGGAAACCGTGTATATGGGATTTTAATCCCATAAAAATTCACTTATAAATACCCAAGCCCTCATAACTCATCCAAAATTGACTCTAACTCGGACCTAATTGATTTATATTTTTTTTAAGGATCGTAGAAACATTCCTAGGGCTCTTGACCTCTATTCTTAGAAAATATAAGGGTGTATTGAAGATCTGAACCTTCTCAGGTATGTGTTTTCTTCCCATTAGATCTCTCTCTCTCTCCTCTTCTCGGATAAAAGATGGATTTTTATCAGCTATTAGTTCTAGATCTTGATCTAGGATGGTTTGATCTTGATCCATCTTGGATCTAGGTTTTGGATCTAGATTATGTTCTTCATCGTGGGTTTTACCTATCTATTTCAAATTGGGGATTTCTATTGGGCGATCGCTCATCAACGAATTGAGGTAGGTGGTCTATTATTCAAATCTCAATGTCTTGATTTCAATTATGTGTATGTAATTTTATAATCACTATTGGATGATTAGAAATTGAGTTTCTTACATTGAATTAATTAATTTGGTAAATTAATTAAGTAAGGGATTTTGAAATTGGGGATATTGAACTGATTGAGTTAGAATAATTAATTGTTGAAATAATTATGGTTATATTGGGATTGTTGAATTGAAATAATTAATTTTTGAATTAATTATGGTGATATTGGGATTGTTGAATTGGAATAATTAATTGTTGAATTGATTATGGGGATGTTGAGATTATTGAATTGGATTAATTAATTAGTGAATTAATTAATGGAATTGATATGATTAATTAATTATTGAATTAATTAATGGGATGAATTTGATTGATTAATTTTTGAATTAAATAATGGAATGATGTGAATATACAATTTTTACATTAGATTAATTAATTGGTGAATTAATTAATGGGTTATTGTGGTACATGTGATATTGTGATATATGTGATATTGTGATATTCTGGTATATGTGATAATCATGTGTGAGACATGGTCTATTGCATCAAAATCCCATAGTGATAATTGAGATGATGAATGATAACAATGGAATTCAAATATGAATTGAGATGATAAATGGTAAAAATAAAATTCAAATATGAAATGAGATGATGAATGGTAACAATTACATTCATATATGAATTGAGATAATGAATGGTAACAATGGAATTCACATATGAATGGTAATAATGGAATTCGGATGGGAATTGAGATGATGAATGGTAACAATGACATTCAGATGTGAATTGAGATGTTGAATGGTAACAATAGCATTTAGATATGAATTGATATGATGAATGGTAATAATGGAATTCAAATATATGATATCCCTTGGGGATAGTTCAAACTTTGGAATGGGTCAAATCTAGTATTGAGGTTCAGGTATCCTCGAGAACCTGGGAGTTATGTGGTTAAATAGAGTAATTGAATAAATGTAAATTGTTTACTTTATTGCTTATATTTATTATTTATTCAACTGAATAAATTATTATTGATTGTATATTATTTTAGATGCTATTGGTGGTGGACTACTAATTTATACTCACACCCTTCTCGGGCTACCTGATTAGTACCTAAATAGATTTCATGGTTACATAATAGGTTAAGGGAAAGGACCCTATGTTGGATGGCTGAGTTGGGATAGAGCATTGATGATATAATTGGACTTGGATTCAGGACCTGCTTGGGAGTAGTCAGTGTCTTTATTTATTTTGGATTTTGCATATTGACACTTGACACATATTGGCATGACATATCTACTATTTAGTTTTGGATATTGTATTTCCTAGTTTGGTCATCATGTGATTTTGTATTGTTCTGGATATGGTTATATCTTTTGGTTATTCTTATTTATTTCCTCTATTGTGATGCTTTGATAAAGAGGGTATAATCTCCCCATGATTGATATTAGACTCTCGCTGCTAGTCAGAAGCCTCTAGCTTACAAGGAGGCATGATTGAGGTCGTGTAAGTGATCAGCTCAAGGTACTGATGTGTGGCACCCGAGTCGAGATGTTACAATGGGTATGTTTTCATACTCTTCCTTTAATAAGGAATTCGTCTAAGATTTCAACACATATCCCGGAGGAAGATCATGTTTACAATGACAATCATTACCATGATTTGAGAAAACCCAATACTAACCATATTATTTATTTTCCACTACTTCTAAAAAGAGTTTATAAGCCTATCAATAGGCCCCATAAATATTTATAACATAAATATGATGTATATAACATAAATATAATGTAAATATAACATATAAATAACATAAATATAACATTTCATGACATAAATATAATGTTATATTTATGTAAATATAATGTTATATATGTTATATTTCTGTTATATATGTATTATATGACGTTACATAATGTTATATTTACATTATATTTACATAAATATAACATTATATTTACATTATATTTTCCTTATGTATATGTTATATATTCTTTATATAACACTATCTTTATGATATATTCCCATTATATTTATATTATATTTACATTATATAATGTTATATTTACATTATATAACGTTATATTTACATTATATAATGTTATATTTATATTATATAATGTTATACTTACACAATATTCACATTATATAATGTTATGTTTATGTTATATAACGTAAATTTAATATAAATATAATGTTTTATTTACATTATATAACATTATGTTTATGTTAGAAAACGTTATGTTTACACTATATTTATGCTATATGAATTTATATTTGCATAAATATAGCATTATATAAAGTTATATAGTATTATATTTATGGTATATAACATTATATTTATAGTATAATTATGTTATAGTTATATTATATAATGTCACGATAACATTATATTTACATGATATAATATTATATCCAGGTTATATTTACATTATATAATATAAATATAATGTCATGTAACATACAAATAATGTAAATGTAACATGATATAACATTATAATGTACACTATAAAAAACAAGATTAGCGGTGGTTATTTCTTCAACTGGAGGCGTTTTAAACCGCTGCCTAATCGTTTAGTAGTGGTTATTAAAACCACCATGTATTTTATTGTTGTTAGTCATTTCACGATGATTTTTTTCATTTAGTGGAGGTTTTTGTATGTGTCATTTTTTGAGCATTTAGAAACAGATTTAGTTTTATTTAGTGGCGATTTTTTTAAAAAAATTACCTAAAAATAAAATAAACAAGATATAAATAACTTACACTAATAAATTTAGCAGCAGTTAATAGTAACCACTGCTAATAAGGATCTTCATTAATTTATTTAGCAGTGGTTTTTAAAAACCACTGCTAAATGTTTCATTTAAATTTTATTTTTTTTAATATTTAATCAAAAAATATAAATATAAAAACTCTAACATTTAATAAACTAAAACATAAATGCATGATAAACTCATCATACATGCATCATACATCCATAGTAATATACAGATACATCCATAGTTAGTATAACCTCAGTCACCATAACCTCAGTCAACTCATACATCAGTCATCAATATATACATATAAAATATGTCCAATAATAACCTATGCCCAATATACATCCACCACATGACCTCCGCTGCATCCATTTGTCTTCACATCATCTCATCAAATGAAACCAACCACATCATCTCATCAACTATAACAAAAAAGAAGATAAAAATTAAAACTAAACATAATAAATCAGAATTGCAGTAGAATCATTGATAAAATTTAAACATATCATATAAACTAAGAACCATAATGACTGCCTACTGAAGAAAGTCATGGATTAGAACAGTCAACCTCCCGCCTACTATCGACATTCGTCACCTAAAATAAAAACCAATACATTTAAGAAAAGTAATGAAAAAGAGAAAAGACACAGAATATATTCAGAATGTTACACATAAAATTTGTTATTTTATTAATCAAAAAGAATATATTTCAACATAAAATGAATAATATATCACACAAAACACTTTGAAAACATAAACTTAGCAATTTATGGTATGATTCAACACTTTAAATTTAAAAGGAATAAGTATATAACATTCTAATTAATTTTTAAATCAACGTGCAGTGTGCTAAAAAATTACTTAATAAATATATTTTAAATACTTTGATATAAAAATATGTCTTATAATTAAAAAATAACTCAACGATGGTTTTCCCATTATTTCATGTCAATTTGAGGTCGGTTACTATGTTTTTGACCGTTAAACGCACGTTTTAGTGTTTTAAAACACTAAAAACATGTTTATAGGCATCCTAGGAAAACCATAACTCATAATGATGGGTCATTGGTTTCTACATTTCAAAAATAAATCGATGGTCTTTTTCCTCTGATTTCATGTCAATATGATGTCATTTTTCTAGTTTTGACCTCCCGACACAAGTTTTTAAAGGCTTTGGTTCCATTTTAAAATTGTTTACTGAGTCATTCTGATCACACTGTATGTTGGATTAACATTTTTTCTATGATTACATGTCAAAAATAACTCAATGGTTGTTTTACCATGATTTCACATCAATATGAAGTCACTTTTTATGGTTTGGACTATTACACACATGTTTATGCGTTTTAAAACACTAAAAACACGTTTACAAGAATCCCGAGAAAATTGTAACTTGGAATGAAGTTTCGTTAGTTCCTACATTTAAAAAATAAAACAATGGTTTTTATCTTATGATTTTATGTCAATTCGACGTTGTTTTCTTGGTTTTGACCCCCCGACACACATTTTTAAAGGCTTTAGTGCATTTAAAAACTATTTACCGAGTCATTCTGACCAAACCACATGTCGAATTGATGTGTTGTTTTTACGTACACATCAAAAATAACTCAATAGTGTTTTTACCATGATTTCATGTTAATTTGAAGTCATTTTATATGGTTTGGACCATTATACACACATTTTAGTGTTTTAAAACACTAAAAATGCATTTACAGGCATCCTGGAAAACCCGTAACTCGGGATGATGTGGTGTCAGTTCCTATATTTAAAAAATAAATAAACGGTCATTTTCCTATAATTTCATGTCAATATGACATCATTTTTCTGGTTTTGACCCCCCAACACATGTTTTTAAATGCTTCGACGCCTTTAAAATTTTTTTACCAAGTCATTTCGACCACACCACGTTTCGGATTGATGTTTTTTCTATGATTACACATAAAAAATAACTCAAAGGTGGTTTTACCATTATTTTACATCAATATAAGATTTTTTTCTATGGTTTGGATTGTTACACACATGTTTTTATATTTTAAAACACTAAAAACATGTTTACAGACATCCTAGGAAAACCATAATTCAGAATGACATGTCTTCAGTTCCTACATTTCAAAAATAAATCAATGGATATTTTCCTATGATTTAATGTTAATACAACATCATTTTACTAGTTTTGACCCCCTAATGAACATTTTTAAAGGCTTCAGTACCTTTAAAAATTGTTTAC
Source organism: Viscum album (assembly GCA_963277665.1). Taxonomy (NCBI): domain Eukaryota; kingdom Viridiplantae; phylum Streptophyta; class Magnoliopsida; order Santalales; family Viscaceae; genus Viscum; species Viscum album. Next base: position 1,731,391,947 of record OY728127.1, read on the forward strand.
TGAGTCATTCTGACCACATTGCATGTCATATCAATGTATTGTTTATGTTAACATGTCACAAATAACTAAATGGTGTTTTTTACATGATTTCATGTCAATAGGAGGATTTTTCTGTGGTTTGGACCATTACACGCATGTTTATGTGTTTTAAAACACTAAAAACATGTTTACAAGAATCCCAGAAAAAACGTTAGTTAGAATGACATGTAATCAGTTCCTACATTTCAAAAATAAATCAAAGGTAAATTTACTATAATTTCATGGTTATCCAATATTGTTGTTATTGTTTTGACCCCCCGACACACGTTTTTAAAGGCTTCGATACCTTTAAAAACTATTTACCTAGTCATTCCGACCACACCACATGTTAGATTGACATTTTGTCTATATATACACATAAAAAATAACTCAATGGTGTTTGTAGCATTATTTCACATCAATTTGAGGTCATTTTCTATGTTTTGGACCATTACACACACGTTTATGTGTTTTAAAACACTAAAAGCGCATTTACAGGCATCCTGAGAAAACCGTAACTCATAATGATGTGTTGTTGGTTCCTATATTTCAAAAATAAATTTATGGTAATTTTCCTATGATTTCATGCTAATATTACATATTTTTCTTGTTTTTTACCCCCATAACACACGTTTTTAAAGGCTTTTATACCTTTAAAAATTGTTTACCAAGTCATTTCAACCACACCGCATGTCGAATTGATATGTTGTTTATGCATACACATCACAAATAACTCAACAGTGGTTTTCCCATGATTTCATGTCAATATAAGGATGTTTTCTATGGTTTTTATCATTACACACATGTTTATGTGTTTTAAAATAATAAAAACGTGTTTACGGGCATCCTAGGAAAACCGTAAGTTGGAAATATGTGTTGTCAGTTCCTACATTTTACAAATTAATAGATGGTCATTTTGATCTAATTTAATTTTAATCCAATATTTTTTTTCTATTTTTGACCATCTGAGACATATTTTTAAAGGCTTTGGTACCTTTACAAACTGTTTACTAAGTCAAAACCGAGAAAATGAGCTCAAATTGTTTTCAAACTTAAGGATAACGATATATAATTCATTTTTAACGTGTAGGAATCAACCACACATAAATTTGGAACAATATGTGGTTAGTATGACTCTAATTGTGTGTTTTCAATATAAAAGTGTCATTTTAGTTTTATTTATGGAAGTTGTATGTGTTCTTTGAAAATGTGTGAATGGTCTATGAAATTTAGAATTTACCTCATCAGGATGATCTATAAAGTGGAAAATTTTCTTGGGGATCATGCTGGTCATATGTTGAAATACAAAAACTAAATCATTTTCTATTTTCAATCGTCAATTCTCATGTGCTTTCCTATAAGAGTCTTATTCTTGTACTTTTTCTTTCAAACTTCCAATTTCTATTTGTGATTACCGATTAAAGGAACTAATTGAACCCCCACTAGTTGTAGCAATAACTGATGATGACACCCTACTAAAGAAAATCTATGGAGTAGACCCAAAAATCATCCCTCATACACATCTGAGATGCTCTTTCCCTAAAATGATTGCAACTACATAATTATGGGAAACCGATGATGATTGTGAAAGATTTGCATCCCAAACTTCTTGAATTTTAACCTATTAATACAAAAATATTAACAATGGTTTTTTAAAATATATGAATTTTATAATATTATCTAATTAATAAATTTTTCATTATTATTTATTGTTATTTCATTAATATAAAAATATAATATTGAAAAATATATTATAACAAAAAATAAGCCTTAAACCCAAATAATTGGGGTTGGCTAGATGTATCAAATGATGCCAAATTGGCATCTTTTAATCCATGTATTCAACCTCATTTAATTGGTTTTATGGATTGTTTTTTGTTATAATATACTTTTCATTATTATGTTTTTATAGTAATGAAATAGCATAAAATGGTAATGAAATGTACTTACTCCAACATCATTGGTAGGTTCATTTATATAACTATCATTAGGTTTTCTATGCACTTTAAACCACATCTCTGTTCAGCTAACAAAGTGACCTAATTCATTAGCCTTTATAAAAAAATATAAACAAGTTATAAAAAACCTACACTTATAAAAAATGATATAAATATTAATGAATAAAATACAAACCAAGATTTTTCTTTTTCTAGAAAAACTCTGAGACCTAGCAATGTGAGGAAAGACTTGTTTTTCATGATTCATAGTAATTTTTAGATAATTCATAAAAAATAGCAATATTAATAAAAATTATAATTTTATTGTGTTAATGTTTTTAAGATACTATAAAATATTCAATTACCTCATGAGATTCATCTCTATTAATATCAATAAACAACTTTCATTGCTCATGAGAAATTCCTTCAGACACTTCCTCATACATTTTTCATGAGCTCAAATATGTGTCATTAAACTCATTTTATAATCTTCATTTAAAATCTATCAATTTCTTACCCAAAATTTTCAAATTCCATGGGCGTGAAATGGAGTCAAGTACATAAAAATGAAAAAAACATCTAGAAATAAAAAACGTAACACTTTATAAGTATATTACAAAAAATTTACTCATGAATTTTAAATTAGTTATCAAGGAATATTAAATTAATATTAACTTTACTTGAGTATCAAAGACCTCATTTTTCCAAGATTTAGGAATATTTCTTCAATATTTATAATTAATGAGAAATCTCACCGTCTCACAAACAAGCTGCCGAAGAATCTGCCCATAGATTCTGACAGTGTCACTGGTAGTCACCCTAAACTCATCAAATGGAATGATAATCTTGAAGTCCTTCAGATCCCATATATCTGTCGTGTTCATATTTATATATCTTTTGTAACGAACCAAAGTTTTATCAATGTAAATTCCCTTCTTATAATTATGGCTTATAGTATAATCACATAAGATTACTTTTAGAACATAATACAAACTTTATAAATGAAGAATAAGTGAAATAAAAGGTATCTTTAGTAGTTAAGGAACATATAGAAATAGTAACTTGACCTTTGAAATAATAATGTGACCCTTATGAATAGTAAACCATACAATGTAATAGTAACCTCTCCAATGTAAGTATAAATAAAATTTATCTTTTTATAAGTGATAATATTATATTATAGTATAAGTAAATAAATATTTTAAAAATTATTAATAAGGTGTTGGTATTTTTATAAGTCAGGAATAATTAATTACAATTTTACAAATAATTTAATAATTTAAATGAAAATTTAGTTTCCTGAAATGTATTCATAAATTAATATTTTGATTCTAAGATAATTTTATGTGACCTTAAGTAATTTTTTCAAAATGTTAGAAAAGCAGTTTTAAATTTAAAATTTGTATTTTTCAAGTAAACTGTGATTTTAATTAAATATTAAATTACTCATATTTAGAAAATTATTTTTGAAAAATATATTTCATTTTTGTATTCTACACATCGAAAAATGGTTAGGGTGGTTTTTGGGTAATTTTCTAAAATACTTCAATTTTTGGGTGAATAGTAAAAAATACAGTTTTTCACATAACTGGTATATCTTAAATTGCATCATTCATGATATAATGATAAAATAAACATTCTAGAACTTTAAGTTCAGACATTTTCTATTTAATTTCATAAATGGTTGCTTAAAATACAGCAAACTCAATTTCCAAACCTAGAAAGAACTTTCCAAAACCTAAAGTCAAAACGTGATTCCTTAAAAATCATTTTCTCTTTGTTTCCACTTTCCTTTTTATAAATTAATAAATTAGAATTATAAAGATGATTTAAAGACTAAAACGAACTATATTATATTAATATATGATTTATTTTTAAAAAAAACTACTATTACAAGTCTAACATTTGATATATTATTTTATTTAATATTTTATTCTAAAAACACTCCCCTCCTCAAGTATAATTAACCCCTCTCCCTCCCCTTGGAAAACCACTCCTCTCATCCTTTAATAAGCCTAATCTCTGCCCATATTCACCCTATCAAGCCTCTTATAATACTTAGGGACTTTATAGAGCCCTCCAACTCCAATCACCAAGGAAGTTATAGTTTTGTGCAAGAGGAGCTACACCGAGGAGAGAGTAAGACTCCATTAAGTCTTCTCTCTTTTCTTCCACTTTTTTTTATTTTACCCTATCTCTTTCAAAAACTTCTGATACAAAATTGATTATACAGTAATATAACATTATATTAATGGTGTTAAACTACTGTAATTATCATATTAGTAAAAAATATAAATGTCATACTTCCCTTTCCCGCACTATCGACAACGTCCCGTTAAAGGTCGATTAACCATGTACGGAAATGTTGCCAATATAATTATTATAAACAAATTCATGTATGGACAATATAAATTATATATAATATATTAATATCAAATTAAATGTATTCTATTCTTCTAGAACTAATTATACTAATTTATAAATTACATTTAATAAAAAGTGAAATTGTCGCAAGACGGGGAAATTTTTAAGTAAAATATGATATCAAAACGCTTCAAATTCATCAATAAAATTTATGAAATAAAATCCAATGAATATAATTGGTAAATATTTTTATAAGATTACTATAATTAAATTTTATATCTTTTTTTAATAAACATAAATTTATTATTTAGGAGGCACAGAAGAGACAAAATTAAGCGAAAATTAAGGTAAGGGATCCTCCCCATTTAACTTTTATTCAATATTTTACTCTCTGTAATTCCATTTTACGTGTGATCCCTAATGATGGGGTATTATTTAATACCTCTCAAATACTTCCCTCATTATGTATAAGTGATGATAAACCCTGTTCTCTCTCATGAAATCTCTCTTAAGTACACCCGATACCATGCCGATAATCCGTAAGGAATTCTAGCCGAACCGTCTTTACTCCTTCGGGTTGATCTATATTTATTTTTACCCAAAAGAATTTATATTTTATTTTTATGTAAAAATTATAAATATTTTTTATGTGCTCCAAACTCATGTTCTAAGATCCATCTCTGATTCCCTTTCGGGGATATACGTGTTTTTAAGTGATTCCCACCTCGATACTTCCTGATAATGAATCTTGTTTTAAGGGAACTTCCCAAATTATTACCCAATTACAAGTATAATCTATCCTATGTTTTAAGCCGGAATTTTCTTTATAAAATAAGTATTTTTATTATGAAAAAAATTCTTGGTTCACTTCTAGTTTTATATAAAATATTTTTCCCTTTTCTATTTTGAAAGCTCTATAGTATTTTCCTTAAAACCGCACAAAAATGTTTTAATGCTAAGGTTTCTCAAATAATTTTTTTTTATATGTTGTCACTTATATTTGACATAACTTAAAATTTTATATTCTTATTTTACCTTATGAACTTCCATGTATGTTCTGATCTTTTTCTTTCATGGACACTTTCATGTTACGCCCATTGGTTATGCTTTATGTCATGATTATTGTACCGAATTCTTTCCATGGGTAACCCTTATGTTTATGTAAGATTGATTATGTATGATTATTTATGTGGTAATAATGTTCATGAAAAGTAATATGGGTGTTACCAGATAGCGCTCCAATGTATTGGGTAAAGTTAAGTCTCATGAGATGTTATGTGCAACAGTCTTGGCGGTTTGCCTTGGCTTGTGCTGCTATGGGAAACGGGATTAGCGATTAGCCTTGACCCATACTACTATGGGAAACAGGATTGGTGGTTAGCCTTGAATTATAATAAAGACATGTTTTATGTTTCTTCCACATTTATATGATTCTATGTTTATATGATCCCATTTTTATATGTTATGATTTCATATGTTCTATGATTTTGGTATCATTATGTCATGCCTCCTAACTCATGTGCTTAAGCTTCATTCTTATGTTCATTCCCTTACTAGGCTTTTTAGATCATCTCTTTGTTCATGTTATCCCTAGGTTATCCTATGCAGATGTAGGGGATCAAATGAAGTTAGGAGCTCTTTATAAAGATTAAATAAAGAATTTTTTTTAGTCCCATGTTTATGTATTATATACCTAGTCTTCCAAGACACTAGACTTAATGATATTTAGCTTGTACTCTGATGTATAATTATGCTTAGAATCATGTAATGTTATATGTAAAAGTCTAGGGTTTCTATATTTGGTATTAGAGGATGGTCTAGTTATTTTTGGAGATTAGGAATAGTGCACCTTAGTTAGAACCTTAAGTATGAGACTAAGTATAAGAAAACATCCCTAAATTTAGGTGAGTATTGAGTAAGTGGTTTATCAAGAAAATAAATCCCTATCTAGATATGATCAGGTAGAGGCAGCTTCAGCACAGATGTATCTTGGAGTAAAACCTGAAAACACCGTTTTGAGCTAGACTTGAAAGGGAACTGGTGCACGATAACGGTCCTTGCTTCACTCTTGGTTACAACACTCCTGGGGGATATGCTTTGGTGAATTCATGAGCTTAGTACAAACCATTATTAAGGGAAAATACCATAAGAATATAAGGTAAGAAATAGATCAAGGATAACCTAGATTTAAACCTAAGGGATCACAAGTTAGGATATGCTTCTCCTTTACAAGTTTATCCTCTTACATTCAAAGTTTCCTTTTTATGCTCAATAGATAAGTATTCAATCCCTATAATTGTATGTTCTTTTTATTATTTAATGAAGGGAAATAAAAGAACACATTCCAACCACCAATATGATAGGAAATGTGAAGATTGCCCTAATTATATGCCTGATATGACAGGAACGGGTGGTCAAAACTTCATGACAGTACTTGCTCAGCTGGCTCAAGTTATGAATAATAACTTGAATCATGTGGAACACCCTCATCCTCTAAATAAAGAGAAAGTTTCCATATAATATTTTATGTGTAAAAGGCCTCCCATGTTTAGTAGATCTTTGGATCCCCTCCTCACGGAACAGTGGATTAACTCCATTGAAAAGATATTCTCCATCCTCCAGTGCCCGGAAGAAGAGAAAGTTGTACTGGTGGTCTATCATTTTGATGGGGAAGCTGAACAGTGGTGGAAACTGATCAAGAATACAAATCCCTAGGAGGAAATTGATTCCATAGATTGGGAGGAATTCAAGAGGATGTTTTTCAATAAATATTTTCCTAAAACCCTCTATCTCAAAATAGAAAGAGAGTTCCTCGGACTCAAGTAGAATAAAGATGAGTTCATTGGGGCGTATGAAGAAAACTTTACAAGGCTTGCAAGGTACACCTATGGCCTTTTCATGAACACCAAAATCAAGGTGGATCGCTTCTTTAGTGGACTAAAACTAATTCTACAAAAAGCATTGGCGATTCGAGACTTCAACAGTTATGAGAATATTGTTCATTGTTCCCTCAAGGTTGAAATGGAGATTGGAGACTCTAAGTGGTATCAAGGTCCTGGTGATAAGAAGTGGACAATGGAGAAAAACATGGTTGGTTCAGAAAAAAATCACATAATGGAAAGAAGCTCAAATATCCCACTTGTAAAAGTCTTGGGAAGAAGCATCATGGGAACTGTCTAAAGGGAACCATGAATTGATTCAAATGTGGAAATTTGGGACATCTAGCCAAGAACTGCCAGAGGGATATAAAAAACCCCACTAATGTGGAATAATAAAGGAAGGTTCAGATCAATGCTCAGCTAGTTGTGCAGTATTACAACTGCAGGGAGCATGGGCATTATGAAAAAAATTACCCTAATCCAAGGGTGGTCAGAGGAAATCAACAAAAACCTCCAAGGAAACAAGGAAGGGATTATGCTATCACTACTGCTGAGGTAGAGTCAGATAAGTATGTGGTGATAGGTATTCTATTTATTCATTCAAGAATAGAGAACATACTATTTGATTCTGGTTCTGCGCATTCTTTCATATCTTGAAAGTTTAGTAGAACTATTCAAACACCACCTTAAAATTTAGAAGACAAGTTATCTGTGAGAACAGCGAATGAGGAAATTATTGTGTCCATGGTATATAAATCATCCCTAGTTAATGTTTGTGGACTTAAACTCCCGGAAAATATTGTCATACTTCCTTTAGTGGAGTTCAACACTATCTTGGTAATGTATTGGATATCTTTATACAAATCCAACATCAACTGTTAGGAAAGGGAGATCACTCTTCACATCCCAAAACATCCTCCAATTCCTTACAAGTGTAAGGAGGAAGATGAATCTCCTTTAGAATCAGTGTCTCAAGTGTGGATATTGGTTCCTTATGAGAAAAAAATTCAAGCTCAAATGATTGAGACAAAGGATAGAATCTCGCTCGAAGACATGCCCATTGTGAGGGATTACACTGATGTATTCCTTGAAGAGTTGTCTAGTCTTCCTCCTAACCAATAGGTTGAGTTCTCAATTGAACTTATTCCTAGATATATTCCTTTATCAAAGACACATTATAGAATGGTCGTTGTAGATATGGAGGAGTTGAATAAGAAATTTTAGGAGAATATAGAGAAGGGTTTTATATACCCGAGTGCTTCACCTTAGGGTGCGCCAGTCCTCTTCATAAAGAAGAAGGATGGATCAATGTGCCTATACATTGATTATTATGAACTCAATAAAATCACGATAAAGAATAACTCTCTCATTTATCTGATAGATGACTTGTTTGATCATCTTCGTGGGGCCAGTTATTTCTCTAAGGTGGACCTTTGGTCGGGATATCACCAATTAAAGGTGAGGAAGGAAGATATTCCCAAGACTACCTTTTGAATGAGGTATGGACACTATGAGTTCATAGTGATGCCCTTAGGACTCACTAATGCCCCAGCAATTTTCATGGAATTAATGAATAGATTCTTTAGAGATTACCTCGATAAATTTGTGGTATTATTTATTGATGATATTATAATATACTCCAAGAGAAAGGAGGAACATGAGGAGAATTTAAATGCTATGTTAAAGACTTTGCGAAGGGAGAGGTTTTATGCAAAGTACAGTAAATGTGAGTTCTAGATAGAGGAAGTATCATTCTTGGGGCATGTTATCACCAGCAAAGGGATATTTGTGGACCCTTCCAAGAAAAAGGCAATTGAAGAGTGGCCTAGTCCAACATCTATAAAGGCGATCCACAACTTTCTAGGTCTAGATGGGTATTATCGACGATTTGTGAAGAACTTTTCATGACTATCAAACCAAATGATCAAGCTGACATGAAAGGGAGTAAAGTTTTTCTAGATTTAGAATGTGAAGACTATTTTAAGGAGTTGAAAAAGAGGCTTATCACTGCACCAATACTCACACTCCCAACAAGTGGGGAACTCTTTGTGGTGTACAGTGATGGTTCAAATAAGGGCTTAGGCTGTGTGCTAATGAAAAATGATAAAGTGATAGCCTATTCCTTAAGGTAGCTGAAAATACATGAGCAAAACTATCCTAAACATGATCTGGAGTTGGAGGCAGTGATCTTTGAGTTAAAAATCTGGCGACATTATCCCTATGGAGAGAAGTGTGAGATATATAATGACCACAAGAGTCTAATATATATTCAAAAAAAGAGCTTAATATGTGCTAGTGAAGATGGATAGAGCTCATCAAGGATTATGACTGTTCAATCCACTACCATCTCAGTATGGCGAATAAGCTGGCAGATTCTCTAAGTAGAAAGGATCATGCATCTTTATAAGTGATGAGAATTGAAAAGGATATTATCTTCTTATATTTTCAGAGGATGGACATGGGAATCATTAAGGTAGGAATATCATCAATACTTTCTCAAATTATTGCTTAACTGTCCCTCATGGAGAGAATAAAGGATGCTTAATGAAAAGATGTGGAAATTCTGAAAAGAGTGGAAGCAATCCGAAATGGTAAATCCTCAGAGTTCATGGTTGATAAGGATGGAGTTGTAAGATTTGGGACACGATTATGTGTGTCATCCAATCCAGAGATAAAGAAGGAGCATTTGAATGATGCACAAAGCTCAACCTGCTCTATCCACCTAAGGAGCATAAAGATGTATCGAGATCTCCAAGAAAACTTTTTGTGGGACAATATGAAAAGGGGGATTACTGAATATACATCAAAGTGTCTAGTATGTTATCAAGTGAAGGCTGATAGTAAAAGGTCTAAGGGGATGAAGCAACCACTACCCATACCAACATGGAAGTGGGAGAACATCACTATGGACTCTGTCATTGGACTTCTAAGGACATCCAGAGGAAACAATGATATATGGGTCATTGTGGATTGTCTTACAAAGAAAACTCACTTTATTGTAATTTGAGAGGACTTCTCATTGGATCAACTTTCATGGATTTACATCAAAGAAGTGGTAAGGCTGAATGAAGTACCACTATATTTGTATCTAATCGTGATCCGAGATTCACCTCGAAGTTCTGGAAAAGTCTCCAACATGCTATAAGTACTGAACTAAACTTTAGTACAACCTACTATCCTCAAAATGATGGCCAATCTGAGTGAACAATTCAGACACTGGAAGACATATTGAGAGCATGTTCTATGGAATTTAAAGAAGGATGAGACCAATATCTTCCACTAGTTGAATTTTCCTACAACAACAGTTTCCAAACGAGTATGTGAATGGAACCATATGAATCCCTTTATAGGAAAAGGTGAAGAAAATCGACATGTTGGGATGAATTTGGTGAGTATAAGCTTCTAGGACCTGAAATGGTCAAAGAAATAGTGGAGAAGGTGAAAATTATTCAGAAGAATATCAAGGCATCCCAAAGTCGACAGAAGAGTTATGCAGACAATTGTCGACGAGACCTTGAGTTCAAAGTGGGAGACATGGTATTTCTCCATGTATCTCCATGGAATAATTTCATGAGATTTGGAAAGAAAGGGAAGTTGAGTCCCAAGTACATCATCCCCTTAAAGATCCTTGATCGAGTCAGAGTTGTGGTCTATCGAATGTCACTTCCACCTACCATGTCGAAATTACATGATGTCTTTCATGTATCCCTCTTAAGGAATTACATATCAGACCCTTCACAAGTACTCTCTTTAGAGGTGGTACATTTGGAGGATGATCTTTCTTATGAAGAGAACCAGTGAAGATCTTGGATCGTAGAGATAAATTTATACGTAACAAGACTACTCACCTAATCAAGGTGCTATGGAGGAATCATAAGTATGAAGAGGCAACGTGGGAACTGGAGGAGCCAATGCAGGAAAAGTACCTGTAACTGTTTATGGCCTAGAATGTAAAAATAAATTTTGAGGGTGAAATTTATTAAGGGGGAATAATGTAAATAACCAAAGTTTTATCGATGGAAATTCCCTTTTTAAAATTATGTCTTATAATATAATCACATAATATTACTTTTAAAACACAATACAAACTTTATAAGTGAAGAATAAGTGAAATAAAAGGTATCTTTAGAAGTTAAGGAACATATAGAAATAGTAACTTGACCTTTGGAATAGTAATGTGACCCTTATGAACAGTAAACCAACTAATGTAATAGTAACCTCTCCAATGTATGTATAAATAAAATTTATCTTTTTATAAGTGATAATATTATATCATAGTATAAGTAAATAAATATTTTAAAAAATATTAATAAGGTGTTGGTATTTTTATAAGTCAAGAATAATTAATTACAATTTTATGACTAATTTAATAATTTAAATGAAAATTTAGTTTCCTAAAATGTATTCATAAATTAATATTTTTATTCTAAGATAATTTTATGTGACATTAAGTAATTTTTTCAAAGTGTTAGAAAAGCAGTTTTAAATTTAAAATTTGTATTTTTCAGGTAAACTGTGATTTTAATTAAATATTAAATTAATCATATTTAGAAAATTATTTTTGAAATATGGAGTTCATTTTCTGGATTCTACACATCAAAAAATGGTTAGGGTGATTTTTTGGTAATTTTCTAAAATACTTCAATTTTTTGGGTGAATAGTAAAAATACAGTTTTTCACATAACTGGTATATCTTAAATTGCATCATTCATGATGTAATGATAACATAAACATTTTAGAACTTTAAGTTCAGACATTTTCTATTTAATTTCATAAATTATTCCTTAAAATACAATAAACTCAATTTCCAAACCTAAAAAGAACTTTCCAAAACCTAAAGTCAAAAAGTGATTCCTTAAAAATCATTTTCTCTTTATTTTCACTTTCCTTTTAATAAATTAATGAATTCGAATTATAAAGATTATTTAAAGTCTAAAAAAAAATTATTATATTAATATATTATTTATGTTTTAAAAAAACTACTATTACTAGTATAACATTTGATATATTATTTTATTTAATATTTTATTCTAAAAACACTCCCCTCCTCAAGTATAAATAACCCCTCTCCCTCCCCTTGGAAAACCACTACTCTCATCCTTTACTAAGCATAATATCTTCCCAAATTCTCTTTCTCAAGACTATTATAATACTTAGGGACTTTATGGATCCCTCCAACTCCAATCACCAAGGAAGTTATAGTTTCATGCAAGAGGAGCTACACCGAGGAGAGAGTAAGACTCTATTAAATCTTCTCTCTTTTCTTCCACTTTTTTTCTTTTACCCTATCTCTTTCAAAAACTTCTGATACAAAATTGATTAGACAGTAATTTAACATTATATTAATGATGTTAACCTACTGTAATTATCATATTAATAAAAAATATAAATTTCATACTTCCCTTTCCCGCACTATTGACAACATCCCGTTAAAGGTCGATTAACCATGTACAGAAACGTTGCCAATATAATTATTATAAACACCTTCATGTATGGAAAATATAAATTATATATAATATATTAATATAAAATTACATTTATTCTATTCTTCTAGAAATAATTATACTAATTTATAAATTACATTTAATAACAAGTGAAATCATCATAAGACGGGGAATTTTTAAGTAAAATATGATATCAAAATGCTTCAAATTCATCAATGAAATTTATGAAATAAAATCCAATTAATATAATTGATAAATATTTTTATAAAATTAATATAATTAAATTTTACATCTTTTTCTTAATAAAAATAAATTTATTATTCATGCGACACAAAAGAGACAAAATTAAGCGGAAAGTAAGGTATGGGATCCTCCCCATTTCACTTTTATTCAAGATTGTCCTTTATGTTATGAAATTTTACGTGTGATCCCTAATGATGGGGTATTATTTATCAACTCCCCTATACTTCCCTCATGATTTATAAGTGATGATAAACCCCATTCTCTCTCATGAAATCTCTCTTAAGTACACCTGATACCTTGCCGAAAATCCATAAGGAATTCTACCCGAACCGTCTTTTCTCCTTCGGGTTTCTCTATATTTCTTTTTACCTAAATGAATTTATCTTTTCTTTTTATTTAGAAATTCTAAATATTGTGTATATTCTCCAAACTAATGTTCCAAGATCCATCCCTCATTCTCTTTCAGGGATATACAAGTTTTTATGTGATTCCCACCTCGACACTTCCCGATAATGAATCTTATTTTAAGGGAACTTCCCAAATTTTTACCCAATTTCAAGTACACTATATCCTCTGTTTTAAGACAGAATTGTATTTATAAAATCATTATTTTTATTATGAAAACATTCTTGGTTCACTTCTGGTTTAATATAAAATATTGTTCTCTTTTCTATTTTGAAAGCTCTATAGTATTTTCCTTAAAACCGCACAAAAATGTTTTAATGCTAAGGTTTCTCAAATATATTTTTTTTATATGTTGTCACTTATGTTTGAAATCACTTAAAATGTTATATTCCTATTTTAACTTATGAGATTCCATGTATGTTCTAATCCCTTTCTTTCATGGACACTTTCATGTTATGCCCATTGGTTATGTTTTATGTCATGATTGTGGTACCCAATTCTTTCCATGGGTAACCCTTATGTTTATGTAAGATTGATTATGTATGATTCTTTATGTGGAAATCATGTTCATGAAAAGTAATATGGGTGTGCCCAGATAGCACTCCAATGCATTGGGTAAAGTTAAGTCTCACGATATGTTATGTGCAACAATCTTGGCGGTTTTCCTTGGCTTGTGCTGCTATGGGAAACGGGGTTGGTGATTAGCCTTAACTTGTACTACTATGGGAAATAGGATTGGCGGTTAACCTTGACTTGTACTAAAGACACATTTTATGTTTCTGCCACATTTATATTATTCCATGTTTATATGATCCCATGTTTATATGTTATGATTTCATATGTTCGATGCTTTTGGTATCATTATCTCATGCCTCCTAACTCATGTGCTTAAGCTTCATTCTTATGTTCATTCCCTTAATGGGCTTTTTAGATCATCACTTTGTTCATGTTATCCCCAGGTTATCCTATGAAGATGTAGGGGATCAAAGGAAGTTAGGAGCTCCTTATAAAGATTAAATAAATAAGTTTTTTTAGTCCCATGTTTATGTATTATGTACATAGTCTTCCAAGACACTTGACTTAATGATCCTTGGATTGTACTCTGATGTATAATTATGTTTAAAATCATTTAATGTTATATGAAAAAGTCTAAGGTCTCTATATTTGGTATTATAGAATGGTCTAGTTATTTTTGGAGATTAGTAATAGATCACCTTAGTGAGAACCTTAAGTATGGGACTAAGTATAAGAAAACATCCCTAAATTTTGGTGAGTATTGAGTAAGTGGTTTATTAAGAAAATACATCCCTATTTAGATACGAGCAGGTAGAGGTGGCTTCGGCATAGATGTATCTTGGGGTAAAATCCAAAAACACCATTTTGAGCTAGACTAGAACGGGAACTGGTGCACGACAACGAGCCTTGCTTTACTCTTGGTTACGACACTCCCAGGGGATATGCTTTTGTGAATTCATGAGCTTAGTACAAACCATTATTAAGGGAAAATCTAATAAAAATATAAGGTAAGAAATAGATCAAGGATAAACTGGATTTAAACCTAAGGAATCACAAGTTAGGATATACTTCTCCTTTACATTTTATCCTATTACATTCAAAGTTTCCTTTTTATGCTCAATAACTAAGTATTCAAGCCCTCTAATTGTACGTTCTTTTTCTTAGTTAATGAAGGGAAATAGAAGAACACATTCCAATAACCAATGTGATAGGCAATGTGAAGATTTCCCTAATTATATGCCTGATATGATGGGAATGGGTGCTCAAAACTTCATGACAGTACTTTCTCAGCTAGCTCAATTTATGAATAATAACTTGAATCGTGTGGAACGCCCTCCTCCTCCTAAGAAAGAGAAAGTTTCCATATAATCTTTCATGCGGAAAAGGACTCCCATGATTAGAAAATCTTCTGATCCCCTCCTCACGGAATAGTGGATTAACTCCATTGAAAAGATATTCTCCATCCTCCAGTGCTCGAAAGAAGTGAAAGTTGTACTGGTGGTCTATCGTTTTGATGGGGAAGCTGATCAGTGGTGGACACTAATCAAGAATACAAATCCCTAGGAGAAAATTGATTCCATGGATTGGGAGGAATTCAAGAGGATTTTTTTCAATAAATATTTTCCTTGAACCCTCTGTCTCAAAATGGAAAGAGAGTTCCTCAGACCCAAGAATAAGGAAGATGATTCCATTGGGGTGTATGAAGCAAAATTTACAAGGATTTTAAGGTACACCTCTATCCTTGTCATGAACATCTAAAGCAAGGTGGATCACTTCTTTAGTGGACTAAATCCGAGTCTACGAAAAGCATTGGTAATTCGAGACTTCGACAGTTATGAGGATATTGTTCATTGTTCCCTCAAGGTTGAAATAGAGGTTAGATACTCTCAGTGGTCTCATGGGCCTGGTGAAAAGAAGTGAAAAATGGAGAACAACATGGGTGGTTCAGCAAACAAATCACTTGATGGAAAGAATCTCAAATATCCCACTTGTAAAAGTTGTGTGAAGAAGCACTGTGGGAACTGTATAAAGGGAACCATGAATTGATTAAAATGTGTAAAGTTAGGACATATGGACAAGAACTACCAGAGGGATATGAAAAACCCCACTAATGTGGAAGAAGAAAGGAAGGTTCAGATCAATGCTCAACTAGTTGTGCGGTATTACAACTATAGGGAGCATCGGCATTATGCAAAAAATTGCCCTAATTCAAGGGTTGTTGGAGAAAATCAACAAAAACCTCCAAGGAAACAAGTAAGGGATTATGTTATCACTAATAATGAGGTGGATCCAGACAACGATGTGGTAACAGGTATGCTAGTTATTCATTCAAGAATAGCAAACATACTATTTGATTCTGGTTCTACGCATTATTTCATATCTTGCAAGTTTAGTGGAACTATTCAAACACCACCTTAAAATTTGGAAGACAAGTTATATGTGAGAATAACGAATGGGGAAATTATCTCATCCATGGTATATAACTCATCCTAAATTAATGTTTTTGGACTGAACCTCCCATAAAATCTTGTCATACTTCATTTAGTAGAGTTTGACACTATCTTGGGCATGGATTGGATATCTTTATACAAAACCAACATCAACTGTTGGCAAAGGGAGATCACTTTTCACATCCTGAATCATCCTCCAATTCTTTATAAGTGTAAGGAGGAAGATGAATCTCCTTTAGAATCAGTGTCTCAAGTGTGGATATTGGTTCCTTATGATCAAGCATTTCTAGCTCAAATGATTGAGACAAAGGATAGAATCTTGCTTAAAGACATTCCCATTATGAGGGATTACACTGATGCATTCCCTAAAGAGTTTTTTGGTCTTCCTCCTAAACAAGAGGTAGAGTTCTCAATTGAACTTATTCATGGATATCTACCTTTATCAAAGACACCTTATAGAATGGCCGCAGTAGAGATGGAGGATTTGAAGAAGAAATTGCAGGAGAATCTAGAGAAAGGTTTTATACGCCTGAGTGCTTCACCTTAGGGTGTGCCAGTCCTCTTCATCAAGAAGAAGGATATATCAATGTGCCTCTACATTGATTATTATGATCTCAATAAAATCACGATAAATAAAAACTATCCCCTTCCTCTGATATATGACTTGTTTGATCATCTTTTTGGGGCCAATTATTTCTCTAAGGTGGACATTTGGTCAGGATATCACCAATTAAATGTGAGGAAGGAAGATATTCTCAAGACTACCTTTCGAATGAGGTATGGACACTATGAGTTCATAGTGATACCCTTCGGACTCACTAATGCCCGATCAATTTTCATGGATTTAATGAATAGAGTCTTTAGATATTACCTCGATAAAATTTTGGTAGTCTTTATTGATGATATTATAATATAGTCCAAGAGAAAGGAGGAACATGAGAAGCATTTAAATACTATGTTAAGGACTTTTTGAATGGATAAGTTGTATGAAAATTATAGTAAATGTGAGTTCTGGATGGAGGAAGTATCATTCTTGGGGCATGTTATCAACAACAAAGGGATATCTGTGGACCCTTCCAAGATAAAGGCAATTGAAGAGCGGCCCAGTCCAACATCTGTAATGAAGATCCGCAGCTTTTTGGGTCTAGATGGGTATTATCAACAATTTGTAAAGAACTTTTCATGATTTTCAAACCCAATGACCAAGATGACATGTAAGGGAGTAAAGTTTTTCTAGATTCAGGAATGTGAAGACTATTTTAAGGAGTTTAAAAAGAGGCTTATCACTGCACCAATACTCACACTCCCAACAAGTGGGGAACTCTTTGTGGTGTACAGTGATGCTTCAAAGAATAGATTAGGTTGTGTGCTAATGAAAAATGATAAAGTGATAGCCTATGCCTTAAGGCAGCTGAAAATCCATGAGCAAAACCATCCTAAGCATGATTTGGAGTTGGAGGCAGTGATCTTTGAGTTAAAAATATGGAAGCATTATCTCTATGGAGAGAAGTGTGAGATATATAATGACAACAAGAGTATAAAATATATATTCACAAAAAAAGAGATTAATATGTGCTAGAGAAGATGGATAGAGCTCATCAAGGATTATGACTGCTCTATCCACTACCATCTCGATAAGACGAATAAGGTAGAAGATGCTCTAAGTAGAAATGATCATGAATCTTTATCAATGATGAGAATTGAAATGGATTTGATCTTATTATATTTTCAGAGGATGGCCATGAGAATCATTAAGGGAGAAATATAATCAATCCTTTCTCAAATGATTTCTCAACCGTCCCTCATGGAGAGAATAAAGGATGCTCAAAGAAAAGATGTGGAAATTATAAAAAGGTTGGAAACAATCAGAAATGGGAAATCCTCAGAGGTCATGGTTGAAAAGGATGGAGTTGTAAGATTTTGGACACGATTATGTGTCCCATCCGATCTAGAGATAAAGAAGAAGCTTTTGAATGATGCACATAGCTCAACATTCTCTATCCACCCAGGGAGCACAAAGATGTATCAAGATATCTAAGAAAACTTTTGGTGGGACAATATGAAAAGGGGGATTGTTGAATATACATCAAAGTGTCTTGTATATCAGAAAGTGAAGGCTGAGAATCGAAATTCTAAGGGGGTGATTCAACCACTACCCATACCAACATGGAAGTGTGAGAACATCCCCATGGACTTTTTTACTGGACTTTTAAGGACATACAGAGGAAACAATGTTATATGGTTCATTGTGAATTGTCTTACAAAGACAACTCACTTTATTAAAATTAGAGAGGAATTCTAATTGGATCAACTTGCACAAATTTACATCAAAGAAGTGGTAAGGCTAAATGGAGTACCACTATCTATTGTATCTGATCGTGATCCGAGATTCACCTCGAAGTTCTGGAAAATTCTCCAACATGCTATAAGTACTGACCTAAACTTTATTAAAGCCTATCATCCTCAAAATGATGGACAATCTGAGCAAAATATTCAGAAACTGGAAGACATGTTGAGAGCATGTTCTATGGACTTCAAAGGAGGATGAGACCAACATCTTCCACTGGTTGAATTTTCCTACAACAACAGTTTCCACTCGAGTATCCAAATGGAAGCATATAAAGCCCTTTATAGGAAAAGGTGAAGAACACCGACATGTTGTGATGAAGTCAATGAGAATAAGCTGTTAGGACCTGAAATGGTCGAAGAAATGGTGGAGAAGGTGAAAACCATTCAGCAGAATATCAAGGCAGCCCAAAGTCGACAGAAGAGTTATGTAGAAAATTTTCGACGAGACCTTGAGTTCAAAGTGGGAGACATGGTATTTCTCTGCGTATCTCCATGGAAGAAGGTCATGATATTTGAAAATAAAGGGAAGTTAAGTCCCAAGTACATTATCCCCTTCGATATCCTTGATCAAGTCGGAGTTGTGGTCTATCGACTGGCACTTCCACCTACCATGTCGAAATTACATGATGTATTTCATGTATCCCTCTTAAGGAAGTGCATATCATACCCTTCACATGTACTCTCTTCAGAGGTGCTACATTTGGAGGATGATCTTTCTTATGAGGAGCATCCGGTGAATATCTTGGATGGTAGAGATAAATTTCTACGTAACAAGACTACTCAACTAATCAAGGTGCTATGGAGGAATCATAAGTATGAAGAGACAACATGGGAACTTGAGGATCCAATGAAGGAAAAGTACCTACACCTGTTTATGGCCTAGAATGTAAAATGAAATTTCGAGGGTGAAATTTTTTAAGGGGGGAAGAATGTAATGAACAAAAGTTTTATCAATGGAAATTCACTTCTTATAATTATTTCTTATAGTATAATCACATAAGATTACTTTTATAAAACAATACAAACTTTATAAGTGAAGAATAAGTGAAATAAAAATTATCTTTAGAAGTTAAGGAACATATAGCAATAGTAACTTGACCTTTGGAATAGTAATGTGCCTCTTATGAATAGTAAACCAGCTAATGTAATAGTAACCTCTCCAATGTAAGTATAAATAAAATTTATCTTTTTATAAGTGACAATATTATATCATAGTATAAGTAAATAAATATTTTAAAAATTATTAATAAGGAGTTGGTATTTTTATAAGTCAGGAATATTTAATTACAATTTTATGAATAATTTAATAATTTAAATGAAAATTTAGTTTCCTAAAACATATTAATAAATTAATATTTTGATTCTAAGATAATTTTATGTGACCTTAAGTAAATTTTTCAAAGTGTTAGAAAAGCAGTTTTAAATTTAAAATTTGTATTTTTCAAGTAAATTGTGATTTTAATTAAATATTAAACTAATAATATTTATAAAATTATTTTTAAAAAATGGATTTTATTTTTGGATTCTACACATCGAAAAATGGTTAGGGTGATTTTTTGGTAATTTTCTGAAATACTTCAATTTTCAAGTGAATAGTAAAAATACAGTTTTTCACATAACCGGTATATCTTAAATTGCATCATTCATGATGTAATGATGACATAAGAAATCTAGAACTTTAAGTTCATCCATGTTCTATTTAAGTTAATAAATGGTTCCTTAAAATATATTAAACTCAATTTCCAAACCTAAAAAAACTTTCCAAAACCTAAAGTCAAAAAGTGATTCCTTAAAAATCATTTTCTCTTTCTTTTCACTTTTCTTTTAATAAATTAATGAATTCGAATTATAAATATGATTTTAATTATAAAACTAATTATATTATATTAATATATGATTTATTTTTTAAAAAAACTACTATTACAAGTCTAACATTTGATATATTATTTTATTTAATATTTTATTCTAAAAACACCCCCTCCTCAAGTATAAATAATCCATATCCCTCCCTTTGGAAAACCACTCCTATAATCCTTTACTAAGCCTAATATCTACCCAAATTCTCCTTATCAAGCCTCTTATAATACTTAGGGACGTTTTGGAGCCCTCCAACTCTAATCACCAAGGAAGTTATAGTTTCGTGCAAGAGGAGCTACACCGAGGAGAGAGTATGACTATTAAATCTTCTCTCTTTTCTTCCACTTTTTTTTTCTTTTACCCTATCTATTTCAAAAAAATATGATAAAAAATTTATTATACATTAATTTAACATTATATTAATGATTTTAACCTAATTTAATTATCATATTAATGAAAAATATAAATTTCATACTTCCCATTCTCGCACTATCGACAACGTCCCGTTAAAGGTCGATTAACCATCTACGGAAACATTTCCAATATAATTATTATAAAAACCTTAATGTATGGAAAATATAAATTATATATAATATATCAATATCAAATTGAATTTATTCTATGCTTCTGGATCAAATTATACTAATTTATAAATTACATTTAATAAAAAGTGAAATTGTCGCAAGACGGGAAATTTTTAAGTAAAATATGATATTAAAACGCTTCAAATTCATCAATGAAATTTATGAAATAAAATCCAATGAATATAATTGATAAATATTTTTATAAAGTTAGTATAATTCACTTTTAGATATTTTTTTTAATAAACATAAATTTATTATTTAGGAGGCACAGAAGAGACGAAATTAAGCAGAAATTAAGGTAAGGGATCCCCCCCCCATTTCACTTTTATTCAAGATTGTCCTTTATGTTATGCCATTTTACGTGTGATCCCTAATTATGGGGTATTATTTTTCACCTCCCCTATAATTTACTAATAATTTATAAGTGATTATAAACCATGTTCTCTCTCATGAAATCTCTCTTAAGTACACCTGATATCATGCCGATAATCCGTAAGGAATTCTACCCGAACCGCCTTTACTCCTTCGGGTTGCTCTATCTTTCTCTTTACCCAAATGAAGTTTTCTTTTCTTTTTATTTACAAATTCTAAGTACTGTGTACTTGATCCAAACTCATGTTCCAATATCCATCCCTCATTCTCTTTTGAGGATATACATGTTTTTAAGTGATTCCCACCACGATACTTCCTGATAAGCAATCTTGTTTTAAGGGAACTTCCCAAATTTTTACCCAATTTCAAGTACACTTTATCCTTTATTTTAATCCACCATTGTCTTTATAAAATCAGTATTTTTATTATGAAAATATTCTTTGTTCACTTGTGTATTTATATAAAATATTATTTCCTTTTCTATTTTGGAAGCTCTATAGTGTTTTCCTTAAAACCGCACAAAAATGTTTTAATGCTAAGGTTTCTCAAATACATTTTTTTTATATGTTGTCACTTATGTTTGAAATCACTTACAATTTTATATTAATATTTTACCTTATGAACATCCATGTATTTTCTAATTCCTTTCTTTCATGGACACTTTCATGTTACGCTCATTGGTTATGCTTTATGTCATGATTGTGGTACCTAATTTTTTCCATGGGTAACCCTTATGTTTATGTAAGATTTATTATGTATGATTATTTATGTGGAAATCATGTTCATAAAAAGTAATATGGGTGCGCCTAGATAGCACTTCAATGCATTGGGTAAAGTTAAGTCTCGTGAGATGTTATGTGCAACGGTCTTGGCAGTTAGCCTTGGCTTGTGTTGTTATGGGAAACAGGATTGGCGGTTAGCCTTGACCCATACTACTATGAGAAATAGGATTGGTAGTTAGCCTTGACTCGTACTAAAGACATGTTTTATGTTTCTTCCACATTTATATGATTCCATGTTTATATGATCTCATGTTTATATGTTATGATTTCATATGTTCCATGCTTTTGGTATCATTATGTCATGCCTCCTAACTCATGTGCTTAAGCTTCATTCTTATGTTCATTCCCTTACTGGGATTTTTAACTCATCCCTTTGTTCATGTTATCCCCAGGTTATCCTATATAGATGTAAAGGCTCAAATAAAGTTAAGATATCTTTATGAATATTAAATAAAGATGTTTTTTTAGTCCCATGTTTATGTATTATGTACCTAGTCTTCCAAGACACTAGAATTAATGATCCTTGGCTTGTACTCTGATGTATAATTATGATTAAAATCATGTAATATTATATGTTAAAGGCTAGGGTTTCTATATATTCTATTTTTATCTTCATCTATTTGACAAATGCATTAAAAAATTAATAAAATATGTAGTTTTTTGTACAATGACACACATACCAATAATGGTAACTCGCTAATATCCCCTAGATAGAGGGGCGACCAACTTATCCATCATTTGAGGTGAATCAGATGATGGGATACCAACTGTATTTGGGGAAATAGTTGGCTTGCTAGTAGTTTTTGGTAAAGTAGAACCACTCGGATCTGTTGAAGTTAATAGTAGTGGTGGCGTGCTCTGAGATGTTGATCGGCTGGGATCTTGAAAAAAAAAATTCTTTGAATTCCTGTAATTAAAATGTTTCATATATAATAAATGTATAAAAAAATTAAAAACTAAAAAAATTACAAAAAAAAAGTAAAACTAGAACAATGTATATATGTACGAAACACTTATCAATGAGAAATTGTAATATATTTTCATTACCAATTTATGCATTAAATTATCTTTATCTTCATTGTCTTTATTATTATCAACCTTAATTGTGATGAGTTCTTCATTTTCACCCTCTCTTAAAAGTTATATTATTTTGATATTGTCAAGAAAAAAATATTAAATGCCTTATGGTTGATGAGGTTCAATCTTGTAAAGTACCAATTGATCTTCATCACCAATATCAAATAAGTCTCTATGCTTTAAGTGTATAACAACACTCTAACCTTCATGTATTTCATCATCCACATAATAAACCATCTTCACTTGTAAATAAAAGATAAATGGATCATGATCTACATGCACACCAGTATAGATCAAGCGAGAGAAGTTGACAGAAGTAAAATGTAATGAATCTTTCATTATACCCTTATCAATGTTGACCCACTTACATTTGAATAAGACAACTAAAAACTAACCATGATAGTTTAATTCAATTATATTATTCACCTTTTCATAGTATCTCACCTCCACAAGTGTAAATACACCACTATTTTGGGTTTTCAAGTCTTCTTCATGATAAATTGTATGAAACCTGAAGCCATGAATATTGTAGGCATCAAATATATTAGCCTGCCTTAGAGGAACTCAAGCCAAAAACTGCAAATCATTTAATATTTCAGCTCGATTTTCAACATTAATTATCTATAAAAAATATATAAGGTGTTACTTTTAGCATAGAAAAAATAACTACACATCAATAATATGACTATGAGTATATACTTGCACGATGACAGAACCATTTGACAATCTCCTTATTAACAACTTTTGTTAATTAAAACTCATTTCAAGATCAACTCCTTAGTTTCCACTTTGTTTTCAATCGCAATTATTCAATAAATGGATCTGCAATAAGACTATTGAGTAGCACATATCTATGTGATTATAGAAACTCTAATTTAATTAGTGTAAAATTTGACCCATTTTCAATTGGTCATCCAATAGTTGGAAATAACAATGACTATTTTTCAGAATGATAATTAGTGGAGATGTCATCAACACATCCAATGCGATTGGATATATTATCAATCCCATCCAAATACCTGGAATAGAAGGTCAAGCACTCTTCAGCTATGTAACCTACAGTAATAGAGCCTTATGGTAGAGCTTTATTCCTCATATATAATTTCAAATGACCTAAGTACTTGATGAAAAAAATAAAAAACATATTAAAAAAATTAAACAATGATTTGATAAAATTGAATTCACCAATGAAAATAAAAATAATATCAACATACCTCTCAATTGGATATATCCATCAATAGTGTATTGTTCCACCAAGTTTAGCTTCTTCAACTAAATGAAAATTCAAACGAATCATGACAATGAATAATGAAGGGAGAAATAACATCTCCAAATGAAAAATTGTTAAAACAATTCTTTCTTAAAATTTATCAAGCTCAGTTGGATTTAGAGTTTTTTCACAAATCTCTCTGAAAAATATATAAAACTCAACTACACTACTACAAAACTGGTTTTATCTAGCACTAGGGCTTTAAAATCACTAGCTAAAAATGTTATTAAAGACCTTGTTTGTCAGCTCTAAAAAAAGTGTTGTTAAAAGGGGTCTTTAATAGCACTTTTTTTAATGTTGTTAAAGGGGGTCTTTAACAGCGCTTTTTAAAAGTGTTGTTAAAGGGGGGCCTTTATCAGTGCTTTTTTACAAGCACTAATAAAAGTATACTTCAAAAAAAAATATTACATTAAAACTAATATATTAATATATAAATATATTTATATTAATCTAAATATAATATATATTTTTTTAAATATGGTTTAGATAAGGTAAATATGCATTTACACTTAATATATAAGATATTTAGTGAAAATGGCTTATAAAATAACTAAAAAAAATATTTTTGATTAAGAATTTTCTTATTATTACCAAGTAATAGTCATTTAATATCAATTTGAAGTTATAAAAAATAAAAACATTAATAAAATATATAAATAAGTCAAAAATGTAACTCTAACTCCAAACAACCATAACTTTTGATTCGGGTGTCAGTTTGAGCTCTACCACATATCAAATCAAAGCCTACACTAATCTCTATGCCCTTAGTGACAAAGGTAAACCTATGTCATATTTTTTTAGCTAAAAAGTCCCATAAGTCCTCCAAAAATGAGTTTTTAGTCAGGATACCCCAATTTTTTAACATTCGATGGATTTTCAGCCTCATTTAAGGGGGAATTTTTTCCTTTTTTCAGTGGGGACTAAATTTATTCTCAGGCATTATATTCATATTGGTATTATGGTTTTTAAATTTTATCATTTTTCACAATTTAATTTTATTTATAATTAAATATATGCATGTTTTCTTATATTTACTTATAATAAATCAGTCATATAAATACATATATCAATATATTTACATAAAAATGTATATAATAATATATCTAAATAAATACATATTCTAAAAATGTATTTAAAACAATATATAACCATTTTTTACATTATAAAAATATATTTATAATGTTTATATATACATGTGTGTGTGTATTAATAAATAGATATATATTTATATTTTATTCTAGTATATGTAAATGAATATAATATATAATATATTTAAATAAATATAAACACACACATATATTGTATTAATTTATTTAAAAATGAATATATAAATATATGTAAATATATATATATAAATAAAAATAAATATCATTAAACATACAGAAAAACAACATGGTGTAGTGGTAAAGGAGTTCCATCTTCGAAAGAGAGGTGAAGGGTTCGAATCTAGGTGGGTGCACATGAGGCTAGAAATTCGCAAAGTGCTTATAAAAGGGTCAGTGGGGTGAAAAGTACTGATAGGGGGTGGATCACTATTAAAGGGGTCATGGAAGTGCTGATAAAGGGGTCGGGCTCATAGGTGTCCAAAAAAATATAATTTTACCCCCTTTAACAATGCTACCTTTATCAGTGATAAAAAAATGTTGTTAAAGGCCCCATTTAACAGCGTTTTTTTAGCATTGTTAAAGGGTTCCTTTAACAGTATTTTTTTAGTGCTGATAAAAGTTTCGGGCTTTTAACTATGCTCCGATTATCAATGCTTTTTTAGCACTCATAAAGGACTATTCTAGCATTGTTAAAGGCCTTTTTTATAGTAGTGCTAGAATCGTTGTTACTTTTTCAGGTAACGTATTACGCAATACCAACTGTAACAACTGGTCTATCAGAATATGTGAGCCATGACTTTTCAATCCATATAAATTTCAATGTTTTAAGTCAAAACACCTTGATATGTTACTTGAATATTCATTTGACACTTTTATATTCTTTAAATTTCGAAGGAATACATCTTTACCATTATTTTTCATTGAAAAAATAGTTGAATGATACTTTACATTCTCATTTTCCCACAAAAAATTCTTTATATTCATTGAATCCAAATCCTTACGAGCATTAAGGTGATCCTTCTATTTACCTTACTCATTAAGCAAAGTGAAAATTACATTGTCACAAATGTTCTTCTCAATATGAATTACGTCAAGATTATGATGTATCAAATTAAACTCCCAATAGAGAAGTTTGAAAAATATACTCTTTTTCTTCCATTGTTGTGTTCTATATGCTTCAGATACTGTACATCACACCCTTTTCCCCTTTTTTAAACTAATTACATTTTTCAAATCCATCAATGACATTCATTAATTATCCCAATATTTCTAAACTCAATAACACCTTTTCTAGCTTTCTCAATTCAATATCTTCATTGAATTGTGTCTTTTTAAACCTAAATTTATGAGAAGCAACAAGAAATTGATGATGACACATAAAATAAAATTTTCTATGGTGAGATAATCGTTGAGGTTCAAAATCAAAATTAAAAACTGGACATGCCAAACCGGTATGAGTGTTCCAACTAGATAATTTTTCTAGTATAGGAAAGTCACTAATTTTCCACATTAAAGCAACATGCATTTTTAATAGTTTTATCTTTGAAACATCGTATTTTTTTACACCATTATCCCATATTTCTCGTAATTCTTTGATTAAAGGTTGAAGGTATACATTAATTTCATTTCCAAACATTTTATTTTTAGAAATAATCATCAAAATATTGAAAGAATTTTTCTTCATACACATCTATATAGGTATATTATATGGTATCAAAACAACTTGTCATATTCTATAACTAGTACTTAAAGTTCCAAAAGGGTTAAAACCATCAGAAGTCAATCCCAAACGTATATTCCTAGGATTCAAAGAAAAATATGGATATGATGAATCAAACATCTTCTATGATTTTGAATCTTTTAGATGTCTCATCAATACATTGTTACTATCCTAAGAATTCCACTTCATGTCATATGTAGTCTTAGAGGACATAAATAGTCTTTGCAATTGTAGTTTCTAAGGAAAGTAACAAAATACCTTTAAAAGAGTTTTCTTCTTCTATTTATTCCTGGGGTTACATTGATTTATACTCTCATTGTTGTTCATTGACTTCCATCTTCATATATGGCATCTTATTCATTCTTCTTTATTGGACTCTCCTCCTCGGTAAATCATGTAATCATTTCGGCATGTATGAATCTTTGTATAATCAAGTTCAAGTTTGTTGATAACTTTATTCATCTCATAGAATGATACAGGGATCTTAACATCACTAAATGTATCATGAAGAAACTCTAAAATCACAGACATTGCTTTTTCAGTAATTCCACATAGACACTTTATATGATACAACTTAAGTAGAAAAGACAACTTCAAATACTTGACACACCCTTCATACAATTATAGTTTTCAGTCTTCAACTAATTCATAAAACTCATTTTTTTGATCATTGAATTTATGATAAAGATTAACCTGATCAGGATCAACTAAAGGTTTTTTTTTATCTATTAAAATCTTATGCATTGTATTCTGCAAATCCAAATGCGTCATTTATCAAATTTCGAACTAAATTATCCTTTGGCGGGTCACTTTGTATTTTTTTGGTAGGATTTTCATTATTTTGACTTTCCATGACATTCAATTCACCATGAAAAATCCAACATACATATAGAGTATAAAACTATTTCAATATCAAATGCTCATACACTCCACTTCTATTCAACAATCACTTGAATTTGCAATCAGTACATGAACATTTTATTCTACCATCCACCAATCGGTTTGCAATTTCATAATCTAAAAATTATTTCAAACCCTAAGCAAATTGAGGTGTGTTTCGAGGTAAATTAATTCAACTTTTATCCATAAGTATTGGAATGTCACTCTTCTCCCTATACATTCAGATATAAAGATATAAATGGAAAATAAAACAAGTACAATCAAAATTAAACATCACCCAACTTCATCTATCTTGATCACTAATTCTATCCTGTAATTTTATAAATATAGTATATAAAATCATGGTGAACATACAAGGATACAATTGTTAGATCACGCATAACATATCTTTCATCATCTTCTTAATATTGAATATATTAAAAATATATCATTTCAATATATAAATAATAAATAATAATATATCACTTAAAATGCATATCAATACTTTTAAAATGAAAAAACATACCAAATTTATAAATAAAAATCATGATTATAAATTAGATATAGAAAATACTCAAACATATAATATTAAAAAAATCATAATACATTACATAATCATGATACAAAAATTATCAGATCACATGAAACAATTGTTTAATGTTAAATCCACACAACATATGCTTCTAATTTTGACATTGGGATAACAAAAATTAAAATCATAATCATAATTATAAATTAGATACAAAAAAATTAAAATTTTGAAACTTTTGTTAACAGTTTGATTTAAATGAATTTAACTGTAAATATTTTATTTATTTTTTGAATATTTAATAATAAAATATTTTGATAAATT
Source organism: Viscum album (assembly GCA_963277665.1). NCBI lineage: Eukaryota > Viridiplantae > Streptophyta > Magnoliopsida > Santalales > Viscaceae > Viscum > Viscum album. The sequence continues at coordinate 1,731,421,052 of OY728127.1, forward strand.
GAAGAAAATCACAAGTTAAGCTGAAATGAATCGTTTAAAATAATCATATTCTTTGGAGAGCAACACTCTTCCCTTCATGTGTCAATAATTAAAACTCTACTCCAAATTTGAAAGGTTTCTATAAACACAGTGACCCAATTAAAACTCTAATGCATAATGATGTAGCCAAACCAATCGTACAATATTAAAAAATTTCACTTTTCGATTGAGGATCACACTCATTGGGAAAAGTGGAAGAGGGGTCATTCTTAAGGAGAAGGGAGGTTGTTGTGGGGTCATCGTCAGATAATAGGTGGGGTCAGGGTCATGAGGATCAAAGGTGAGGGTGGGGTGAGGGGCGGTCATCGTCGGGGTATAGGGGTGAGTTATTTGGGAGAAGGAGGATCAGGGGGAGGGGTGAGTTGTTGGAGAGAAGGGGGTCATCATTAGGGAGAGAAGGGGTCAAGGGGGAGGGGTAGCCGCCACCGTCGGGGAGAGGCGCATATGAGGGGGAGGGATAGTTTCTGGCATCGGGGAGAGGTGTGATCGAGAGGGGGAGGGGCAGTCGTCGGTGTCAGGGAGAGGCACGACCAAGGGGGAGGGGCGGTCGCTGATGTCGGGAAGAGGCGGGGCTAAAGGGCGGTCACCAATGGATCGAGGGGAGGGTGGGGGAGGGGCAAGGGTATCGAGTTTGGGGGTCAAATATGGGTTAATTTTTAATGATTATCGGTGATTTAAACAAAACCACTGCTAAATATTAAAAAAATAGCAGTGGTTTCATTGAGACCGCCGTGAATTATAAATTATATTTAATACGATTTGTTTAGTGGCGATTATTAGAACTGCCGCTAATAAATCGCTGCTAAGACATCTTTTTTTGTAGTTATAGATATAATCTAAATATAAACACATTACTTTTTGTTAATTTTATTAATTATTCATAATTAATTACAAATTATTATCCAATATTTATTAATTATCATTAATTAATTATTAATTACTACTATTTTTTATTATAAACATTTAGTTATTATTAATTATTTATTATATGTCATATTTATTCATAATTAATAATATAAATGAGACAAATCAATTGGAAACTAATATATTCATATGGGGGTGAGGTTTATGTGGGAAAAAAAGAAAATGGTATATGATTTTTTTATACCAAATGTGTGATCAGGGACTGCACCTCGGACCTAACTTGCGAGTGCGGTCTAATCATAAATGCCAGGGAGAAAGAATTATTACTGTAAATGATTTTTTATCCGTTATTTTTAATAATTAGCTGACATACCTCTATTTCATTCCATTAAATCAAGGGGTAATCCCAAAACATAGACAAAACCCTTCCCCTGTCGCAAATCAGTTGTCGCCTTTTGCACATGATGGGATACTTATTGGAAAATATGTAGGAAGAAGGAGAAGATAGATTGAACCTTGATGTGTGAATTGGATTCACTATCCAAAAGGGTTTGATCCACCCCCACGTTGATGGTGTAGAGTTCTCAGTGGAAGTTTCCCTCGAGGATTTCACCAAGATTTTGGGGGAATCGGACACCAATTTCTGATTGTCTCGTTGCACTGATGTTGGGAGAAATCTGGATAATATCTTGGATTAAAAAAAGAATTAACCCATAAGAGATCTCATTATCACTTATTTATAAATAGAAATCAGTGTGAATTTCACTGGTTTGGTTAAAGAACACAATGGTTCGACCAAAACAAGATAACTCTTGGTGAGGGACACACCGATTCCTTCTCACCGTTTTGGTCAAAGAACGCCTTGGTTTGACCGAAACGATACAACTCTTGGTGAGGGACACACTGGTTTGAATTTTAAAAAACACTCTATTTAGTTTAATAAATATTTTGAATAAAAAATATAACAATCTGCCACTTTTATTCATAAATATTAATTCTCCAGGCCACAAGTGATTCATTATACATAGTAAAGGTATCTTTCAATTTAAACCTTTACTTAGTATCAATATCTCAAAGTTTTATCAGATTTACAAGTTTTCGAAACATTAAATGTTTTAATCTTTAAGATAAACCATAGATATCATACATACAATGAACTCTCATCCAACATCTCATTTTTTATCACTTTTATGGTCATGTTTTTATATTCTTTTCATGAACTCTCTAAGGAGTAAACCTGTTAACTCTTATAAGAAGCAGCACCACTTCTAATTTCACATAAACAAAATATTACAATGTGCTTTAGTTATTAGAGAACATAACTCATTGAGTCTTAATAATTTGTTAAGATTTTATAAATCAACCTCCGGTCATAATGGATGATATTGAAACCAAAAATTGGGGCTATAATTTTCAATATCAACAATCATCTTCGTAACTTATTTTTACCCATTAAACACTTTTATTAGGATCTACCTAAATAAAGTGCTGGGTTTCCATTACTGAAATGATTTATTCGATGGTCTTTAACCTTGTCTCTTTATTGGCCACATGAATGATATCTCTTGATAGATATTTTGTAAATGAATCTACAAGGTTTTTACACGATCTCACATAAACAATTGTTATGGTACCATCTTGTAACAATTATCTCACATAATAGTGTCTCAAACTTATATTTATATACTTTACATTGTACATGAAACTATATTTCTTTGATAATGTTGCTTCCCCATCACAACTGATAGAGATAGGAGGCATCAGACTAGGCCACAATCTAATCTCCAATAATAGATTCCTAATCCATTTATCTTCCTTTCCACATGTCGCTAAGGCGATAAACTCCAACTCCATGGTCGAATGTGAAATGCATGTTTTTTTCTTGCTCACCCAAGAGACAACACAGCCTCCAAGATTAAACAATCACACAGAAGTGGATTGGTTATCACCAATACTGGTAATCCAACTTTCATCGATGTATCATTATAGCTGGATAATCACTATAGTATAAACTTAAATCATTGTTTTTCTTAAGTATCCAAAGATTATCATTATAAATCTCCAATGATCCACACTAGGATTACTAGTATATCTACTCATTTTACATACCACAAAATCAATATCAGGTCTAGTGAAATGCATTGCATACATTAAAGAACCAATTACACAAGCATACTCAAGTTGTGTTATATCTCTACTCGCATTTATAAAAATTTTAACACTAAAATCAAATGGAGTATTGGAATCCTTGAAACCAAGATGATCAAATTTATTTGAAATTTTTTCTATGTAATGAGACTGGATTAAAGAATAACCCCCAATATATTTTCTAACTTTAATACCTAGAATAGTATCAACTATTCCAAGATCCTTCATTTTAAACATAGAAGATAAGTAAATATTTGTCTTAATTACACCAATCATATTGGTTCCAAAAATTAACATATCATCCATATATAGACACACAATAACTCCATATTCTTTTGTAAACATTGAATAAACACATTTATATGCATTATTATGATCAAATTCATTAGATAAAATAATATAATTGAATTTATCACACCATTTCTTTGGAGCTTGTTTAAGACTATAAATATATTTAACTAGTTTACATACTTTTTTTCATTACCCTGTAAAACAAACCCTTCTAGTTGTTCCATGTAAATATCTTCATTTAATTCTTTATTTAAAAAATAATTTTTGACATCCATTTGATGAACATACAAATTATTAATTGAAGCTAAAACAAATAATATCCTTATTTAAGTAATTCGAGCTACGTGGGAATAAGTATCAAAATAATCAATCCCTTATTTTTGTATAAAACCTTTGGAAACCAATATAGCTTTAAAATATTTAATGTTTCCATTGGAATCATATTTCTTTCTGAAAACCCATTTACTGCCAATAGGTTTTGAACCTCTTGGTAAATCCATAATGAACCAACACTACTATGAAACTTATCTATATCCACACCTATAAACCCATGGGTTAAAAAAATCATGGCTAAACCCATAAAATTATCCACGGCTTCGTGGCTGAATACCCCCAACCTGTTCATTTCTTCCTCCTTCCACTCGATCCATCCTCCACAAAACCCCTCAACAGCCTGACGCCCCTCCTCCTCCAAGGAAGTTACTCTGAGTGTCCTCCCCATCTCCTCTCTTCCTTCATAACAGATCTCCCCCATAACACACCCCTGATGCTGAGGTTGACACCCCCAATGCCCTCCCTGACGCCTCCTCCCCAACAACCCTTAACACCCACGATGCCTCCTCGCCACGACCCTCCTCCCCACAATCCTCCTCCTCCAGTGAAGCTTCTCCAAGCAACCTCCCCACCTCCTCACTTCCTTCCCGATGGCTCTCCCCAAAAACCCTAAACACCCCTGATGCCGAGGTCGACACCCCCGATGCCCTATCATCAGGATATTTGAAAATTTCTTTGATTTCTTCTGTTCTTTCTTGCATCTAAATCTAATACGAGATGTGGAGTGAACTATGAAGCTATGGTAGATGGTCTTGTTCTTTTTCAATTAATGGCTTGATTTTATATTATGTGTTGTCATTCTAAACACCATAATTTCTATGTGACGCAACCAAAATTATAAAATGATCAAATGAATTGTTATCACCTTACTTAAGGAAGTCTTGGAAACCTAAATTTGTCATCCTAGACTGTTTAACTCAATTTGAGCCACCCCTTAGGGTGAATCGCATTTAATGTCCCATAAGACCTATAATTGAATTTAAATTAAACCTCCAATTGAGGTTTGTTGAGTTGGCCCCTATTATTGAATTGTAGTGTGAATCTGAAAAAGGTAAAATGGTAAGCCAATATTCATAGGCCCTTGTTCATATTTTTTATAAATTGAATTTTCATTATAAATTAAATGCCCAAATTGAATAAAGTGAATTTTAAAATGGTATGGGCTCCACTATCCATGACCATCCAACATGACATGGAAAGGCTGATACAAGTGTTTTGACCTGAAACGCCATATATTTGATCACCGACCTTTTAAAATAAAATGAATTATAAATAGAATTTCATTACGTTGTAGGTGACATATGGATTCATAGGTAGAATGAATTAGATGATATCACATGGTGAGTGGTCTTAAATTATGCCACATGTGACACTTGGGGTTCCCTATATGGAATATTGATGATGGTCTCGGAGGGAAGTGTGTTACATTATGCATTAAGTGACACTTGGGTTCCCTATATAGACTACCAAAGACAGGCTTAGGATGCGATGAAATTATACCATGCATTGAAGATACTTGAATTCCTATGAGGATTAAAATATATGGACTTGTAAGGGGATGGGTTTATAGTACACTAAATAAATATTGCGGTTACCTATGTTAAATGCCTTGGATTGGCCGAAATTTAGAATTAAATTAATTTGACGACATGTATTCCAGTTCAAAGAACATACTTGGATTTGGTCAATGATTCACATTCATGGATAACTTTCTTATTTCCTTCATTAAGTTCTAAATTCCATGAGTGTTATTTATCCCTTATGTATGTATTATAATATATGAGCCTAGTTTCCGAGATAATATTACAATTTTATAATAATTAATAAATGTTCAGACATATTCCAATATAGGATGAAGTGGGTTTTTTTAGATGGATGTTATATGGGGAACCATGAATGACATGGTTTATTTCTTTATATCCTTTATTCATTTTAATTTTACATCACTCAGTTTATATTCATAGATTATATTTTCCTAAGCACCGTTAATGGTGGGCTAGTGAGTTTATCTCACACCCTGTTCGAGCTGTCAATTGGTTCCCGAACAAACTTCATGGATATAGACATGAAAAAAGGGAAACATCAAGAAATGGGTGCTTGATTTTATATACTATGATGGAGTATGGGAGAAGAATACAAAACCAATACTCACAATGCTATTTGAGATAGCTTTTGATCTTTTTTTACATTGTTGTATAACAAGTTGAATTTCCCATGCTGCTCTAGTTCCCTTATATTCCCTAATTCTGCATATCATACAGTCATGATGTATTTTTTATATGATACTAGATATGGGTTTTTTATTTGATTATGATGTTATTCCACTATTTAGTATTATTATTATGGATACTATGCTTCATCAGTTGTACGTACATTTGGTCTTCTATTTTATCAGTTATTTCCACCGTGTGGGGGGTGCAGGTGGGGGGCTGGGGGAAGTGTGGGTGGGGGTGCCATGGGGTGTGAAGGGGAAGTGGGGGGGTGCAGTGGGGGAGGGTGTGCAGGGGGAAGGTGGGGGCGGTGGGGTGCAGGTGGGAGGGGCTAGTGCAAGAGGGGATGGGGTTAGGGCTAGGGTTTGGTGCAGGAGGGGTTGGGGCTGGTTCAGGTGGGGGAGGGGGGCTGGGGTGCAGGAGGGGTTGGGGCTGAGGCTGGGGGCTGGTGCAGGTGGGGGAGGGGGGCTAGGGGGGACTGGTTCAGGGGGCTTAGGGGGCTGGTGTAACTCATCATCTCGACTAGATTTTCCATGCATATAACCAACTCATATCTCTTGTCCTCAAAAGTTTAAAACTCCTTTGATTTATGACCCTTTTCATTATAATAAACCTTGTGAAGCTTCACTTTAGAATAAATTACTTCAGATTTATCAACTTGGTTACCCCACCTTCTGGGGATCATCCGCCTTCGATGGTTCTATTATTTTCCATTCTTCTTTTCACATGCTATAGAGAATTTTTATCATCAGTTTTATTATAGTTTCTTTTGATGAATGATAGATGGATATTGTTAGGCTAGTGTTTTAAGGATCATTAGTTTCCCACAAAAGATTTAATCAAGGTTTGGTTCTTGGTGTTCTGTTTTTTAATTGGAGAATATTGTGGTCCTCAAGTTGTGGTAGGAGACCTGTTACCTTTCTCCAGGTTTAAATTGAAAGTGTGAAATTATCATGATTTAATCCTTTGGGTAATAGTGTAATTAAACTAATGAATATAAGAACAAGGGAATCTAATGGAATAATGAAGCTGTGGTTTGGTCCTGTAATCACTTTTGGTTTTATACCTGTTAATGCCTTACGTTTTTCTATGAAAGCATGTTATCTTTTTGTTATAGTAGTTGTTGTACTTATCCTGTTTGTTTTTCTATAAATTTGATAAACAATGTAAGTATGGAAATGTTAATGACTTTATTAAATAAATAGGCATGTAATATGATATATTCTCTTCCTTATTTATCATATAATATGAAATTCATGTTAAACACAAGTTTAAGTTATTTCAAATCTATTAATAGATGATAAGTTATATATTACCTATTTCTGAAAATCTTTGCATAATAAATTTGCTAATTCAATAATGGAATTAAAATATTTTCCTATAAGATATAAATACATTGGGGATGATCAATCCCATTCTTATTGTGGAAGTCTTGTATAACATTATTTTATGGCCTTAATTCCTTTTCTAGTGTGCATAAAATATTTTTTGATGGGTGTGTACTCTAGGAACTTTTAGTTCCTTTTCCTATTTGTTTGATAATCATGTGTGGTAGGTTTTCTTGATTAGAAATGGGCTTGATTCCTAAGGATATTTTACTAATATTTTTTTGATATGGTTGGGAACCTTGAATGAAAGATGGGTTGGTAAGTAGGTTATATTTTTTTTGATATGGTTGGGAACCTTGGATGAGAGATGGGTTGGTAGGTAGGTTATAGTGATAGTTGATGTTGATGATGGGTTGGTAGCTAGGTTATAGTGAAATTTCATGTTATATCCTAGTGGTTCATCTAAAACACAAAACACATTTTCTTCTCATTAATTAAACATAGTATTTACATATGACCCCTAACACATGTTAATATTCATATTTTATCGCAACTCAAGAATCTTCATGATTACCATTAATTAGTGGCAACCCAATTTTATATTTAGATGGTATATTTGTTATTTCATTCCATAAAATATACACCATAGGTGAATAAATCATAAAAATAGATATATTTTTTATATAACATGATACATTTTATAGATTCAAATGCTTCTTTATGAATTTATAAATCAAGAAGGATATAGGCATGAGGAGTTTTAGGTGGGGGTAGTGGGGGTGTAGGTGGGGGGTAGTGGGGGTGAAGATGGGGGGTAGTGGGGGTGAAGGGTGGGGGTGAATGGGGAAGGGGGTAGTGGGGGTGAAGGGGGTTGGGGGCAGTGTGCAGGGAGGGGGTGGGGTGGGGGGTTCAAATGAGTTGGGGTGAAGGGTCAGGTGGGGGTGCAGGGTGGGTGGGGGTGCAGGTGGGGGGAAGTGGGGGTGCAGGTGTGGGGGACAGGGGAAAGTGGGGGGTGGGGGAAGTGGTTGAGGGATACTACATTTTAGTAATAAGATAAATGTTATATAGATTAATATTAATTGGTTTGATAGAAATGACTATGACATCTGGTGGATGAAAACAGAATTACGTCACATTTAAAAATACCTGGATTTTATACTAAATGGATTCAATCTAGAAAATATATAGAATTTTTAATGGGAGTAGCTCAATTTTAAGTCACATTTATTGGTGAGGATTTCATTGGAATGGAATGTTTCATTCAATATTAGTGAGAAGAAATGAAAAACAAAACTATTGGTTTCCATGACAACATATATGGAAAACTAAAATCATTAAACAAGGTGTTTATGATATACAAGTTGTTCTATTTGAGACTAATTAAAGTAATTATACATGTTAAAAACAATAATATGATTAGAAGTAGGCTAAAGTCAATCAAATTCACTTTCATGGATGATGTTTGGAAATTAATTTTTCTTTCATTAACATCACATATATATAAGAAGTTGTTATATCTCATTTCTTTTCCCACTATTTTATTATAAGTGGTTTCTTATGATGAGGTCGGTTCTATCCACCACCATCAAATTCAGTGAGTTCAAAATCGTATTTGGGTAAGGTTTATTCCATTTTTATTATTTGGATCAATTTTAATTAGGGATTTTTTGATTTTTGGGTTCCTTATATTTTTGTAGTGCGTTTTGGATTTCCTTAAGGTGGATTCGAGTCGTCGTTGACAAAGGCTTACATGTGTATGAATAGGTAGGAATATACATATATAAGTTCCCCCTTTATATATATTCACTCAGGGAAGTATGAATATATATATTGGGGCTAGGTGTGCTTATATATAGATAGGAAAAATGCATACATGTGTAAGTGTAAATGGGTATATGCAAGTATAAACATATATCTAAGGACCCCCTTGTGCATATGTGGCCATGAAAATATGTACATAGGGGCTAGGTGTCCTTATATATATGTGAAGTTGCATATGTATGCAAGCGGAAAAAAGGAAGATTTGAGTTGTCTTCATCGAAAGCAAAGTGCCTTGAGGTTGAGGTAGGTTCCCTCTGCCTAAACCTTTAATTTGAATTCTATAATTGCCTGATTGTTTTAAATACTTGTTTCCATAATTGCTTTATTGTTTTAAAAAATGGTTTTCTAATAACCACTATCTTTGTCAAGGAATAATGTGAATATAGCCCTTTAAGTTATTTATAGGCCTTGTTCAAAGAGGTTAACAAATGCTAGTAGTTTCTAGATACTATAACAAGAGATCGAAAAACCATACATTAATCATCCTTAGAGACATTCATGATCTCATTAAACTTCCCATTAAATTCATCATAAAAGACCACTACTTAATTTAAGGATCCATTGGTTCTAATACCAAGCTTCCTGACATCTTCTCTGGTATCATGGAACTCACCCATAATATTCCTCTTGAAATCTTGCATAAGGAATGGTGTGAACATATCACACTATAGGGACTGAATCTGTAAGGATACATAATTAAATTTTTTATCCACTTCTTCCCAACTAACTAGCTTCAAGGAATTTGAGGTGTCATCCTAGAAGTACCCAATGGTCTTCCATCTTCTTTAAAACTAGTGAGATCATCCTACCATAAGGATAGTAATTCAGATTAAGCTTTACCTTTGCAAGTAGTGATCCATGAAACAAATCATTTACCTTGGTAGGTTGAACTTCATATTATTAATTAGAATATATAACACATACATATCCTGAAAAGGGACTTTATCCATCTCTTGTACTCTTTTTGGCTATCCTAGTTTGAAAAAACTTACAGAGAAACTTCCACTTAGGTTCTAAGTCCTTCACTGGTGTGATAGGTTCTTTTACAAGGGTAGGGGGAGGGTGCATGGGGTGTGCAGGGGGGGAATGGGGTGGTGAAGGGGGTGAATGGGGTGTTCAGGGGGCGCATGGGGGTACAGGGGAGGGGAAGGGTGGGTGTGTTGGGTTCTTTTGCAAGGGGCAGGGGAGGGGTTCATGGGGTGCATGGGTGTGCAGGGGGTGTGCTGGGGGTGTGCAGGGGAGGTGTGCAGGGGTTCATGGGGTGGGCAGAGGGAGGGGTGTGCAGGTGGGGGGGCAGGGGGTAGGGGGAGTGTGCTGGGGGCCGGGGTAGGGGGTGTGTTGGGGGCAGGGGATGGGGGTGTGCAGGGGGTGAATGGGGTGTGCAGGGGGTGCAGGGGAGGGGGTAGGGTGGTGTGTTGGGTTATTTTGCAAGGGGTAGGGGGAGGGTACAGGGGGTGCATGGGGTGTTCAGGGGGTGCATGGGGTGGGCAGGGGGAGGGGCGTGTAGGTGGGGGGAAGGGGCAGGGGCTTATGCTGGGGGGTAGGGTAGGGGTGTGTGCCTAGGGGGCAGGGGGGTTCTTTTGCAAGGGGAATGGGGGAGGGTGTAGGGAGTGCATGGGGTGTGAAGGGGGTGTGATGGGGGTGTTCAGGGGGGTGTAGGGGGTGCATGGGGTGGGGCAGAGGGAGGGGGTGTGCAGGTGGGGGGCAGGGGGCAGGGGGTGCTGGGGAAGGGGGCGGGGGGCGAGGGGTGTTTGGGGTAGGGGGAGGGGAGTACAGGGGGTGAATGGGGTGTGTATGGGTGCATGGGGGTGTAGGGAGGGGAAGGGTGGTGTAATGGGTTCTTTTTCAAGTGGTAGGGGAGGGTGTAGGGGGGTGCATGGGGTGTGCAAGGGGTGTGATGAGGGTGTAGGGGGGTGTGCAGGGGGTGCATGGGGTGGGCAGAGGGAGGGGGTGTGTTGGGGGTAGGGGGTAGGGGTGTGCTGGGGGGAAGGGGGGAGGGGTTGTGCAGGTTGGGGGGCAGGGGGTGTGAATGGATATATTGGCCATCAAACCATTATTGGGTCCTCTGGCCTGATAAACCAACAATTAACCCCTTAACACCATTGCCTTTAGTTTTCCAAACCAATCCTAATATAAACATAAACTCTAAACTACATACCTAGAACTCAGACATTGATACCATTATAACATGACCCAAACCACTAGGACCCAACTTGGGCAGGCGATGAGTTGGTTATTCCACCCTGAGACTTCCTCTCATTTCTGCAGGAACTTTGTTTTTTTTTATGGCAGGAGAGGATTTGAATATGAAGGCAACCCATTTTTTCTGGAATTCATAGGTTGTTGCAAGAGGGTGTCTTGGAGGGGGGTGTCCAGGAGGGAGGGGGCAGGGGGTAGGGGGTGCAAGGGGGGGGGAAGGGAGGCAAGGGGGTGTGTAGGGGGGGAAGAGGTGGGGGTGTGTCTGGGGGGGGGGGGGTCCAGGAGGGGGTGTCTAGGAGGTAGTGGGGAGGGGGTGTGCAGGGGTGCAAGGGGGAGGGGGTGTCCAGGAGGGGGTGTACATATGTTGTTATAGGATGGGGTGTACATAGGCTGGTTGTAGGAGGGTGTTTAGGAGGGGGTGTCCGGGAGGGATGGGTAGGGGTGAAAGAGGGGAGGGAAGGGGGTTCAAGGGGGTGTGCAGAAGGGAGTGGGGTGTCCAAGAGTGGGGGTGTCCAGGAGGGGGGTGTCCATGAGGGGAGGGGGGGGGGTTTCCAGGGGTGGGTGGGAAGGGTTTGTCCAGGGGGCTGTGTAGGGTGGGGGGTTTTCCAGGGGAGGGAGGGGATGTAGGTGGGGGTTGTCTAGGGGGAGGGGGTGGTGCTATCTAGGGGGTTGGAGGGGGCTGAAGGGGGAGGGGTTGTCCAGGGAAAGGGAGGGGGCTGCAGGGGGAGTGATGGGGGGTGTTCAGGGGAAAGGGGCAGGGCTCCAGGGGGGGGAGGGGGTTTGCAGGTGGAGTGGTGGGGGGGGGGCTGTCCAAGGGTAGGGAAGGGGGCTATCCAGGGGGGTTGTGTAGGGTGGGGGGTTGTCCAAGGGGAGGGGGGGGGCTATAGGTGGGGGGTTGTCCAGGGGGAGGGAGGGGGGCTATCCAGGGGGAGGAAGGGGGTGTCTAGGGGGTGGGAGGGGCTACAGGGGAGGGGGGTTGTCCCAGGGAAAGGGAGGGGGCTGTAGGGGGAGTGGTGGGGGCTGTAGGGGAGGGAGGGGGTTCTCTAGGGGGAGGGAGGGGGCTACAGGTGGAGTGGGGAGTGGGTTGTCCATGGGTAGGGAGGGGGTTGTCCAGGGGGGGGATGTCTCAGGGAGGGGAGGAGGGGGTTGTCCAGGGGTGGAAGGGGGCTACCCAGGGGGTGTGTAGGGGTGGTGGGTTTCTAGGGGAGGGAGGGGGGATGTAGGTGGGGGGCTATCCGGGGGATGGGGGATGCAGGGGGAGTGGTGGGGGTTGTCCAGGGAAGGGGGGTTATAGGGTAGGTAGGGGGTTGTCCAGGGGGAGGGAGGGGGGTTTTGGTGGAGTGGGGGGGGCTGTCCAGGGGTAGGAGGGGGTTGTCCAGGGGGCGATGTCTTGGGGAGGGGAGGGAGGGAGGGAGGGGGTTGTCCAGGGGGTGGGAAGGGGGCTTTCCAGGGGGTCTGTGTAGGGTGGGGGTTGTCTAGGGGTAGGGGTGCTTCAAGTGGGGGGTTGTCCAGGGGGAGGGAGGGGGTGGTGGTGCGGTCCAGGGGTGGGAGGGGGGTTGCAGGGGGAGTGGTGGGTGGGGGCTATTTTTTATGAATTTTCAGACCCCTATAGACACAATTTTTAACTGTGGAAATAGACATTGTTCATCCTGTAGTAACGCCATAGTTTCTAAACTATGGTTGTATACCTATAGCCACAGTTTGAACAGTGGCTGTATACCTAGAGCCCACAGTTCGAACTATGGATATAGATCTATAGCAGTCCAAACGTTAGCCACGATTCCTCAAACCGTGGCTATTACCTATAGCTACTATTTGAGGACTTATAGCCATGGTTTTAAACCATGGCTATAGCCCAAATTTCCAGTAGTGCAAGTATTATTCCCCATAATGGAATCCATTTCAGAAAGCAACATCTCTAGAAGTCATAACCTCTTTGTAAGTTTTTGGGTCATCTTCTACAGTCAATACCATAGGATACTTATTCAGAAGAAGATTATTTTGATCTCCTTCAACAAGGAAAATTTCAGAATCAGGGATAAATAAATATTCACCCCAAAAAATTAATTTTAACTTAAATTTAGTAATCATGAAATTTACAATTTCTACTAAAGTATGATTTTTCCTTTCAGTTAATCCATTTTACTGAGGTGTGTAAGGAGTAGTTCTTTGGTTAATTATACTATTTCCTTTGTAGAACTCATTAAACTCATTCATAAAGTATTCACCACCTCTATCTGAGTGTAATACTTTAATATTTTTGTTTAATTGGTTTTCAATTTATGCTTTATACTTCTTAAACACATTAAAGTCTCTATCCTTCCTCCATGAGTTAATAATTCATTTAATTCACAAATATCAGAATGTACTAATTCTAATATATCAAAATTTCTTTCAATGGTATGAAAAGGCATCTTAACTGTTTTAGATTCTACACACATTTCATATTTATTAAAATCATTTCCAAAGTTAGTCAAGTTTAACTTCTTTGTTACTTTTAATGAATTATAATTAACATGTTCTAAACAATCATGCCATAAATTAGAATATTCAATCAAGTAAGTAGAAGATTCAGTCATATTATTAATGGATAGTTGATATGTTTCATCATTTGAGTACCCTTTCCCTACAAACATGCCTCCCTTCAATAGGATAACCTTGTCAGATTCGAATGAAATCCTAAATCCCTTTTTACATAGAAGATTGACAGAAACTATGTTCTTATGAATTTTTGGAACATACAATACATTAAGAAGAGTCAAATTCTTCCCAAAAGTAAAGTCTATCTCCATGATTCCTTTTCCACTAACATTTATGCATGAATTGTTTCCAATATGTACTTCCTTCGCGATAGTACAATCGTCAAATGTTTTGAACCTTGAACGATCCTTGCACACATGCACCGTTGCACCAAAATCTAGCCATCATCCCATCTCCATCAAAGTCAAACTGACTTTGGATATCATTACGACTAGATTTTCTTCAGTCAGCATATTTTCAGTGGGTTTATCAACTTTCTTTCAATAATGACATTCCCATGAAAAATGATCTGGTTTTCCACAGTCAAAGCATTCACCTTTATTCTTATAAGGATTTTCTTTCTTCTTGAATTGTTGACTTTTCTTTTTGACATGTAATGAAGAGTTTGGTTGTGTCTTTCTCTCAATGATATTAACCTTGGTATCAATTTGTGAAGTCGTACCCACATCTCTCAACATAGATTCTTATTCAATATTGTAACACCCTGATCCTAGTTACCAAGAGTCGGTGCATTATTACATAACATTGGCATGATCACAAGGGATTAAATCCCGAAAGATCAACCAGTTTAGTAGCATTGGAAGTACTAGATACATACATAAGTTTTACATGACATTATGAAATGAAAAACAACAACATTATGTCTCCTTTGAACACATTCATCTCCCTTAGACTATCCATACAGGTCAGTCATAATATACTTCTTCGCATTCTGGGAAAAATAAAACATAGAAATGGGTGAGCTCAGATGATCATTAAGGATTTTAAGGTAATGTATAAGACTAAAACACAAGCCTTTTAAACATAAACTTCAGCATAATATGGCAAAGATAAATCAAATAATTCCATTTACTTATTCACATGGATATTATACTAGTCGAATAATCACATGTAATATCAATAGCCAATTTCATAATGATGGAATGCATAATATCAAAGATCATAACCACAGAGTCAAGGCCTCATGCCAAGACTACAAATAAGATTTTGTCAAGGAATTGTGCCAAGACACTAGTTTGTCTCATGAGACCTACCGATGCATCGAGGAGCTATAGCGGGCTCCACCCGTCACTTACTAATTCCAATGCATTCCTCATATGAAAATGTTGCAACATAACATAAACATTCGTATTAAAACTAGCATAAAAAATATCAATAATTTAACCATAAACCATGAATGGTATAAAAATAGAACATCCACAATCATACATATCATAACTCATTCAATACAATATGGAAGATTGTATTATAATAAATCAAAATCAATCAAGAATAATATCCAGTAAAAGATGTTGACATAGTTGAAAATGACCAGTAAAAATCTTTGAGAGAAATATCCCTTATTGTGAAATCATTTAAAAGTCATGCATTTATAAAGGAAGTCATTTAAAAGATATTTTTGAATCAAATTTTCTCATACCACTTTGAAACTTTTTAATGTAATTAACATGTTAAAACAATCATGCCCATATAAATAAATCCTTAAAATAATTTTTAAAAAATGGACATTAATTAAAAATATTTAGAAAAAATAAATCATTAAAACATTTAAAATGTTGATCTTGATAAAGTGTCCCTTCCAAAAAACCTTAAAATATTCATTTTGAAAACATTTTTATGAAACATGGACATGGATGATAAAAATGTTTCAGTAAATACTTACACATAAACAATCTCGTATAATAATGATATTGAGGAATTAACCCTTACCTTGTAATTTTCCTTCATCGAGGGTACGTTAATGTAAGAACCCAGATCTTCGTTTCAGGTATGTTTTTCCTTTTCTGGTCGTTTTTGAGAAAAAGGGGAAAATCTGTAAATTTCCTAAGTACACGTCGTGTACTTTATGAGTACACGCCGTGTACTTTGATACAGTTCCAGGCCGTGTGCTGACCGTGTCCAGGACACACAC
The DNA here is from genome assembly GCA_963277665.1 of Viscum album. Classification (NCBI taxonomy): domain Eukaryota; kingdom Viridiplantae; phylum Streptophyta; class Magnoliopsida; order Santalales; family Viscaceae; genus Viscum; species Viscum album. Next base: position 1,731,436,957 of record OY728127.1, read on the forward strand.
ATGGTGTGTAGGGGCGATGTGGGGGCCGCTTAAAGCGGAGTACGGAAAGGCCAAGTACACTTCTTGTACCCCATAAGTACACGCCGTGTACTTTCTTTTTTTCATTAAATGGACTGGGGTTGCGCTTAATTGAGTAAAACGTCTTCTTCTCTAGGTTCTTCGACTGAGAGCGACCCGTACGACCTAGATAATCCTCTGAGCCCCCAAGCCTTCGTCCGTTCTCTGAATCGACCATCGTCGATTGCGTTGGAACTGCAGCGGTAAGCCCTTCCTTCTCCTAGAGCTTTGTTTTCCAATTCCTCCTCTTTCTCAAGATATCGTGGGTTGAGCGTTTTGTGCGTTTTTATAGATCTACGTTGTTCTAAGGAGAATCAAGCCTCGTGGTTCAAGTATATCGATCTCCTAGGATTGAGGTAGGTGGTTTGTGCCTTTCTGTAGGAAGTCTTTGAATATTTTTGTGCAATTACACCAATTCCCTTGAATGGGGTATTGCGTGTTTCCTATTTTTGACCCTGTTGTTTTCCTGCTTTGCTTGATTGCTTGAGTAGAGGTCAATGCTTGTGAATAGGGTAATTTTTACTATGCTCTGGATGTTTTTCCATGCATGTTTTGCTTGTTAGGCGTTTTTCCAGTTGTCATGCCTAGTTGTAGGATAGTGGAACTGTTGTACTGTTATGCTGTTGTGCCTTATAATGATATCTAAGTAGTTCTTGAGGTTTACTTGGGGCGATACGTGCGCTATGCATGTTTATTTTACATAGGGTTGTTAGAACCTAGTGTAGTGGACCATAGGGAGAATGGACATAAGGGCTTCTCCAGAGTGTCTTATTAATTCGATGCGAGGCCAAAGGGGGAATTTACGATGAGTGCTTCCTCAGAGAGTTTGTAGTTCCTCGACACGAGCCACAGGGGGAATGAGACGTTGAGTGCTTCCCCGGAGAGCCTTTAGTACGATACGATACTATAGAGGGAATTGACGGTGAGTGCTTTATCAGAGAGTCTACTCTTTAGCTGAGCCCAAGGGGTGAGACTGTGTGTGCCTCCCAGAGGGTTTCTAGGACTTGTAGGTTGAACTATAAGGGTTAGGCTGTGAGAACTACCCAGTGGGTTACCTGTTGTTCTACTTGTTGATTGGTTGTTACTTGTGTACTTTCTATGCTAGACACTGTGAATTGTAGTTGTTGTGTGCTTTCATGTTTACTGCTTTCTGTACTTTTACTTGCCATGTATTCACTGGCTTTTAGGCACAGATCTTTGGGTGGTTGCCTACTGGGACCTTGTCTCACACCCTTTTTGGGCCATGCTTTTGGGCCCAAGCAGATTATATTGTTGTAGGTATAGATAAGGGAAAGTGCCCTTCTAATTCAGGTACTTGACTTGCTGTGGAGCTGGAGAGCATGGGACCAAGCTAGGTCTTGCGATGCTGAGGGGTTTACCTGTTTTCTTTTTCCCTTGGGTTTAGTATCGTATTCAGAATTGTGACTTGTTTGTCTTCTTTCCTAGAAATATGTATCATGCATCATTTTATATACATGTGTGTGTGCTCCAGTTGTTTACTATTAGTATTCCGCTGTTTATCATTTACTCTTGTATGGATGGTTACATTTTCTGCTATTGTCTATTTGTTATTCTTCTATTGTGTACTCTGCCAATGAGGGCATAGTTTCCCCACTATCACACTCAATGCCCTCGCTGCTAGTTGATAGCCTTTGGAGTTTGGGGAAATGAGCTTGAGTCTATGTGACCAACCGGGTACGGGGCGCCTCTGGGTGTCTTTCAGAACCGGTACATTACAAAGTGGTGTCAGAGGGTTTCTTTTCTCTTGATTTACTATTTGGAGCCTTTATCTAGGGATAGGACGGATTCGGTACTTGGAATTAAGCTGTGCTCGGGAGTAGCTAACCCGTGTACAGGGAAAAGCCAATCTACCTCGCTTATTACAGTTTTCTGGTTTTGCTATGTTACAGTTGATCTGATTTCACCTAGAGTGATTCACATGCTTTGTGTTATTGTTGTTTTTGATATTGTGGTTCTATTTCTATCACAACCCGATGAGATGAGGGTATGTCATCTCATGCATCATATAGGCACTTGTTAGAAATCACATGTCATGCATTTTTTCCATGCCATCTAGGGTGCATTAGCAATTTCAAGTTGTTGTGATAGACGTTGTGTAGATTATGCATGTTGTTGTGATAGATTCTTTGATAGAATCCATGTAGTTTGATATAGAGGTTGTTTGTATTGTACCTTGCTTAAATGAACGTCAAATTTTGGTTCTTGAGGTAGTGTGGGCCCTCACAGATCGGAATTTGGCACCTTCATCCTTGTTTTTCAGTGTTTTCTGGGCTTCGGTGCAGTTTCAGAGCTACTGCCCGGAAAAACCCAGAATACACAACATGTACTTTATATATACATGCCGTGTAGTTTTTAAACCGTGTCACTGACTGTGTAAGAAGAAATAATGGTTGTGAAAAATCTCTAGGAACACGTCGTGTACGGTAGATACACGTCGTGTAGTAGTGAGTCGTGTACCCGGTCGTGTCACTAACAACACGGGTTGGGGAAGCTCGTGTAATACACATCGTGTTTTGTATGAACATGCTGTGTAGCCTTGTTCTAGGTACTTGGTCGTGTCACGAACAACACGGGATGGTGTTATCTCCTCATATACACGCCGTGTTTGTTCGGAACATGCCGTGTCAGGGTCAGCCGTGTACCCGGCTGTGTCTCCACCAACACGGGTTGGGAAAAATCTTCAAGTACACGTCATGTTTGTTCAGAACACACCATGTAGCCTCAGCCGTGTAACCGGCCATGTAACTAATAACACGGTTCGTTGAAACCTTGTCTACTACACGTCGTGTCCATAGGGAACACGCCGTGTAGTCTCATTTTAAGAAGACCATGTTGGTTAGCCATGCAAGGAGACTCGGGCATGGTAATAGAGTTAAGTACACGTCGTGTAGAGTTTATACACGTCGTGTAGTCATGTTTTGTAAAACTTGAGTGATTCCTTCTCCTGTTTCCATTTTGTACTCATTTGTTCTATGTCCTTGATATTCCTGATCTAAGGTATGCTTTTGATCTTTCAGAGTTATGCCTCTGATACGTCCTCTGGCTATACGTCAGTTGCAGGATAGTGATCAGATGCCAGATATGGCTGATCAGGGACTTCCTGTCGATCCTCCAGTCATGCCAGCCTTGGCACCGGCTGTCGTACCAGTTTCAGGCGCTGACGCGCAGTTTAGGGAAGGCTTTATGAGGATGATGCAGACCTTTCAGGGAGCACCGCCTCCTACCACGTCTATGGCAGACTTGACATGGGTTTTCCAGCAGCAGCATCCTCCTACTTTCTCAGGGGAAGGAGTACCACAGGCTGTAGAGTCATGGTTGGAATCCATGCTGACTATCTTTGAGCATCTGCAAACGCCTCCAGAGAGGCGGGTTAAGCTCGCTACCTATATACTACGAGACTCCTCCAAGAGGTGGTGGGACGTGATCTCACAGGCGGGTCATCAGCAGGTTGTGGCTTGGGAGGAGTTCCAGCATGTGTTTTACAACTACTTCTACCCAGAGACCCTGAGGGCCGACCGAGCTTGGGAGTTCATGAGTCTAGAGCAGGGTACTCTTTCTATTATGGATTATTCCTCTCGTTTCACTGAGCTGTAGCATTTCACACCCCTCTGGGGTGGAGATGGGATGTTTTTAGCAAGGAAGTTTGAGGATGGTATCAGGAGGGAGATCTGCTCGCAAGTGAATATCTTCCAGTTGACTTCCATCACTTCCATCATCAACCAGGCACTGATTGCGGAGCGCAATCTGAGAGACTCTGGAGCTGCGAGCCAGGGTGGTTCTGCTTCCAGAGCTATTATTCCTCCAGTTGACAGTAGGAAGCGCCATAGAGAGTCTACGTGCGGTGATCCGAGAAGGTGAGATACATCTTTAGGTAGCGAGGTAGTATGCTACCAGTGTGGAAGGGCAGGGCACACGAGGTCGCAGTGCCAGAGAGACCCAGTGGAGTGCCTATCTTGCGTCAATATGGGTCACCTTCAACGTTTCTACCAGGTTTTCTCACCAGTAGCTGGTGACGGGGGTTCTTCCATGACTCCTCGTTCAGGAGCAGCACCACCAGTTTCTCACCAGTTGGGAAACTGGAGTTCTTCTGGCCGTTTGGGATGAGGTGGAGATCGAGGCCGTGGTGTTCAGTCACCAATATTTCAGCGTCAGCAGGGAGGATCAGCTCAGAGTGGTCAGGCAGGGTCACAGGGCCGCGGGGAAGGCCAGACTTTTGCGGTGGAGCAAACCTATCAGGAGTAGGATCCCAGACCTTCTACAGTTCGAGGTATGATCTTAGTGGCCTCAGTTTTATCTTCATCTCTTTTTGATGTTAGTGCTACGCATAGATTTATCTCTATTTCTGTTGTGGAGAGACTTGGGCTCTGTATATTTTCTTCTGTCGACTTGTTGACGCTAGACACACCTTTGGGGACAAGGACATCTAGTGTACGTCAGTGCAGAGAGTGCCCTCTCGAGGTTATAGGGTATCGTTTCTTATGGGATCTCTATGTCCTAGAGATGACAAGCTATGATTTCATTCTCGGGATAGACTGGTTGGTTCACTTCTAGGCAGTCGTCGACTGTTATCGCCATAGGGTGAGTTTTATTTCACTAGAGGGTGAATATTTTCTTCATAGAGGCGAATGAGATGTTCGGACGAGTCGAGCAGGACTCGAGCATCATGGGATAGGAAGGGTTACAGCCCAGATCGCTAGTCTCTATCTGGATGATCAGGGGACTTCACAATTGGACTTTTCCCCAGTGGTGGATCGTTTCAGAGATGTCTTTCCAGAGGATTTCTCAGGTTTTCCTCTGGAGCGTGAGGTAGACTTCTCTATTGATCTCGTGCCAGGAGCAGCACCAGTGTCCATTCATCCCTATAGGATGGCTACACCTGAGTTGCAGGAGCTCAAGAAGCAGTTGGAGGAGTTGCAGGCAAAGGGTTTCATCCGACCGAGTACGTCTCCTTGGGGTTTGTCTGTCCTGTTTGTGAAGAAGGCAGATGGTACCCTTAGGCTCTGTGTGGATTATCGGAAGTTGAACCAGTTGACGATCAAGAACCAATATCCCCTGCCGAGGATTGATGATCTTTTCGATCAGCTTCGAGGAGCCCGTGTGTTCTCAAAGATCGATTTGAGGTCTGGTTATCATCAATTGCACGTTAGACCATCAGATATACCTCTGACAGCCTTCAGGAGTAGGTATGGTCTCTACGAGTATACGGTTATGTTGTTCGGTCTCACGAATGAGCCAACAATTTTCATGGCACTGATGAACTGAGTGTTCCATCCTTACTTGGATTCCTTCATTGTGGTCTTTGTGGACGATATCTTGGTGTACTCTTACACTCTACACGACCATGCTACCCATCTTGAGATCATTTTGAGTACACTGAGAGAGCATCAGTTTTATACTAAACTCTTGAAGTGCCACTTTTGGATGGATCAGATTCACTTCTTGGGTCACATCATCTCAGAGGCAGGAGTATCTGTGGACTTAAAGAAAGTGAGAGCTATAGTTTCCTAGGAGTAGCCGAAGAATGTTTTTGAGGTATAAAGTTTCCTAGGGCTGGATGGATACTACAGACGCTTCATTCAGGACTTTTCACGCCTAGCAGCACCATTGACAGGTCTAACAAAGAAGGGGGAGAAGTTCTTATGGTCATATTCTTGTGAGTCAGTCTTTCAGGAGCTGAAGGGAAGGTTGACGTCAGCACCGATACTAGTCTTGACAGAGCCAGGCAAGAGTTATACTGTTTATTGTGATGCTTCAAGTATCGGTCTGGGCACTGTTCTTATGCAGGGAGATAGAGTCGTTGCGTACGGGTCTCGGCAGTTGAGGCCACATGAGAGAAACTACCTGACGCACGATCTGGAGTTGGCAGTTGTTGTTCATGTCTTACGTTGTTGGAGACATTACCTTCTGGGAGAGCACTTTGTGGTTTTCACCGACCATAAGAGTCTCAAGTACATCTTCACTCAGCGTGATCTAAATCTGAGACAGCACAGGTGGGTCGAGTATCTTCAGTCTTTTGATTTCGAGCTTGCCTATACGCCGAGAAAGGGTAACGCAGTGGCAGATGCTTTGAGCAGGAGAACTCAGATTCAGGCAGTTCAGGAGGCCAGAAGTGAGTGTCAGCTTATGGATCTATTCTCTGAGATGCATCTGGAGGTGCACGACAGATAGGGACAGACTTACCTATCTTCTGTAGTTGTTACCTCTACACTTCTTGATCGGGTACGGATGAGGCAGCTATCAGACTAAGAAGGATTAGTCTTGCGGGAGAGTGTGTCAGGAGAGGACCCTCTTCCTAGATGGATAGTGGGTGAGGATGAGATCTTGCGTTCCTAGGGATGCGTATGGGTGCCAATAGACATACGCGAGGAGTTGATGCGGGATTTTCATTCCTCAGTTTGGGCAGTTCATCCTGGCGTCACCAAGATGTATCGGGATCTTCATCGCTAGTACTGGTGGCCAGGTATGAAGAGAGATGTTGCTGGTTTCATCTTGAGGTGTTCTACTTGTCAGCAGGTGAAGGCCCAGTAGGACTTTTACAGTAGTTATCCATTCCAGAGTGGAAGTGGAACGATGTCGCGATGGACTTCGTGACCGGATTTTCGAGGTCGCCTCGAGGGAACGATGTTTTTTGGGTTATCGTCGACAGGATTACGAAGGTTTCTCACTTCTTACCGATCAAGGAGACCTTCAGTGTTGATGATCTGGGATGACTATACATCTGAGAGATTGTACGTATGCATGGAGTTCCACACTCCATTGTTTCAGACAAGGATGTGCGCTTTACTTCTCGGTTCTGGTAGGGGCTTTAGAGGGCTTTGGGTACACAGGTACTTTTGAGTACAGCATACCATCCCCAGACAGATGGCCAGTCCGAGCGTACGATCTAGGTGCTTGAGGATATGCTCCGAGCTTGCATTCTAGAATTTGGTAGTTCTTGGGAGAAGCATATCCCTCTTGTGGAGTTCACCTACAACAATAGTTTTCAGGCGACTATTCAGATGGAACCTTATGAGGCTTTGTACGGTAGGTCATGTCGATCACCTTTATGCTGGCTGGAGGCAGGAGATGCAACTTTACTGGGACCTCATCTTGTTCAGGAGACCTTAGAGCAGATAGAGTTGATTCGGAAGAGGATGGCTACAACACAGTCTCGACAGAAGTCTTATGTTGATCAACGGAGATGACCTCAAGAGTTTGAGGTCTAGGATCAGGTTTTCCTGCGTGTCGCACTAAGGTTGGGACATAAGAGGATTCAGAGACAGGGTAAGCTTTCACCGTGGTACGTCAGGCCATTTGAAGTATTGGAGAGAGTTGGTCTGGTTGCCTATCAATTGCAGTTACCTCAGAGGTACCGGGCTATGCACGATGTCTTCCACGTTTCTCAGCTCCGACGTTACTTTTCAGACCTCTCACATGTCTTTAAACCCGAGGAGGTTGAGCTTGAAGCGGATGCGTCGTTTGAGGAGCATCCTATCTGGATTGTCGATCGTAGTACAAAGGTTCTCCGTGGGCGGTCTGTTCCTCTAGTACAGGTGCTATGGCAGCACGGGCGAGTACATGATGAGACCTGGGAGAGGGAGGTCGATGTACGATCGCAGTGGCCGGAGCTGTTCGGGGTTTCTTCTTTTATGCCTCGTTAGGGAAATTTGGGGACGAATTTCTTTAAGGGGGGAAGTTTTTAAGAACTCAGATCTTCGTTTCAGGTATGTTTTTCCTTTTCTGATCATTTTTTAGAAAAAGGGGAAAATCTGGAAATTTCATAAGTACACGCTGTGTACATTATGAGTACATGCCGTGTATTTTGATACAGCGCCAGGCCGTGTGCTGGCCGTGTCCGGGCCACACACACAGTGTGTAGGTATAGCATCCCGCCTTTTTATAACATAAAATTTCATTACATTACACAAAACTGAGGATCTTTAAGGTTTAGTGTCTTGGAAACCAGGAACATAATACATGAAAACAACATAAAACATTCTTCTTAAACACTTGAAAGGCTTCTCCTTAAGTTCATCATTGGTTCATTACTGCATCTCATAACCTGGGGACATACATCAAAAGAAAGGGTGAGCATAAGGCCCAGTAAGGGAACAAGAGAAACATTTAACATGTGAACTTGAGATACATCAACTATGTCATGAAAAAGAACTTTAAGGCATGAGAAAGAAATCATGTGGCATATCATAATAAAAATAACATTTTTCATAACTTTAAGAGGTGGCTAAATCATTTAACATAGACAATCATGAACATATCACCAAGTTCCATCCCCAAGGTGTCATTAGAAAATTACCAAGATTATTCACCAAGATATCATGAAAATTGTAATCTCTAATGGTTACATAATTACCCAATACATTGGAGCGCTATCAGGGCGCACCCTTAAATTTGCCTTTATTATCATGTGAGCCACATATATCATCATCAATCCTTTCATAAACAACCCATATAGCATAAAAGAAATGGGTTTCATTTCATAATCATAATGTTTTAAAAACTGCTTTAAAGACATGATCTTTATGTCACTTTAAACCCACGGAAAGGGAAAGCGAGTCTCATGTATGTAAATCACAGACTTTAAAATAGAACATTTTGGTATATATGTGAATACACATTTAGAATAAAGAGCTTTGAGTATTCACTTAATAAAATGAAAGAACTTTAGAAAAAGAGAGATACATTTTGAGACGAAAATTCTGCAGCATAACGGCTATGTTACAGGGTTTTAGAAAACATTGAAAAGAGAGGGGACATGGGTCAAACATTCATAAATGACCCATAAAACAGTAGAGGGACAGAATATAAGGGTTTTAAAAACATGGTAATGAAATTTGAAAATATACCATATGAAATGAAGAACATGAAAGGAAGACAAAAATAATATTTCTCTTATGAAAATTCGGCAGTCTAACGGCGTCACATAAACTTCAACCAAAAATGAATTGATGAGATCAAATAGGGTCTCTCATCATATGAACATAAAAGATCAGTATGATAGATATAGATATCATACCACAAAATAATAAAAAGGAACTTTTAAGACTTTTCATGGAATTAGAACTTTGAAAAAGGAGAAAGGTGAAAGAACCACTTAAAAATTCGGCAGCCTAACGGCGCCACTTAAAACTTAAAAATACTGAATTGAAGAGATAAAATGGGGTCTCTCATCATATGATCATAAAAAATCAGTATGATAGATATATATATCGTACCCCAACATAATAAAAAGGAACTTGAAAGACTTGACATGAAAGTAGAACTTGAAAACGAGAAGGGTGAAAGAACCACTTAAAAATTCGGCAGCCTAACGGCACCACTTAAAACTTCAAAATACTGAATTGAAGAGATCAAATGGGGTCTCTCATCATATGATCATAAAAGATCAGTATGATAGATATATAGATCATACCCCAGCATAATAAAAAGGAACTTGAAAGACTTTACATGAAAATAGATCTTGAAAAATGAGAAGAGAGAAAGAATTTGTTACAAAAATTTCGGCAGCCTAACGGCGCCACTTAAAACTTCATAAAACGAAATAATGAGAGTAAGAGGGGATCTCTCATTATATGAACATGAAAAGGGCAGTAAGAGGAATATAAAATAACATCTTTTAACATAATAACATGGAGCATAAAAGAAATGACATAAAAGAGATTACTTGAAAAGAAAGAGAGAGGTCAGATCTCTTACCTTAAAGCGTAACTCTTAAAACTCAAAGGTTTGGACCTTGAGGGCTTGGGGGCACCTTGGAAGGACTCCTTGGGAGGTAAGGAGACCAGAACTTCGTTGATAATGATTTTGGAGTCCAAAGGATGAGAGAATGGCTTGGTATTTATAGTAAAAGTGAGGGGACAAGGCATTAATAGCCAAGGGACACCTCATAAGTGGGTTTCTCAAAACCATGTGCTCTCCCAAGATATTTCCCATGAAGTTAGGCCACATGGGGCCCCCAATACAATAATTCATCACCTTTGTTCGGACAACCCATAAAATATCTCATGACATCATCATCATGACACAGTTATGATGTCATTAAACATACCGAAACCCTAAAACTGTTTTTTTACTATTCACTGAAAATTCAACATTCTCAGAAAAGTCCCAAAATTTCACCTTAACCAAATATCGATGCTATGATTACAAAACTGAACTCCATTTTATAAAAATAATTTTCTAAATATTTTTAATTTAATTTTTAAATAAATACACTATTCACCGAAAATTCATTTTTTCAGAAAAATCCCCCAAAATTACCATAACATAATATCGACGCTCTGTGTTCAAAAATGAAATCCATTTTATAAAAATAATTTTATAAATATTTTTAATTAAATTTTTAATTAAAAAACACTATTCACCCGAAAAAACTAATACTTGAATAATAATATATGAAATCGTTATTTAACCATTTTATTGAATCACATTACTTAATTAAGGTGCCTAGATTATATTAATACTTTATTTAAGTGAGATTACTAATCCATTTGGTCACATTACTAATCCTAAGCATAAAATCACTATTCGTAATTTACTATTCATCAAAAATCAAGTTAATCTTATTAGACTCTAAATTTCGTACTGAACATAATTGTAGAAGACCATTTTTTCAAAATCATTACACATTTTTAATTATTTAAGGTTTACATAAACATTTTTTAAAATATCATTTTTCTAAAATTCATCAAAAATATGCATAATATATTTATCCGGTCATTTGAAAATTCATAAACTTCATCATAAGAAGAAATCGAAATTTTTATTTAAAACAAAGGATTACACAAGGCAGTTTCTATCTCCTTACATAGCCCCTTATCACACCAGCATAGGACCTAAGTGTAAGGTGTGCTAAGGTGAGAGAATATGAGGGAGACTCGGCCAACATCACACGAGTAGTAATTTCTATCAGTTTGAACTTCTCGCGAAGGCGATTCCGTTCTAACTTCACACGATGAAGTTCGGCTTGGGTTTGGTCCAGAGCAAAACCCAGTGGTGCTACCTCCTTCCCAAGTTCTGTTAGATGGGCTTCGATTGGTCCAAGACTACTAGGTGAGGTCATCGAATCTTCTTTCTATATTAATTAACCAAGATTACTTGTATTTAGAGACAATAATCAAAACATTTAGTTTCCAGCGGTCATATTGATCAATGGTCATATAACAGTCAAAAACTCAATGGTCTCATTTTAATTATACTCATGTTATCAAATGAAACATTTTTGTTGAGTATAAAAAAAATAAAATAACACACAAAATTAGGAAACAAGATTTATTCAAAATTTCGGGTCGTTACAATCTTCCCCCCTTAAGAAATTGCATCCTCGCAATTTTTAAAATTGGGTTTTGAAATTTCATTGAAAGTCCCACATCGGAAAAGGAGTCAGTAAAACTATTACTTTAAAAGAAAGAAAGGGAAGTAGAAAGGTCACCCGAGTTAACCCACACTAGGATTTCATGTAGGAAAACATGGACATGGAGGAGAAAACAAAGGGTCATGTTCTGAGGGAGAGTGATAGAGAACATGATTAGGAGAAAGTTAACCATATGAAAATCCCGAACTTATGATGTGTGTAAACGGTCTTTGATTACCTATTAGGAAACGTAAACCAACAACGTTTTTGTTTTACGTTTCTTTTCATAATTTTGAGGAATTCATTTACTACATAGAACATAAATATAAGGAAATATACCTACCTTCATGTAGAGTTTCATCCTTTAATAAGTTTCTACCAAAACTAATCTTTTCTCCAAACTATGAGCATTCAAAACTACTTGGTCTCATCAAAACACAAGAATAATCTTCTAGAGAATCATGTATTCCACAAAAGAAAAACTATCTATCTTTAAACATTTATCCCAAAAACAGAAAGGGTAAGATAAAACAACTCTTCAAAAAGAAAGATTCTCATAGGAAGGGAAACTACTTTTAAATCTTCAAAGTTCCACGGTACTACCCAGAGTTCATCATAGACCATTCCGTAAGTAACTGTCCTTAAAATTCCTCAAAATAACCCAAACTAAGATTGAAACCCAAATACAAGGACTTGATAACATAGTCTTCCAAGATAAACTTTATCGTTCATCTCCAAACAACATCAACCACTCATAACATCTTATAACCAAAGTAACTAACCTAAACATATTTTCCCAAGATAGGTCAATTATTTCCATAAGTATCCTATAATACCATAAGTTCACCTTAAATTCGTTGATTCTTCAAAATATAATTCAACCTTTACTCCTCAAATAAAATACCGTAGTAATCTATTTACCTCGATCAAATAGGGTTCCCAAAATAGTGAACGTCTTCCAAAATAATAATCATCTTTTAATCCCATAATCATCTCTGTCATATTAATACGGCAATCATCGCATTTCCTATCACATTGGTTTTTGGGACATGTTCTTTCATTTTCCACCATTAACTAAGAAAAGAAAGTATAATTAGGAGCTTAAATACTTAGCCAATAATCATGGAAAGGAACTTAAAGCATATAAGTATAACTTGTAGAAGAATAGTATACCCTAAATTGTGATCCCCTAGGTTCCAATCTAGGTTATCCATTATCATATCTTCTTATGTGAATCTTTATTTTATTTTATCTTTGTTCCTTTAATAATGATTCATACTAAGCTTATGAATTTACCAAAGCATATCCCCCGAGAGTGTCATAACCAAGAGTGCAGCAAGACCCATTTTCGTGTACCAGTTCTCGTTAGAGTCTAGCTCAAAGCGGTGTTTTCGGGTTTTACCCCTATGTACATTTGTGCCAGAGCCGCCTCTACCTGCTCGTATCCAGACAGGGATGTATTTGCTTGGAAACCCCTTACTCAATACTCACCAAAATACCAAGAAGATTTCCTATATTTAAACTTTTCTATAGGGTTCTTCCTAAAGTTTTCATATCCTAATTTCCAAAAATAAATAAACAATCATTTAATACCAACTATAGCATCCCGCCTTTTTATAACATAAACTTTCATTATATTACACAAAACTGAGGATCTTTAAGGTTTAGTGTCTTGGAAACCAGGAACATAATACATGAAAACAACATAAAACATTCTTCTTAAACACTTGAAAGGCTTATCCTTAAGTTCATCCTTGGTTCATTACTGAATCTCATAACCTGGGACATACATCAAAAGAAAGGGCGAGCAGAAGGCCCAGTAAGGGAACAAGAGAAACATTTAACATGTGAACTTGAGATACATCAACTATGTCATGAAAAAGAACTTTAAGGCATGAGAAAGAAATCATGTGGCATATCATAATAAAAATAACATTTTTCATAACTTTAAGATGTGGATACATAATTTAACATAAACAGTCGTGAACATATCACCAAGGTCCATCCCCAAGGTGCCATTTGAAAATTACCAAGGTTATTCACCAAGATATCGTGAAAATTGTAATCTCTAGTGGTTACATCATTACCCAATGCATTGGAGCGCTATCAGGGTGCACCCTTAAATTTGCCTTTATTATCATGTGATCCACATATATCATCATCAATACTTTCATAAACAACCCATATAGCATAAAAGAAATGGGTTACATTTCATAATCCTAACGTTTTAAAAACTGCTTTAAAGACATGATCTTTATGTCACTTTAAACCCACGGAAAGGGAAAGCGGGTCTCATGTATGTAAATCCCAGACTTTAAAATAGAACATTTTGGTATATATGTGAATACCCATTTAGAAGAAAGATCTTTGAGTATTCACTTAATAAAATGAAAGAACTTTAGAAAAAGAGAGAGAGATTTTGAGATGAAAATTCTGCAGCATAACGGCTTTGTTACAGGGTTTTAGAAAACATTGAAAAGAGATGGGACATGGGTCAAACATTCATAAATGACCCATAAAACAGTAGAGGGACATAATATAAGGGATTTAAAAACATGGTAATGAAATTTGAAAATATACCATATGAAATGAAGAACATGAAAGGAAGACAAAAATAAGATTTCTCTTATGAAAATTCGGCAGTCTAACGGCGTCACATAAACTTCAACCAAAAATGAATTGATGAGATCAAATAGGGTCTCTCATAATATGAACATAAAAGATCAGTATAATAGATATAGATATCATACCACAAAATAATAAAAAGGAACTTTCAAGACTTGTCATGGAATTAGAACTTTGAAAAATGAGAAAGGTGAAAGAACCACTTAAAAATTCAGCAGCCTAACGGCGCCACTTAAAATTTCAAAATACTGAATTGAAGAGATAAAATGGGGTCTCTCATCATATGATCATAAAATATTAGTATGATAGATATAGAGATCATACCCCAACATAATAAAACGGAACTTGAAAGACTTGACATGAAAGTAGAACTTGAAAACGAGAAGGGTGAAAGAACCACTTAAAAATTCGGTAGCCTAACAGCGTCACTTAAAACTTCAAAATACTGAATTGAAGAGATAAAATGGGGTCTCTCATCATATGATCATAAAAGATCAGTATGATAGATATATAGATCATACCCCAACATAATAAAAAGGAACTTGAAAGACTTTACATGAAAATAGATCTTGAAAAATGAGAATAGAGAAAGAATATGTTACAAAAATTTCGGCAGCCTAACAGCGCCACTTAAAACTTCATAAAACGAAATAATGAGAGTAAGAGGGGATCTCTCATTATATGAACATGAAAAGGGAAGTAAGAGGAATATAAAAGAACATCTTTTAACATAAGAACATGGAGCATAAAAGAAATGACATAAAAGAGATTACTTGAAAAGAAAGAGAGAGGTCAGATCCCTTACCTTAAAACGTAACTCTTAAAACTCAAAGGTTTCGACCTTGAGGGTTTGGGGGCACCTTGGGAGGACTCCTTTGGAGGTAAGGAGACCAGAACTTTGTTGAGAATGATTTTGGAGTCCAAAGGATGAGAGAATGGCTTGGTATTTATAGGGAAAGTGAGGGGACAAGGCATTAATGGCCAAGGGACACCTCATAAGTGGGTTTCTCAAAACCATGTGCTCTCCCAAGATATTTCCCATGAAGTTAGGCCACATGGGGCCCCCAATACAATAATTCATCACCTTTGGTCGGACAACCCATAAAATATCTCATGACATCATCATGACACAGTTATGATGTCATTAAACATACCGAAACCCTAAAACTGTTTTTTTTACTATTCACTGAAAATTCAACTTTCTCAGAAAAGTCTCAAAATTTCACCTTAACCAAATATCGATGCTCTGATTACAAAAATGAACTCCATTTTATAAAAATAATTTTCTAAATATTTTTAATTTAATTTTTAAATAAATACACTATTCACCGAAAATTCATTTTTTCAGAAAAATCCCCAAAAATTACCATAACATAATTTCGACGCTCTGAGTTCAAAAATGAAATCCATTTTATAAAAATAATTTTCTAAATATTTTTAATTAAATTTTTAATTAAAAAACACTATTCACCCGAAAAAAACTAATACTTGAATAATAATATATGAAACCGTTATTTAACCATTTTATTGAATCACATTACTTAATTAAGGTGCCCAGATTATATTAATACTTTATTTAAGTGAGATTACTAATCCATTTGTTCACATTACTAATCCTAATCATAAAATCACTATTCATAATTTACTATTCATCAAAAATCAAGTTGATCTTATTAGACTCTAAATTTCGTACTGAACATAATTGTAGAAGACCATTTTTTCAAAATCATTACACATTTTTAATTATTTAAGGTTTACATAAAAAAAATTTAAAATATCTTTTTTCTAAAATTCATCAAAAATATGCATACTATATTTATCCGGTCATTTGAAAATTCATAAACTTCATTATAAGAAGAAATCGAAATTTTTATTTAAAACAAAGGATTACACAAGGCAGTTACGGTCTCCTTACATATCCCCTTATCACACCAGCATAGGACCTAAGTGTAAGGTGTGCTAAGGTGAGAGAATCTGAGGGAGGCTCGGCCAACATCGCACGAGTAGTAATTTCTATCAGTTTGAACTTCTCGCGAAGACGATTCTGTTCTAACTTCACACGATGAAGTTCGACTTGGTTTTGGTCCAGAGAAAAGCCCAGTGGTGCTACCTCCTTCCCAAGTTCTGTTAGATGGGTTTTGATTGGTCCAAGACTACTGGGTGAGGCCATCGAATCTTCTTTCTATATTAATTAACCAAGATTACTTGTATTTAGAGACAATAATCAAAACGTTTAGTTTCCAGCGGTCATATTGACCAATGGTCATATAAGAGTCAAAAACCCAACGGTCTCATTGTAATTATACTCATTATATCAAATGAAACATTTTTGTTGAGTATAAAAAAAATAAAATAACACACAAAATTAGGAAACAAGATTTATTCAAAATTTCGGGTCGTTACAGTAGGGGTGACGTGGAGGCCGCTTAAAGCGGAGTACGGAAAGGTCAAGTATACACCATGTACCCCAGAAGTACATGTTGTGTACTTTCTTTTTTTTCATTAAACGGATCGGGGTCGCGCCTAATCGAGGAAAACTTCTTCTTCTCCAGGTTCTTCGACCGAGAGCGACCCATACGGCCGCGATAATCCTCCGAGCCCCCGAGCCTCTATCCGTTCTCCGAATCAACTACCGTCAATTGCATTGGAACCACAGCGGTAAGACCTTCCTTCTCTTAGAGCTTTGTTTTCCAATCCTCCTATTTCTCATGATATTGTGGGTTGAGCGTTTTGTGCGTTTTCGTAGATCTACGTCGTTCTAAGGAGAATCAAGTCTTATGGTTCAAGTATATCGATCTCCTAGGATCGAGGTAGGTGTTTTGTGCCTTTATGTAGGAAGTCTTTGAATATTTTTTTGCAATTCCACCAATTCCCTTGAACGGGGTATTGCATTTTTCCTATTTTTGCCCCTGTTGTTTGTCTGCTTTGCTTGATTGCTTGAGTAGAGGTCAATGCTTTTGAATAGGGTAATTTTTACTGTACTCTGGATGTTTTTCCATGCATGTTTTTCCTGTTAGGCGTTTTTCCAGTTACCATGCCTAGTTGTAGGATAGTGGAACTATTGTACTGTTATGCTGTTGTACCTTATAATGATAGCCAAGTAGTTCTTGAGGTTTACTTGGGGCGATACGTGTGCTATGCATATTTATTTTACACAGGACTGTGAGAAACTAGTGTAATGGACCATAGAGATAATGGACGTAAGGGCTTCTCCAGAGTGTCTTATTAATTAGATGTGAGACCAAAGGGGGAATTGACGATGAGTGCTTCCTCAGAGATTTTGTAGTTCCTCGATGCAGGCCACAGGTGGAATGGGATGTTGAGTGCTTCCCCAGAGAGCCTTTAGTACAATACGAGACTATAGGGGGAATTGACGGCGAGTGCTTCCTGAGAGAGTCTACTCTTTAGCTGAGCCAGATGGGTGAGACTGTGTGTGCCTCCCAGAGGGTTTCTAGTACTTTTAGGTTGAACCATAAGGTTTAGACTATGAGAACTACCCAGGGGGTTACCTATTGTTCTACTTGTTGATTGGTTGTTACTTGTGTACTTTCTATGCTAGACACCGTGGATTGTAGCTGATGTGTGCTTTCCTGTTTACTACTTTCTGTACTTTTACTTGTCATGTATTCACTGACTTTTAGGCATAGATCTTTGGGTGGTTGCCTATTGGGACCTTGTCTCACACCCTGTTTGGGTCGTGCTTTTGGGCGCAAGCAGATTTTATTGTTGTAGGTATAGATAAGGGCAAACACCCTTCTACTTCAGGTACTTGACTTGTTGTGGAGCTGGAGAGCATGGGACCAAGCTAAGGCTTGCGATGCTGAGGAGTTTATCTGTTTTATTTTGCACTTGGGTTTAGTATTATATTCAACATTGTGTCTTGTTTGGTTGTTTTCCTAGATATATGTATCATGCATCATTTTATATACATGTGTGTGTGCTCCAGTTGTTTACTGTTAGTCTTCCATTGTTTATCGTTTACTCTTGTATGGATGGTTATGTTTTCTACTGTTGTCTATTTGTTATTCTTCCGCTGTGTACTCTGCCAATGTGGGCATAGTTTCCCCACTATCACACCCAAGACTCTCACTGCTAGTCGGCAGCCTCTGGCGTTTGGGGAAATGCGCTTGAGGCCATGTGACCAAGCGGGTACGGGGCGCCTCTGGGTGGCTTCCGGAACCGGGACATTACAGTTAACCTCCTGTATAATAGTTAAATAATCGTTATTAAATTATACAAGAACCACATACATAAATATTATATCATATATGATCTTCTAATATTGCTTTGTTAAAAATATTTCAGTAGTATCATTGTTTTGGGTGTTAACTGATTCATTTTCCTTTATATATTTTGTTACGTAAGTCATGTTTGTTATAGATAGGATGTATTTGATTCATATACATAATGATATTAAGTTATTAAACATTATTTTTAATCATAAAATGAAAATTATTCTTGAATGGTTACGATGGGGAATGAATTTCATCGCGTTCGTGGAGACGGTAATCCATACGTATACACGAGCGACATTACCATTCTATTGATGGTGAAATCGTATGTAATTGGATGGTATATAATATATACAGAATCGTTAACATTCTATATTTATTATTTACATCATTTATATTCATTATTATACCCATCCAAATAGTTAAGTGTTGAATAACAAACTACACCACGACATGGAGACGGTAAGTCGTACGTACGCACGTATGGTGACTTGTCATTCATAGGATGGATAAAATAATGAATATGGTTGTACCATATTTATAATAACATTACAGTATGTATAAGGTATTGGATTTATTATTTTGGTATGGAAACAACAAAGAAAGAGGAAGTGGAAGAAGAAAAGAACTTTGAAAGAGGTGATGAAATTATTACCTCTTCTTCGAGTGCTTCCTTTTGATTTGATCAAAAGGGCTCCTTAGGTTAGCTTCTGATCAAAATAAGGCCTCTATATTGAAGTGTGGGTAGTTAGGAGAATATTTGATTAGGGTTTGGTCGATCCAAATGGCTTTGGAGGTGTGATTTTGAGAGAAGGGTAAGTAACCTTTTATAAAAGAGGTGAAGGTCACTTTAGGAAAAGCTTGAAATATTATTTTATTATGCAATCATATTCAGTTTATAATGCCTCCAAAAGATTTATTTTGAGGCTAAGGTGGGGTTGGGTTGAAAAACTCTCAACCAATATGTTTTAGACTAGTTTAGGTCACCATATTAACCTTATCTTTTATATTTAACTCTTAGTTAAATAGTTTAACTTTTACAATGTCTTCTTGTATTTTTATATTACATGGTGAATAAACTTACTATAAAATGCCAAGAGAACCCCCAATTGGTTCATTAATGACATATATGTTATTATATAAGTCTTTTGGCCAAATCATATATTTTTAGTAATATTATATCAATTAATAATATAGTATTTGTTTTAAAAACTCATTTATGTCAATTTTGACCCTATTTAGTATTTGGTTTTTGTGAAAGTCATAAAAACTTTATCAATTCAAATAAAATTTATTTAATCAACCCTAACATGTCATATTAACCTATAAAATTAGTGGAATAAATCAAAAGTCTCGATTTACAATTTTATTAACATTTATAATATCAATTATTTTAATCTTTCAATAATAAGGTAATTACTGCATCGTCATTATGTCATAAATAAATTTAATTATTTAATGTCTAAAAATTATAAATAAAATACCATTATATATTAAATATTTTTATCTTTCTAATGAATATTTATAGTTGAATTTATCTTATATATAGCCCTATATTAAAAATGTTTTAGTTATTAAACTTTGAATTTAACACTTTTAACTCTTCTTTAAATAAAATAATAATAAATGTTCTAATCTAATCCAAGTGGACCAAAATGATCATATTTTATTCCTAAGTTGATTTTGATCTAAAAACACCTATATAATAGAATTAGGACATGTTTTAGGGTAATTCTAATATCATTTTTACCTTTAATCGCCCTATTTACTTTTAACTGTGGTAAATAAAATTCAAAAGTTACTATTCACCAAAAATTATTTTCATCCTATTGAACCACATTTTACTTATTGATGTCAACTGTGTCTCTCGGATTTTTGAAATTCAATTCATAGAAGCGGTAAAACTACATTTTATGCAAATTTTCTAACGTGCCTAGAAGGTGGGAAAAAGACGTTAAAAAAATCAATAAAATTTTATACATCTAGTTTTATTATAAAATTACTTCAATGAATTGCATTGAACTAATATAAGTATTATGTATCTATTTTTACCTAAAATATATTTAAATAAAACAACTAATTATTTAAATAAAAAGTCGGTTTTAAACAATAACGTAGTGTTTTTCACTATTCATCAAAAATTGAAGGTTTTCAGAAAAATACAAAAAATTCACCCTAAGCTAATTTTGATATTCCGAATCAAAAAATGAAATCCATTTTGAAAAATAAAATTTATAAAATTTCAAAAAGTGGGTATTACTATTCATAACGACTAATTTGGTTGGTCGTGGTGTGTTAGAGCTCGAAGTTGCGTACAACACAAGCTATTGTATTGTTCAAAGAGAAGCGTATCATGGAAGCTTGAGGTGTTACAAATATGAAGAAGCTTTTGCAATTGCTCCAAAGAAATATCATCACTCTTTTTAATAAGTGATTTACCAAAATCTTTCCATGTAGGTGGCAATTTAGCCATAATTGCACCAACTTGAAAAGTTTCTGGTATATTAATCTTAAGGGAGAGAAGCTTATTTGCTGAAACTTGAAGTTCATGAACTTGATCCAAAATAGGCTTGTTATCAACCATCTTGCAGTTTAGATACTTTGCAATAAGAAACTTATTGGTACCTTCTTCCTCGGCTTTGTATTTGAATTCAAGTGCATCCCAAATCTCCTGAGCGGTCTTCATTTGGTGAAAGTAGTTATAGAGATGATTTGAAAATGTGTTGAGAATATGTCCTCAACACAAAACTTCACCGTCTTCACATTTCTTCCTCATTGCCCGAATGTGTTTGACTTGAGTCACGTCAACGGGTGTGCCGTCGGAATTTGAAGTGGGCTCCTTGGGAATGAGAGGAATATTCAGTTCTAGAATGTAAGAAATCTTTAACACCATAAGAAGAAACTTCATCTTGTCTTTCCACTGGGAGAAGTTGTTGCCATCGAAACGATCAAGTTTGACCGTGTCTTGGTTCATCACTTTGAGGAGTTCAGAATCCATCTTCTGGGTTCCGACTTTGGTTTCAAACCCTTTTGATTGTTAAAAAATATGTAGGCAGAAGGATAAAACGAATTGAACCTTGATGCGTGAATTGGATTCACTGTCCAAAAGGGTTTGATCCACCCCCACGTTGATGGTATAGGGTTCTCGGTGAAGACAGATTGAACCTTGATACGTGAATTGGATTAACTGTCCAAAAGGATTTGATTCACCCCCACGTTGATGGTGTAGGGTTCTCGGTGTAAGTTTTTTCTCGAAGATTTCACTAAGATTTAGGGGAAATCGAACACCAATTTCCGATTGCCCCACTACACCGATGTTGGGAGAAATCTGAAGAATATATTGAATTGAAAAAAGAATTAACCTATAAGAGATCTTATCATCGCTTATTTATAAATCAAAATCAGTGTGAATTACACCGGTTCGATCAAAGAACACAATGATTTGACCGAAACAAGACAACTCTTGGTAAAGGACACACCAGTTCGATCTCACCGTTTTGATCAAAGAACAAGTTAGTTCAATCGAAACGATACAACTCTTGATAAGGACATATAATTTAAAAACACATTATATTTATTTTAATAAATATTTTGAATAAAAAATATAACAATGCTCGGACCTGGTTTCTCCCCCGACATCGTCCCTCAGGTTCGGTTTATGCCTCCTCTCTTCATCTACCCCTACACCCTTTCTGTTTCAGGTTTCCTGTTTGGTTTATAGGAGAATCTGACAAAAAATAATGGTTAAGAGAATGCAAAAAATGGTTAAATGGATCGGTCTCGGAGTTTCCCTTTTTTTTCCTGCTGCTTAAAAATTTACACGTTCTATTGGGATTCAAAGAATGTTTGAAGCATTGCGATGGATTTTTAAGTGTTATTCTCAGGGTTTTGTTTAGAAACCGAGTTGAAAATTTTCGCAGAATCAACGGCCGTTTCACCCAGCTAACGCTTTTCCGCATGGGTTTTACCGGATCAGGCTTCCCGGATCATTCTCAATCTTGAGAAGAGGTCAGAGAATCTGTCTAGTCCTAGCTGCTTCAACAGAGACGGAGGAAGGTGGAGCAGTGACCGTTGATCGGTCAAAGATCGCAATTCCGTAGGTGCTTATTGTGGCTGGTTCTAATTCCGGGGCGGGTGCTGGGATACAAGCCGACCTCAAGGCCTGCGCCGCGCGCGGAGCGTACTGCTCCACCGTGATCACTGCTGTCACGGCACATAATACTATCGGGGTTCAAGTCGCTTTTTAATTTACTTGGTCGATTCGAACCGTTATTTTACCCAGAGCCTCTGTCTTGAATTTGCCCCGAAATTGGGTTTTGACCTTTTAGTCCACCTCATTTTCTGTTGTTTCCGCGTTCTTCGCAACTGTCAGGGTGTGCATGTTGTGCCAACGGATGTTGTTGCTACGCAGTTACAATCTAACATGCAGGTTAATGTGGTACGTTGAAGCAACTGATCTCGATTAACATGGATTGATATGGTTTTTTGGGACCTTGGTTACTTGTTTGTCAACAAAATGGATTCATATTTTTCAATGTATTCATGTGAGAAGGAATGGTGTGCGTGTGTGTGTCATTACAGCCAAACGCTTGGACTTTTGGTAAGGGATATGCTTGCTTTAATTAGCGATCTTGGGTTCAAGTCACTAGGAATGTTGTTGCGTCGAATATTGGGTATGAGAGTTTAACTCCCGCCTTTCAGGGCTGCATCCTGCTGAATCCAGATTTGTCTGCACATAATAAGGTCAATTTCATCCGCCACCACAAAAACACAATGCAAAAGAAAAAAAATTGCAGTAAACACGTAACTCCGGGGACTTGACCCCGCGACCTGCCCCTCACCCCCCTCACCCCCACCACCCCACCACCAACGGTGGGGCCATATATATTTGTTTGTACGTAGATAAGTCCTCAAATTGAAACTTGTCATGCAAAATACTGGGTGGGAGAGTTTAACTCTTGCTTTCCATGGTTGTATCCTGTTGAATCTGGATTAGTCTGTACATAAGTCCTCAAATTGAAACATGGTATGCCGAGGGGGGATGTAATCCCTTTTGGGATTTTTTGATTTCAAATTTTAATGAGAGTGAGAACAAAAGATAATGGAGTTTGAAGATGTAGTCTTCCGCTGCCTTTGCGGTAACTCGTGCGAAGCGTCAAAGATAACAAATGAAGCATCGAAGATGGCGAACAAAGAGACGATGATGGTATACGATGTGACGGTGACGCCACATGATGAGGATTACATCGAAAGTTTTCCCAACATTGCAACGCTCATGTAGTGTGTCCCGGTGATGAGAAAATCAGCGGTACAAGTGCGACAAAATGATGATGTTGCACATGGAGAATTTTTTGCCGCACCTTGGTGTCAGAAAATTTGGTGTGAGAGAAATCCTTTTGGTGTGGGGTGTGAGAGACTAAGTGTTTGAGAGATGATCTATCATAGAGATATTTGTAATTTTGGATATGAGAATAAAATTGCATATTTCTCTAGTGGAGCAGGCTTTGGCCAAACCACAATACTTTTGTCATTTGTGATCGCTATCCGCTGCGACGACGGTCTCTCTCTCTAACAATTGGTATCAAAGCTTCACAATTTTAACTTGAGACGATCGAGAGGGAGTCATATCGAGGTGTTCGTCGAAGATCTGAAGAGATGAACCCATGATGGGTGTGACGAGTCATGTCAGCATTGACATGGAAGATCAGTTGAAGATGGAGATCCATTAAAGGTGGAGTTGATGATGATGGATTCGATTACGGTGGAACTGACGATCATGATGACAATGATGGTGGAGATGACAACGAGTATTCAAATTTTAAATCAAGGTGGATTGTTGAGTTTTTTTATTTCAAATTTGAATAAAGCGAAATCAAGAGATAATGAAGTTTGAAAAAATAGGGATAAGATAGTTTGAAAAGAGAGTGAGAGGCGTGAAATATTTTGAAAAAAATTGAGAGATTTTTTTCCTTTTTTGATGGTGGCATGTATGGATCCTATAGAAGGCTACGCCGGTTCGCTACATCAAAAGAGAGGAAGAGTTTGTTAGGATGTAGTTCGTTGAGAGAAAAGGAGGGTGGGGCTGCCGTTTTTTGCGGTAGCTCGTGCGAAATGTCAATGATAACAAATGAAGCGTCAGCGATGACGAACAAAGAGACGATGATGACGAACAAAGAGATGACGATGACAATACGAAGAGACGACGATGCCACATGACAAAGATTGTATTGAAAGTCTTCTAGACATTGTGACAGTCAGGCGGCGTGTCTCGATGATGAGAAAATTGGCAGCGCAAGTGTGATGAAACGATGATGGTGCACATTGAGAATTTGTTGCCACATCTTGGTATTAGAAAATTCCTTTGGGTGAGAGAAA
This sequence comes from Viscum album, assembly GCA_963277665.1. NCBI lineage: Eukaryota > Viridiplantae > Streptophyta > Magnoliopsida > Santalales > Viscaceae > Viscum > Viscum album. The sequence continues at coordinate 1,731,461,617 of OY728127.1, forward strand.
TACTTTTTTCGGTGGGTGTGAGAGACTCCAAGTGTTTGAGAGGATGATCCATGGGAGAGATATTTTTAATTTTGGATACAAGAATAAAATTACAGATTTCTCTGGTGGAGTGCTTCGGCTAAACCACATTACTTCTGTTGTCTGCGATCGCTTTTCGCTACGATGACGATCTCTCTCCCAAACAATTGGTATCAAAGCTTCATGGTTTTGACCTAAGATGATCGCAATGGAGTAACATCGAGGTGTTCGTCAGAGATTTTCATAGATGACACCCATTATGGGTGTGATGAGTCATGGCGGTATCGACATGGAAGATCCGTTGAAGATGGAAATCCATTAAAAGGGAGTTGATGATGATGGATCTGATTATGGCGGAGTCGATATTGGTGGAGCCAACAATCATGGTGACAATGATGGTGGAGATGGGGATGAGTATTCAAGTTTTAAATCGAGGTGGAGATTGTTGAGATTTTTTGTTTTCAAATTTGAATAAGAGTGAGATAATGAAGTCTAAAAAAAGGGTTAAGATAAAAAAGAGAGAGACATGAGATATTTTGAAAAAAAAAGTTTTTTTCCCTTTTTTGAGGGTGGCATGTATGACTCCTATAGAAGGCTACACTGTTCCACTACATTGAAATAGAGTAAGAGTTTGTCAGGAGATAGTTTGCAGAGAGAAAATGAGGGGGGGGGGTTGTCACCTTTGCGGTAGCTCGTGCGAAGCGTCAACGATAACAAATGAAGCGTCGACGATAACAAATGAAGCGTTGACGATAACAAATGAAGCGTTGATAATAACAAATGAAGCGTCGATGATGACAATACGAAGAGACGATGATGCCATTTGACGAAGATTGTATCAAAAGTCTTTTAGACATTGCGACAGTCAAACGACATGTCTCGATGATGAGAAAATCGACGGTACAAGTGTGACGGAACGACGTTGCTGCACATGGAGAATTTGTTGCCGCGTTTTGGTGTTAGAAAATTCCTTCAGGCATGAGAGAAATCCTTCGAGTGTGGGGTGTGAGAGTTGTTTTAGAGACGATATGTCAGAGAGAGATTTGTAATTTTGGATACGAGAATAAAATTTCTAACCACATTACTCCCGTCATTTGAAATCACTTTTTGCTGTGATGATGGTTCGTCTCCTCAACAATTTGTATTATAGCTTCATGGTTTTGACCTGAGATGATCGAGATGTAGTCAGGTCGAGGTGTTTGTTGGGGATCTTCAGAGATTACACCTATGATGGGTGTGATGAGTCATGTCAGTATCGACATGAAAGATCCACTGACGATGGAGATCCATTAAAGGTGGTGTCATAGTTATTTACGGCGCATGACACATAATGACGACAAGGGCCTTCGACGCAAAAGCGCATTTCATGACGTATGATGCGTGATAATATTAACTTACGGCGCACAAAAGGAATATAAACACATTGAAGTCATAACAAATAACATGTCAGATGTCAAAATTATCACTAATAATAAAAATCTAAAAAAATAAAAATATTTATAAATTTTAGTGAAAATTTATTTTGGAAAATAATCAATTTTTAATAATTAACCATTAGTCATTCAAATAACAAATCATTTCAATTCGATCATGAGAAGGATGATGAGGAGGTGGCATGGTTGCTGGTTGTGCTTGGTCGAGGCACTCGATTGATGCGTTGCACAAAGCTGATGGAGGAAGGAGGGCATCACTTGACTTGCAACCGAGTGTTTTAATAAAGTATTTTAATAGAGTTGGGTTAATCGGTTTAAAAAGGTAAAAATAATTAAGATAGCGCAATGTCGCGTGCAACGCCGCACTGCACCATGGCACAACATAGCGCACGCCACGATGCGCCATCCCAACCGGGCAATTGTGTAGGCATTGCGTGGCACAATGGTTCCTAGCGCCAGTCGTGGTGCGTGCCATTAATAACTACGGGCGGAGTTGATGATGATGGATCAGATTATGGTGGAGTCGATAACGGTGGAACCAACGATCATGACCACAATGATGGCAGAGATGATGACAAGAGTTCAAATCTTAAATCAAGGTGGTGATTGTTGAGATTTTTTGATTTCAAATTTGAATAAGAGTGAGAAAAAGAGAATGAAGTGAGATCGAGAGATGATGTTATTTCAAAAGTTTGTTTTTGATATTTAGGCTCATTTGTGCAATGTGATGGAGATATTAATGCAGATGTACCTCATAGGATTCAAATTGGATAAATAAAATGGAGAAAAGCTTTCGGGGTGCTTTGTGATCATAAAATTCCTTTGAAATTGAAAGGTAAATTTTATAGGACTGTTATTAGACCAACTATTCTATATGGTAGCGAGTGTTAACTTTTGACGGGATATCTTGAATAAAAAATAAGGGCAATAGAAATGAAAATCTTAAGTTGGACATGTGAACATATTAAGCTTAATGATGAGAAGATAAATGATTTGGACATGTTAGAAGAAGAACCAGGATGCGCTTGTTAATGGGGTAAACTTAACGAATGATTCACTTATTAAAAGAGGCCGAGGTAGACCTAAAAGAACCCTTAAACAAATCATTCAATGAAAATATGGTTTTCAATAGAGCTAATTAACGACGTTTGATCAATGTAGCCAACCCCATTTAATTGAGTTTAAGGCTGGTTTGTTGTTATATTGTTGTATAGTTTGAAAAGAGCGAGAGAAAGAGAGAGATGTGAGATATTTTGAAAAAAACGAGAGATTTTTCCATTTTTTGAGGGTGGCATGTATTGCTCCTATAAAAGGCTACGCCAACACTCTACATCGAAAGAGAGGAAGAGTTCGCTAAGATGTAGTTCACCGTGAGAAAAGGAGGGAGGGGTTGCCGCTTTTGCAGTAACTCGTGTGGAGCGTTGATGATAACAAATGAAGCGTTGACGACGATGAACAAAGAGATGATGATGCCACACGACAAAGATTGTATCGAAAGTCTTCCTGACACAGTGATGGTCATGCGGTGTGTCTTGGTGATGAGAAAATTGGCGGTACAAGTGTGATGAAACTACGATGCAGCACATGGGGGATTTGTTACTGCAACTTGGTGTCAGGAAATTCCTTTAGTAGTGAGATAAATCTTTTGGGTGTGGGGTGTGAGAGGCTCTGAGTGTTTGAGAGATGATCCATCAGAGCGATATTTGTAATTTTGGATACTACGAGAATAAAATTACAGATTTCTCTGGTGGAGTAGCCGGAGAAGGGATTCACAAATGTATTTGGGAATTGCTTATGTGGCGGCAACTCTTTGAGGAGATCTTCTCCCTTTTTCTTCTACTACTTTTGTATTTCCTCTATTGTAGCTGTTAAAAATATTAGAAACTCTTGTTTCTCTCTCTTTCTCTTGGACACATATCAATTGATCCTTTCATTGAGAGGTATCTAGAGAGAGTCTAGAAAGAACCTTTTTCTTGACCGTTCTTGACTGAGAAATTCTAGAAGAAGCTATCACATGCTGATGCACTCAAAGCAGACGTAGCAGACACATCACCTTCTTGATCGTTTGTGAGTGTTGAAACAGACGCAACGACCACAACAGAGGAAGTCAACTTGAAGTAGAGGAGTTCGATAGTCAGCAGGTTCTTGAACGATTGGTTAGAACGGTGGGTGTTGGTGAACGCTGCAGTTGATCGTCCTCATAGCAGTGAAAAAAACTTACACAACTGAGGCAGACACAATCTGGAAGAAGTTCTTGATCAGAATTAATTGGAAGGAGACACTGCAGCTCTTGATCGAGAGTAACTGGAAGGAGACACTGCAGTTCTTGATTGGGAGAAAACTGGAAGGTGACGTTGTATCTTTATGCCTATACACATAGAGAGTAGAATCACAACAGTTGAAACAACAGTCTCATAGTTGAAGTCCTGTTTTCCCTGACGGGAAATCCAAATGCAGGAAATGTCGGTAGCCATAGACTAATGATGATCCAGGTTGAGAGTTTCGCTCGGGATGCTAGTGAGGGAAAGTCGACCGAAGTCAATGAGGACACGGCCTGAAATCGAAAACTGGGAGAAGTCTGAGAAATGTGTCTAGGTTGGCCGACAAAGAAAGGCGATTGGATATTTAGATGCAGGAGTTGAAGGAAACAGTGTTGTAGCTCGCTAAGTATCAGACATAGATGCTACGAGTCGCGTCGACGGAGCAACTGGTGTAGGAGTAGTTTGATTCCCGCACCGGTATGACTAGTTGAGATAAAATTCGAAGCTAGCTGTAGTCTTGAAGTATGCTATGAAGAGAGAGGAAATGTTTTCAATTTTGGTTTTCAAAAATGTTCCTCACAAGTTGCTTTTGGAGAACAATTCCGTTAATGACAATGCAGTTGAAGAAACTTTCCTTTAAGATACCAACGTACAAACATGGGTGTTGGAAGATGTACTTGAGGTTGACCCACACAGGGACCCTCCAGAATCAACGAACATGTATAAAATTCCCAGCACTAAGCCGAATAACTGTGGAATGACAATATTCGTTACTAAGACCACCGCTAGAGCCTCCATCTTGAAAGTGTCTTTTTTTGGGCGTTACCCTCCAACAGGGCTGGGCAGTGGAGTTCCCCGATGACATATTTCCGGGCGTTACCCTCCCGCAGGGCTGAGCAGTGGAGTTCCCCGATAACATCTTTCCGTGTGTTACCCTCTAGCAAGGTTGGGCAGTGGAGTTCTCCGATGACATTCCTAAGCGTTATCCTTCAGTAAGATTGGACAATGAAGTTTCTAGGTGACTAAAAGAGTTGGACCCTCCCATCGTACCAGGGCGTGAGATCCTTACCTGGAGTTTGTGGCCCCTCGACTGTGCGACACAGTGACGAGACGTGGTTTGACGTATCTCTGGACTCACGAGGAAGAGAAACACTTTCCCCAATGAGACGCGTTTTTATGACGCGACCTAAAACCGTGCGGGCGAGTCAGTGCCGCCCAAAGCGGATAGTATCAAGGTGTGGTATTTGAGTTTCTTAGACTTTTGTGTTCAGGGCAGACGTGTGAGATGCTGGGTATCGTTGATGAACTTCTTTTGGAACTGTTGACCACTCTTCTTGGGTTGAGTTGTGAGATGGAGACCCCCTTACTCCCTTGTTTGAGCTTCTTTGACTGAACATATATATATATATATATATTCTTTCTTCTGATTCACACCTTGGATTTGGATACTCTCCTTTCAGAAGAGGTGAAGACGCGCGGGGTATGTCACGCGCTTTTCGTGTTTAGGTTCTCGTGGTTGGATGAGTCTACTCTCCAGATATAGGCGACGAAGACTCGACGGTTAGTTCATCTACTCACCGTGTTTAACCCCTTGTACTTGGACGAGCTTATTTTCAATCTCTTGTTGGGTTGAGCTGTACTCTTGTCGCTGTACCTTGTTCTAAATACCGTTTTTCTCTTCAGTTGTATCTCTTACTGCTCCCCCTTCACCCTTTCGGGGCATTCTACTGGGTATGTATATACTCACCCCTGCATGGGCTTTTCCCACATGTGTCGTGTCTTTTGCAGATGACGGACAGGTCGACTGTGACTTCAGAGGAGCTTAAAGATACTGAGTGCTTGAACCGCGTATTGTGGTCGTAGCTTGGGATACATGAGCTGGGCTCTCTCAGTTGTTTACTCTTTTCCAGTTTTGTCAGGTTGTGATACATTTCTGGTTGTGCGTGTATTTCGCCCCTTTACTTTCAGTTTACACTACCGTACTTTTGTACTGTCTAGAGGTTCATGCATGTTTGGTTTACTTTATAGCAGTGTTGCATCATTTCTTCTTTCCCTCTGCACTTTTTGTATTGAGTTGGCTGTGTGCGTGTGTACAAGTTCTTAGGCAAAGATTTCCCCGAGTTAGTTCTGCCTTCGACGCTTGTCGCCACCCCTTGGCCTATAGAGGTGGGCTTGGGGTAGTTGCGGTTCGAGCCCCGACATGGGTCGGGTCGTGACAAATGATTTTTCAGAGAGATTTGTAATTTTGGATACGAGAATAAAATTGCAGACTTCTTTAGTGGAGCAGGCTTCAACCAAACCACATTAATCCTGTCGTCTGTGATCACTTTCTGTTGCTACGATGGTCTCTCCCCCAACAATTGGTATTAGAGCTTCCTGGTTTTGACTTGAGATGATGGAGATGAGTCACATCGAGGTGTTCGTTGAAGATCTGCAGAGATGGCACCCATGAAGGGTGCGATAAGTCACACCCATATTGCTATGGAAGATCCGTTAAAGATGAAGATCCATTAAAGATGAAGATCCATTAAAGGTGGAGTTGATGATGATGGATCCGATTATGACGAAGTCGATAACTGTGAAACCAACGATCATGGTGACAATATGGTGGATATGTATGACGATTAGTGTTCAAATTTTAAATCAAGGTGGAGATTGTTGAAATTTTTTGATTTCGAATTTGAATGAGTGGGAACAAGAGATAATGAAGTTTGAAAAAAAAGGATAAGGTAGTTTTGAAAAGAGAGAGTGAGAGAGACGTGAGATATTTTGAATTTTTTTTTGAGATTTTTTCCCTCGAATTTGAATGAGTGGGAACAAGAGATAATGAAGTTTGAAAAAAAAGGATAAGGTAGTTTTGAAAAGAGAGAGTGAGAGAGACGTGAGATATTTTGAATTTTTTTTTGAGATTTTTTCCCTTTTTTGAGGGTGACATGTATGGCTCCTATTAAAGGCTGTTACATCTAAAGAGAGGAAGAGTTTGTAAAGATGTAATCCGTTGAGAGAAAAGGAGGGAGGGGGTGCTGCCTTTGCAGTAGCTCATGTGAAGCATTGACGATAACAAATGGAGCATCGGTGATGACAGACAAAGAGACGATGATGGCATGCGAAGAGACGATGATGCCATATGACGAATATTGTATCAAGTCTTCTTAATATTGCGACGGTCAAGCGGCATGTCCCAGTGATGAGAAAATTAGTGGTGCAAGTGTGATGAAACGAGGATTCCTTCATGGTTGCCGCATCTTGGTGTCAGAGGATTCCTTCAGGTGAGAGAGAAATCCTTTGGGTTTGGGGTTTGAGAGACTCCGAGTGTTTGAGAGATGGTCTCTCATAGAGAGATTTGTAATTATGGATATGAGAATAAAATTGTAGATTTCTTTGGTGGAGTATGCTTTGGATGGACCACGCTACTTCTGTCGTTTGTGATCGCTTTCAACTGCGACGGCGGTCTCTCTCCCCAACAATCTCCGCTTGGGCCATACATTGGATTTTATGGCCAGGTTTGGGCCAGGCCTAGCCAGGATTAGCATGACCTGCGCCCAACCAGCCCAATTTGGATTTTGGGCCAGCCCTATTAATATTATTACCACATTTTAATTAAAAAACAATTTTATATTAAAAAACCAGGTCTCAACCCTGTCCAGAGCAGGTCAGGCTGGCCCGATTGGGTCACTGAGCTCGGGATGCTTGTCCAGGCCTGGCCTGAAAATGGCCAACACTGGCCGGGGCCTGACCTGACCATTGGGCTGGCCTTGGCCGTCAGCTAGAATTACACTAGTCTAGAATATTAGATAAATTTGATATATGAAAAAAAAAACATTTCATTCATTATTTGTGAGTTTTTCCCACCAGCGAGTCTATCTCTTCTATCCTCCCCACATTTTAATGATCCATACTTAAGATTCTGTTTCTTTTGTTACTAAATGACATTTAAAGCAGAACTCAGTGAAAAAGGCCATCATAGTGCGTGAATTATTTTTTGTTTTTGCCGTGGCATGTTTTTTACCTTCTTATGTTTTTCCACTGTAAAGCCAAAAACCAATTTCCAATGCATTGTTTTTTTATTTGCGTTTGGAGATATTGTTCCCCTATAAGATGATAAGTAGAAGATTTTTTTCTTGTTCATAATATTGAAGTTATTGTGCACATATTTGTGCACATTTATTTATTTAAACCCAAAAACCAATTTCCAATGCATTGTTTTTTTATTTGCATTTGGAGATATTGTTCCCCTATAAGATGATAAGTAGAAGATTTTTTTTCTTGTTCATAATATTGAAGTTATTGTGCACATATTTGCGCACATTTATTTATTTAGCATTTTCACTGAAATTTCTCCAGGAGTTTGGCTTTTATTGTGAAGAATTTGTTTGTTTGGCATTTCCTTAAAAAAGCTCATAACTGTAAAATGCCTGTAAGGTTAAAACGGGAATGCTTCCTTCTTCGGACATTGTAAAAGTGCTCCTTCAATCTCTAAAGGAGTTTTCAGTTCAAGGTATTTGGTGATAGTCTGTCCCCCTTTTCTGTTTTTTTATTTATTTTTGTGGGCCTTGTATTTACTTATTGAAATCAATGAAGGCAGCTTTAGTGGTTGATCCTGTTATGGTATCTACAAGTGGAGATGCGCTAGTTGGTCCTTCCACGCTTGATGCATTTAGGTATGTTGCGTTTCTGTTTTTTTGAATTGAATATGTTATTTTTAATTTTCTTACCATGCTGTGAAAATTTAACTGTACTGTTGAGTCAGGAACTACTTGAAATTGTTGAATTGTTGCTGTACATGTGTATCCACATGAGTTGGTTATGATGCGGCCGAAACAGCCACAAGTTTTTGATATTTGTGATGCAACCACATAACTGGATTTTTTTTATTAGCTATAGCTGTGAAGGCTGTAAGCAGTGGGGATTGGTACTTATATTTTAGCTTGGCAGTTATTATTTGGTAGTTCTTGATTTTATTCATGTTTCTGACATATAATGTAATAAGTGGTGTTTTTCCCATGCCATGCCAATCTTTCGATCATGACAAACACCTCATATTTATCAGATTTACCGTGACATCATCCCTGAGAAAGATGTTAGTCCTATTAGCCATAATCCAAGTATGAGGTTTTGGGTCGTGTTTGTTGACAAACATTATCAAATGCTGAAGAAACAACTCATATTAACATTGAAGAAGCTCTGAAGGAGTTTCATAAAGTTTGGAGGAAGATAGAAGACTTTTGGTGATGAAACCAAAAACCATGCCGTGGTGGCTCATACCATGCCGTGACCGGCGCCACTCTGGTTTTGTGAAACGGCTGGAATGCGTTTGTGAAACGATCGTGGTTTGATAGAGAAAACTGGTGAAGCTATTATGTACCATGCCAAGGGACCATGTCTGTTGTCTATGCTGTTTTGAGATGGAGCTTCTACAAGATCCCTGTTCAAAACGGGATGAGTGCCATTTCATAGAAAAACGTTGCGCTACTTGTTCAAAATGGGCCTTGTTCAAAATGGGGAGATCGCGCAGAGGTGATTGTGGAAAAAGTTGTTTCCCTAGAGCTGAAAGTATTCAATACATGTTACTAGGAAACCATGCCATGGTAGAGTGATCACGCTGTGGTGCTGTTTGTCGGCAGTTTTTTAATGTGGACGGTGGCTGCCCCCGTGATTTTTCAAGGGAAGCAGGCGTGGTTGGGTGTGTGGTGGGTGGCCAAACCCCACCAACCATCCAACGGAGGAAGGCATGAAGGGGGAGGAGACACCCTATAAATGGGGCTCTCTCCCACCGGTTTCAACATCACATTCAGCACATCTCCTCCCATCATTTATGTGTGGTATTTTGTGAGGTTTATTTCTCCATTATTTAAGAGAGATATTACGAGGGTTTTTTCCTTGTAATAGTGAGAGTATTTGTACCCACTTTTACCCATAGCAAGATCCTTCTATTTGCCCATGGTTTTTTATCACTTTCATTTTGGGAGGTTTTTCACGTTACATTTGGTGTCATTTTTATTTCTATATTTTTGCATTTTATTTTGTCTCGTAATTATTGCCGCACCAGTGAACCAATCATTTTCAGTCCAAGTGGTATCAGAGTAAGGTCCTGACCTGGTGCTGTTCACTTTTTTGGGTATTAATAAATCTTGTAAATTTGAGTATGCCATGTGATTGTGATTGCGGTTGATCTTCCATATCAAAAAAAATTTATTGAGATTATTAAATACACCGTTGTGAAACAATGGAGGTTCTAGAAGGACGACGTGTTCAGATGCCGGCAAAATTCGAGATCGAGAAATTTAATCAAAATAAGTTTTCGTTATGGAAAATGAAGTTACAAGCAGTGCTACAGAGCCTACTGACAATTGGCGAAAGACCGACGGGTGTGACATATGAGAAATGGAATGAAATGGACGATAATGCTATTGCCATCATCCATTTGGCTTTGGCGGACGAGGTCCTATCAAGCATTGCGGAGAAAAAGATGACAAAAGAAATATGAGATACTTTGACGAAACTATATGAGACTAAGTCACTGAACAACAAAATTTTTTTGAAGAGAAAATTGTACACTCTTCGAATGATGGAAACATCATCGGTGACCAGACACATCAACAACCTCAACACCCTGTTCTCTCAGCTCACGTCGTTGGGTTATAAAATTGTGGATACTGAACATGCGGAGATTCCGCTCCAGAGTTTGCTAGATTCGTATGATCAACTCATTATCAACCTCACCAACAATATCCCGATTGATATGTTGCTCTTCAATGACGTTGCAGCCGCGATTCTTGAATAAGAAAGTTGATGCAAGAACATGGAGCACAGATAGACAACTTCGCACCAAGCAGATGCTTTGTCAATGGAGGATGGAAGGATGATGGAGCGCGGTTCTAGTGAAGAGCCAAAATCATGGCAGATCCAAATCAAGGAGTAAGAAGAATAATGTCACATGTTATAATTGTGGCAAGAAGAGGCATGCCAAGAAGGATTGTTGGAATAAGAAGAGTAGTGATAATAGCTCTCGGGGAAATGTTGCGAGTACTTCTGGGAATGGAGATATACCGGTCAATGAAGCGACGACGAGTGTTGGAATCTGACAACATCTCAACGACGCACGGATAATCGACTCGGGAGCAACATGACACATGACGTCTCGACGAGAATGGTTTGATCTGTATCAAACTATCCCGGAAGGATTTGTATACATGGGGAACAATCACACCTTGATGATCGTTGGAGTCGGTACCATCAAACTGAAGATGCATGATGATATTGTTTGAACCATCCAAGGAGTACACCATGTGAGGGGTATGAAGAAGAACATATTATCTTTGGGACAATTTGATGATATCGGATGCAATACTCGCACCAAGAATGGAGTGATGAGAATTGTGAAGGGCGTGCTTGTGGTGATGAAGGCGAAGAAGATCTCAAAGAACCCGTACGTGCATATGGGTGAAACGTACAAGGAGATGAAGATAATTGTCGCATCAACTAGCTCGACAAAAGCTTTGACAACGTCATGACTTTGAAAGTCTGGTCATATGTCCGAACGAGGCCTGAAGATTCTTGCTGATCCGAAGTTGCATCTTGGTCTTTTATAGGTATCCTTACCATTTTGTGAGTATTGTATTTTGAGCAAGTAACAACACAGGTTAATGTTCAGGAAGTCAACAACAAGAAGCAAAGCGATTAGAATTGATCCATTCCGACGTTTGACAAACACCAGTTGTATCCCTGAGAGGAGCAAGGTACTTTGTATCCTTCATCGATGATTATTCCAGGAGATGTTGGGTGTACCCAATCAAGAGAAAATCAGATGTTTTTGAAGCCTTTATAACATTCAAAACGTGGAATGAGTTTGAATTTGGAAAGAAGATCAAGTGTTTGATGATTGATAATGATGGAGAATATATAAGCGAGGAGTTTGATATTTTTTTTCAACGAAAAGGCATCAAGAGACAATTCATGGTGGCGTACACTCCTCAGCAGAATAGAGTGATAGAGCGGATGAACAAAACCCTGTTGGATAGAAACAATAGCGATGTTGAAGACTGCAGGAGTTGCTAAAACATTTTGGACAGAAGCAGTGAATACTGCATGTTATGTGATCAACCGATCTACTTCAATGACGATTGATTTGAAGACACCGATGAAGATGTGGACTGATAAACCCGTTGACTATTCTCAGTTATATACTTTTGAAAGTTGGATTCGAGATCTAGAAAATGTATCTTCATGGGATACGCTGATGGTGTAAAGGGGCATCGTTTGTTGGATCCCACTGCTCACAAACTTATCATCAGCCGAGATATCATTTTTGTAGAAGATAAGGTGTAAATGACAATTGATGGAGACATGAAGAAACAGAACACATAAATTACAATAGTTGAGATGGAAGAAGACAAATTCAAGGAAGAACCAGTTTCCTATGAGACATTATCAGAGCACGATGATCAAATACCGGTCGAGTCTGGACCACGACTGTCAACTCGAGAGAAAAGAGCACCAATATGACACTCAAACCATGTCACTGAGAGCAATATTGCGTACTGCTTATTGATGGAGGATGGAGGATCATCTTCTTTTGTGGACCCAGAGTTCAAATGTATCCTCATGGATGACGACGATGTAGGATGAACTTGAAGCCCTGCACAAGAACAAGACTTGTGATCTTGTTCCTTTACCTCATGGAAGGCTATCGACAACAAATGAGTTTTTAAGATCAAGAGAGATGGAAATGACCAGGTGGAAAGATATCGTGCAAGACTGATGGTCAAAAGATATGCGTAGAAGGAAAGTATTGATTTCAATAAAATATTTTCTCATGTTGTTAGACTGACGACTGTTTGGATAGTTTTGACGATATTTGCTACATACAATTTACATCTAGAGCAGTTGGATTTGAAGACTACTTTTCTCGATGATCTTGATGAAGAATTATATATGCTCCAACAGGAAGGTTTTGCAGAAGAAGACAAAGAGAACTTGGTTTTCAGGTTGAACAAATCTCTGTATGGTCTCAGGCAGACGTCGAGGTGTTGGTACATGAGATTTGATTCCTATATCACGAGCCTTGGATGCAACAGACTTCATTCAAATCCTTGTGCATATTTCAGGGGTTCGGATGATAATGATTTCATCATTCTTCTGTTATATGTGGATGACATGTTTGTTGCAGGCTCAACAAAGATCCAATCCAAGAGACGAAGACATGGTTGGCTAGGGCGTTTGATACGAAGGATTTGGGACCAACAAACAAGATTCATGAGATGCAGATTTAACGAGACATAAATAATGGGAAGATTTGACTATCATAGAAAAATTATTTGCGATTTTTTTTGAAATGCTTTAACATGCAAAAATGTAAGCCAATCTCTACCCCACTTCCTCTTAATTTCAAGTTATCATCTATGATGAGTCTTAACAGTGAAACTAAGAGGATGAAGATGTCTTGAGTACCACATGCATCCACAGTGAAGAGTTTGATGTTCATTATAGTCTGTACTAAACCAGACATTGCACATACAGTGAGAGTGGTTAGTCGGTACATGACGAATCCAGGATGAGAGCATTGGAACACAGTGAAAAAGATTTTGTGATAAATGTTGCATTATGTTATGGAGGATCAAATTTTACTATCAACGACTATGTTGATTCGTATTTTGCAGGTGATTCTGACCGGAGGAAATTACTACTAGTTATGTGTTTACTCTTGCAGGAGGAGCTGTGGGCTGAATTTCAAAGTTGTAGTCAGTTGTGGTTTTATCCACAACGGAGACAGAGTACATGATAGCCGCAGAGGCTTGCAAAAAGGTGATGTGGATGAGAAGGTTGTTGGAGGAGCTCAGACACAGATAGGAGCAGATTCCATTGTTTTGTGGCAGTCAGAACGCCTTGCACATTGCAAAGAATCCATCTTTTCATTCCAGGATGAAGCATATTGGGGTACAATATTGTTTTCTCCAAAATGTGGAGGAAATAAGTGTGAATATGCAGAAAATTCATACTAAAGAAAATCTGACAGATTTCCCGACGAAGGCGATTGACTTTGATAAGTTCAGATGATGTAGATCCTCGAGTGGCCTTATAGAGACGTGAGAAACATGATTGACAGATATAAAGGATGCGTGGAGATATGATTGGTTCTCAATCAATCTCCAACTGGGAGATGTGTCAACAGTTTTTTAACGTGGACGGTGGCCGCCTCCTTGATTTGTCATGGGAGCCAGGTGTGGTTGGGTGTGTGGTGTGATAGAACCAGAGGAACGACTCCTTTATATTAGCAGATAACTAGCAGATTACACGAAGAAGAGGAGAAAGAAGATCGGAAGACTCAGAAAGTTTCGCCCAAGCTTGCGGGCCGTTTCCCAAGCCTACGGTCGATTCTCCGCTATTCTCTTCCCTACCCCTTCTCTCCCCCATGCAATCTTATATTATAAGAGATCCCTCACCTTCACATGGCCCCTCTCTACCAACAATATTCCCCCCACAACAAAGACAAATATACCCCCCCAACAGAAAAGACCCCCTGGTCCCCCCCAAACAAATTCAATCACTGCAGGTCCTTTACAAACTAATCGGCATAGCAGGTCTCTATCACTGCCACCGTCTCGAAAAACCACTTTGCCCTCAAGGTGGTGGATCGCGCAGGCATGCCAAACGATCTCCCATACCAACCGTGCTCCAGGGAACTGAGGATAAGGTGCGCTGATAAGACAGTTATGCCAAACAATCTTCCGTATGCTTCTCCCTGCTTCAAGGTCTTGGAGAAACTATTGGCGGCGGATCCTGTCTTTACCGACTATCTAGGTAATCTCCCAGATGGTCCTTCCCGCGTTGTGGACTGTCCGTGTGCGGCGCGTCTCCCAATCCTGGTTCCCTCCAGGTCGCTTAACTCCCGATGAGACTGGTTCTGTCATGTACATTGTAGACCATGCGTCGCCCTTCGCCAGACTGGGCATCGTTGCGTTGACATGCTCCAGCACCCCCCGATGTGCCTTGTGCTGTGTGGGGGGCGCTGAAAGGGGAAACACCTCCTGTGTGGCCATAAGGGGCGCACCGTGTATGGTGCAGACAATAGATGTAGTGCCGATTCTTTCAACTGGCTCCGCGCCCTGTGCGTGCTCGTAAATGGCAGCGGCAACACCCGACTTTCCAATTGCACTGCAATTCTGCTCCTCGTTGGTGTCCCTGCCCTGACCAAACCGAAAATCACTTGAGCGCTCGTCACCAGTCTTCCCGCTCACTATTTTCATTTCTTCTTCTGTTTGCGTCGAAGGCACAGGAGCTTCCTTGGCAGTGCTTCCAAAATCCTCAAGCATCGCTTCTTTGAGTTGCGTCCAGGTGAACTTAGGTTGAAGTCCATTGGCCAGTAAAAACTAAAGTTCATACATACTCGTTATGCAGAGTCGCGCTATTGGTAATTTCATCGCTTCCGGAGTTTGATAGATCAAGAAATAAGCCTCAGCTTTATGTATCCATGTTTCAAGATCTCTGCTAGAAAATTCCGGTAGCATGAGCTGGCCCAGAGCGTGTGTCCAGACATCTGTCCAGCTTGGCGAGGGACGCCCAGAGCTCCTGCATGTGAGTCGCCATACACAAGAAAAGCAGGCGTCATCCAACAGTAGAGAGGTTTTTTTTTTGTTTTTTTTACAGAAAGTCGGGCACCCCTCTGTTCCACCCTGTGTTTCCCTCCCGAGGCATAAAATCGGGTTGCCCCCCCTTTTTTGTTTTTTTTAGACTCTCCTGTAGCGGTGTGTGTACTAGTTGGTGCGGTAGGGCGCGTCGTGTCGGAAGGCACGAATGGTCGACGGAGTGCGCCTCCCTCACGACGAAGTCCGATGGGTCGTGCCTCCTTTGTGCGAAGAATTGGCTAGCGTGGCTTGGTCGAACAGGTGCCCCTTCGACAATGTAGGAGTAGTCGACCGGATTGCAGGGTGCCCCTTCCGGTAGGGCACGATGTCGCGGGTGGAGCGGAGGAGCGTCCGACAGCGGTCGTCTCCGTCGAGTGAAGGCAAACGAAAACGTTTCTTGCAACCGTGTTCTGTACGAGTCACTGATAGAGTGCACATCGAGACAGATTGGAAACATATAGTGTGCGCCGGCAGGTCAAACCAAATTGATAGAACCAGAGAAACGACTCCTTTATATTTGGAGATGACCAGCGGTCGTCTCTGTCGAGTGAAGGCAAACAAAAACGTTTCTTCTAGCCGTGTTTTGTACGAGAGTCACTGATGGAGTGCACATCAGGACAGATTAGAAACACACAGTGCGTGCCGACAGGTCAGACCAAATTGATAAAACCAGAGAAACGACTCCTTTATATTTGCAGATGACCAGCGGTCGTCTTCGTCGAGTGAAGGCAAATGAAAACGTTTCTTCCAGCCGTGTTCTGTACGAGAGTCGCTGATGGAGTGCACATCGGGACGGATTGGAAACACACAGTGTGAGCCGGTAGGTCAAACCAAATTGATAGAACCAGAGAAACGACTCCTATATATTTGCAGATGACCAACAAATTACATGAAGAGGAAGAAGATCAGAAGACTAGAGTTCCGCCCAAACCCGCAGGCTGTTTCCCAAGCCTATGGCCGATTCTCAGCTATTCTCTCCCCTACCTCCTCTCCCACATGCAATCTTATTTATAAGAGATCCCCCAGCTCCACGTGGCCCTTCTCTAACAACAATGTTCCCCCAACAACAAAGACAAATATACCCCCAACAGAAAAGACCCCCCCCCAAACACACTCAATCACTGCAGGTGCCTAACAAACTAATCGGCATAGTAGGTCTCTATTATGGTGGGTGGCCAAACTCCACCAACCATCCAATGAAAAAAGGCATGGAGGGGGAGGAGGCAACCTATAAATGGAGCTCTCTCCCAACGGTTTTAGTATCACCTACAACACATCTCCTCCCATTATTTATACGTGGTATTTTGTGAGGTTTATTTCTCAGGTTAGATCTCAGGAGATATGGAGATTCTCATCGTGGCATACGCCACGTAGGGTCATAGTTGAACTTGCTAGATCTAATTGATTGACCCCTTTTATCTTGTCCTTTATTCAGTTTTCTTCCCTGTTGCTTTATCCCCATGCATGACCTTTGTTGAATAGTAAATCAAGCACACAGGGACACAAACATTTACTTGGGTCACCTTAAATGTGGAGGCTAATCCAAGACACATGGACAACTCACTTTTGTCATGCACAAATCCACTGGATCACTTCAAGTGATGGGTTTTTAGATAAGGACACTTCTCACTAAGGCTTACTGCATTTACAAAATGTTTTGGGATATTTCACCAACTCCCAAGGACTCACTGCCCTATACAAGATGTGACTAAGCTTTCTTGGACAGGCTGGGCAAGTGAGGGTTGTTGGAGTGGTTGGGGAAATAACATAGTTGTCAAAGGCGCACGACGCAATAAGGCGCAAAGGTTGCCTGGGGATGCGGTGTGAGGCGCTGCGTGAGGTGCAAGTCTCTAGAAACTAAGGTGCATCCCATGACATAATTAAATACACTGTTTTCAACAAATTTTTAAATTAAGAAAATATAAATTCTATCAAAATAATACAAAATTAAAGTAAATACTAATAGTTTTTAACCATGCCAAAATCCAATAACCAATCCTTGAGAACCTAAACATCAAAATCATCATCAATGGAAGCTTAGTCACTAATGAAAAAAGTAAGGGAGATAATGGTGTAGCTGTCTATATCGCCAGATAGTGCAGCTGTCTATATCGCCAGATAGTGCAGCTGTACCTAGGGACCGAGCGTCTGCTCCTACTGCCTAGAATGGAGCGGGCGGCTTGCCGTCCTCCTAATGGAGGCAGAGTTGCACTTTTTTTAAATTGTACAATATTTTTTTATTATTTCATTAAATGAGGAATTTAATGTTTTTTTGATGAATGACTCGGCTCCCGTTTTGCCGTCACTTTTTTACAAAGAGACATGAATTTTTGGGGGTTGCACCACTTTTACGCCTTGCGCCTCATCGCCTAAAAGAATGGCATGTGAGGCACACGCCTTTAGCGTGTCTCGGTGAGATCGCCTCAATAGTGGCAAGGCGCTATAGCCGCGCCTCTTGCCAAGGCACACGTCTCAGTGCACCTTTTACAACAAGGGGAAATAAGTAGGAGAGAGGTGTGCTGGGAAGGGATAGGATTTCATTTTGCATTTCTGCTTGGTAGCGGTTGGGTTGGACCTTGGGATGTGTTGACCATTGTCCTCGGGAGAGTGTTCTTCTGGGTGGAGTTCTTCTATCCCATTCTCCTTCTCCTTCTCTTTTTTCTCTCACCTTCTTCTGTAATTCTTAGTTCTGAATTTCTGCAAGTATAATACAACATTTCAGTAATCCGTTTCTCCCTATTTTCTACTGTGCGATCATTAGGCTCATAGTTCTAACAATTGGCGACTTCGTTGGGGAACGTCAATCGTTGGGAGAGACGCTAACGTTGAAGAAGCAATCATTGGGAATCAATTGTGGTAGGGGACGTGATCGTTGCTACCAAATGTGATCGCCAT
Organism: Viscum album; assembly: GCA_963277665.1. Taxonomy (NCBI): domain Eukaryota; kingdom Viridiplantae; phylum Streptophyta; class Magnoliopsida; order Santalales; family Viscaceae; genus Viscum; species Viscum album. The sequence continues at coordinate 1,731,479,848 of OY728127.1, forward strand.
TGAGCAGAGTTGAACGATGCAGGGGAGCACGTTCGTAGTGTGGGATTGAGAGGAGCAGTCAGTCATTGAAGTTGATGCTGCTGGTTGTCTTTGAAGTGCCAGAACAAGTGTGAGGTATTGTTCGCTGAAAAGAAATCGAATACAGCTTTGATGCATTCTCCCTCTCTTCAACCTATTTTCCGTTGTGAGACGCAATTGCTGGAAACACACATGCTGGGAAGGATGATGGGAACTGACGATCGTTGTGGACCGCACTGCGTCGCGGAAAGTAGGTTCGATCGCAGCTGAGACGTGATCACAGAATACACACGAGTTGGGAAGACAAGTAGAGTTGGCGTGAGCGGACGTTTGGTGCTTGCTGAACGTTGAGAAGAAGACGAGTGGTCTGGACAATTTTTGTTGGCTGATCGCTGGAGGAAGCTGTTTAGAAATGGAGTCAGTTCTGAAATGGAATATGCTAGAGCAGGCGGCTGAGTCGCAAGAACTTCAAACAAAATTAAAAGAGCAGTTGCAGACTTTGGGGGCTCAAATAGGGGAGATGAAGTCACAAGTGGTTGGTGGTTCAGAATCTGAAAAATAGAGGTTAGCTGCTGCTGAGTTTCCGAGCAGTAATGGGAGCCATACTGGCGATGTGGCTGAACATTCTTTGGAGCCATTGGATGTTCCGTATCTGGTAGGATTGAACGTGACAGAGTTGAACCAGAGGACAAATTGTTTCTGTAGCTGGGGCTGACACTAATACTGCTCCAGCTCTGCTTGGGGCTGCTACTGAATTTGTTGTGCGTTACCGAGGAGCAGAGGATCTTGTGTACAAAGTTAACACAAATGACGTTTTGAGGGAAGCTCAGGAGGAGTTCTACTTGGCTGTCGAGGCAGGAACAAATGCACAAGTAGAAGTTATTAAGTTTAGTTTGGATGAACCAATAATGGCTGAACCATAGTTTGTAGAGCCAAACACATTAATGTTTTCATCAAAGCTGTTTGGTGTCTGGCCGAATGACGCATTAGTTAGGGCAAAACAGTTATATTGGTCTTTGTTGATGGTTTCAAGGACGGTGGCTCCTGCTGAGATTCGTTATTGCTATTGCTGGGATTCAGGGGGAGGTCATTTTAATTTTCTTTCAACACTTCAACAATTCCGATGAAGTGCTTGGCAGACTGTTCTGTTGGTTGGTGACTTTTCTGTTGCTGGAAGATATGAATATGATGATTTTGGCTTTAGATGGGGTTGTTTTCTTGAGCTAAGTGTTTCATTTCAGCCATGGAGGAAGCATGAAATTGAATACAAGCCAGGAATGCGTGAAAATGTTCCATTTCAATCATGTTTTCATAGTTTTCCTACTTCCCACCTTGCATCAAAACCAGTAGTTCCCTATGGGTTGGGCTGCAAGGGGATCTTGGACGGGAGGATAGAGTGATGGAACCTTGGCTGAATATTTTTAAGCATGCCCTGATGTATAACAGTATTGAACTTGAATCACGGAACCGACTTCAAGGTTACAGCAAGAGGGAAACTGTTTATGAATGAAAGCTTTCAAAAGAGAACCTCAAACTGGTTCAATATGAGCTTGGTCTCATCTCTATGGCAAAAAGTGGTCCAGGTAGGCATAGATTTTAGTTTGTTGTCCAGGTACCTCGCATCGATGGGAAGCTTGATGAATTCGGCAAGGTTTTTCGATGGATGGATATTGTTCACAGGGACAAAGAAGCGGGATCAAATAATGGGCAACCTGCCCGTTTTGGAAAATTTATCAATTGTGGTGAAGCTTCCAATGCCATAGACAGAAGATGGAGGAGGCGACAAAGGCTTTTCATCTGATTCTTCCCGCAGCGACTTGGTGAACCTTGTGTGCAGTGGGCAGCTGGTTGAAGAGTATCTATTGGCAGCGAGCAGCTTGTGTACAGTAGGCAGTTGGAGAGATGGGGTTGCAGCACCAGAGGACCGAGAAGAGCACATGCAGGTTCAAGAGCCTCTGCACCGAAAAGAGCAGCATTGTATTCCAACTACTGTTGGAAGGGAGAGAGTTCGTGCTGCTGGAGTTCTCGATGACTTCACTGGATTAGGCACTGAACCTGCTGTAGTCTGGGCGTTTCTTTCTTACTGGTGGGAGTTCGAAGGATGGATTTTTCTTGTGGGCGACTCTCTTGTGATTATCTGGCTACTACGACTATTTCAAGTGGGCAGAATTCTCTGTCATAGATGAGACAACTTGCTACAGCTGTGGTCGTGATTGATCCTGACGGACAAGGTGGTGTTTCAAGAGGGGGCAAATGTTAGGAATGTGTGTGTGTGTGCTGTCTCTATTAGGATTGAGAGAGGGCTGGAGGGGCTGTCCGTATGAGGCAGGTGTGTGTGTCAGGGACAGTTTTGTCTTTGACTTTTCTTTAGTTGGTTGGACAGGCTGGGCAGGTGAGTTGTTGGAGTGGTTGGGGAAATAAGTACGAGAGAGGTGTGCTGGGAGGGGATAGGATTTCATTTGCATTTCTGCTTGGTAGCGGCTGGGTTGGACCTTGGGAGGTGCCGACCATTGTTCTCGGGAGAGTGGTCTTCTTCCGGGTGAAGTTCTTCTATCTCCTTCTTGTCTCACCCCCTATTTTCTACCGCACGATCATCGTTAGGCTCATAGTCCTAACATATTCTGCTTGTTGATTTTCTCTATTTATAGAATCTCTTTTAAGATGTTCAATTTCATCATGCCACAATTCTGCTTGCCTTCCTTAAGGTTTGACTTCATCATCTTCCTCACAGCTCAGTCAAGGTGTTTATAGAATCTCTTCCATATTCTGCTTGTTGTTTTTCTCCATTTAAATTCATTTTAAAAGCCTTTAAAACTTTCATTCGAATCAACTTTATCTTCTTCTTTGACCACGGTTCTGAAGATAGCTCTGGATATTTCCTTGGTCAAGATATGAAAATACAATCTTTCCATTTAAATCTCCAAAATAATTCCTGGATATTTCCTCTGACCTATTGTTTCCCACATCGGACTTGTGGTCTGATGTGGTCTTTATCATTCCTTATAAAATAACCTCAAAGCCTCCCTTGGAGTGAAACCTTGGAATTGGGTATTCACTCTTATACTATAACATGGTATCAGAGGAGGTTTAATCCAACCCGAGCCCTCTTTATTTTTTTTCTCTCCCGTATAGGGTTTCCAGCATTTTCACCTCGTGGGGGGCGGCGACCTCCATGGCCAGGGAGCCCTAAATCTGATGGTCGTCGCCCCTCCCTCCAAGGCCGGTCTCCCTCCAAGGCCGGTCCTCTTCTGCTGTCGCCCCCGTGGCCTGCAGGCCCTGCGCGCGTCTTCCCTTACCGGCCTCCTTAGCGTCGCTCTTCGTCCAGCGACGGTGTCCTCCTTGTGCGGACTCCCGGTCCGCCTCCCTGTGCGGTTTCTCGGCCCTGCCTCCCTCCCTGGTACGCTCGACAACGGACGCCCCGCCTCAGCGTTTCCTCGGTTCCCTCCCGGTGGAACCCTTCAGCGCGGTTTCTCCCTCCTGGTGGAACCCTCCTGGCTTCCCCCTCTCCCACGTGATGGCCGCCGGCCCCCTTCCCGTTGCGCCTTCCAATCCGACGCAACATTGCTACCCCGTGCACACTGGCTCCCACATCGCTGCTAGATCCCGCAGCAACTCCCTCTTCCCGACGGGCCGCTCCACCTTCCTGCTGCGTGCGTAGCCCTCAGCGGCCCTTCCAACTGCATCCCACACAGCTTTTGAAATCATAGAACCTACTTCATGCAGCTTTTGACTCCTGTTGATCTACTCCACGCAACTCGATCAAATTTGATGCCTACCTCGCGCAAACCTTCTGCTGCGCTCATCTACTTCACGTAACCTTCAAAATGCATAGATCTATCTCACATAGCCTTTTAACTGCGCTGTCTACCTCACGCACGCTTCACCAAATCCCAATCTATCTCACACATCCTTTGAAACACGATTTTCTACCCCCATGCAAGTGCTGCATCGCAAGCTCTTCTTCACGCAATCTGTGTAATGCGTTATTCTATCTCACACAACTCCTTTGCTGCTCCGTTCTATGTAAAGACCCGGAATTTTCCATGTATTTTTTTTAATTATATGGAAATATTACGAGTCCGCGAAAATTGACGGCGCGTGATTCCGAGGCCTGGTGTGCCTAGAATGAATTTCCGAATTTTATTTTACGTACGTTCAGTAAACGCGCGCGCGGCGTTTTGTAACTTTTGAACCGGTACTCGGAATTGAAATCCGAGGACACCGTTGAACTCGCAGCACCGATATTCGCTTAATGAGACCTCCACCTCGACCGAAGTAGGTCGAGGGTGGAAGTTAGTTTTCCGGATTTTTGTGGGAGAGTTAAAAGAATAAAAATAAAATAAAACAACTTTTATTTTATTTTTCTTTTTGAAACTTTCTTTTTGAATTGTGGAGGTGGGGACCACACGAGGGTGGTCGGACAATTAAGGCTGGGCATTAAATGCCCGGTTACACAAATTATGTAACCACAACTCTCTTTAATTAATAGGGTTCATTAAATCTAAATTAATGAAACAACTTGTTCATTAAGAGTTATTTTATTAACTCTTCTTGAGAGAATTGAGAGTTTTCTCCGTTGGCGAAAGGGAGAGGAGGCTTTTGAAGGAAGATCCTCCAACAAAGAAGATCCTCCAACGAAGAACCACCCCCAACGAAGAACGAGGATGACGCTCGAGCCCGGATCAGTAGCGTCTTGCGGGAGCAACAAACGCCGATGTCACCATTATCGTCTTCTTCCTCACGACACCTCCAACGGACGATCGAGGTAGGGGTGCGTTTTATGATTGTTCTTCGTAGCTTCGCGTTGATTCCATCCTCTTGAACCATCTGCTATCGGTCTAACGAGGTGGGTGCGGGCCAAACAAACATGGCTCGATCCCTCTGCATCTTTAATGTTGACGTGTTCTTCGTGGGCTGCGATAACGGTGGTGGCACAACCGCATCGCCGAAGGAGACCACGGCCCGTCGGCCGCAGAGGAGAAAGGTGGCGGCCGACACCCTGCCGACCGCATGGATGTAGGGCGGCGTGCGTTCGTGCCGCTGGTTGAGCAGGAGGCAGCGACCTGTCTGCCGCGACGGAGCAGGGTGGCGGCCGGCACGCCGGTCGACCGCGTGGCGAAGCGGCGGCGCACGTCCGCGCCGTCGGAGCAGGAGACCACGACCGCTTGGTCGTGGCGGAGGTCGGAGGGTGGCCGACATCCGACCGGCCGCGGAAGGCCAGCGGCGCGACAGCGCCGCTGGGAGGACTGGCCGGGAATCCGGCCGACCGCGTTGCACCGAGCGGGACCCTTCCGGCGGGTCCCGCGTGCCAGCAGTGCGAACCGAACGGTCCAGCGGATTGTTCGGGTGACCTGGGGGGAGCGCCTCCCCTCCCGGGTGTCGGCTAGGGCAGACCCCGCCACGAAGGACCACCCAACCGAGCGGGCCGCGGCCCAGGCCAACCGGGCCGGACCCGGACTGGGCCAGGTCGGTCCGACCGGGTCGGACTGGACCTGGGCCCATCTGGGCCCAGATACGCCTTTGTGGCCATATCTTGAGAACCGGTCGTCCGTTTGACGAACCGTCTACGACACCGGAATCCTTGGATCGAGACAATCCTTTCGGTATACTCCACTTGAGTTTTGGATAAAGTTGGAGTACGGTCGGGTTGAATTGAAGCCGAATCCAACCGGGCCCTCGGAACGGAAACACTAATAACTTACAGACCGGACGCCCGATTGACGCGCCGTCTGTCGCGTTGGGTCACTTTTGACGTGACGGACCTTTGGGATGCTTCTTCGTGGGACTTTATGGCAGTTGAAGTATCAACCGATGGCTTGAGGAGTAGAACCTCCCGGAATCAAGCATGCTTAATGCGGGAACCCTGCGACTGGCTGTACTTGAAGAATCTTCAGATCCTGTGTGGGTCATCTTCAGATCCTGTGTGGGTCAGCGCTCAGCGATCCTATGTGGGTCAGCGCATACCGATCCTGTGTGGGTCAGCGCATACCGATCCTATGTGGGTCAGCGCTCAGCGATCCTGTGCGGATCAGCGCATATCGATCCTGTGTGGGTTATCTCCAGATCCTTTGTGGGTCATCTTCGATCCTGCATGGGTCAGCAACAGAGCTTCTCGACGAAGTTGTTGGATTGGTGTTGCCCGATCCGGTTGGGCCGAATGCTTGTGGCCCGCAACTTTAGCGGTGCGGACTTCGGGGTCAACTTTACTGTAGCGCTTTTGACAAAGCCAGCCGCCGTTCACTGTAGCGACGCGGACCACTTTTTCGAATAGTGATCGTCTTCTCCATTTGTTTTATAGCCCATTTCGGGCTAGGGTTTTGTTGTTGGAAATCCTCTGTAATTTATGTGCTCCCGAATCATAGTGAAAATCTGCCTCTCCCGTGGACGTAGGGATTTTTCCCGAACCACGTAAATCGTCGTGTTCTTTGTTGCTTTCCTTTCTTTCGTTTTCTCGTTTTCTGTCGTTCTGTCTCCCGGTGATTCCGCAACAGAAGTAAGATGATCTAGCAATACACAACTAATCATCTATACTTCCGTACTTAAGTTATACTTGGTGTGAGCTGAGTCTTTACCTTTGTGGTATTCTTCTGTGTGGCGTACTTTTGTGGTACTTACCTTCGTGGTGATACCTTAGTGGTATTCTTCTGTGTGGCGTACCTTTGGTACTTACCTTCGTGGTGATACTTAGTGGTATTCTTTTGTGTGGCGTTACCTTTGTGGTGTTACGTTCATAGTATTCTTTCCTTCGTGGAACAGTTGTGCTTTTGGTTAAAGAGTTGGGCCTTGTGTTTCCTCTTGAATGGGATGAGTATACTTGATAACTTAGGTATATGTATGGGCATATATCTAAGTAGGGTTGACTGTTGTTTTCGTGCTTTGTGGTTTATCCTTCGTTGATTCTGAGAGACCTTAGGAGGTCTCGGGGTCCCTACTGAGTATCGTTATACTCACCCCTGCACGGGCTACGCCCGCACCTTGCTGTGTCTTGTGCAGACGACGAACAACGCTGATCGAGGTCAAGGGTACCAGACTGGAGGCTGCTTAGAGGTGGATATTAAACGAGACGATCCGCAGGGACGACCGTTCGAGAGCTGTACCTACCCTTCAGGTAGGGTCCTTAGCGGGTGTTCACAGGAGCTGTTCTTTTTCAGTTTTACTTGTACTTTCCTATTGGGCTTGTATTCTGGCCCTTTACTTACTGTACACATCCTGTTTACTATATGGTTTACCTTGTGCTTGTATCTTGTTGTGTGCTTGGTTTGTGTGGGATTACAGGTTTAAAGGCAATGCCTTCCTAGTTTTAGGGATATGCCTTTCCGGTGCTAGCCGCCAACCCCTGGCCTATGGAAGGCGGGTTTGGGTTAGTCACGGCACGGGCTCCGGGGGACGGGTCGTGACATTCTACTTCACTCAACTTCCATTTTCACCACTCTAATTCATGCAGCCCGTTAATTGTGCAGATCCGACAGAGCCTTTTCTGCGCCGTTCTACTTCACACAGCACTGTTCACCCGAACTTCTACTCCAGGCATAGCTGCTTCATGCAGCAACTTGAAAACCTACTACATGCATTTGCTTTGCTAGACAATGAATTACTTTCTACTTCATGCAAATCTGTTTCTTTGCCAAAATATTTCAGATGGGCTTCCAACTCTTCACATAATAATATCTTCAGCTCATATCTCAGACCATAAACATGTCTTCCACTTTAAACCCTGTCCATCAAACCATCCATCCCCTGGACTGCAAGTTCCTTCAGCTGCACTTCAAGAGATTCGACTGTTCTACAATGTAGTCCCACACATATCACAATTCTTCATCCATCCATTCCCTGGACTGCCTTCTCATCCATGTATGCTCCTTCAACCTGCACACCGATCTTCCTCCAAACATCATCATAAGATCCTCATTGTATTTCCACACAAGTTGATGCATCATTTTCATGGGTTGACGGCAAATCTAACAACCCAATAATCCATTAGGTCCAAGAGTACATGATTGCCTTTTCACGTGGAAGTGGATGCATGGAATTCATGGATGAATGATGATTACCCTGTTACTGTTTTCTCAGCCATTATTAATAGATGCTAAATCTATTTAATCATTTCACTGTTATGTTAGAAACCAAAATTAATTTTCAACACTCTCATAGTCTTAATGCAGCTTCTAACGTAATGCTTCGCCACACCCACTTTAGTGAGACCTCAAGGTATTCACATGTAATTGTAAATATTTGCATCCCTGGCTGCAGGTTCGACCTTTTACCCTTGGCTGACATAGTAACCCTGAATCTGAAGGAAGCATCTGCTCTGCTTGGTGGTGTGAGGCTTGATACAGTTGCTGACATGCGATCTGCTGCGAGATCAATTCATAGTATGGGCCCACGGTTAGTTCTTGAATCATATTTATGCTTCTCTACAACTCTTGCTCAACTGAATGATAAAATGCCAGTGCTGCATTTTAGTTGTTTCTCTGTTTAAGACCGCATGTGTAAAATCTATTGGGTTTTTATAGGTAGCTTTTGTTGCAAAAACATGGCTAAAGTAGCTAATTCTTGACTTTGCATTCTGATGGATCGTGGAGAAATGTGAAAGGAACATTATTCTTTGTAAGTTTTCTAGAAGGCTCTAAGCTGAGGTGTACATGGGTGAGGCCTAACAGGTTCAGACAGTTTTTATCATAGGAATTTGTAAAATCCCATGGCCTGAAACCCGGCCTAGCCCATTTATGTTTATTTTTCAAAGCCTGAATCCCGACCTGAAGTCCAACCCATTTATTAATTGAGCTTTAAAATTTCTTTATGTTAAAAGAAAAAACATATTATAATAATGGTTTTAGAATATTAAATATGTTAAACCCAGTTTTATTATAATGGGTATTTCCGAGTCCCACATCGGAATACTCTACCATGTAATCTTTTTTACTCATCTATAAAAGAATGTCTCCACCTTATACTGAGGTAAGGGGAATTCGCCACCTAAATGGTATTAGAGGAAAAATCCTAATAATTTTTCTGCTATCCTTCCTCCTCCCAGAGAATCCCTCCTACGGGCGGTTCCAGCCCCTCCCTCCCGGTGGATTCCCGGCTCTGTCCGGCCCCGCCCTCCCTGCGGTTTCTCGATGTCATCCGGCCCCGCCCTCCCTTCGGCCTCCCGGCTACGGCCGGCCCGCCTCCTTCCTGGCTTTCTCTAGGCGGAGCCTTCACGGTCGACGCACTCTCCCGGCCCTCCGACGACCTCCTCCTCTGTGCGTGACAGACCAGGCGCCCCTCCGTCCTTCTCGACGGAACCCTCCTGCCCGAGGCCCTCCCTCCCGCTCGCGACAGCTCTCACCGTCCGTTCGCCTCATATGCGCGCGACGACCCTCCCGCGACGATCTCCCGGCCCCCGCCCTCCGCGCGGCTTCCCGACATTGATTGTCGCCTCCCTCCCGTGACACTCCTGACGCGGACGACCGACACCGCGCTCCAGGTGGAACCCTCCTGCGGCGCTCTACCAGCCACACCTGCTCTTGCCCCGTGTGCTCGCGGCCTCCCGGCTTCGTGACCAGCCCCGCCTCCCGCCATGATTTTCCGGCCCCGCCCTCCAGCGGCTCTCTGGTTTCACTCGGCCCCGCCTCCGACGCGGTCTCCCAACACCCGCCTCTCTTGGCGACTCCCGCTCCCGCTCTCCTCGGCAAGTCCCGACCCCGCCCATCCAATGGCTGACTCTTCTGTTATGCCTCCGCTGATCACCGCCTCCACCCGCCTTGTTGATGAGCGACTCGACTCAACCAATTTTCCGGTCTGGCAGAAGACGGTGTTGATGCCACTTACGGGCATGAACCTCGACTCCTACCTCGTGGCTCCTCCGCTCCCATCTTCCGATCCCAAATATCGCCAATGGAAGCTTGGTGATAGCAAGATCTTTGTCTTGCTGGTCAATTCCATGGACCGCTTCGTCAAGAACGTCACTCGGATCGTGGTAGAAGCAGAGGAGTGAACATAGTTTTGGAGAAGTAATTCTCTAATTTCACAACTTTGCTTACAACTGAAAAGTCAAAGGGGATTCTTACAGAAAGAGCGAAAACAGATTTACAGGAATTTCGGGAAGGTCAGTCTGCTTCCCGCCAAAGCCTAGGCCGCTCAAATGAGTCCAAATCATCCCACTCTATATTCGCCCCTTGATCCTTATTTATAGGGAAGTTACTAACAGACTTCCTAACTGCCTTAGGCGTATTATTTACCCCTTTGCCTCTCCCGTATACACCTTCCACGACCCCTCCCTAACACTCCCCCCCTCTTGAGAAGTCGGCTTGTCCACAAGCCGAAAAGAAGGAAACTGATTTTGGAGCACAAAATCCTCCTCCCAAGTAGCGTCATCCGGAGAGTGGCCGTGCCAATGAATAAGACTTTGTGGAGTGTGTTTCTTGTTGCGGAATCGCCGGGAGACACAATGACAAAAACGAGAAAAAAAAACGAAAAGAAAGAAAGCAAGGGACACAACGATTTACGTGGTTCGGGAAAAATCCCTATGTCCACGGGAGAGGCAGAAATTCACTATGATTCGGGAGCACAAAATTACAGAGGATTTTCAGTGGAAACCCTAGCCCGAAAATGGGCTATAAAACAATGGAGAAGACGATCACTGTTCGAAAAAGTGGTCCGCGTCTGTTACAACAATGTATTCTGCCTCTGTGGTGGATAAAGCCACCACCTTCTGCAATTGTGATATCCAACTTACCGCAGTTCCTCCACAGGTAAAAACATAACCCGTGGTACTCCTGCTGTCGACATCGCCTCCAAGGTCAGCATCCACATACCCCTGCAATGAAGTTCCTTTCCCAAAGCACAGAGATACCTCCTTGCTGCCTTTCAAATACCTTAGTATCCACTTCACAGCTTCCCAATGTTGTTTTCCAGGGTTAGCCATATACCTGCTCACAACTCCCACTGCATGAGCAATGTCAGGTCGAGTACAGACCATGACATACATCAGGCTTCCCACAGCTGATGCGTATGGAACTTTTGTCATGTACTCCACCTCTTCTGCCGTTTTCGGTGATTGCTCCTTTGATAGTTTGAAGTGGCTCGCCAGGGGAATAGAGACTGCCTTTGCTTCCAGCATGCTGAATCTTCTCAGAACCTTCCCAATGTAATCAGCCTGTGACAACATTAAAGTTCCAGCTGTGCGGTCTCTCTTGATCTTCATTCCCAGAATCTTGCCAGCTTCTCCAAGATCCTTCATTTCAAACTCCTCAGCCAACTGCCCTTTCAGCTCATTAATCCTCTGCATACATGATCCTGCAATGAGCATGTCATCCACATACAAAAGCAATATAATATATTCATTACCGAAAGACTTGATGTAGCAACACTGATCCATGCCACATCGTTTATATTCATTTTTAGACATAAATGAATCAAACTTCTTGTTCCACTGTCTCGGTGCCTGCTTCAGTCCATATAAGCTCTTCTGGAGTTTGCACACCAAGTCTTCCTTTCCAGACTCTACATATCCCTCTGGCTGCTGCATGTAGATATCTTCCTCCAAATCTCCATGAAGGAAAGCAGTCTTGACATCAAGCTGCTCAAGGTGTAAATCCTCTGACGCCACAATGCTGAGAACCACCCGGATGGTGGTAAGCTTTACTACTGGTGAGAATATTTCCGTGAAATCCACTCCCTCCTTCTGTTGGAAGCCTTTCACCACCAGCCTTGCCTTGAACCTCCTCTTGCCATCATGCTCTTCCTTCACCCGGTAGACCCACTTGTTCTGCAATGCTTTTTTTCCTGCTGGCAGGGATGTCAACTCCCAAGTGTTGTTCTCATGCAATGAGGAAATCTCCTCCTTCATTGCCAGCTCCCACTTGCTTGACTCCTTCAGCTGCATTGCCTCTTCAAAGCATTCTGGTTCTCCACCGTCAGTCAATAACAGATAATGCAATGATGGTGAATACCTATGCACAGGCCTTCTCACCCTTGATGATCTCCTCAACTCCACTGGAGTAGTAGGTTCCACCGGTTCGGATCTCTCAAACTCAGGCACACCTTCAAGCTTCACTTGCTCTTTGCACTCTGATTCAATGTTCCCATTTTCATCTTTAGCTTCATGGCGACCTTTGTACATGACACCTTCATTGAATACCACGTTCTGGCTCCTGATAACCATCTTCTTGTGATCATCCCAAAACCGGTAACCAAACTCATCAGCACCATAGCCAATAAAGAAACATGGCTTGGACTTAGCATCAAGCTTGTCCCTTGAGTTAGCATCAATGTGTACATAAGCTAAACTGCCAAAGACTTTTAAATGTGAGAGTTTTACCTCCTTACCAGACCAGAGCTCCTCGGGTAGGCGTTCTCCCATTGGCACAGATGGACTCCTATTGATCAGATACGCTGCCATGTTTACTGCATCAGCCCAGAAGGTTTTGGGCAAACCTGAGTGCAGCCTCATGCTCCTGGCACGTTCATTCAGTGTCCTATTCATCCTCTCCGCCACACCATTCTGTTGTGGTGTTCCTGGGATTGTCTTCTCCCACCGAATTCCATTATCAGAACAAAATTCCCTGAACTCTTGACTGCCATACTCTCCACCGTTGTCAGACCTCAAACATTTCAGCTTTGCTCCTGACTCGTTCTCCACCATGACTTTCCACTTCTGAAACATCTTGAACACATCAGATTTATTCTTCAGAAAGTAAACCCATACCTTCCTTGTTGAGTCATCGATGAATGTCACATAATATTGTGACCCTCCGAGGGATGGTACTGGTGCAGGCCCCCAAACATCTGTATGCACCAGGTCCAGCTTTCCAGCCTTCGGTGTTCTACCTCCTTTTGCAAAGGACACCTTCCTCTGCTTTCTAAAGATGCAATCTTCACATAAGCCTACTTCCACCGACTTCAGCTCTGGTAGCAACCCTTTTGTTGCCAGCACCTTCATCCCCTTTTCACTCATGTGGCCGAGTCTGTAGTGCCACAATTGAGAACCTCCGACAGCTTCCAGTGATGCAGCCATGTCCATGCAAGTTTCTGTCAGGTTGTACAGGGTGCCATTCTTTGCTCCCCGAGCTATGACCATAGCTCCTTTTGAGATCTTCCATGCACCACCAGTGAACGTGGTACTCAACCATGCATCATCAAGCTGTCCCACAGAAATGAGATTTCTTCTTAAACCAGGGATGTACCTCACGTTTTCCAGAACCAGCAAGCTCCCACTGTTGGTCTTGATCCGTGCATCTCCTTTCCCCACAATCTGCAAGGGCTCGTCATCAACAAGATGCACCTTGCCAAAATTTCCAGAAACAAAATTGTTCAGGAAACCCTTCTCCGATATAGAATGGAAAGACGCCCCAGAGTCTAAAATCCAAGACTCCATCGGGTTGTCCACGCTGAGCAGTAGCACGTCATCAGTTCCTTCAGCTACCGCGTTTGCTCCACTGGTTTCAGGTCCCTTCCGGTTATCTCTGCACTCCTTCTTGATATGTTCTTTCTTCCCGCATGTCCAGCAGGTAGGACCAGGCCCATTTGCCTTGTCTCTGCTCTTTCCTCTTGACTTCGATCGTCCTCTGCGATTGTCCCGCTGTGGGTACCTTCCTCTTCCTTCAACGTTCAAAGCAGAACCAGAGAATCTGCCTGATTCTCTTCTTCGAACATCCTCACTAAGGATTAGGTCCCTTATATCTTTCAGAGCCATCTTCGTATTCCCCGAAGTGCTGCTCACAGCTGTTACAGTTGCTTCCCAACTTTTAGGTAACGAAGATAATAAAACCAGAGTACATACCTCATCACCAAGATCAATGTCCACCAATGAAAACTGACTTATGATGGTATTAAACTCGTTGATATGATCTGCAACAGGTCTCCCTTCAACCATTTTCAGGTTGAACAATCGTCGTATCAAATGCAGCTTGTTTGCCGCAAAAGGCTTCTCGTACATATTTGTGAGAGCTTTCATCAGGTCCACCGTCGTCTTCTCTTCTCTGATGTTGAACGCCACGTTTTTGGCCAACGTCAGGCGCACAACACCCAGAACCTGTCGATCCAGTAGCTCCCACTCCGACTTCTCCATGTCCGCTGGCTTCACACCCAGAAGCGGCAAATGCATCTTTTTCTAATAAAGATAATCCTCGATCTGCATCCTCCAGAAACTGAAATCAGTTCCATCGAAGCGATCGATCTTCACTTTGCCTTCATCCAGAGCCATCGTTGGAGAATTCCGAACTTCCCTCTGATACCAGTTGTTGCGGAATCGCCGGGAGATACAACGACAGAAACGAGAAAAAAAACGAAAAGAAAGAAAGCAAGGGACACAACGATTTACGCGGTTCGGGAAAAATCCCTACGTCCACGGGAGAGGCAGAAATTCACTATGATTCGAGAGCACAAAATTACAGAGGATTTTCAGTGGAAACCCTAGCCCGAAAATGGGCTATAAAACAATGGAGAAGACGATCACTGTTCGAAAAAGTGGTCCGCGTCGCTACAGTGAACGGCGACTGGCTTTGTCAAAAGCGCTACAGTAAAGTTGACCCCGAAATCCGCACCGCTTCAGTGCCTGTCGGTGTCGGTCGGTCAACTCCGCTACAGTGGTCAGCATTGCTACAGTGCCGAAAAACAACATTGCTCGACCCGCGACAGTTGCGGGCCACAAGCATTCGGCCTAACCGGATCGGGCAACACCAATCCAACATTTCTGGCCATGCTGCTGGAACCGCTGTGCTAAAACAGCCTCCGGTTCTGGACAAAGCAAGGAATGAGCTACCAAATCATCTGGTAATGTGTCAAGGATTGATTGAGCAAGTTGTGCCTTCTTAAGCTGAGACACATGAAAAACCGGATGAATATGCGCTGCAGATGGAAGAGCGAGCTGATAAGCAATAGGGCCAATTCGTTTGGTGATGAGGAAAGGCCTATAAAACCGAGGCGACAACTTCTGATTAATACGAGGAGCAACATAAGTTTGTCGGTGGAGCCCAGGGTAACCAAAAAGACCAATTCTTGGGCTGATCCCCAGCAAAACAATGAAGATAGGACTCCAAACAACGGTTAACCACCTCAGTTTGACCAACCCTTTGTGGATGATAGGCGGAGCTAAGCCGAAGTTTGGTACCATGGAGCCGAAATAGTTCTGTCCAAAAATGGCTAAGGAAAATGGGATGCGGATCACTAATAATAGATGCTGGAATTCCATGTAAACGGACAACTTTCTGAACAAAAAGTGCAGCCACTGTTTTTGCTGTATACGGATGTTTTAAAGCAACAAAATGAGCATATTTGGACAATCTGTCCACTACAACCAGAATGTCATCAAACCCTCTTGATTTCGGCAACCCAGTAATAAAGTTGATGGAAATATCAGCCCAAACGTGGGGAGTTCAAGCGGCTGTAACAGTCCAACCGGCGCCAAAGTAGAGTATTTTGATCGCCGACAAATATCAAACCGACGAATAAAGTCTAACACATGGCGACACATGCCAATCCAATACAAATTAGTAGCCAACCGGCGATAAGTTTGATAAAAACCAGAATGACCACCCTCTGGTGTAGTGTGATACTCAGCAATACGACGAGGAACCCAAACAGAGGAAGCAGGAATTACCAGGCGGTTATAATAATACAGGCGATCATTGGAATATGAGTAACCAGTATAAGCTGTACTATTATGCTGCAAAGCATGAATAATCCGCTGGAGAGCCAGATCGCTATGAAGGCCATCAGCCAAAGAAGCTCCATCTGCCCAGACTAGAAAAAAATATATAGAACGACATGTAGCAAAATCATCGACACGAGATAAAGCATAAGCAACAGTGTTTTGAGAGCCAGGTTTGTATTTGACCTCAAAACGGTAACCCAAAAGTTTAGCTATCCAATGCTGCTGAACGGAAGAAGCAACCCGCTGTTGAAGCAAAAATTGAAGACTCCTGTGGTTCGAATAAACAGTGAAAACACTGCCCAACAAGTACGGACGCCAATGCTAAATAGCTAAGACCAAGACCATCATTTCTTTTTCATAAGTAGATTTAGCCAGTGTTCTGTTCGCAAATGCCTTACTGAAAAATGCTATAGGACGATGATTCTGCATCAAAACAGCAACGACACCACGACCCGAAGCATCACATTCGAACTCAAAAGGCTGAATCAGGCAAGGCCAATACGGGAGCTGTTGTAATAAGATGTTTTAATCTGTCAAAGGCCTGTTGAGCAGCAGGAGACCAAAGAAAACTATCCTTACGAGTCAAAACAGTAAGTGGATAAGCAATCTGCCCATACCCTTGAATGAATTTCTGATAATAACCCGTGAGACCGAGAAAACCGCGGACACCTTTGACCGATTGTGGAAGAGGCCAATCCAAAACTGCTTGTACTTTAGAAGGATTGACAGGTACACCAGTCTGCGAAATAACATGGCCAAGATATTCTACGGTATGCTGGGAAAATAAGCATTTCAAGGGATTAGCAAAAAACTGATGATACCGTAGAGCCTGAAGAGTAGTACGTAAGTGCTGCATTTGGCCAAGTAGAACTATATACAAGGATATCATCAAAGAAAATTAATATAAACTTTCTAAGATAAAGACGAAAAATATCGTTCATGGCAGCCTGAAAAGTGGACAGAGCATTGGTCAATCCAAAAGGCATGACCAAAAATTCGTAATGGCCACTATGAGTTCGGAAGGCTGTTTTCTCAATATCTGTATCTCGCATACGAATCTGATGATATCCTGTCTTTAAATCCAATTTAGAAAAATATTTGGCGCCACCAACTTCATCAAGTAATTCATCCACTGTTGGAATAGGAAATTTATCAGTTATAGTTATCTTCACTGCATTAAGAGAACGATAATCCACACATAAACGTCAGGAGTCATCTTTCTTTTTCACCAGCAAAACAGGACTTGAGAAGACACTAGTACTAGAACAGATTATTCTAGTTTGTAACATGGCTGCCACTTGTTTTTCAATCCCATTTTTCCGAAAATGAGGATAACGATAGGGACGAACAACGATGGACCTTTGTCGTTTTCCAAGCATATACAATACTCCCATTGTCGTACCGGTGGTAAACCAAAGGGCTTACGAAAAACATCTGCATACTGCTGAAGCAGAGATTGCAAGGCTGCTTGTTGTACTGTAGAAATAAGAGAATCAGATTTACTAGTGCTGCCACCCAGTAGTAGCCGATGTTGGGCTAACAGACTAGTCGAGGAAAGAGGTTTGTCTAACGAAGTAGCTGTAAAAAATCGCCGAGAAGCACCGGAAAGAATATAATCCTGATTAGCAACCCAAAAACGCATCGTCATGGCATGCCAATTGGTCGTCACTTCACCCAAAGTGCGAAACCATGCAATGCCTAGAATGAAGTCTAAATCGCCCAATTCCAGAACATGAGCATCAACTGCACACGCATAGTCACCAAGAAGCAAAGGCAATTGTCTACACTGCCCCTGAGTGAATACGCGATGACCATCGCCCAATTTGACATGCAGCAAATTAGAAGAGTGGATCGATAAACTGAGTAAATGAACCAGGTTAGGTGAAATGAAATTATGTGTGGCCCCGCTATCGAGTAGAATTAAGATTGGAACCTGGTGTAAACAACCTTCAACCTTCATAGAGGTAGGATCAACTTGCCGAACTGAGAAATTGTGAAAAGCAGCGACAAAACATTCCGCATCCACAGCAGGCAGCGGACAGTCTGAAGGAGAAACAGGAGGTAAATCTGACAAACCATCTGCCGATAAAGAGTCATCTTCCCCCAATAAAGTAACCCGAAGTTTGGGGTCAAGACACTTATAAAGTGGACTGTATGTCTAACCGCAACGAAAACAAAGCCCACGCTTACGGCGATCTTCCCATTCTTGAGAAGATAAAAATTTAGTGGTGCGACTTATTGGAGAAGACTTTGAAAGTTCACCACGTGGGCTCGACGAAAGCACCTCCAGGGGCCGAGTCACACGAGACGAATTACTAGCAAAGGAATTTTCAGGAGGTTTGGAAGGAGTCCAGCGATCCCCATCACGACGGCCGCCCAAAACGTGCGGAACCGAAGATTGGGTAATGAAACTGTCCGAACCTGAAACAACGAGCTCGACATGGTGCGCCACTCTCATCGCCTGAAATCAAGTAACCCGATTCTGTATTCGCACCCAACTACGGGTCCGCCTTTAATCCGTTCAAAAAATAGCCAACATACTGAAGCTCAGGCTGTCGAGGCACCAAAGTGGCAAGATACTCGAACTGATCTATGTATTCCGCCACAGAGGACAGTTGTCGCAGCGCAACAAGTTCCTCATAAGGATTCTAATTGTCTAGTTCGCTGAACCGTGCCATCAACTCCTCTTTGAAAACGGGCCAAGTTACAGTAGAATAGACCTCTTCTAAAATCGTAAACCAGTGTATAGCAATTCCAGACATACTAATTTGAGCAAGTGAAACCTTCATAGCGTTAGACGTTTGATAAATTCTAAAATATAGCTTACCACACGTGAGCCAGCCACGAGGATTAGTACCGTCGAACTCAGGCAAGTCAACTCGACGAGTTAAAAAAGAAGGTTCCGAAGTCGGTGCATCCATCACCTGTAAACACTGATTATGTGGATCAACAGAAACATTAGGAGCACCAGCAAGTGCGCCAGACGCGTCCTCTAACGCCGAAGTTGAAGTATCTGCTCGCGTAGGAGACTTGTCAGTACGATGCATCATGAAACGGCGAAACTCCGCCTGATCAGCGAGCTCCTTCTCCCAACGGACTCAATCAAGCTTCGACTGATGCTGCTTCTCTAAAATTGTGTTCAGTGTAATTTCTAATTGGCCAAGACGGTGTTCGATACCATCCAGGCATCCTTGTTGACGTGTTTCCATAATATGAAAAACTAAAAAAAGTTTAGTAAGGAGAAGACGTCGAATGACAGATCGAACCAAAATTGGTAGAAGCAGAGGAGTGAACACAGTTTTGCAGAAGTAATTCTCTAATTTCACAGCCTTGTTGACGTGTTTCCATAATATGAAAAACTAAAAAAAGTTTAGTAAGGAGAAGACGTCGAATGACAGATCGAACCAAAATTGGTAGAAGCAGAGGAGTGAACACAGTTTTGCAGAAGTAATTCTCTAATTTCACAGCTTTGTTTACAGCTGAAAAGTCAAAGGGGATTCTTACAGAAATAGAGAAAACAGATTTACAAGAATTTCAGGAAGGCCAGTCTGCTTCCTACCCAAGCCTAGGCCGCTCAAACGAGTCCAAATCATCGTACTCTATATTCCCCCCTTGATCCTTATTTATAGGGAAGTTACTAATAGACTCCCTAACTGTCTTAGGTGTATTATTTACCCCTTTGCCCCTCCGCGTATACACCTTCCACGACCCCTCCCTAACAGACCGCCAATACGGTTAATAAACTCTGGGATTCCTTAAACCTCATGTATTTTGAGACAAATAATTTGGCTCGGGTTTCCGATGTTCTTCAGCGTCTGTCACTCATTCGCCAGCAGACCCGTCCATTTTCGAGATGAATTGTTTGAGTTGTGGCCCATTCCTCAGACACCAGAGGCATCCTTGCCCCAGAAGGACCAATTGTGCCTCTTTAGCCTTCTCCATGGCCTCAATCCTGAATATGCGACGACGACCACGGAGATGCTTGCCAACCCCTCTTCGCTAGAGATTCCACAGGTGTATCATCGCCTTGAAAAGACTCATTGGGCACTTGCCCCACCCACCCCCAACATCGATCACACTGCCCTCTTGGGCCGTGGCAGTGGACGCTCCTCAAGCACTCGCAGACGTGACCGTGGGGAGGGTCGTCCTCGTCCCCTCTGTCAGCACTGTGGCAAGCTTGGTTATCTGATCGACCGCTGTTGAGTTTTTCATGGCCGCCCATCTCAGCAATCTTGGCAAGGTCAGACTGCGGTCCAGGATGCTTCCCCGTCGGCCGTAGCTCTTCCTCCATCTCTGGACCTCTCCATGGCTGAGCTCCAGCTGATTCACGATCATCGGACCACCTCTACCGAGTTCTTTGGCATCTCCTGCTCACTCTGGTGGTTCCACTGCTTTTGTCAGCCTTCGCTCCCTTGCCTGGATGCTTGACTCAGGTGCATCGGATCATCTCACAGGTGATGCAGGTATGTTATCCACCTACCGTCCATATGTTGGTTCGTCACCCATCACTGTTGCTAATGGATCCACTATCCCCATTGCGGGCTTTGGTGCATGCTTCCTGAATTCATCTATTCACCTGCCATCTGTGGCACATGTGCCCTACTGTCCTTTTAACTTTCTCTTCATAAGTAAGCTTACAAAGGATTTCAATTGTAGTGCCATATTTATATCTTCTGCTGTTGTGTTTCAGGAGCGGACAGCGAACCGAGAACTTGGTAAAGGCCAGCTTCGAGACGGGGTGTACATCTTCGATGGACTGACATCCGTCGCCTGCACCGCATCTCTGCTCATGCATTAGACCTTCATTCTTGGTTGAGACATCCACCCGCCTCTGCCTTTCATCAACTTTTTCGTGATATTAGTTAACATGTTTCCTTTCATTGCGAGTCATGTAAATTTGCGAAACATCATCGCACTTCATATCTTCCTCGAGTGGTTACACGGGTCTCTAAACTCTTTGATTTGGTTCATTCAGATGTATGGGTCCCTGTGCCGTCTCGAGTCACTTAGGGTATAAATATTATATATCCATCATTGATGATTTTTCGCGTATGACTTGGATGTACCTTCTTTGAGATCGGTCTGAGGTGTTTTCTACTTTTCAGACTTTTTACCATGAGATTCATACCCAGTTTTCCATCTCCGTTAAATGTCTCCGCTCGGACAATGGGCGAGAGTATTTGTCCACTCCTTTTCAGCAGTTTCTCCAGGCGAACAACATCATTCATCAAACCTCTTATCCTGATACACCTCCACAAAAGGGAGTGGCCAAGTGGAAACACCGACATATTCTGGAGACTGCTCGTGCCCTCCTATTCCACCGGCAGATGCCACTTCTCTTTTGGGGGATGCCATCCTTACTGCTACATACCTCCTCAATTGCCTTCCTTCTTCTATCTTTCAGGGGAGATACTTCTTTTCAGATTCTGTTCTCCTCTCTCCCTTCTCACTCACTTTCACTCCGTGTGTTTGGATGTCTCTGTTATGTCCGTGACACTCGTCCCAAGCTCTCCAAACTCTCCCAAATCTCTTTGTTGCATATTCCTCGGATATTCACACACTCAGTGCGGATACCGATACTTCTCTTCGGACCTACGGCGGTATATCATATCCACTGACGTATCGTTTGTTGAGAGCCCTCCGTTCTCTCTTCCCTCTCCCCATCCAAACACTACCATCGATGATTGTCTTCCTCTCATCATCCGCCCTCCACTAATTCTCCCCCTATTGATCACCGGTTTGGTACGGTCTACTCTTGTCGCCCATCGACTGTGCCCCCCATCCAGGTCGAGGAAACCATCGTCCCAGCTTCCTCTGATGCTGTTGCCCCGACACCAGACGACTTGTCCATTGCACTCCGGAAAGGTACTCGTTCTTGCCATCATACTCCTCTTTATACATCTTCATACAGAGGTCTGTCAGCTCTAGAGACGATATCTATTCCCCGCACGGTTGGCGCCAAATCTCACCCGGGGTGGCTACAAGCGATGCAGGATGTATTGTAGGCTCTGGACGACAACCATACTTGGGATCTGGTCCCCCTTCCGGCAGGCAAATAGGCAGTCAGCGACAAATGGATCTATACGGTCTGTCTCAATGCCAATGACACTCTCCGTCGCCTCAAAGCTCGACTGAAGGGCTTTGCTCAAACATATGGTATCTACTATTTTGATACCTTCTCTGCGATTGCAAAGATGACATCAGTCCGATTATCCATCTCTCTGGTTGCTCATCATCATTGGCCCCTTCATCAACTGGATGTAAAGAATGCCTTTCTCCATGGCTTTCTTGAAGAAGAGATATATCTGCAGTAGTCTCCAGAATTTCGTGCCTCTGGAGCCGACTCCCATGTCTGTCGACTTCGTCGCTCTCTATATGGTCTCAAGCAGTCTCCTCTTGCTTGGTTTGACCGATTCAGCAACGTCATCACTGCATTTGGGCTCTCTCACAGTATGAAAGACCACCGTCTTATACCGTACGATGTCCAACGGCCGCATCCTGCTGGTGGTGTATGTTGATGATATCATCATCACCGAGAGCGACTGACACGTGCCTGTCGTGGGGTGTGACAAAAACAATTATTTACTAAGTTAAAATATAGTATAGTGGTTAACCTAGGTTGTCTCCGGAGTGGAGCGCACAACAATCATGTTTGTCACTTTGTTTTTTAATTTGTTTGGTTTTGAAAACAATGAAACAAAACCAAAGAAAACAATAACGTATAAGATTTAAAACAAATTGAAAAAGAATGTGATTAAAAATAGTGATAAGTATTGGGTGATCAGGTCGGGGTTGGTTTTTCAATTGCAATGTTGTCATAGTTCTTATTTATTCATTTCTTTTTTATTAAATCGATTAAAATGAGATTTCACAATCGCTTCCTCTCACTTCTTTGTTTAATGATGTTGGGGAGATTAAACCTTACCAATATCTTAGTTTGGTCCAATCTGCTTCCTTTTGTGAAAGAGTTGTAGCGAATACCCTCAATTGATTAAGGCAATTCCCAATTGGGTCTTGTTTATCCCAAACAATCTTGAATATTCAGTACAAATCTCACACGTACTGACGATCGCCAAGTACTTCACCACTATGTTTTGATCTATTCCATCGTATATAGACCATAACCTAGTGAGGGATATAATTATAATTAAACAAATCAATAATAACAATAAAATATAAAATCAAATACAATCGCACAAGATAATATAAGCTGTTATTACGATTGAAACAAACTTCATAATAGAGAAAACATTTTATAACATTAAGAGAATGAACTCAAACATTACAAAATGGAAAACCTAACCTTCCCCAATCACTCATAAGATTTACCCCACCATGGTAAGGGTAATTGAGGCGAAGGGGGAATAAGTATGCATTATAAAACTAAAAGAAAGAAAAAAGGGAAAAAAAAGAACAGAAAAATGTATCCTCCAGATTCTGTCCTTCAGAAGTTCAGCTTCGGTTCTCCCACCCTCTCATTGAATCAGGCCATGGTCCCTTCTTATAGGATGTGAGGAATGTAGTTGGCCATCTACCCACGAAGTTTGAAAGCATTTTGAGCCGTGTGGAATGAGTTAGAACCGAATTAGTAGACCTGACTTATTCTGGCCGCCGATCACTATTCCACCAACCATACTTTGACCGGTTGAAGGGCGGCCTTAATCAACTCCTTTCTCTATGAAATTTAATATAAGTCTTCCTCGTCGAGTTTTCTTTCTGACCCAGTTGGAAGCACCCAATTTGGTGGTCGGTATCCCGAGATATGGATCATTGAATGATAAATGTTCCATTCTGCCGGCCAGAATAAGTTTTCATATTGACCGATTTGTTTTGACTTGTTGGGGTTCGAATTGGCTTTGGGTCCTGAAGACTTATATGTAGCTCACGAATTATTTAATCCTACAAAAAAGGAATCATGTGAATTGGATGAAAAATGTAGGAGTTATGCTCGAAATACAAAAGAAACATAAATCTGTTTAATGTCCAGAATTAACCATTTTTCACATTTAAGCTCAAAACTCACCAAAAGTCATAAAATGATGCAAATAAGATCAACTTGATTAATGGGAATGGATTAAATCATTTAAAAACATATTTATAAATATGAAAATATGAGCTCAATCAGCGACTCCACTGAAATCACCCAACTCAAGGGGCATCTTCACCACTACTTCAACACCAAAGATCTCGGTCCTCTCACATACTTCCTCGACATCGAGGTCTCCCGTTCTACAAACATCATCTTTCTCTGGCAACGAAAATATGTCATGGATATCTTGCAGGATGCGGGTTTGAGTCAGGCAACGGCCGTTGACACTTCTCTTGAGCTTGGTGAACGTTCTCTCTATGACAACACAGAACCCTTTTCTCACCCAGAAAGCTACTGTCATCTTGTGGGAAAACTCAATTACCTCACCATAACACGTTCGAACATTGCCTGCACTGTTGGCAAAGTGAGCCAATTCATGGAATATCCGACCAAATCTCAATGGGATGTTGTCCTCCGCATTGCCAAATACATCAAGAAAGACCCTGCACGTGGTCTTCGGTACTCCCATCACGCTCATCTTAATGTTTAGGTTTTTTTGTGATGTTGACTATCCAGGTTGCCTCGCTACCCGAAAGTCTACTTTTGGGTTTCTCGTTTTCTTGGCAGGTAACCTCATCTCTTGGCGCAACAAGAAGCCGACTGTCGTCTCCAGATCTAGTGCAAAGTCTGAATACTGTGCCATGGCCACGGTCACTATTGAGATACTTTGGCTTCGTCATCCCCTCTATGAGTTTGGCTTCCCACCGCAGACGTCTGCTCATATCTGGTGTGACAATCAGGCAGCAACGAAGATTGCTTCTAATCTTGTCTTCCATGAACGAACGAAGCATATCGAGATAGACTGCCACTTTCTTCGCCATCACCTCGAGTAGAACCATATCAGTTTCGACCACATTCCAACGGCAAAACAGCTTGCCAACATCTTCACCAAAGGCCTCCTGGGAGCTCGTCTGGACTCTCTCAGTACCAAGCTGGGTATCCACAGCATCAACGACCTAGCTTGAGGGGGTGTGTATGGTCTTGTTCGCTGTCGTCTTTCTTTTGTGGGACTTTTGGTCCAAGTTGGGCATGTCCAGCTTGAGTGAGAGTGTTAAACCCAGTTTTATTATAATGGGTATTTCCGAGTCCCACATCAGAATACTCTACCATGTAATTTTTTACTCATCTATAAAAGAATGTCCCCATCTTACATTGAGGTAAGGGGAATTCGCCACCTACAAAATACATAATAATATGATTTCTTTTAAAAATTATATTATATTATATTATTGTTGGTTGGGCCGAGCCTAGCTTGAATATTAATTGAGATTCTAAAATGGGTCCTTTTATTATTCATTTTAAAAATTTCGGCCCAACTGATGTACTGATGGTATAGTTATGTCCATGCATATGTGTTAGGGGTAGTAGTGTAATCCAGTTATGTTGAAGTGATATAATATACAATATACTATAGCAGGATATGATTTTCATGTTCAAATTCAACTTGATTTCTAAATTAAGTTACTCAATCTCTCTCGATTAAGCTTGATTCTGAAAATAGAAAAGAAACATATAAAAAAATAGAAATTCATAACAAAAAATACATGTACAACGACATTAAAAAAAATTAAAATATTTTTTATATATTAAAATATCAGATAATTAAGCTTGTGACCTACTTGATCAAGTTTAGTTTGAGCTCAAGTTCGACTCAACAAAAATCGAGTCAAATTTGAGTATCTTTCATGTCAAATTTGAATTGCTTGTGATTATTAAGATATCATTGTGGGGCCTCAAATACATATGTGCTTTAATATATGCATTGCAATTCAGGAGTCTGGCTTGAGGTTTGTATAGTTTTAGAAGTTGCAGATCTAGCTGTAGCGAATGCTTAAAATTTGGGTGCACCCACTCAAACATCCCTATTTTCTCTTGAAAACTGACTTAAAAAGAAAAATATATGAAGCATTATTTGAAACCTCGTTGTGCTGAATGGCTTGTTGATCAATTTTTCAGCAATGTATTGGTCAAAGGTGGTGACCTGGCTTCATTCGATGCCATTGATGTATAAGGTAAACAGTTCACATTCAAATGCAGCAATTCACTTTTGCGATTGCATTGCTCAGAAGAGTGATAGTGCTCTTTTGTTTTTTTCCTTCCCCATTAAATTTTCATTCTTCTGATTTTTATTCACAGGTGACAATTTCTACGAGCTGCATTCACCCCGAATAAACTCTCGGAACACTCATGGAACTGGGTGTAGTCTGTCTGGCATCTTCTATAGCGGCTGAGCTAGCAAAAGGTTCTCCAATGTTACCTGCTGTCAAGGTAAACAGTTGCATACTTTACCTGCTGACAATTTCTAGTTGCATTTTGCTGAATCTGCCCGTTTGTCTTTTGGTAATCTTGCATTTCATCATCATTTATTGCATTCCATTTTTAACTGGTTGCTCAATCTATTATATGAAAACTCAAGAATGGGTACTACAGTGTAACATCTTAAGGGGTGGTGGTGTTTTATTGCAGGTGGCCAAACGGTTCATCGTGACCACCTTGGATTACAGTAAAGACATCGTAATTTGAATTGGGATCCAAGGCCCCTTTGACCATTTGCTGAAGCTTAAGAACATGAAGAATCTGCACAGCCGTGGGCCATTTGATCCATGTGACCTCTTATTGTATGCTGTTACAGATCCAGGGATGAACAAGAAATGGGGTCGATCAATAACCGATGCTGTTGAAGCCGCTATAGAAGGCGGAGCCACCATCATTCAATTAAGGTCTGTTGCCTGTCCTTAGTTTGCGTGCTCACTTTTTCATTAAAAATTGATTTTTTATCCTCATGCTGCTATGGTAAGGGCCCGTTTAAGCTTTTTATGGCAAAAACTGTTAAAGTGGGACCCTGAAAAGTTTATACACGCAGGGGCAAAGCAGGAAGTGTGTATGGTGATTCTGTTTTGGCGGGGCCCACTGCACATGATGATTCAGTTAGTAGACATCCAGGTGTTGAATCAGAGGAGCACAAGGACAGTTCAGGAATTCCACAGGGGCAATTCAGTTAGCAGTGGGTTTGTTATTAAATGGGACCCGCATGAGGGAGTTGGGTACGGGAGAATTATTCTAATCAGTTCGGTCTTCCAGTCTTGGGCAGCAGAAAGCAGGTTCCCCTGTATTTTCTCCTGTGTTTTCCCTGATTCTGCTTTGTTTTGACTTTTCTTTGTTCAGCTGTAAGGTCAGCACTCTGTCTGAATATACGCCTGTTTTTCCTCTGTTCCTTTCCTAATTTTGTGTTTGTATCACTTTGGTCCGATCTGCCGGATACAAAACACGCAACGCCAGTCGTTTTCTTTTTTTTTTCTCCTCTGTTCTTGACTCATGGAGACGCGTCAACTCGGCCGTTTGGACGGCGTTGAGCAGCGCTTGGGCCGTTTAGAATCCTCTCTCCAGGAAATCTTGGACAAGCAGCAACAATCTGAAGTCGAGCGGCAACGTTGGGAGGAGCTCACTGATCAAGCTGAGTTTCGTCGGTTAATGACGCGACACATGGAGAACCAAGCTCAGCAGTCTGATTGTCTGACGTTTGGTGATACCACTCTTTCGGGAGTCCATCCAGGAACTAATGCCACACCTGACGCTCCACTCCCGCACCATTCCGGCGTCCAGGATCCGTCTGGTAACGCTGTTCCTTTTGATATAGCACATACCTCTTGCCCTTTGGATTTGTTTCCCAACACGTCTGATCATCGACTTTCGGTTCGCCGGGTGGAACTCCCACTGTTTGACGGTTCGGATCCGCGGGGGTGGCTCACTCGTGCCGAGCTGTATTTTCGGATTCAACAAACTCCGGAAAATCTGAAGGTGTCCCTCGCGCAGGTCTGCATGGAAGGAATAGTTGTCCACTGGTTTATGGTACTCGAGGAGGTTCATCCGCAGATTTCTTGGTCCTCTTTCAAAACTCAGCTCATGGCACGTTTTAATGGCTTGGATAATCAAAATCCTTATGAAGAATTGGCTGCATTACACCAGCAAACGTCAGTCGCTGAGTACATCGAACAGTTCGAATATTTGGCGTCATTGGTTCCTCGGCAACCGGAGCTGCAATATGTGGGATATTTTTTGCATGGTTTGCGTGATGACATCCGCAGTTGGGTACGCATTCAAAATCCGGAGACCCGTCTCCATGCAATGCGTGTTGCACGACACGTAGAGATGACTGTTGCCAAAGGCAGTAATTCGAGTTTTCGTTCTTTTCCTCCTCGGTCTTCTTATGCTTTTCGGGAGGGGGATCGTTGGCTTTCTCCCCACAGCAGACCCCCAGACATCTCCCAGTCAGGGCCTTCTACTCGTATGCTTCGCCAGCGCGACGTAGGTCCTACTGCCAACACAACAGACCTTACCAAACCGTCGCCAGCAAGAGGTCGCGGCACACGTTATTTGTCCTCACAAGAATGGGAAGATCGTCGAAAGCGTGGCTTATGTTTTCGCTGCGGTCTTCCCTATAGCCCGCTTCATAAATGTGTGGATGCTAAATTGTGTATCACGCTGTTAGGGGAGGATGACGAAGTACCAGGGGATGAACTCTCAGAGCCTCCAACGACTGACTCCCCTCCGGGTCCAGAGGGGGAATGTTCAGTTGTGGCTTATCAAGACATTACACCTCTATTTTCTGTCCAGGATTTCCACGGCACACCAGCTGCTTCTATGAAGGTTGAGGGCCTATTAAACGACGTTCCAATACTAATTTTGCTGGACAGTGGCGCTACACATAATTTTATTTCCCCTAAACTGGTTCAATTAGTTGAGTTGCCCACTTCCTCGTCGCCAATTGTCAGGATAAAGTTGGGGGATGGACATCTTGCTCAAACTCAGGGACTCTATCGCCAACTTCCTCTTTTAATTGGTAATTTTTCCTGCATGGTCGATGCTCATATTTTGGACTTAGGTGGTCTGGATTTTATTCTGGGAATAGCATGGTTGCGAACGTTGGGTGAGGTAACCACAAATTGGAATGCTATGACAATGCGCTTTTCTTTTGGTGGTCATGAATACTCCCTCATTGGGGCTCCACAAAAATTCCAGACAGCTGCTTCTTTAAACACTCCTTCCAACCATGTTGTTCTTCCAGCGCTACAACAGCTTATCTTGGGTCGTCAAGCTCAATGTGCAGCAACACAGTTACCCACTCAGCAACAACATGCCTTGAACAGTTTATTACAGCAGTTTGAAGCAATTTTTCGGGACCCACAGGAACTCCCACCTACACGCCAGTGGGAGCACAACATTCGGTTAGAGCAAGGGCAAGGACCGGTAGCCGTACGACCTTATCGTTATCCGCACTTTCAAAAAAATGAGATCGAAAAACAGGTTCATATGATGCTACAACTTGGCTTCATTCGTTCCAGTACCAGCGCTTTCTCCAGCCCGATTCTGTTGGTCAAAAAAAAAGATGGCTCCTGGCGGCTTTGTGTGGATTACCGGGCTCTCAACCGTGTAACTATCGCGGATAAATTCCCAATTCCAGTCGTGGACGAACTACTTGATGAAGTGGGCGGAGCCCATTATTTTTCAAAGTTGGACCTCAAATCCGGCTACCATCAAATCCGAATGCGAGACGCTGACATTGAGAAGACAGCTTTTCGCACCCACAGCGGTCATTACGAATTTCTAGTCATGCTTTTTGGCCTGTCCAACGCACCTTCAACTTTTCAAGCCGTAATGAACGATGTATTTCGTCCATTTCTCCGCAAATTTATTCTGATTTTTTTTGATGATATCCTCATTTACAACAGCAATTGGCAGCAACACCTGACTCATCTTCGCTTGGCACTGGACTCCCTTCGCCAGAATTGTTTTTTTGTCAATCCAAAAAAATGTTTATTTGCTCAATCTCGGATTGCCTATCTTGGTCATATTATCTCTTCTGATGGAGTTTCGGTTGACCCCACTAAAATACAGGCTGTTGTGGATTGGCCCCAACCCATGTCCGTCACGGGGGTTCGCGGGTTCTTAGGCCTCACTGGCTATTACCGGAAGTTTATTCAAGGTTATGGACAGATTGCTCATCCCTTAACTGTTCTCACTCGTAAAACAGGTTTTCTATGGACTTCCGCTGCTCAAACTGCTTTTGACCACTTAAATATCCTTCTTACGAACGCCCCGGTGTTAGCCTTACCGGATTTCTCCAAACCTTTTGAAGTAGAATGTGATGCGTCAGGCCGGGGGTAGGCGCAGTCCTGATGCAAGATCGCCGACCGATCGCTTATTTCAGCAAAGCTTTTGGTGACAAAACGCTGTCCAAATCTACCTACGAAAAAGAAATTATGGCCTTAGTTTTGGCTATTCAGCATTGGCGCCCTTATTTATTAGGCAGCTCTTTCACGGTATTTTCAGACCACCGCAGTCTTCAATTTTTACTACAACAGCGGGTTGTTTCGGCAGATCAACAAAACTGGATCGCTAAATTACTGGTCTATCAATTTGATGTCAAATTCAAGCCTGGCACGGCTAACTCTGCAGCTGATTCCTTATCCCGCAAAGAGGAGGCAGTTGAATCTCATCTTCTCCAGTCTTTTCCCGTGTGGGTTGATAGTGCCTCGTTAACTGCAGATGTTCAGTCTGACCCACTCCTTCAAAAGACCATTAATGACTTGCAGGATGACAGCTCCTCGAGACCTGGTTTCTCTTTTTCTAATGGGATACTTCGTTATCAGGGCCGCCTCGTGATTTCTGCTTCTTCTCCTTGGGTGCCCCATCTTTTGGCCGAATTTCATGCCACCCCCCAAGGTGGCCATGCTGGTTTTTATCGCACTTATAGACGGCTGGCTGCTAATTTGTACTGGATTGGAATGCGTCGTCAGGTACTTAATTTCGTCCGCCAATGCGACATCTGCCAACGTTTCAAATACTCCACCTTGGCTCCAGTGGGTTTATTACAGCCTCTCGAGCTTCCTACGCTCATTTGGGAAGATATTTCCATGGATTTTATCTCCGGTCTCCCAAAATCTCGGGGTTTTGATGTGATTTTAGTTGTCGTTGATTGGTTATCCAAATATGCTCACTTCATTGCCATGAAACATCCTTATTCAGCCAAATCAGTAGCTGTAATTTTCTTGCAAGAGATCGTTCGTTTACATGGGGTACCAGCGTCCATTGTCAGCGATCGTGACCCAGTCTTCCTCAGTAATTTCTGGACAGAACTGTTTCGCCTTCACCATACGAAACTCCGACTAAGTTCGTCCTATCATCCACAAACCGACGGCCAAACGGAAGTGGTTAACCGCTGTCTTGAAACGTACCTCCGTTGTTTTGCTGGAGAGCAGCCCAAATCCTGGTCATTTTGGCTCCCTTGGGCTGAATTTAACTACAATACTTCTTGGCACTCATCTATCAACACGACTCCATTCGAGATCGTCTATGGTCGGCCACCGCCCTCTCTTTTGACGTCCCAGCCGTCTGAAATCCGTGTTGAAGCCGTGGCCACCGCTTTGCGGGATCGCGATGAGGCCCTTCGCCAACTCAAGCATCATCTGAGCCGTTCTCAAAGTTATATGAAACAGCGCACTGACAGTCATCGTCGCCATGTGGACTTCCAGGTGGGTGACCTTGTTTATCTCAAATTGCGCCCTCATCGGCAGACTTCCCTGGCTCATCGGATAAATCAAAAATTATCCCCCAGATTTTTTGGTCCTTTTCCCATCTTAAAACGAGTGGGTCCCGTCGACTATCACTTGGAGTTACCACCGACTGCTCGCCTTCACCCGGTTTTCCACATTTCTCAACTTAAAAGAGCAGTGGGCAACCACCCGGTTCAATCCTCGTTCCCCGCTGGATTGGCCCCTGATTCAATGGATTGGCCCGAGCCTGAAGCAGTCCTCGCCCGTCGTCTCCAGCAGCACCTTCAGTCCTCTGTTCCTCAGTCCCTTATTCAATGGCGCGGCCAGACCGCTGAGAACGCTACGTGGGAGGATGACTACGTCCTCCATTTCCCTCGTTTCAGCTTGCGGACAAGCCTGTATCTCAAGGTGGGGGGAGTGTTAAGGTGGGACCCTGGAAAGTTTATACACGCAGGGGCAAAGCAGGAAATGTGTATGGTGATTCTGTTTTGGCGGGGCCCACTGCACATGATGATTCAGTTAGTAGACATCCAGGTGTTGAATCAGAGGAGCACAAGGGCAGTTCAGAAATTCCACATGGGCAATTCAGTTAGCAGTGGGTTTGTTATTAAATGGGACCCGCAGGAGGGAGTTGGGTACGGGAGAATTATTCTAATCAGTTCGGCCTTCCAGGCTTGGGCAGCAGAAAGCAGGTTCCCCTGTATTTTCTCCTGTGTTTTCCCTGATTCTGCTTTGTTTTGGCTTTTCTTTGTTCAGCTGTAAGGTCAGTACTCTGTTTGAATATACACATGTTTTTCCTCTGTTCCTTTCTGGAATTTTGTGTTTGTATCAAAAACACTTATCTATAATTGTAGTGTTTTTATTTAAGATTTTTTGTTTTTATAAATAAATAAAAAAACTTTTTTGAAAATTTATTGTAGTTATGATTTTTGAAACTGATTTTGCAATTAAAGTTAAAGAATTTTTTTATGATAACATAAGCTCTAAACAGCTTCTGATTTTTCTAAAATTACTTAATAATTTTTTTCAAATATCACTTATTTTTTAAGCTGGAATAAATGGACTCTCAGGATCTGTTTGTTTAAGCATTTTTAGGTCAAAAACACCTTTTTTACATTTACATATAACATGAACAAAACATATTTTCGAAGTTTATATGTTTTTTTTATCAATTAAATATTTTTCATTTAAATTTTATTTTCATATGATCTGTTTGTTTAAGCATTTTTAGGTCAAAAACACCTTTTTTACATTTACATATAACATGAACAAAACATATTTTCGAAGTTTATATGTTTTTTTTATCAATTAAATATTTTTCATTTAAATTTTATTTTCATATTTTTTAATTGATATATACTTTTTGTTAATTTACGCCTTTAAATATTATGTGTCTGAAAGAAAAATGAAACTGCACGGATGAATTTTAAATGACAGTTTTGATAAAGTGAATAAAAAAAAACCCCATCAACATGTATTTTGACACGTTGTCCTTTATGGAAAATAGCTTTGTTCTGTGGATTTATCATTAACTTTGTTTAAATTTTAAAATTGATTTTAGTAAAATGGAAATCTATTTTATGTTTGAAATATCATAAAAAATTATTTTTTACCTGTAATTGTAGAACTATTATTATTTTTTAAAATAATAGCAGTAGATTTTGAAGAGGTCAATTTTTTTAGATTATGTTTTGAAAAAATACGACGCTATAATTTTAGGCATTCTAAAAAAATATATTTTTACCTTAAATAGGTTTAAACAAATAGATCCTTAGAGCCCATTTGTTTATAATTAAAAAAATTATGATTTTGAAATAAATTAAAAATTTATTTTAATAAAATGTTTTGTTTATGTTCAATTAATAAGAAAAATATATATTAATTCAATACTTGTTTATTTTATTGGACTTTTATTAGACCAACTATTCTACATGGTAGCGAGTGTTGGCCTTTGACGAGGCATTTTGAACAAAAAACATAAGGGCAACAAAAATGTAAATGTTAAGATGAACATGTGGACATACTAAGATGAATAAGATTAGAAATAAATGTGTTAAAATTCGAGTGACTCCAATTGGTAAGAAGATGACTAAGAGTAGATTAAGATGATTTAAATATGTTAGAAGAAGATCTAGAGATGCATATGTTAATAAGGTAAACTTAATGATAAATTCATTTATTAAAAGTAGAGGCAGACCCAAAATGACTCTTAAACAAATCATTCAAGTTGATCTTTTTCTAAATGGTTTCAATAAAAATATTGTCTTCAATAAAGTTAATTGGCAACGTTTGATTCATATATCCGACCCCATTTATTGAGTTTAGGGCTTTTGTTGTTATTCTGTACTCATTTATTTAAGATTGTAGATTGAGCGGTTTGGTACCATGGGGGTAATTTTTTTTTATGAATTCTTCTTTTCAATTCAACCTCTGATGCCAGCTAAAGCATCGATCATCTCTCTCTTGTTTAACTGAGCCTTACCCGATTGCAATGTTAAATAAAGAGCACAGAAACACCAATATTTACAATGTTCGACTGAAAGACCTACTCCTTACCATGTTGGTTAGACATTCGAACATGAATTCTCCACTATATGCAAGCGGTTACACCACAATGAACAACTTTTCTCCTGTAATTGGGTATACATCCCAATTACACTTCTTCACTGCAACAATTGGTTATACACCTCAATCTCTCCCAACCGCACCTTGAATTGGTTATTCACCCCCGTCACAACTCTCATGTTTTTGATTCATGTACTATGTTCTTCATGATCTCCAACAACCGATAATCTTGACCAAGTCTGCTGGTCTCGAAACTCTCACCTGATCTTGTGCGATATGGATCTCTCTTAGTACTTCAAATTCGAACTCCTCTCTCTTCGATACTTGTGATATATCGAGGCTCTGAGACAATATCTCCCTTGAAATCTCATGAAGGCTCACAAAACCCCCACGCGGTATTTAAATTATTGTGGCCTCAATATCTCCCAAAATCTCGTAGCTTCCACGTGTGCATGAATGCATGCAACACCACGACATAGCCTGTGGCGTAGCACTTCCTGTGTTGGGTTTCCAACGCCGATGGCTTCTCAAAACGGCCACAAAGAAGGGACTACGGCATGGTCCATCTCTCTGTTTCTCACAGGTGGTCTTGTTGTCGGAAACGCCCACCAAAATGGCCACAAAAAAAGCACTATGACGCGGTCGTCTTCATTCGGCGTGGTCACCATTTCTTTGCCGTCGAGCATCTCAAAAATACTAGCTTCTCCCTCGGCTGGATGTTCATTCATCTTTGCTTGGATCACGATCAATGTGAATGATCATGATATTTGAATCCTTGAATCTCGGCATAAACATCGTCTGATTAATCTTCATTTATCCAAAATATTACATATTTTGGAAATCCTCAGTATTTTCGTATGACTTAGCAAACTTAGAATTTTGGAAGTGTTGAAGTCATACGATAAACCTCATGAATTCGTATGATTTGAAGTATTACAATCATCATCAAAGTCGTACGGTCAGCTCAAAGGCTTACAATGGGGTCATACGCTCTCATCCCTTTGTCAAATTTCGACCTTAGACCAAAGTCATACGATCCAGAGAACCTTTACGCAACTTTGAGTGACCATTACGGAGACCACTGATTAACCTTACGAGATAGTGGCTTACCCTCATGTAGGTAAGCAATTCTCAGAATACCTTGACGCAACATCTGGTTTACCTTTACGTAGCACACTGATTGGTTGGATTACCTTTACGTAGGTTGGAGCTTACCTTTACGTAGTTAGTACTATTCTAGGGTTATCGATACGCAACTCACTAAAATGCAATGTTACCCTTACATAGCTTTCAGAATATCGGAGTTACCTCTACACATCACATATCAAGTTACCTTTACAAAGGTAGTCCAATTTTCAGATAACCACCACGCAACTGCTGTTTACCCTCCGTCGCCGATCTCCTGAAGCCGATGTCGCGCCTATTGAAGATGATTTCGAGTTCGACCGAGGCCAGAGGAAGATGACTGAGTTCCGCTTGCTGATCCCGCTCACCGAGCCATCTCCATCTTGCTGAAGAAGAAGCCCATGACTGAGCACCACCGCGAGGAATCCCAGCCGTCGTCAAGAACCACCTGAAGCCGAGCCGGCGCGGCTGCGGCTTCCTGCCGAAGAAGCCCAAACCGAGAACCCCTTCCCCCCTAGAGAAGAAAGCCGCGACCAGCTAGGATATCAGAAGAAAAAAAAGAAACAAAGAAAATTATAATAATAATTATAATATATATATTGATAAATATAAAAATTATAATTATAATAATAATATATATAATTAATATAATAATAATAATATTTATTTAATAATAATAGGTATATTTAGATGTATATATATATTTATATGTTTATATATATAATTATATTTATATATATTTCAATTCTAATAATATATATTAGAAAAATTCACTGAGGTTCGAGAAAAAAAATGAATTGATCCGGCAGGGGCTCGATTTATGTGGCCCAATTTCTATTTTTGATTGTTTCATTTTTTTCATTGTATACGTAGTTTTCATGTGGGAGTTGCACTCGAGTTACTAGAGGAGGATGTACAGTGACGTACATTCCACATGGAAGACAAGGAGATTTGACCTAGCGGTGACCATGAGCGTAAAGATAGGTGCGTGGAATTTTCTGTTGAAAAGAAGAAGAGTCCAGAAGAAGACACGTCCTCACCATTCCTTCATCCTATCGTGGGGGATCCATCTATTAATTCCAAAACCATTAGATCCTCGATCACACTATCATCCATATTCACCGATCGGGGCACAAATAACAGAGTAGACCACCAAGTTGGGAGTGGAAATCGAAACCAGAGGTGGAGCTTGAGGAAAGAGTCTTGCCAAAGATGTTTTTTTATCTCTTATCTCTCACTGTTTGTGTTTCTGTTTTCATGAGCTGCTAAATCGCTTAGGGGAATCTTGTTGCAATAAATGCAAAGGTCAATGTAAGAGATATTCTCACCTCAGGTTCTTTCTTTCAACAACTCTCAAACCAACTTTCTCACCTCATTTGTTCTACTACCTGATTCTCTTAGTAAAAAGCTTTTAGTTAATCTACTTAAGTCTACGTGGGCCGACCCTTTGTAGAAAACGAGTGATATAGCCTAGATCATTGATGATGTTCACTAAAATTCCATACATGTGATTCTGCTGGAGTCTGCATCGCACATCGGACATGAGGTCCGGTGTGGTCTTAATTATTTGTTATAAAAGAACCTCAAGGGCTCCTTTAGAGAGAACACCTTGGGGGTTCAATTTCTCTCATTTTATCATTCTACATGGTATCAGAGAGAACTTAATCCCGAGCCCTCCCTCCCATTTTATTTTCCCTGTCTAGGGTTTCTCATAATTTTCCCCCCATGGGGGGCGGCGGCCCCTCATGTAGGGCTAGGTTTATTTTTTGCTGTCGCCCCTCCGGGCTCTATTCCTAGGCGGCCTCCCGACGGATCCCTCTCTACTTCGGCTGTCCCTCCCGGCGAGGCTCCCGCCTCCTTGCGCGGCTCGCAGCTCCCTGATGCGCTCGACGGCTGATGACCCGAGGTGGAGGATCGGCCTCCTCCTGACGCGGCCTTCCCTCCCGTGATGGACGCGGCGGACAAGCGGATCTCCTCCCGGCAACGGCTTCCTTCCTCGGCGTCTCCTCCCCGCTGCGCGCGTCGGCCCTGTCAACCCGCGCGACTCCCGTCCCGCCTCCTTGCGCGGCTCCCGGCGGATCGGCTCCCGACCTCCCGCGTGACTCCCGACTCTCGCATCCCCCGGCGCTGCTCCCTGGCGACTTCGCCCGACGGCCCGCCTCTTCGCGCCGCCCCCTGTCGGCCTCGTCCAGGTGCTCGCCCGACGGCTCCCGTCCATCCCGCGGCTCCCTCAACCCCCTGCCGGTTATCTCTTCCAGGCGGCGGATCTCTCCCAGAGGCCTTTGTCCAGCGGATCCCTACCTCACGGCCTCCATCCCGTCGGATTTCCCCTGCGGGCATCTCCTTCCCGACGGCTCTCCCGCAGCACTCCAGGCGGACTCCTCCACCTTCCATCCCAGGCCCGGCGCCGCTAATCTTCCGTCGGTCAGGCCCCCCGTGTTCCTCCCTGCGGCAGCCCTCCCTCTTCTTGCGCTCCTATTCCGACAACCGGCTCCCATTTCTCCAAGCGGCTGCCCTGCTTCCGTTTCGGATCGCCGGCACCTTCTGCGAAATCCCCGCCTCCCGTCGCCGGCATCTCCTGACGAGTCCCGACAGTCGCATCCCTGTCAACCGGCACGTCTTCGCACTTCCTCCACCGTGGTGCAGCAGCTCGACCACCTTGGATTCGGGCCCTATGGCGCCGCCAGCCGCAACAATTCTGCGGAATCCCCGCCTCCCGTCGCCGGCCTCGCAAGTGCGGTTTTCCCGGTGCTAGTGTGGTTTTCTCGGTGTATCATCGACTGACCCCACTAGTGCGGCATTCCTGGTGCTCCGTCAACCGGCCCGGTCTCTGTGGTTCCTCTGCTGCACCCGCGACAACTTCATCCATCCATCATCCTGCGGGAGAGCTGCGACCGTGAGGGGGAGCAGCACCCTTGAAGCTTTATCTTTTATTCTGTTTTGCCTTGTTTTGTCATCAAACTGAGTTTGTCCAGCTTGAGGGGGAGTGTTTGCAGTCTGTCGATTGCTTTGTTTTTTTTTTCTTCTTTATGTGTCCAAGCTAGGTTCATCTAGCTTGAGGGGGTGTTGGAGTCTGCATCCCACATCGGACTTGAGGTCCGGTGTGGTCTTAATTATTTGTTATAAAAGAACCTCAAGGGCTCCTTTAGAGTGAACACCTTGGGGGTTTAGTTTCTCTCATTTTATCATTCTACAGATTCCATGCTCAGACCCTCATTTTGGGGGCTGCTTAAAAACTGATTTATCATGAAAAAGATAACCTGCACACATCTCAACAATCCATCAAAACAGTTTATGTGCAAGTCAAAAAACTCCCCCTTTATCTCATCCTTTTATCAACCGACACTACCCTCTATAATTACATTTAATAGCATCAGACCAAAGGGTTGTGACTGATTTTCATACCTCATTCCTCCAGTTTCCAAGCTGTTCAGAAAATTCCAGATTTACTCTTTAAGTGACAAAATGGCAGCTTCACCTTATGCTTGCTCCCTCTCAAGGGATGCTTCCTCTTCCTCTTCCTCTTCCTCTTCATCATGGTGGTTAATAAACTCCATGAAGGACCATCTCTCTGCAGTACAGTGTGTACATCCCTCATACTTCTCTTTGAATTCCCTGCATGTTAGAGAAAAAATATACAAAATTAAGGGAATAAGGAAGTACCTCTTTGTTCTTTTAGAAGAAACATTCCGGATGAGAGTTCTCTCTCAACCTAGACTTCTTAGTCTTTCCATTCTCACCACTTTTCCTCCTGTCAACAGTCTCAATAAGTATTTCTTTTCTTGAACTGCTTGCTTGTGTAAAACAGTTTGCTTTTGTACCTCTGTTAACAAAGCAACCTCATCTTCTTTTGCTTTTATTGGTAATTTCATCAATGCTTATTTGGATGGAAGGATAGTCAAACAATTCTCTATGTCATGTCCAGCCTGCTCACATCTTTCACACATCTTCTCCTGGATTTTTAAGGCTTCAATTGTAGGTGATGTTAGAATTGGGGAGGAGGTTCCAGGTGTTTCCAGCTCACGGCCTCCTGTAATTCATACTCACCAGCATAGGAAGGGTAGTATGGGAAATGTCCTTGGTTGAGTTGTTGGGTCTGGTACTTATAGCCAGCTATGTGTTTCGGGTGGGGACATCGGGTAAAAACTTTGCAACAAACTGCCGGAAGCTGTCGGCTTGGAGGAGTGGTCCTTTTTCCAGGAGTCTTTACTCACGGCTCAACAGAGCTTCGGAGGTGGTCTCTCCGGAAGATCTCAAGCTGAAGCTGAGTCTCTTTCTCCCCTCTCCTTTTCTCACATGAGTAGAGTCAATTCTACTGCTTACGATTCAGACAACAATTGAATGGAAATACCTTGAAATAATTTTTTGAGCTTCAGTGTCCTAACATTTTGGCGACTCCGTTGGGGAATCACATGCTTGGAGGGACAAATGGACGCCGTGACCTACGTGCGTTGTTTGGACTAATCGGAGCAAGGCGATCAGAGAGGGAGGAGTAGCGAGCTAATTGACGTGAGCGATCGTAGAGTTCAGTTGAGAACACGAAAAGAAAGTCAGTTGCAGTGCAGGGAAAGAGTTCAGTTGAGAACACGAAAAGAAAGTCAGTTGCAGCGCAGGGAAAATCCGATCATCGTGTGGAAGACCACTAGAGTGGACGGACGCGGCAAAATAGTTTTTTTTTGCAGAGCGATTCGATTTTGTTATATGCGAAAGAACAAACGAGGACTGAGAAGCAACGCTTGCCTAACTCTTGTTTTTTTTTGAATGCCTACGAAAGTGGAAAATCGAGTAGCATCAGCTGAGTCAACCATGGAGACAATTCAGCAGACGTTGATGGTGGTGCAGGAAAGCTTAGATAGGTTGACTCGCGGCCAAACTGAGAGTCAATGATGGGAGCAACAAGCGGAGGAGCGCCTTTGTCACCGAATGCGAGACATGGAGGAGCAAACTTTAGAACAGATAAAAGAAATCAAGCTGCAACCAGAACCAGGAACATGAAAAATGTCTACCGTGAACAAGTCTGAAAACATTAGCCTTGATGCAGCAGTGGAAAGACGCGGAGATGGAAGTAATTCGTTGCTCGAGACGAAAAATCTTGCAGATGGTTTATGGAGTATTTCACGGCGAGTGGAACTTCCGCCCTTCACTGGTGAAGATCCATTCAGACGGTTTACCAAAGCAGATACGTATTTTTTGATTAATCGCACCCCTGAGAATATGAAACTTCATTTAGCTCAACCGTGCATGGAAAATACTTCTTTATATTGTTTTTTGTCGTGGCATACTCAACCTGGGAGCAGTTCAAGATAACTATGATGGATAGGTATGGTAAATCGATGAAGTACGATCCGTTAAGATACTTGAAGATGCTGCGTCAGTCCAGGACAGTGGATGAGTATATAGAAGATTTCGAACATATAGCTTTGAGGATATGAAACTTCATTTAGCTCAACCGTGCATGGAAAATACTTCTTTATATTGTTTTTTGTCGTGGCATAGAGTGACACCAAGCTCAACCTGGGAGCAGTTCAAGATAACTATGATGGATAGGTATGGTAAATCGATGGAGTACGATCCGTTAAGATACTTGAAGACGCTGCGTCAGTCCAGGACAGTGGATGAGTATATAGAAGATTTCGAACATATAGCTTTGAGGATTCCGGATCTTCCCGTGCCATGGTATTTGAGCCTTTTCATGGGAGGGTTGCGAACCAAAATTGAAAATCGAGTTTCAACTCATGAGCCGACCAACAAGGTTAGACTGCATACCCTTTCCAGGAAAGTGGAAAGGGAGCTGATTGGAGAGGGAGTGTTGCAGAGCATGTTGGATTGGTGTAACCCGATCGGTTTTGGATGATTTTTGGGCCGAATGCTTCCGGCCCGTACTGCGCACCAGGCCGCAACTCTGCGGTGAGTTCCTTGGTGGTTGTAGGGGGCAACGCGCCACTGCTTCGGGGGTCGAAGGCCCCCGACCCAAATTTTGGGGCACTGTAGCAGCTCTAACCGATTGTAGCAGAGCTGACCGGACGACACCGACAGGACACTGTAGTAGTGTGGACTTTGGCACGACTACTGTAGCAGGGCTGACCAGCGACACTGACAGGGCACTGTAGCTTCGCGGACTTCCGACCGTTGGTCACTGTAGCAATTTGGACTTGGGTGACTGCGACATTATAGCAATACGGACTTTCAGCCACCTTTTACCGTAGCACAACGGATTTTTTGTGTGGTTGGTGGAATAGTGGTTCTTCCTCATTTTTAGTCCATTTCGAGCCAGAGTTTTGCGTGTGATTGAGAACCCTGAAACTCCCTATATTTTTGTGCTTCTGACTATAGTGATATTTTTGCCTCTCTGTGGACGTAGGGATCATTTCCTGAACCATATAAATCTACGTGTCTTCATTGTTTCTTTTGTCTTTTTTTTATCCGCATATTTATTCTGTTGTCGTGACTCTCGACGTTTTTGCAACAGTGCACATGCAGATGGATGATGCTGTTGCCGGTTCCCCGTGTTCCGAATTTGGGAACAACAGGTTATTTAAACAACAGGCCAGTAGCAGAGCGGTATAAACTGAGGAATTGAGGAAATCGGTGTTAGGGCAATCAGTTGGCAGGAACGGAAGCAGAAGGGTTTATGTTTCCGTTGCGGCCAGTTTTTAGCCTGATGCATTGGTGTCCTGACATGCATTTACGCGTTGTCGTGTGGGAATATGATGAGCCCGATGAATCAGTCACTGAGGAGTGTGAAATTGATTTGGAAGCAGTGCGAGGTAGAGATGGCAATGATACGAATAGGGAACAACAGGTGGAACGGAAGGGAGAAACCGTGGAACTGC
Source organism: Viscum album (assembly GCA_963277665.1). NCBI lineage: Eukaryota > Viridiplantae > Streptophyta > Magnoliopsida > Santalales > Viscaceae > Viscum > Viscum album. The sequence continues at coordinate 1,731,521,668 of OY728127.1, forward strand.
GGAGCATGGGCACGACAGGGATGGAGTCAATGTTTTTTGCAGGGAATATATCAGGAATACTAGTGATGATTTTAGTGGACAGCGGTGCAAGTCACAATTTCATTTTCCAAATCCCTTACAAATATTGCAGCGCTAGTTGTGGCAAATCCCTTTCAGAAGGACCATTGAACCAACAACAGATTTTCCAGTTAAAAACAATAATTTTAGATGGATGGTGGTGGCAAGCTCAGATTTCTTTGCCGGGTGACGGAATTGACCAGGAAAAACAAGGCGGGTTGCGGCAAATTGATCTGGTCATGTAGAAGTTTCAGCACTTATTTGATGAGCCGAACAGATTACCACCACGGCGTTTGACAGATCATGCAATAATTTTGACTTAAGGGGCTGAGCCGGTGAATATACGTACATATAAACTGGCCTAGTGAAGGATGAAGTGGAGAAGCAAGTGGTGGACCTGCTGTCCAGGGGGCTAATCCAAGACAGTAACAACCCCTATGCGAGCCCGATTATTTTGGTTAAATAAAAAGATGGAGGCCGGTGAATGTTTGTGGATTATGAGCTCTTAACAAACTTAGGATTCCTGATAGGTTTCCAATTTCGGTAATTGAAGAGTTATTAGACGAGCATGATGTTTTACCAAAGTCGACTTGAAGTCAGGATTCCATCATATTCGAGTACGAGCATGAGATATTAGCAAAAATGATTTCAAAACACATGAGGGACATTACGAATATCTTGTAATGCCATTTGGACTCATGAACGCCCTAACAGCTTTTCAATCCACAATGAACAATGTGTTTAAGGGGTTATTGCCGCAATATATTTTGGTGTTCTTCAACGACATTTTAGTTTACAGCAATACCTGGTCAGAACACTTGGTGCACCTTGAGACTGTTTTCCGTTTAATGGTAGAAAATCACCTCTATGCAAACATGAAAAAATGTTTTTTTTGGCCAGCAAATAGTGGAGTATTTAGGCCACACAATTTCACATGAGGGGGTGTCGATGGATCCGAAGAAGATTATTTGTATTCTAAACTGGCCAGAACCAAAAACAGTAAAGGGTGTACAGGGTTTTTTGGGCCTCACTGGCTACTATAGGAAATTTGTAAAAGACTATGAGAAGATCGCTAAACCACTCACATATTTAACCAAGAAAGACAGGTTTCTTTGGTCTATATCAGCCAGGCAGGCTTTTGAGACACTCAAAAGCTGCATGGTATCAACTCCTTTGTTGGCTTTACCAGATTTCCAAAAACCTTTCGTTGTAGAATGCGATGCTTTGGGCAAAGGTATCGGGGCAGTTTTGATGCAAGTGAGCCGACCAATCGCTTATTTTAGTAAAGCTCTTGCTGAAGTTCATCAATCCAAGTCCGTGTATGAAAAGGAAGTCATGACACTTGTCTTGGCAGTGTGTCATTGGAGGCAATATTTGTTGGGCAAACACTTCATTGTTTACACTGATCATAAGGCGCTCAAGCATCTACTTAGCCAGTGGTATCATACCGCTGACCAGCAGTGTTGGCAGGCAAAGCTACTCGGCTTAGCCTTTGAAGTGATTTATAAGCCCGGAAAGACAAATCAGGCAACTAATTCATTATCCAGACAGGCTGCTGGGGTTATAGGTGATATGACCGAGGAAAAATACTTGGGTTCGGCTATTTCTGAACCCTTTTGGCTGGAGGTCGATAGAATTCGGTCTGAGTTGCTGAATGACCCAGAACTTATGAGCATCATTTTGGCTCTTTTACAGCAACCTCATTCCAGGCCCAATTATTCTGTTTTACAAAGGAAAGCTGAAATTTGCCCTTACACCCAAATTTTTGCAATAATATCATACTTATTTAGTAGGGGGACATGCTTGTTTCCTCAAGACTTACAAGAGGTTGGCTGCAGGTTTGTTTTTGGAAAGGGATGTCCAAAAATATTTTGCAATTTGTCAAAGAATGTGACACTTTCCATCGACAAAAATATATTGCTGCTTCGCTTGCTAGCCTATTACATCCATTATCCCTTCCGGACCATGTTTGGGAAGAGATTTCAATGGACTTTATTTCCGGTTTGCCCCGATCTCATGGTCTTGATGTAATCTTGGTAGTGGTAGATCGACTATCAAAATATGCACATTTTATGTTGATGCGGCATTCGTATACAACCAAGGGAGTAGCATATATTTTTGTCAAGGAGATTGTACGTTTGCATGGCATACCGAGTTCTATCCTCAGTGATCGTGACCCGGTTTTTGTCAGTAATTTTTGGAGAGAGTTGTTTCGATTGGAAGTCACTACTTTGAAAATGAGCTCTTCGTACCATCCTCAAATGGATGACCAAATGGAAGTTGTTAATTGATGTCTTGGAACATATTTGCGGCGTTTTGCTTGGAATGACCACACACTTGGGTTCAATGGATTCTTTGGGAAGAATGACATCTCATTCTTCCACTAAGATGACTCCTTTTGAGGTTGTTTATGGGCGTAAACCCCCAACAGTTTTACGATTAGTTGTCGGGGATACACCTGTTGAAACAGTTGCAGCATTACTTGTTGATCAGGACATCGTCCTCGACCAACTACGGGACAATCTACACCGCGCACAATAGCTTATGGTGCGGTTTTCCAACAAGCATAGGCGGGATGAAGTTTTCCAAGTTGAAGATTGAGTTTATGTCAAACTCCGCCCAAATATCCAAACTTCAAAGTCCAGAAAATTGTGTCTTAAGTTGGCTGCACGTAATTTTGGGCCCTATAAAGTTGAAGCACGTTTGGGGGCTACTGCCTATCGTCTTATTTTACTTGACCATGTGCACATCCATCCCGTGTTTCATGTTTCTCAACTTGAGAGGGCTGTTGGTGGAACTACCGTCCAGACTTCTCTTCCAGAATCATGGGCCAGTGATCTTCCTCCACTATATGAACCTGCTGAAGTGTTGGCTGCCAAGCAACTCCCAGGTCAAACCCATGGTTCATGGCTTATCAAATGGAAGGGCAAGCCGCCTTTTGAAATGGAAGGGCAAGCTGACTGAAGAGTCTACAAGGGAAGATGCAACCTATATTCTTTCCCAATTTTCTGATTTCCACCTTGGGGACACGGTGATTGTTGAGGAGGGGCGAAACATTAGAATTGGGGAGGAGGTTGTTGGAGTTGGTGCCCTAGAACCAACTTTTGTGTACTTTATGATAACCTGTATTCATAATTTTGAATATTAATAAATTCTTTATCACATCATGATTGTTCTTCTGTGTTGAATGATAAAATTAGAGACCCGAACCCCCAAGGTGTATACTCTAAAGGATCCCTTGGGGTGCTTTTATAATAAATATTAAAGACTACACCGGACCACAAGTCCGATGTGGGATGCAGATTCCAACACTCCCCCTCAAGCTAGGTGTACCTAGCTTGGACACATAAAGAAAAAACAAACCAAACCAATGAAGACAAAGCAATCAACAGACTGCAAATACTCCCCCTCAAGCTGGACATACCCAGTTTGATGACAAAACAAGACAAAGCAAAATAAAAGATAAAGTTGCAAGGCTGATGCTCCCTCTCACGATCGCAACTCCCCCTCACGATGATGGATGAATGATGTCGCGGACGCAGCAGATGAACCACTCAGACCAGGCCGATTGACGGAGCGCCAGGAAATGCCGCACTAGTGGGGCCGGTCGATGAGACGCCAGGAAATCCATACTAGCACCGGGAAAGCCGCTCTTGCGGGGCTGGTGACGGGAGGCGGGGATTCCGCAGAAGTGTTGTGGGATCTGGCGGCGCCATAGGGCCCGGATCTTAGACGGTCAAGGTGTTGCGCCACGGTGGATGAAGCGTGAAGGTGTGCCGGCAGACATGGGAGATTGCTGCCGGGAGTCATTGGGAGATGCCGGCGACGGGAGGTGGGGATTCCGCAGGTGGTGGCCGGCATGGAGGGAGCAGCGGTTCACCGGAGGAAGTGTCGGACGATGAGATTCGCCGGATTGGAACAGATGAAACCGGCCGGAGGGAGGGCTGCCTTGCAGAGCAGCGCACTGGAGGGGGGAGCCGAGCAGAACCGGAGGCCGACTGCTGGAAGGGTCGGCAGGGGTGGAGGCCGGCTGCTGGAACGATGCCGGCATGGGGGAAGAGCCGCGGGAGAGATGGGAGCCGCTGGACGTCGCAGGGCGGAGCGAAGCCGCAGGAGGCGCAACGATTTGAGGCGAGCGCAGGGGGTCGCCTGGATGAGGGCGTCGGGAGGAGGAGCAACCGCCGAGAGGGAGCAGCATAGGAGGGTTGTCGCGCGGGAGCGGTGCAGGAATGACGTGTCTGGCAGCGGGGCCTCGGGATGTGCTGCGGGAGCCGGGAACCGCGTCTAGAAGAGGGGCCGTCTGGGAAGGGCGCCGGGAGCCGTGACAGACAGTGGGAGGAGGGCGACGGGAGGCGCGAGTCGCCGGACTGGAACGGGTAGGCGTCGCGACGGAGGGGCGACGCTGGGGAGATGCGGAGGGAGTCGCAGGAGCCGACGGGTTGGGATCCGGGAGTCGCCGCAGGAAGCGCGACGTAGGGCGGGTTCGACGCACGCAACGGGTAGGGGACGCCAGGGAAGGAGCTGAGGCGCGGACGATGAGAGTCCGCTGAGGGCCGCCGGAAGAGATGCGGAGAGATGCCGACAGGGGGAGATCCTCCAGGAATGCCGAAGCAGGGAGGCTGCCTGGGATAGTGGCCGAGCGGCTCTCGGGAGGGATAACAGGCAGGGGGGGCGGCGGAGAAAACCTATGGCTCGTTGGCCATAGAGGCCGCCGCCCCCCAACCGGGAGAAATTATCAGGAACCCTAAACGGGATTAAAAAAATATATATGGGAGGGAGGGTTCGGGATTATATTCCCTTTGATACCATGTTGAATGATAAAATTAGAGACCTTACCCCCCAAGGTGTATACTCTAAAGGAGCCCTTAGGGTGCTTTTATAACAAATAATAGACCACACCAGACCACAAGTCCGATGTGGGATGCAGATTTCGACATTCTGCGTAACATAGTATGTGATAATGTCCCAAAAGTAGTTGTCGCACTACAAAGTCATAATAGTTCCCCGCTATGATGAGAACCCGGAAGTGCTATGACACTATTCTTAAATATATGTTCTGTAGTCGGATGATATCATTTGAGAGACACAAATGATATTTGCTATCAGGGGTGGAGACTCATAGGACTCTGAGACACCTCATGGTGTACGCCCTTGGTAATATCCAATAGGATATTATAAGAACAAGACCTGCCAGTAGGAAATCCACATTTATGTGTCATTAGATGTTTCTATCTGTGGACGTGCGTATTGATCATTGGACTTTAAGATTATTATTAATGAGTATTATGAGTCACATACTTTGATGTTTTGATGAAAATCGCGACGACAAATGTTCACGGCGAGGTATGATACGTTGGGTGCGTCACGATTAATATCGCATTAATGTATAATGTGAGAAATTATTTGTTCCTTCTATTCTTTAACGAAAGTTGATATCTCAGACCCTTTGATAGAAATGATATAGCCTAAATAAATCAATGGCCATGGTGTTCTATAGGCAAGATCAATTTCTGGGAAGTTAAAGAGACATTGAACACATAAGTTGATGACACCATCATGCAACCTCCTTGATTTGAAATATCGTGATAAAGAGACCATATTACCCAATAAGCATTCATATGATGTATTATGTCTTTACTGCATTAACTTTTTTCTTTATAAGTGTTTTGACGTGTTGTTAGACGCTAACCTTAGACTTTAGACTGTTTTGCCTAATGCAATTGAGAAAAAAGCTTAGAGGGTCACACACTAAGTGTATCCAGAATGTCAGTTACATAATATGATATTGTTTATTATTTAACAAGTTGAATAAATATTATTACCGCACGTGGTTTAATAATTATTCATGTTTGCTTGATCATATATATTACGTCACCAGTTATTCGAGAGAATATAATCTGAGCCGAATATTTAATAAATATTTATTTGCTATTTAGTGAATATAATATTTATTTATTTATTGGCGAATAATGCAGTGATATTTATTTAATAAATAAATAGTCATTATTTAAGACCCAATAAATATTGTGGAGGAATGACGAATCGAGTTTAATAGTCCGGTGAGAAATAATAAATATTGAATATTATTTGATTAAATAATATTTAATTTAATTCGTAAGTTAAGCGTATGTCGCAAATAATAATAATATTATTATTATTTGACACAGGGTTCCGCAGGGATTAAATAAATAATAAAGGGCACTTGTACAATTATTTTATTTTAACCCTAGCGATATATAAACCCAATTATATTATTTTCTCAATAAAACAATTCATTTGTTTGGTTATGCGCAACGGATTTGGAGAAATCTCTCAAGCCCGAGAGAGCTCCCTTTTCCAAGAACACACTCAAGAACGGAGAGCGATCTTACTCCACCTCTCACTCTCAAGTCAAGAGAGATCAAGGAGAACGCTTTGGAAGCGGTTTTCGAGGCGATCAAAGGCGGACAACGCAAGCGATAGGATCTGTCATGCTGGAACCCAAAGATTCCTACGACGACGTTCGAAGATTTGTGAAACACGTGGTGAATCAATGCTAGAGGGAATCTACTTTGATTCGTACAATGCAACGACCATACAATGCAAATCAGTTGTCAGATTCATAAATGAATAAAGAATTACATTATGGTAATTCTTTAATTAATTAAATTAATTATAAATAATATGTGATGATCCTCTCTCTGGTTCCGACGTTCTATCCCTTGTCTGTTTTCTTTGATTCAATTCCGTATCGTTGTGTAAATTTCGGATTGATCATCGATAATGACAAAAAACAAAGTTGGGCATGACCCATCGCACGCTTCCGCTGCGCCTGGTATTAGGGCAGTCACATAATTATTTATAGTTATTTAAATATCGTTGATTGATTTACGCATTTGTGATTTAATTTTCAATTCAAGTTTAATCGTTCTTTTAATCCGAATTGCGAGATCTGCTTCTTCTCCCATTTCTCGTAGATCTAATCAATACGATTAATTTTATGAACGAAATAAAATCGAAGATTTCATCCGGAGGTGTCAAGGATTCTGGCCGGATTACACAAGAGTGTACGCCGTGTAACCGGAGTTGCACGTCGTGTACTTGTGTTCAATGAATCAAGAATTAACTCGGAAATTAATTCAAAGCGTGTGCATTTATGACACGCAATGTATTTAATTTTTACACCGCGTGTTGATCGGAATATGGTGGCGCATGGTCAGCTGGACCACACGCCCTGTAGCCCACGTACACGACGTGTAGTTCCTTTGAGTCACAGATAGGCCGTGTATTACCACACGCGGACTACCTAACTGGTGACCGTGTAACTCGGAGACCACACGCCGCGTAGTCGCTTATACACGCCGTGTACTCCAATTTTCCGAGGCACGGTTTACACGCCGAGCCCCTAGGCATGTGCCTCAGATACACTGTGAGAGATGTACATGCCGTGTAGCTCGCCTGTACACGCCGTGTACTTATACCGAATTACGCAGATTTAAAATTTATTTATTATACCGTGTAAACCTTGAGACATGTTCTTGCGTGTGGTCGTTAAGTTGATAGGACATGTCATGTGATGGGTTTTAATATATATATAAATGTTTAATTAATATCTGCGTAGTGTTCAAATCTGCATATCATGTATGAGTCGTACTACAGTTGTTACTCTACGTGCATTGAAGCATAACACCTGACCGAAAAATCATGTAATTCGTGTAATCATTAAGTTGATAGCACACATCATGAAAGTACGTGATAAGTCGTGTATGCGATATGTCACAAGAGTAAACCGTATACGAGTATAATACATGTTGGGTAGAATCAGATGGGTATTCACCGTGTATTCACCGTGTTGCCTCCAAGGTACATTTATGTACACAATTAATTTTAAATAAATTTATTAAATTTGTTTAAAATTATAATGAATGAGAATCTCAAGGAAATTCAGATGAGAATTAAGATAAAAGAATTGATTAATTAAAGATAACAATTAATTGATTCGAGCGCGATTTATCTTAAATAAAAACGATTAAGAATTGAATGCTAGTTTTATTAAATGTGCAATTTGTTGCATGCATGTGGATGATCATGAGCATAGATTAGACCTTTGTATGAGATTAGTTTCATTTAATTTATTATCAAATTAAATTTTTGGTTGACGTGCCTTCTCTCCTCTTATTATGTAAGAGTCTGCGTGCCCATAGTTTCTTTTATGTAAACCCTTTGTTTCCTTCACCTGCGTGTGAGTAAAAGCATATGTAATGGATGAAACTCCCAAGCTAGTGGAGGCGGTTCAAGTTTGGAGTTGAGACTAAACCAATACAAGAGATATACATAGGTGGAGAAATGGAAAGGTGTAACACGAACCTTAATTGGTTTAAAGTGTTTTTCCCCTAGGTCAACGGTTAGTTTATCAACCGTTAGATAAACCAACCATTAGTAAAAACTCATGATCATACCGCTTTATTATTTTATTTCTGTCAAGTTGCATGGTTATTTCATTATGGATGTTTTGTCGCGATCACATAAATTAATGAAATTAACGAGTATGCAAGATATAACTAAAATAAATTGGCTTATGCGTAAATATTATCTAAGGCATGGTTAATCACTTAAGTAAATCCACTTAATATTAACAAACATGTGATAAAGATAATAATTGACAATTTATGCATAAAAGGATAAAATCTTTCAATAATATATATTAAGTTGGTATAGTCTTCTACTACCTCAGTTAAAATCGAACCATAGTTCAAAGTGCTTGACCATTCGAAGTTGGGGTGTTTTCAATTATAGGGGAATTCTAACTTGAAGTTTTGGGTTGATTTAACTTAGTTTACATTAAGGGTCGACCGACAAAGCAGAACTTGATGTAACTGAGTGACAAAGATTGAGGAAATCCAATTTAAGGATTTCAGGATTGAGGAGTCCACTCAACATATCAATGAACTGTGAGTTAATGCAAATTGCATTTGAAATGCCTACCTAAAACCATTCAAGTTGCTTGATCAACCAAAGTTGAGGTAATAAGGAGAATATGGATCCTTATCACTTAAATATCCAAGCAACATGATATTCCGAAGCCAATGATGAGGGCCATTGAGTTTTGATTAAATAGTGAGAGATTAATAAATATAATATTTATTTATTTGTCTAAATTTTATCAGATAAATTACGAAAATTCTGCTTATCTTATTTGTAGAAACAACAATAAAATGACATCAAATATATCATTGCGCTCCATACTTGAGAATGACTACTTTTTCACCGGCACAAATTTTCAAGAGTGGCAAAGGCGCCTACGTGTTATCCTTCGCCATGAAAGGAAATCTTATGTGCTGGAAGAACCTTTTCCTGATGTGCCTGGTTATGAGGCAAGTGATGAAGAGTTATCGCTCTATGAGAAACATTTGAACGATTCTACAAATGTTCAATGTTTCATGCTATCATCCATGTCCAATGAGCTTTTGAAGCAACATGATGACATGGATTCATATAGTAAAGCTTATTTACAACTCAGTTTGGAGAGTGCTGGGCCTCATGTAGTCAAACTTATTGGCTACATTGAACGCTTAAACATCTTAGGGATTAAATTCTCAGATGAGTTGTGTACAGATCTCATACTTTTATCACTGCCTAAATCCTTCTCCAGTTTTATTGTTAATTAAAATATGAACAATAATGAGAAGAGTCTTTCAGAACTTCTTACTTTGATTCGTCAAGTGGATATGGACATAGGGCGTGATAAACCCGCGACCCTTATGGTGAATAAGAAAAGGAAGAAGACAAAGGGGTCCAAGACTCATAACAAGTCTAAAGTTTTCGAACACCGTGCTTTCAAGAAGAGGAAGATCTAGCGGCAGGGCAAGAAAAATGAGGCAGTATGTTTTGTATGCGGCAAGCCAGGCCACTGGAAAATGAACTGCACCCAGAAGCAAGGGGAAGCTAGATGTGCATTCGTTATTGAGTGTAATCTTTCAATATCTACACATTGGGTATTAGATACGGCTTGTAGTGCTCACATTTGTATCCAAATGCAGGAACCAAGTAAATTTTGAAAGATTGCTAGAGGGGTGGGTTTGAGAGCTGCTAATGGTGCGAAGGTGACCGCTCTGGCCATTGGTGACTACCACCTTTCATTATCAACGAGAATGATTTTGGTTTTAAAAGATTGTTATTATGTACCTACAGTTACCAAGAACATAATTTCTGTATCATGTCTAGATACAGATAGGGTTATTTTCATGTTTGGAAATAAAAGTTGTTTCTTTTATAAAGACAACATATATTATGGTATGACACATTTAAATAATGGTCTTTATGCATTAAATTATGAAAACTAAGTATTGACAATTGATAACGAATCATGTTCACGACTCATATAACACCCAGCTTTGGCATCACCGTCTTGGTCATGTAAACGAGAAGCGTTTGACAAAGTTATGTCAAGATGGTTATTTAGACTCTTTTGATCTAAAACTACTTGAAAGATGTCATGTTTTTTTACGAAGAAAAATGACCAAACCACCATTTGGTGGATAGGGTGAAAGGGCCACAGGCCTTCTAGATTTGGTACACACTGATGTATGTGGGTCATTTCCAATAGAAGCTAGAAGTGGACATTCTTACTTCATAACTTTTACTGATGACTTGAGTAGATATGACTATATCTACTTGATGGGGTATAAGTCCACGTCCTTTGAGAAATTTAAGGAATTCAAGAATGAAGTAGAGAATCAACTTGAAAAGAAGATGAAGAAGTTTCGATCGGATCAAGGTGGTGAATATCTTAACCAAGATTTCATCGACTTTCTACGAGAGTTTGAGATTCTGTCTCAACTCACCCCACCTTATACACCACAGTGGAATGATGTTAGTAAAAGGAGGATCCATTCCTTGTTAGACATGGTAAGGTCAATGATGAGTCATGCAGATCTTCCATTATCCTTTTGGGGATATGCATTACAAACCGCGACATACACATTAAACCGAGTTCCAACTAAAGCGGCAAACGAAATTTCCTTCGAGTTATGAAGTGGAAAGAAACCCGTTTTGTCGCATACACGTGTATGGGGTTGCGATGCGTTTGCTAAGGCCTTCTCAGGCAACATACTAGCACCCCAGGGCACAAAGTGTATCTGTATAGGATATCTCAAGAAACATAAGGATAATACCTATACAACCCCTCAGACAAGAAAGTGACTGTCGCCAGACAAACCATCTTTCTTGAGAGGAAGCATATCCTCAAAAAAGATAGTGGGAGCAAGATTGACTTCGATTAAGTTGATGCTCAAGATACACAAGAGTTGGAGCAGGAACAAGTTCCATAGGTCCCTGTGGAAGAAATAGTTCCTGAAACACAAGTACCGCATAGGAGCAAAAGAGAGGTAAGAGAACCAGGGAGAGACGGTTTTCTAGTCACCGAAGATGGTGACTCATTATGGATCGACAATTATGAATCTCTCTCCTACAAGGAGGCAGTAGAGGGCTCAGAAGTTGCAAGATAGCAAGAAGTCATGAATTTTGAAATAGATTCCATGTATCATAACCAAGTTTGGGTTTTGGTCGATGCGTTAGTTGATGTAAAGCCTGTTGGGTGCAAATGAGTATTCAAGAGAAAACTGGACATGGAAGGTAAATACTCTATAAAGCAAGGCTAGTGACTAAAGGGTTTAAACTGCGTCAATGAATTGACTACGATGAAACCTTTTCAACAGTTGCCATGTTTAAGTCCATTAGAATTATACTTGCTATACCAGCTTACCCTAACTACGAGATTTGACAGATGAATGTCAAAACTGTATTCCTTAATGAGAACCTTCTGGAAGATTTCTATATAACACAACTAAAAGGGTTTCTGATTCCAGGTGATGCCAAGAAGATTTGCAAGTTGCAGAGATCTATTTATGGATTAAAGAAAACATCCAAGTCATGGAACATTCAATTTGATGAAGCCATAAAAGAATCTGGTTTTATTAAGAACGAATGTGAGCTATGTTTTTACAAGAGGTTTAGTGGAAATGCAGTCGTTATCCTAGTAGTATATGTTGATGACATATTACATATTGGAAACGACATACCAGTCTTACAGCCTGTTAAGGGTTGGTTAAACAAGTGTTTCTTCATGAAAGATTTAGGTGAAACAACCTATATTCGAGGGATCAGGATCATTCGTGATAGATCCAAGAGGCTGTTTGGACTAAATCAAAGTACATATGTTGACTAGATACTAAAGAGATTTAATATTAAACAATTCAAGAGAGGATTGATTCCAGTGTCACATGATTTACATCTTTCTAAGAAAGTGTGTCCTCAGACACAACAAGAGAAAGAGAGAATGGACAAGATTCCATACGCTTCAGCGATATGATCAATAATGTATGCCATGTTATGTACTAGACTTGATGTTGCCTATACATTGAGCATGGTAGGCAGATATCAATCAGATCTAGGAGAATAACATCGGACTGCTGTTAAGGCTATCTTTAAGTATCTGAGAAGAACTATGAACATGTTCTCGGTGTATGGAGTCGGTGAGGAGCTAGTCATCAAGGGTTATACTGATGCTAGTTTTCAGACAGTTCAGAATGATCTGAAGTCGCAGTCAGGATATGTTTTCTGTCTCAACGGAGGAGCTGTGAGCTGGAAGAGTTCAAAACAGCTAGTTATCGCCGATTCTATAGTGGCGTTCGAGTATATAATGGCTTCTGATGCAGCCAAGGAAGTCATTTGAATTTGAAACTTTGTACAGGAGCTTGATGTGGTACCTAGCAGTAAATACCCTATCACATTGTATTGTGATAATACTGCCGCAGTGACTCTTACAAAAGAGCCGTAGTCACACCAACGGACAAAACATATACTCCGAAAGTATCAACTTTTGAGGGATTTTTATTAAAGGGGTGAAGTTGCACTAATCAGAGTATCCACAGAAGAGAACGTGGCTGACCCCTTGAATAAAGACCCATCTCAGTAGAAGCATGAGTATCATGTGAGAGCTAGTAGACTAAAGGTTGTTAACAGTTGGCTCCAGTACAAGTGAGAATCTGTTGGAGTTGATGCCCTAGAACCAAGTTCTGTGTACTTCATGATAATCTGTATTCATAGTTTTTAATATTAATAAACTTCTTATCACATCACGACTGTTCTTATGCGTAACATAGTATATGATAATGTCTCAAAAGTGGCTGTCGCGGTAAAAGGTTATAGTAGTTCCCCGCTATGATGAGAACCCGAAAGTGCTACGACACTATTCTTAAATATATGTTATGTAGGATGATATTATTTGAGAGAGACAAATGATACAAACTATCAAGGGTGAAGACTCATAGGACTTTGAGACACCTTCTCATGGTGTACGCGAACGTGTGTATTGATTCTTAGACTTTAAGATTATTATTAATGAGTACTATGAGTCGCGTACTTTGAGGTATTGACGAAAACTGTGACGACAGATGTTCGCGGCGAGGTAAGGTACGTTAGGTGCGTTACGATTAATATTGCATTAATGAATAATGCGAGAAAGAATTTGTCTCTACTGTTCTTTAGCTGAAGTTGATATCTCAGGTCTTTTGATGGAAATTGTAGAATGGTAAAATAAAGGAAGACCCGAATCCCCAAGGTCCTCTCTAAAGGAGGCCTTGAGGTTCTTTTATAATGAATACTAAAGACAACACCGGACCACAAGTCCGATGTAAGATGCAAACTCCAACACTCCCCCTCAAGTTAGGTGTACCTAGCTTGGACACATAAAGAAAAGAGAACAAAGCAACGACAATACAAAGCAAACAAGAAACGCTGAAAACACTCCCCCTCAAGCTGGACATACCCAGCTTGATGATAAAACAAGACAAAACAGAAGAAAACAAAGATAAATCGCCATGGGTGCTGCTCCCCCTCACGAATATGGATGATGCTGTTGAAAAAGATTTTCCAAGCCGCTCAAGCGGTGCCAGACGAGGGAGCGCCTGGAAATCCGCGTGGGCGGACCGGTCGTCGGAGCGCTGGGAAATCCGCACTTGCGGTGCCGGACGTCGGAGCGTCGGGAAATCCGCAGGACGAGGGCCGACATGGAGGCGGGGGATTCCACAGGAGGAGATCGGCGTGGAGGTGGAGCAACCGCAGGAGGCCGGTGTGGAGGGAGCAGCTTTGCAGAGGAGCAGTAGACAGAGGAGAGCCGACAGTTTGGTTGGAAGAGGGCACGAGACTGGTCTGGTCGGTACAGGAGCATCGCGCCCGGGAGGGCTTGTGTTGAAGGTCGAAGCAGAAGAGGCAACCAGCGGGAGGAGGCGCGCGTAGGGAGGCCTCACACGGGAGGGCGACGGGACGGTGAAGTGAGCAGTAGAGGAGGGGGTCGTCGGGATCGAGACGACAGTCCGCCAGGATCGGGATGGGAGGGAGGGGTCGTCGCCGTCGGAAAGCCGCACGAACGGAGTGCGGGCAGGAGGTGTCGCATAGGAGGAGCCGCCGTCGGGATGTGCGTGGCGTCACACGATGTCGGGATCGCGACTCGCTGGAGTGCCGAGCAGCGTGGTGGCGCGACGGGAGGGGGTGCCGCTAGAGGGAGCTGCTCAGGCAGGATGGAGTGCGGAGGGCGGGCCGGGACGTGTCGCTGAGGTCAGCCTGGAACCCGGGTTGGATGCGGGGGCCGAGAGATATCGCAACAGATATGGGGCCGACATGAGGGCTCTGCTCGGGCGGGACGTAGGGCCGCAGGAGGAGCCGTCGGATGGAGGGGCTCCGGCGGGATGGAGCCGCTCGGGCGGATGGAGGGATAGCCGGCAGGGGGGGAGATACCTATGGCTTGCTGGCCATGGAGGCCGCCGCCCCCCAATGGGGAGAAACCCTGGAGGCCGACAGGAAAAAAGAAATAAAACGGGAGGAGTAGGGTTCGAGATTAATTTCTCTTTGATACCATGTAGAATGATAAAATAGAGGAAGACCCGAATCCCCAAGGTCCTCTCTAAAGGAGGCATTGAGGTTCTTTTATAATGAATACTAAGACCACATCGGACCACAAGTCCGATGTGAGATGCAGACTCCAACAGAAATGATATAGGCTAAATAAATCCATGACTATGGTGTCCTATAAGCAAGATCAATTTTCGGGAAGTCAAAGAAAGAGACTTTGAGCACATAGGTTGATGACACCAGCATGTAACATGTTTGATTTGAGGTATTGCGATAAAGAGATTATATTACACAGTAAGCGTTTGTATGAGTTATTATGTCGTTGCAACATTAACTTCTTTCTCTATGGGTGCCTTGGCGTGTTGCTAGACGTTAACCTTAGACTTTAGACTATTTCGTCTAATACAATTGAGAAAGAGACCTTGAGTGACACACTAAGTGTATCCAGAATCTCAGTTAAATAATATAATATTGTTTATTATTTGACATGGGGTTCCGTAGGGATCAAATAAATAATAGACACTAATGCAATTATTTTATTTTAACCCTAGCAATATATAAAGCTAATTATATTATTTTCTCAATAAGCCAATTCATTTGTCTGGTCGTGCACAACGGATGTGGAGAATTCTCTCAAGCCCTAGAGAACTCCCTTCTCCAAGAACGCTCCCAAGAACGCTCCTAAGAACGGAGAGCGATCTTCTTCCAGCTCTCACTCTCAAGTCAAGAGAGATCAAGGAGAACGTTTTAGTAACGGTTCTCGAGTTGATCGAAGGCGGACGGCGCAAGCGATAGGATCTGCCGTGCTAGCACCTGAAGATTACTACGACGACGTTCCGAGATTTGTGGAACATGTGTGGATCACCGCTAGAGGGAATATGCTTTGATTCCCACAACGCAACGACCGTACAACACATATTAGTTGTCAGATTTATCAACGAAAAAAGAATTCTACCAAGATAATTCTTTAATTAATTAAATTAATTATAAATAATATGTGATGATACTCTCTCTGGTTCCAGCGTTCTATCCCTTGTCTGTTTTCTTTGATTCAATTCCGTAGATCACGACGTTTATCGTTGTGTAAATATCGGATTGTTCATCGATCATGACAAAAGGAAAAGTTGGGCACGACTCATCACCCGCTTCCGCTACACCTGGAACCTTCAGAGGTTCCAGGTGTTTCCAGCTCACGGACTCCTGTAATTCATACTTACCAGCATAGGAAGGCTAGTATGGGAAATGTCCCTGGTTGAGTTGTTGGGTCTGGTAGTTATAGCCAGCTATGTGTTTCGGGTGGGGACATTGGGTAAAAACTTTGCAACTGCTGGAAGCAGTCGACCTGGAGGAGTGGTCCTTTTTCCAGGAGCCTTTACTCACGGCTTGCCAGAGCTTCGGAGGTGGTCTCTCTGGAAGATCTCAAGCTGAAGCTGCGTCTCTTTCTTCCCTCTCCTTTTCTCACACTCCTTACGATTCACACAACAATTGAATGGAAATACCTTGAAATAATTCTTTGAGCTTCAATGTCCTAACAGGTGACTCAAGTACTTCAGTTTTTTCTTCTGTCACCACTTGCTTTCTTTTCTTCTTAGCACTCACTTGTGCTTTCTCCATTCCCCCGATCTTCTCCAATTGGTCTGGCCATGTTGTCAAAACACTCCTTGACAAGCTCAGCTTCTTTGGGCTTCTCACATGTCTTCTTGAAAGACTTAATATTGCACATCTCCTCTTCTTTAGCTTTTTGAATTTTCTCCATTTCACAGCATAGAGAATCTCTCCTAGCAGTCTAGTCATGTACTCCCCAGCCTTGTGACCTTCTTGCCCAAATCTGCCACGTACTTCTTGTAAACATCCAAATCTGTTTTGGTTTGGACAGATTTGGCACAGATCTGGTCACAACTTTCTTCCTCTGAGTTTTTACTCTCATTTACTCACCAACTCCCCGCCTCGGTTCTTGCCTCTTCTCTGGCAAAAACATATTATACCAACAAGAGAAAGCTTTGTGTTCATACCTTCCACAACACCATTAGAACCCTGGGAAATTTGATCTTCCAGGTTGACTCCGGATTTTTCCAGGTTTATATTGATGCCATCCTTCTGAAATATGAGTTTTCTCTTGCCTTAGGGAAAGTGGTTTCTCTGGCATGTTCTTCCCTTTGAGGTGAAAGATTGCTTCTTATTTTTCTTGGTTCAAACCTCCTCAGATTTGCTCTTAACACCTGCACTGTTGAAGTCTTCTCTGAATTTATTCAACTCATTTTGATCTAAAAGGCACATGGACTGTGTCTTGGCCAATTCTTCTTCCCTCGTGGCCAACCTTTCCTCAAGATTAGCCACCATCTTTTCTTGTTCAACTATCTTCAGTTTTTCTCTTGATTTCATCAATTTATGTCACGTCTTTCTTGACATACTCTTCCTTCTCGGCAGCCATCTTTTTGTTTTCTTTCTCAAGCTTCCTCTTCTCTTTCTTGAGCTGTGTGTTTTGCTCAAGAGCAACTTCTAAATTTTCTTTAAGCATCCATTTCAGTTCAGTTCTTTCCTCACCATCATCATCATTGCTTGATGAATCAATCCCTTTTCCTCCTTCTACTCCTGAAATGCTTCTTTTTCTTATCCTTTTTCTGTTTTTGGGGTCTTTCATCTTCCTCACCAGATTCACATTCAATCACCTTCTTCTTTAGACAGTTTATAAAAAAATGTCCAGTGCTATTACAATTCCAATACTTTCGTGATTGTTTGCCTTTTCCCTTCCACTTTCCCTTTTTGAACCCTTTTGATATAAGAGCAATAATCTCATTATGATCATCATCCTCAGCATCTGAATCATTGGATTCTGCAACCTCCTCCTTTTTAATTTTTCTATTTCTCATGGCTTTAAAGTGTAGGTTCCGGGCGCAGCGGAAGCGCGTTGGTGGGTTAACCCAACTTTAATTTTAGCATTAACAACGATCAATCCGAGATCCGTCACGATAATGAAACGCCAGATCTTCGGAATAGAACGAAGAACGAAAAAGAAAGAGTCCCGGAACCATAAAGACAGGATCATCATATGTTGGTTATAATTAATTTAATTATATTGACAAGAATTACCTTGATGGAATTCTTTCTTGGTTGATGTCTCCTGTCACGATTCGATGTGATTCGTCGTTGCGTCGTAGAATCCAAGTGTAGGATTCCTCTAGCGGTGATCCACACGTGCTCCACGTATCTCTGGACGTCGCCGAAGAGATTTTCGGGTGCTAGCGCGGAAGAGTCTTCGCTTGTGATGTCCGCCTTCGTTCGCCTTGATCTGATGGAGGATGATTTCTCTCGGTCTTGAGAGCGTTCTTGGAGGAAGGAGTTCTTTCGGCCTTGAGAGAACAATCCAGAATTGTTGTGCACAACGATTCTCACTGGAAAAGTGTTGGGGTTGTGAGGATATTTATAATTGGGTTTGAGTTATAGAGTTATGACAATAAATAAACGCGTTACGCGTTTTATTTATTAACTCTTATTGAAAACCTCGATGTCGAATGATTAATTCTTTGACATGCGCCCACGCTGATTATAATAAATATCATTTAATAAAACGATATTATTTCCTCAAAATACCGAATGGAAAAACTACACGGCGTGTAATCATTAATACACGGCGTGTACTTGTTTTCCATGAAAACTACACAGCGTGTACATTCAATGTACACGGTGTGTTTATCTTGTTTTTTTTTTATTTCCTCCGCCACATTTATTAGACCTTGAGTAATGACTATTTATTTCTTAAATAAATGTAACTGCATTACTTGCTAATAAATATATATTATTTCGTCCACAATATATTTTCTCGAATAACTAGTGTTGAAATAAATGCGATCATACATCCTTAAATAATTATTAAACCACAGTCGAGAATAATCTTTATTTAACCTGTTAAATTAATATTTAACTGAGATACATGGACACACTTAGTGTGGCCCTCTAGGCCTCTTTCTCAGTGGCATTAGGCGGAGCCTGCCTAAAGTCCAAGGTTAGCGTCTAGCAACACGCCAAGGCATTCATAGAGAAAGAAGTTAACGCCGCAATGACGTGTCACCTCATACGAACGCTTATCGTGTAATATAATCTCTTTGTCACGATATCTCGAATCAAGCGGGTTGCATGTTAGTGCCATCAACTCATGTGCTCAATTATTCTTTATTTGACTTTCTGGAATTGAACTCGCTCATTCCTTACCATGACCATGGATTTATTTAGGCTATATCAATTTCATCAATGGGCCTGAGATATCTACTTCCGTTATGGAACAGAAGAGACAAATCCTTTCTCGCATTATCTATTAATGCAGTATTACTTGTGACGCACCCAACATATCCTACCTCGCTGCGAATAGTGTGTTGTCACAGTTTTCGTCAATACATCTAAGTGCACGAGTTGTAATACCCATTAATGATAATCTTAAAGTCCAAGGATCAATACACACGTCCGCAAATAGGAACATCTAATGACATTATGAAATGTGGATTTCCTACTGGCGGGTCTTGTTTTCATAATATCCTCCTGGATATTACCAAGGGCGCACAACATGAGAAAGTGCCTCAAAGTTTTATGAGTCATCACCCCCTAATGGCCTGTATTATTTGTGTCCCTCAAATAACATCATCCGGCCATAGAACATATATTCAAGAACGGTGTTATGACACTTTCGGGTTCTCATCATAGCAGAGATCCGCTATGACCCTTTAATGCAACAGTTATCATTGAGACATTATCACAAGCATTGCCACGCAGAAGAACAATCAAGATGTGATAAAGTGTTTATTTAATGAATAAAGTACAAAGTAGTTAGTTCTAGGCCACCAACTCCAACATAAAGACCATTTCATCTTTTGCTTTCTTCTTGAAAACAGTCTTTCTCATCTCGTATGTTATGAGAATATTGTGAAGTTCATCTAGGGACAAATCTTCCCCATCCTCCAAAGATGAAACCTTGGGATCAAATCTGTCTGGGAAATTTCTCTTCAACTTCTTTAAAATGATGGAGTCTTCTAGCTTTTCACCAAAACCTCAAATATTCTCATTTACTCGGGTGAAATAACCATCAATATCTTCATCATCAACCATTTTAATGTCTTCAAACTTGCTCGTCCAAACTTTCTGATAGGGACTTCAAGATGACATTTTGAGCTTTGCCATCTAACTGTATATTTCTCTTATCTGTTTGAGTCATCGCAACACCTTCAGCACTGAGTTGAAACCCAAATATCGCTGCATCTCTCACCTCCAGTCCGAGTGATAAGAGGTAGGGTGGCATCATATTCCTCCAACTGTGGTTGTTCGTGTCATCGAAGGTAGTTTCTCCTCGACTATTCACATAATTAAGATTCTCCATTTCTCAGCAACTTCTTCCTTGGATCTTCAGAGGAAATCTCTATGCTCTGATACCAATTGTAGAGCTCAATGATCTGTTTGGCACCACTGAGGGGGAGGTAGGGGTGAATCAGTGGTACACTTTTACGAATTCTTCTTTTCAATTCAACCTCTGATGCCGGTTAAAACATTGATCCTCTCTATTGTTTAACTCAACCTTCTCTGATTGCAATGGTAAATAAAGAGCATAGGAACACAAGTATTTACATGGTTTGGCTGAACAACCTACTCCTTGCCAATGTTGGTTAGACGCCCCGACATGAATTCTCCACTACATGCAAGTGCCTACACCACAATGATTGGTTATGCACTTCAACCACAACTTCTCTCCTGTAATTGGTTATACACCTTGATTACACTTCTTCACTGCAGCGATGAGTTATACACCCCAGTCACAACTTCTCTCCTGTTTTGATCCGTGTATAGTTTTTCAAGATCTTCACCAATTGATAATCTTTATTAGGTCTGCTAGTCTCAAAACTCCCACCGGATCTTGTGCGATTTGGATCTTCCTCAGCACTTCAACTACCTGAGCACAACGAGTTTCTTCCTCCTAGAATGTCTCCTAGCTTCAAACTTCTCTCTCTTCGATACTGTGATATATCGAGGCTCCTAGATAAGTACTTCTTTTAAAGACTTTCAAAAATTAGCGTGGGTTGTTTTTTTCAAAGATCATAATCTAAAAAAGTCAGTTTTTCAATTTTTCTTAAAATTTATTTTGATTATTTTTTTAAAATGATTTTGTAATTTAAATTTAAATTTTATATTTATGATGATCCAAACCTATATCAAGTTTTGTTTTTTCTAAAATAACTTTTAAAAAAAAATAAAATTTAAAAAACTTACCCTGAAATCATTTATTTTTTTAGATTTTTTTTAAATTATTATTTTTTCAATAATCGTAATCTTAAAAAAATCTGTTTTTTTTTAAATCTATTCTGTTTAGGATTTCCTTTATTACTTTGATTCTGCAATTAAAATTAAAAGTTATTTTTTAATGAAGCTCAAATACAAAGTTATTTTTCTGAAATCATTTTCTTAAAATCACATTTTAAATTTACTTATCAGTTAATTTTTATGTCTAAACAAATTGACTCTTAAGGGTCTTTTTGTTTAAGCCTTTTTAGTGTAAAAAAAAAATATTTTAAAAAATGAATATCTTAAATTATATTGTCAGATTTTTTCAAATATCACAATCTTAAAAAATTCAGCATTTCAAAACCTGTTGTGATCAATTTTAAAAAAATTGAATCTAGAAATAAAAGTAAAAAAACTAATTTTTTTATGAAATTTGAAACATAAGATAAATTTTCAATTTTCCAAAATCATTTTTTAAATCTAGAGAAATTTATCAATAAATCCAGGAAGCAAAAAAGCATGATGGCGCATCTCATTTAATGTTTTTTTTTTTAATTTCTCGGAACTGTTTTCATTTAAAATTGATTCTTTCAATTTCATTTTTTTCATGAACACATGATTATTTAAATGGCTTATTAGTGAAAAAATATATATGTTTAATAACATATTTATATATGTTTCGCTTATTATCTGTATAATTGTAAATGTTCTGTATTTGTATATTCTTATTTAAAATCATTTTTTTTTTTCAAAATCACTTTTTTTACTGTGAAGCACCATTGATTCAGACGCGGAGACGCGTGACATTGTGGAGGCCGCGGGGGTGTGCCTGAGAGTGTGCCGATCCCATGGAGTGCCTCTGGTCATAAACGACCGGGTGGACGTGGATCTTGCCTGTGATGCGGATGGGGTTCACGTGGGAAATTCAGACATGCCTGCTCGAGTGGCTCGCTCCCTGCTGGGTCCGGAAAAGATGATAGGTGTGACGTGCACGACAGCGGATGAAGCCAAACAGGCGTGGATGGATGGTGCGGATTACATCGGGTGCAGCGGCGTTTTTCCAACCACTATGAAAGTCTGGAATCCAACGGTCGGTTTGGAGGGGCTGGAGAGGGTTTGCCGCGCTTCGAATCTGCCGGTGGTTGCGATTGGTGGTATATGTGGTTCGAATGCGGGGTCTGTGATGGGGTTGGGCATCCAGAATCTCAAGGGAGTTGCGGTTGTATCGGCCCTCTTTGATAGGGAATGCATCGGGGAGGAAGCTCAGAAGCTGCGCCTGATCCTGGAGAGGGATCATGTTTTGATTTGAAGACAACATCATTCTGAGGTATAATGTTTACATTTCATGATTTTATGATGTTTAAAATTAATGTAAGTTGTACGAGTTCTGAAAGAAGCAAAGGGACTCACTGCATTAAGAAAACTACTTGAAATTTTGACAAAGGTGGATGCGATGCATAAGACAACATGAAGCTTTCTACTCGATGCATAGACTTGCACGAGACAACATGCGAGAAGCCAGTTCAACATGGAAACAAACTTTACATGAAATTGATTTGGAGTTGCGTGAGACAGCATGCAAGAAGTGACTCAACATAGCACAGAAACTGGCTTACGTAAGCAAAAAATGAAGCTGCCTGACAAAAAGGAGCCCGACACAGATATTGAGTGGAATAGAACACTGAGACAAAGGAGCTATTCAGCACAGTAAAGATGCATGAGCGGAGTTCCTGAGTCACAATGGAATCAATCAAAACTGAACACAAATAAGTTATCGTAGGTGGCGAGTGAGATATCACATGAAGCGATTTAAAACAAAAATACCTTTTATTCTGAGAATCTAATCAACATAATAAAAATAAGTACTTATGGATTTCAGATCTCTACCATTGACCAAGTTTCTTACAAAGATTCGAAAGATATTGTGGTGTGTTGAAGATTTAAAATGGGCACAACTATGACTTGATGAGATCAAAAGAAACTGCTGCTACGTGAATAAAGCTAAAATTATCTCGTACAAAGGATTTTAAGCAAACGTTTTGATGTGGTTTAACCTACCATTCTTCATGGTATAAATTTCTAATCACATTGACAATGCCATGGGGGTGAAGTGTGACTAAACCTAATTGCTGTATCCTGAAGCTAAGAAGAAGAGAGCGGGTCCTTCTAGTGAACTGAATAGGTCAAATCAGATTTGAAAAATACAGATGGCCAAGTGCCTTGCTAGACACACCATCACAAAGGAAGAAGAGTAAGATCCCAACCCAGTATAAAAAGAGTCACAGGGTTGAAGTATATTGAGTTCTCTTAACCATTCGTTTATGTACATGTTCATGCATGACTTTCAGAAGAGAAGACTGATATATACCGAGATACTCTTCCTAAATCTGTCCTTCCACCGAAGAACTCCATTATTGATGGCATCATATACTAATTACTTCAAAGAGGAGTTTCTTCATCAACAATGCTCTCATTGCACAACTGCATCTCAGGTGGGAAACTAAGGAGACTCTATGTGTTGTCAGTATCGCAACAAGGATGTAATCATCCAAATTGGGGGGCGAACCTTGTATTTTTCGGCATAACGTTCTCTTAATATATTCCATGCATATGGGTGTGATTAAGTGCAAAGATAAAGAGAAAAAATCAACATTCTAACAGGTAGAAGTGGTTCAATTAATTGAAAAGTCATAAAATGGTGAAAAGGGGGGAAAGGGTGTGGTCATTGATTCACCCCCTCTTAGTGTTCATGACATTGATCCAATTGTGCAATGAATCCCAAGTTTCGGAACTCGCCTTCTAGAACCTCACTTACAGAACAAGGTTCGAATGTTTCGAAACTAGTGACACCCAATGTCAACATCCATATGGAGTTATGCTTTAACATCTTGCATTGAATCGCATTGATCTCAACAGAGCCTCTAGAACACACACACAAATAGATGAACAAAAGAGCTCACACCAACACAGAACAACAAAGAGATTTATGTGGTTTCGACTTAGTCCCACTCCATGGGAGAAACACTGCTGCTTTTATTAATAATGGAAAAAGAAGAGAATATTTACAAGATTTCAAGATATTTCAAGCTATTTGAACAAGTGATACCACTCGTCAATCTATAGACAAGTCTGGCTGGTCATTCCGATGTCACCGCCTTCTGATCTTTGCGAACGACCCTTCACTTGGTCAAAGCCATCGTCAAATACACTACCTCAACCTCCAATCCCCAGTGAATAATGCAAGCAATTTATTTACTCTTATGAAGCCCTCTGAAGAAACCATTGATTTATTCTTACGCATTCAACAGAGTTGCTTATACACAAGTCAATTGCTTCTTCCACGCTTCCATCATCCAAAAACTTCATTGTCACCTACCATTGCCATCTTCCTCTGGTTCCAGACTTCCCTAGTTCCACTGAATTACCACCATCTAGTTCTGGTATGAACTTTCAGAAAAATCACATTCTGAAAGACCCAACATGTAACGAAAAAATAGTTTTCACAACTAACCTAGCAATCTCTCACTTGAAGATTGTTTTTCCGAGCTTCACCACCAAGCCCTCTAGATCGCATAGGTAATTTCAACCTTCCTCGAGTAGCAACAATCAATGAATCTCTCTCTCTTTCTTATTGGTCACCCAAGTCCCACTGAGGCATAACTCTACCTCAAACTTTTTCAGCCTAAGACCTTTGATAGTATATCAACTAGATTATGACTTTTTCCTGTCTTCTGCAGCTCCAACATGTTGGTTCCGGGCACAACATACGCATGTAGTGGTAGACGATAAATTTACTATTTATTTTAAATAAAATGTCCCGAAACCCAATAGTGGATCCTGGATGTTAAATTTATAATTAATTTATTTAGATCTGAAAATAAATACCTTGTCTTCGGATCCTTTTTTCAATGAAGTTGTTGATATTCTAAAAAAACATTTTTGGATTGCCTTTTGTTGTGATGTGAGCTCCAAGGATAGAATCTCTTTAGCGGTGATTCACACGTGCTCCTTTAATCTTCAAGCAACGTCAATTGATTTCCAGGTGCTAGTGCGACAAATCAATTGTCTTACGTCATTTGTGTCGATCGCTCGCCCTTCAATCTTGAAAGAATCTCTCTTATGTTTCTCGTTCTTGAGAGAAAGAGAGAAAGAGGAGTTTATGAGAGAGAGAGAGAGGTCTATTGTGCGCAATGATTCTCTATTCTCAACTTTTCAATTTTGGATACACTACACAATAGACATAACCATATATTTATAGAGATAGGGTTTAGGTCAAAATATTATTTAATTTCATGTCGTCCCTTAAACAGTATTATAATCTTTAATAATCCTCATGCCACATATTATTATTATTATTATTATTATTATTTTGTAGTGCATGCTAATTTGCGCAATAACAAATATTATTTAACGGACTTGTTAATTAATATTTGTCATCGGACATGGTCTTGGTTTGTTCAAACTCTTCTGACATTTATTGAACTCGTGAATAATTATTTAATTTAAATATTTCATTCGTTAATAAATATTTGCGATCGATAAAACACGAGTAAAATTATCCTTTGGTCTTGAGAATAAAATTTATTCAATTAATTAAATTCAAATAGAATTTAATTAAGATCATTGGAAACACTTAATATGTGACCCCTCTAGGATTCTTTGTCGTTGGCATTAAGCGGACTTGCTTAATGTTCAAGATTATTGTCTAGCAACGGGTTAAGGCTGTTAGAGTTGGTGCCCTAGAACCGACTTCTGTATACTTTATGATAACATGTATTCATAGTTTTTAATATTAATAAACTTATTATCACATCATGATTATTCTTCTACATAACATAGTATGTGATAATGTCCTAAGAGTAGTTGTCGTACTGAAAGGTCATAGTAGTTTCCCATTATGATGAGAACCCATAAGTGTCACGACAGTATTCTTAAAACATATATGTTCTATAGCCGGATGAAATCATTTGAATGACATAGATGATTACGACTATCAGGGGTAAAGACTCATAGGATTCTGAGGCAACTTCTCACGGTGTACACCCTTATAATATTCAATGGAGAATATTATGAGAACGAGACCCGCCAGTAGGAAATCCATATTTATATGTGTCATTGGATATTCTTATATTCGGATGTGTTTTTTGATCCTTAGACTTTAAGATTATTATTAATAAGTGTTATAAGTCATGTACTTTGATGTATTGATAAAAACCGTGATGACATATGTTCACGGTGAGGTAGGATACGTTGGGTGCATCATGAGTAATATTTTATTAATGAATAATGCAAGAAATGATCTGTCCCTTCTGTTCTTTAACGGAAGTTGATATCTCAAGGCCTTTGATGAAAATGATATAGTCTGAATAAATCCATTGTCATGGTGTTCTATAGGCAAGTTTGATTTCCTAAAAGTCAAAGAAAGAGATATCAAACATATAGGCTGATGACACCAGAATGCAACCTACTTGATTAGAGATATCACGATAAATGTATTTTATTGCATAGTAAGCGTATGTACGAGGTATTATGTCGCTACAGTATTAAATTCTTTCTCTATGGGTGTCTTGCCGTGTTGTAAATGTAGGTTCCGGGCGCAGAAGAAGCGTGCGATGGGCGGTGCCCAACTTTTCTTTTTTTCCACGATCGATGATTAATCCGAGATTTAACACAACGTTGAACGTCGTGATCAACAAAATTAAATCAAGGAATGAGACAATATAAATTACGCCGTAACCAGAGGGAAGATCACCACATATTATTTATAATTAAGTAAATTAATTAAAGATTTAACTTTGTTGGAATTCTTTCTTTGTTGATGGACCCAGTGACAAATCTGCGGTGCACTATTGTTGCGTTGTAGGAATCAAGTGCAGATTCCCTCTAGCGGTGATCCACACGCATTCCACAAATCTCCAAATGCCACCGAAAGAATCTATGGGTGCTAGCACGACATATCCTTGCACTTGCATCATCCACCTTTGATCGCTTCAAGAACCGCTTCCAAAGCGTTCTCCTTGATCTAATGGAGGAAGATTGTTCTCCGTTTTTGGGGGTGTTCTTGGAGAAGGGAGCTCTCTAGGGCTTGAGAGAATTCTCCAAATCTGTTGTGCACACCAAGACAAATGAATTGGTTTATTGAGAAAATAACATAATTGGGTTTATATATTGCTAGGGTTAAAATAAAATAATTGCACAGGTGCCCTTAATTATTTATTTAATCCAAGTGAAACCCGATGTCAAATAATAATAATAATATCATTATTTCTCAACATGCGCTTAACTTGTGAATTATAATTAAATACTATTTAATCAAATAATATTCAATATTTATTATTTCTCACCGGATCTAAAATCTTGGTCCGCCATTCGTCCATAATATTTATCGGACCTTGAATAATGTCTATTTATTTATTAAATAAATATCACTGCATTATTGTCCAATAAATAAATAAATATTATATTCACTTAAATAGAAAATAAATATTTATTAAATATTTTGCTCACATTATATTCTCTCAAATAACTGGTGACTGCATATGTGCTATCAAACATACATGAATAATTATTAAACCACGTGCGTGAATAATATTTATTCAACTTGTTAAATAATAAATAATAAAATATTATTTAACTGAGATTCTGGATACACTTAGTGTGTGACCCTCTAGGCCTCTTTCTCAGTGGCATTAGGCGGAGCAGCCTAAAGTCCAAGGTTAGTGTCTAACAACACGTCAAGACACCCATAGAGAAAGAAGTTAATACTGCAATGACATAATGCCTCATATAGATACTTACCGTGTAATATAATCCATTTATCACAATATCTTAAATCAAGCAGGTTGCATGCTGGTGCCATCAACCTATGCGCTCGATGTCTCTTTCTTTGACTTTCTGAAAATAGAACTTGCATATTGAACACCATGAACATGTATTTATTTAGACCATATCATTTTCATCAAAAAGTATGAGATATTAACTTCCATTAAAGAACATAAGGGATAAATCATTTCTCGCATTATTCATTAATGCAATATTACTTGTGATGCTCCCAACATATCTTATCTCGCTGTGAACATCTGTCGTCGTGGTTTTCATCAATACATCAAAGTACGCAACTCATAATACTCATTAATAA
Source organism: Viscum album (assembly GCA_963277665.1). Taxonomy (NCBI): domain Eukaryota; kingdom Viridiplantae; phylum Streptophyta; class Magnoliopsida; order Santalales; family Viscaceae; genus Viscum; species Viscum album. The sequence continues at coordinate 1,731,550,013 of OY728127.1, forward strand.
TAATCTTAAAGTCTAAGAACCAATACACATGTCTGTAGATAGGAACATCCAATGACATATATAAATGTGGATTTCCTACTGGCGGATCTCATTCTCATAATATCCTACTGGATATTACCAAGGACGTACACCATGAGAAGGTGCCTCAAAGTCCTATGAGTCTTCACCCCTGATAACATGTATCATTTGTGTCCCTCAAATGATATCATTCAGATATAGAATATTATTCAAGAATAGTATCATAACACTTCTGGGTTCTCATCATAGTGGAGAACCGTTATGACCTTTTAGTGCGACAACTACTCTTAGGAAATTATCACATACAATGTTACGCATTAGAACAATCATGATGTGATAAGTAGATTATTAATATTCAAAACTATGAATACAAATTATCATAAAGTACATGGAAGTTGGTTTTAGGGCACTAACTCCAATAATAAGAGGCTAATCTTGGACTTTAGGCTGCTTCACCTAATGCCACTGAAAAAAGGCCAAGAGGGTCACACACTAAGTGTATTCAGAATCTCAATTAAATAATATATTATTATTTATTATTTAACAAGTTGAATAAATATAATTCCCTCATGTGGTTTAATAATTATTCATGTTTGCTTGATCGTATATATCTCATCACTAGTTATTCGAGAGAATATTATGTGAGTGGAATATTTAATAAATATTTATTTACTATTTAGTGAATATAATATTTATTTATTTATTGGCGAATAATGTAGTGATATTTATTTATTAAATAAATAGTCATTATTCAAAGTCTGATAAATATTATGAAGGAATGGTGGACTGAGTTTAATGGTCCGGTGAGAAATAATATATATTGAATATTATTTAAATAAATAATATTTAATTTTAATTCGTGAGTTTAGTGCATGTCAGGAAATAATAATAATAATAATAATAATAATAATAATAATAATAATAATAATAAGAATATCATAGATATGAGGTTCTGAAATGATTAAATAAATAATAAAGGGCACTTGTGCAATTATTTATTTCTAATCCTAGCGGTATATAAACCTAATTATATTATTTTTCAAGAGAGTCAATTCATTTTTGTCTTGTGTACAATGACATCTAGAGAGAATCCTCTCAATCCCTAGAGTGCCCACTCTCCAAGAAGGCTTCCAAGAACATAGAGTAATCTTCCTTCACCTTCCACTCTCGAGTAAAGAGAGATCAAAGAGAATACTTTGGAAGTCATTCTCAGGGTGATCAAAGGCGAACGACACTAGTGATAGGATCTATTGTGCTAGCACCTAGAGATTCCTACTACGACGTTCAAAGATTTTTGAAATACATGTGGATCACCACTAGAGGGAATCTAATCTTGATTTTTACAATGCAATGACGGTACGACATAGATCCGTTGTCAGATCCATCAACGAAGAAAGTATTTCTCTCAAGGTAATTCTTTAATTTACTTAAATTAATTATAAATAATATGTGACGATCTTACACTTTAGTTTCGGCGTTTATTCATTGTTTATATTCTTTGATTCAATTCCATTGATCATAATGTTTATCATCGTGTAAATCTCGGATTAATCATCAATCATGAAAAAAGAAAAGTTGGGCACGACCCATATGACACTATCACTACGCTTGGAACCTTCAAGTGGTATTAGAGTGGGTCACATAATTATTTAAAGACCGTTTATTGATTTATGCATTTATTATTGGTTTTCAATTCCAGTTTAATCATTTTTAATCCGGATTGCGAGATTTGATTTCTCCCTCTTCGTTTCTCGCAAATATAATCAAATTGATTAATTTTATGAACAAAATAAATTCAAAGATTTCATCCAGAGGTGTTGAGTAGTCTGGTTGGACAACACAAGAGTACACACTGTGTACTAGTGTATAATGCATAAAGAATTAATTTGGAATTAATTCAAGGTGTGTGCATTTATTACACACGGTGAATTTATTTATACACCACGTGTTGACCGAGCCAGCCTGACACACGATCAGCTGGAGTGCACGCCGTGTATATATATATATATAATTAATTTATGCGTAATGTTCAGATCTGCATATCATGTATAAGTCGTATTGCAGTTATTACTCTATGTGCATTGAATCATAACACGTGATGTAAATACCATGATAAACCGTGTGATCTTTAAGTTGATAGTACACATCATGAAATTACGTGATTAATGTAGGAATCTGGAATGCCTTGAGAGGGGATGAGTGAATCAGGGTGTCAACTTTTTCTTTTAAAGTGACAGATCTTTTTCCCATGTTGGTAGGAACTTGTTAAACATGTCTTTATGGAATTGTGCAGTAATCAAACATTCGCATATAGAGAGACAATACAACAATTTTACTTGGTTCACCACTAAGGGATAGTCCAAGGCGTATATGCCGATAGTGTGTTGGTCGTACCTCATGTCACGACCCGTCCTCGGGGCCCGTGCCGTGACTACCCCAAGCCCGCCTTCCATAGGCCAGGGGTTGGCGACTAGCACCAAAGGCGTAAAATCCCGATAACTGGGAAGGCATTGCCTTTATAAAGAAAACAAGCACCACAGAGTACAAGCGGAAGTAAATCACTAAGTACAAAAAGAAGAGCTGAAAAGTAAAAGGGGCCGGAAATACAAGCCCAACTGTAAAGTACAACTCGAAAGGAAAAACAGCGACTGAAAAGTAAAGCTGCTACGCTGAGATGTCCACTGGAAATCCCACCTGAAGGGTGGGTACAGATAGCTCTTCTGCTCCTCGGGTCCCGCCGTCTGCTCCAAGTATGACCCGCCCAGTGGTCTGCCTCTGGGTACCGCCTCGTCGTAAAGTCCACCTCCAGGTACCGTCCAGTCCTCGAACACTCGGCCTCTGCCAGTACTGGCCGTCGTCTGCAACCAACACAACGAGGTGCGGGCATAGCCCGTGCAGGGGTGAGTATAACGATACTCAGTAGGGACCCCGAGACCCTCAAGGTCTCACTAAAACCAACAAGGATAAAAACACGAAGATCTCAACAGATAAACCCTACTTAGGTATATGCCCATACATATACCTAAGTTATCAAGTAACCCATCTCAATCATGAGGAAACACAAGGATTGTGAAATCGACGGATAACCACTACCCGGGTATATGCCCATACATATACCAAAGTTAGCAAGTGACCCATCTCAATCATGAAGTAAACACAAGGTCAAAAGTCTCAGCTCAAACCAGGATTTTCATTATCGAAACCGTAACTGCTGAAGAGCTCCGTCTCTAGAGTGTACAGTGGTCCTGTCACGACTCTGAGGCCGCCGCTCACTAACCTAAGACTGCTGAAGTACTCCTCCTGTCGAGTACTGCGGGTCTGCTGCCAACTACCAGGCGCTCCGTCCGCTGAGGGTCTGCTGCCAAATACCGGGCGCTACCCAGATAGCCTACTGAGGTACTCCTCCTGTCGAGTACCGCGGGTCTGCTGCCAACTACCAGGCGCTCCGTCCGCCGTGGGTCTGCCGCCAAATACCGGGCGCTCCGTCCACTGGGCTAGTCGACTCACTCCAAGTCGAGTCGGTCAAGCAGTCGTCAGGTCTCAGCCGGCTACACGGTCTCCGTACTCTGCACGCTCGTCTCCGGGAGGGTCCGCTCCACGAGCTACTGGTCGATACTCCAAGTATCACAAAGTCCCGCAAAGAAGTATCTCAAAAGTCCGTCTCGTCACAGGGGTCTCAACGCAACAGACGGCGCGTCGATCGGACGCCCGGTCTGTGAGTTATTAGCCTTTTCGTCCCAGGGGCCCGGTTGGTTTCGAGTGCGAACCAATCCCGGCCGTATCTCAACTATACCCCGAACTCCCATAGGGTATACTCATAGGGACCGTTACTAAACGTAAACACCAACGCCGCTGACGGTTCGTCAAACGGACGTCCTGTCTGAAAGATATCAGCTTTCCCGTTCCAGGGGCCCGGTTGGATTTCGGGTACAATCCAACCCGGCCATACTCCGACTGCATCCAAAACTCGGGCGGAGTATGTCAAAAGTTCTGTATCGTCAAGAGGAAGTCAACGAAACAGACGGCGCGTCAATCGGACGCCCGGTCTGTGAGTTATTGGCATTTTCGTCTCCGGGGCCCGGTTGGTTTTTAAGGAAAAACCAACCCGACCGTACTCCACCTGCGTCCGAACCTCGGGCGGAGTATGCCAAAAGATCTGATTCACTAAGAGGAACACAACGCGACTGACGGCGCGTCAATCGGACGTTTGTGGCTCAAGATATGAGCGTTTCCGCTCCGAAGGCCCGGTTGGTTTCGTGAACGAACCATCCCGGCCGAACTCAAAGTAACCCGAAACCTTGAGTGCGATATACCGAAACGACCGTATCGATGCAAGGATCGCGTTGCCGCAGACGGTTCGTCATTCGGAGGTCCGAGGCTCAAGTTATGAGCCAAGAACCGAATCTGGTCCGAAACGGGGGGTCCGGGTCCGGGCCGACCCGGCCCGACCCCCCCCTTCTGGATGGCGCGGCGGCCGGCGGCGGCGGACGGCGGCGGCGGACAGCGGCGCCGGGCGGCGGCGCGGCGGCGCGGCGGCGGCAGACGGCGGCGGCGGACGGCGGCGGCGGCTGGCCGCGTGGCGGCGGCGGCGGGCCGCGTGGCGGCGGCGGGAGGCCGCGCTGGCGGTCGGCTAGCGGGGAGCAAAGCTCCCGCTTTGCTGGAAGGCGGCGCGGCAATTAGCCGCGCCGGTTTGTAAGAACCGCCCCCCCATCGTGGGGGGCTTGATTGAAGGGCGGCGCGGCAATCTGGCCGCGCCGTTTATTTTTTTTTAAAAACCGCCCCCAACCACGTGGGGGCCTGCTGGCGGTGAACCAAGGGGGCGGGTGCCCCCTTCCCTCAAGAACCGCCCCCCCCTCTTTAAGAGGGGGGTTTTTATTAGGTGGCCGGGGAATTAAATTCCCCGGTTTTAATGATATCCGGCCGGCCAGCTGGCCGGCCGGTTTTCTCTAACGGGACCGGAAATTTCCGGTCCCCTTCGGCTTTCGACGCCGGCGGCCCGGCCGCCGGTCTGCTCTTCCGCCGCGGCCCGGAACCGGCCGCGGTCTTCTCGTCCCGCCGTGGCCCGGAACCGGCCGCGGTATTCGTCGTCCGGCGCGGTGCGACGGCACCGCGCCCCTTTCGCCGTGCCATGATTCCTTCCAACGCGGCGCGACGGCGTCGCGTTCTTGAAGATTCTCCTTGGCGTAACGCGACGGCGTTGCGTAAAATTAAACGCACAATCATCCGCGTGGTGCGACGGCACCACGCCACTTGCTTCCACCCGCAAGAACAACAAGAATGTTGGAGGGGTTCGGTCGTGTTCGTACGGACCGGCCCCCCCTCACGTTAAATTAATAACGCATCTTAAAATAATCAACATCCCATGTTAGTTATACGAACCACGAGAAGAATGAAATAATTAAATATTAAATCAACCACCCCTACCTCGGGTATAAGTTCGAGGATTTGACTAAGTCCGCGGAAGTCGACGTCGCGGAGGTCGGGCGTCGCGGAAGCCGTTCGTCAAATCCGATGACGAAGGAAAGCGTTCGAAGAATCGTCTACGATCCGCGGAAGACGGCGTCGCGGAAGTCGGGCGTCGCGGTCGTCGTGCGTCAAATCCGTTGACGAAGTGCTATGCCCGAAGAGACACGACGATGGCGGATCTTCGTTTGCCGACGAAGGTTGTCCGAAGAAGAGATGGCGTCCCCTTCGTTGTCACGGTGAACGAAGAAAGGAGTTGCGGCGTTCTTCGTCGGAAAAGAGAGCGTTCCTCGTCAAGTCTTGAGGAAAGTCAAGATATAAAGAAAGCAACGATCTCAAGAACCCTTACCTCGATAGTCGCACGTTGACGGAGTCGTGGAAAAGATGATACGGAAGAAGAACGTCACGTCGCGGAAGAAGTTCTTCGTTGAAGAACGGCGTTCTTCGCGTTCTTCGTTGAGGTTTGAAGAAGAAGAGAAAGCTCTCAAATCCTCTCAAGAAAAAAAAAGGGACTAACCAAAAACAATAAATTAAGCTCACTTAATTTATTAACACAACACAAACCTTTGAAATTCAAAAGTTTGAATTTCAAAACATTAATTAAACTCACTTATTAATGACATAAGTTATAACTTAAGTTTACAACATTAATTGTGAGTTGGGGAGGGTTAGAGAATATGAAGGGGTGGGGTTCGTGTGGGCCCCACCACCCTCTTAACCTCCCCAGGGAAGTTGGGTTGTCACCCAACTTCCACCCAAAGGATAAAAACACTTAAGGAAGATAAAAATAAAAATTGAAGTTAAATTTTTATTTTAACATTCACAATTTTATTTTTTTACAACTCCCCACGTGTAAACGCAACTTCGGGAAAGGTCTCCTTAAGCGAAATCGGCGCTGCGAGTTCATCGGTGCCCTCGGATTTCAATTCCGAGCACCGGATCAAAAGTTAGGAATTCCCGCTCGTTCGTTCACTGAACGTACCCGAGCCAAACTTCGGAAAAAAATTCCGGGCACTCCGGGCCTCGGAATCAGGTGCCGTCTGAAACCGCGCTCTTGTAAAATTCTAAAGAAAATTAAGAAAAAATTTCCCTTGAATTTTACGGGTCTTTACATTACTCCCACCTCAGGGCTTTACGTCCCCGTAAAGCTTCAACTCACACTTAAGGGAAACAAAGTAGTACTGAGCACGCAACTGAGCTTTACGCTCCCATATGCTCACCTGAAGATCTTGTGCTACCCGAGAAGCACCCCAGAGGAAGCAACCGTTCACGTAGAACCTACTCTTGTCGATCCTCAATCTCTACTAGAATCTCTGTGCTTATCGCCCTGTCATCGACGTCCAACTCCCCGGGGTCGATGACGTGTGAAGAAACATACACGTATCTCCACAGCTGAGACACGTGGTGGACACTATGCACCCGGTGCGACTGAGGTGGTAGGGTTAAGCGGTAAACCTCCTCGCCTACCCTGCTGAAGATCAAAAGGGTCCATCGAACTTCGGAGATAACATGCCGCCTCGACCACATCTCCGAGACCTCATCGGGTTGAGACCGTATAAGAACGTGTTCGTTACCCTCGAACTCAAGAGGTTTCCCTTTTTAGGTTAGAACTGAACTCAAACTCCTGCTGCCACAGGGGTAGGGTTGACCAACTCAAGAGTGATCGGTCACACCCTCTTATGTCTGAGTTTAACATGAGCTGCCCAGGGTTTCCTTTTCGCCGACCAAGGAAAACCCATTCCGACGTTTGCCTAAAACAGTCAACCGGGGTATGATTTGTGAATCAAAACCATACCCAGATCAACGTCGTAAGGCCTCTACGCTGCCACCAAGAGATTCCAACCGAAACTCTCGCCTCGAGGTCAAATCACACCGTCGGCGTAAGCGTGTTTATCGAGTCTCCTCCCAAAGGTATCTCCAGACGTGAGGGTCAAGTCTACGGCTTACCCGGAACCTCTAGGTCTGGGACATGATTCGTGGAAGGGTAGAATGATTGGTTCCTATGTCTATAGATATGGCAGCTCGTAGTAGACATAATTCGTACCCCGAATCATTCTTAGAGCTCCTGGGTCACACTCCTTGACCGCAATGCAGCTATTCTCCTCCCCAGCCCTCCTGCTCCCTGAGCCTGGCGGGGACTACTAAGTCGGGTGGTCGTAACATGTCGAAATGTACACCACCACATGCTGCTCTCCAAGCTCTGCTTCCACGTCTGCTACCCTGCAGATTCATCTGTCCTTAGCACTTCCTCCTCCTGAAACATTTTACACGCCCGAGTCTCTGCTACCGGTACCGCCGGTAGTGTCTGCTGACCAACAGGTAGTGACATAGCTGGCGCTCTACCCGTAGGTACTAATCCAGGTATCGGTTCGCGTACCGAAGCCTCGTTACTATAAGGACCAACCTCATGGTCACTCTCTGGAAACACCTGGAGCTAAGATCATCATCCGCTCTACTAGTATCCAAGCTAGGCGTAGAACTCTAGCATTCGTCTCCATCCAGTCCACTGCTGCCTGGGAAATCTGTCTCGCCTCGTATCCTCAGAGGCCTCTACTGCTGGAACTCGTGCATCGCGCTCTGCTAGCGTGCACCGTCAGCTAGTGGCATCTGCTGCCTAACGGGTGGTGGTGCTGCTGGTACACCACCCGAAGGTGCCAACACTGAAAAAGGGCCCTGCACTGGAGTCTCGCTGCTCGGTGGGCCATCATGAAAGAAACAACGTAACACGATCAAACGATTATACCTGGTGAGCTGACCTGGTTTGAGCTGTTTTAAGGGGAAAAAACCTTTGAAAACACACACGCAATCAGTGTTTTCGTGCACAAAGTCGGAAATCAGTTGTCAGGGTCCTGGTGTATGGATACGTCGGCCGCCCGCACCAACACTGGACTCCCTGAACTGAAAACCACACTCGGTACTCTCAACACTATTGCTTCACAGAAAGAGACATCAGAGTTATAAGTTCTGCGGTAGAACCGAACTCCTCTGATACCAATTTGTCACGACCCGTCCTCGGGGCCCGTGCCGTGACTACCCCAAGCCCGCCTTCCATAGGCCAGGGGTTGGCGACTAGCACCAAAGGCGTAAAATCCCGATAACTGGGAAGGCATTGCCTTTATAAAGAAAACAAGCACCACAGAGTACAAGCGGAAGTAAATCACTAAGTACAAAAAGAAGAGCTGAAAAGTAAAAGGGGCCGGAAATACAAGCCCAACTGTAAAGTACAACTCGAAAGGAAAAACAGCGACTGAAAAGTAAAGCTGCTACGCTGAGATGTCCACTGGAAATCCCACCTGAAGGGTGGGTACAGATAGCTCTTCTGCTCCTCGGGTCCCGCCGTCTGCTCCAAGTATGACCCGCCCAGTGGTCTGCCTCTGGGTACCGCCTCGTCGTAAAGTCCACCTCCAGGTACCGTCCAGTCCTCGAACACTCGGCCTCTGCCAGTACTGGCCGTCGTCTGCAACCAACACAACGAGGTGCGGGCATAGCCCGTGCAGGGGTGAGTATAACGATACTCAGTAGGGACCCCGAGACCCTCAAGGTCTCACTAAAACCAACAAGGATAAAAACACGAAGATCTCAACAGATAAACCCTACTTAGGTATATGCCCATACATATACCTAAGTTATCAAGTAACCCATCTCAATCATGAGGAAACACAAGGATTGTGAAATCGACGGATAACCACTACCCGGGTATATGCCCATACATATACCAAAGTTAGCAAGTGACCCATCTCAATCATGAAGTAAACACAAGGTCAAAAGTCTCAGCTCAAACCAGGATTTTCATTATCGAAACCGTAACTGCTGAAGAGCTCCGTCTCTAGAGTGTACAGTGGTCCTGTCACGACTCCGAGGCCGCCGCTCACTAACCTAAGACTGCTGAAGTACTCCTCCTGTCGAGTACTGCGGGTCTGCTGCCAACTACCAGGCGCTCCGTCCGCTGAGGGTCTGCTGCCAAATACCGGGCGCTACCCAGATAGCCTACTGAGGTACTCCTCCTGTCGAGTACCGCGGGTCTGCTGCCAACTACCAGGCGCTCCGTCCGCCGTGGGTCTGCCGCCAAATACCGGGCGCTCCGTCCACTGGGCTAGTCGACTCACTCCAAGTCGAGTCGGTCAAGCAGTCGTCAGGTCTCAGCCGGCTACACGGTCTCCGTACTCTGCACGCTCGTCTCCGGGAGGGTCCGCTCCACGAGCTACTGGTCGATACTCCAAGTATCACAAAGTCCCGCAAAGAAGTATCTCAAAAGTCCGTCTCGTCACAGGGGTCTCAACGCAACAGACGGCGCGTCGATCGGACGCCCGGTCTGTGAGTTATTAGCCTTTTCGTCCCAGGGGCCCGGTTGGTTTCGAGTGCGAACCAATCCCGGCCGTATCTCAACTATACCCCGAACTCCCATAGGGTATACTCATAGGGACCGTTACTAAACGTAAACACCAACGCCGCTGACGGTTCGTCAAACGGACGTCCTGTCTGAAAGATATCAGCTTTCCCGTTCCAGGGGCCCGGTTGGATTTCGGGTACAATCCAACCCGGCCATACTCCGACTGCATCCAAAACTCGGGCGGAGTATGTCAAAAGTTCTGTATCGTCAAGAGGAAGTCAACGAAACAGACGGCGCGTCAATCGGACGCCCGGTCTGTGAGTTATTGGCATTTTCGTCTCCGGGGCCCGGTTGGTTTTTAAGGAAAAACCAACCCGACCGTACTCCACCTGCGTCCGAACCTCGGGCGGAGTATGCCAAAAGATCCGATTCACTAAGAGGAACACAACGCGACTGACGGCGCGTCAATCGGACGTTTGTGGCTCAAGATATGAGCGTTTCCGCTCCGAAGGCCCGGTTGGTTTCGTGAACGAACCATCCCGGCCGAACTCAAAGTAACCCGAAACCTTGAGTGCGATATACCGAAACGACCGTCTCGATGCAAGGATCGCGTTGCCGCAGACGGTTCGTCATTCGGAGGTCCGAGGCTCAAGTTATGAGCCAAGAACCGAATCTGGTCCGAAACGGGGGGGTCCGGGTCCGGGCCGACCCGGCCCGACCCCCCCCCTTCTGGATGGCGCGGCGGCGGACGGCGGCGGCGGCTGGCCGCGTGGCGGCGGCGGCGGGCCGCGTGGCGGCGGCGGGCCGCGTGGCGGCGGCGGGCCGCGTGGCGGCGGCGGGAGGCCGCGCTGGCGGTCGGCTAGCGGGGAGCAAAGCTCCCGCTTTGCTGGAAGGCGGCGCGGCAATTAGCCGCGCCGGTTTGTAAGAACCGCCCCCCCATCGTGGGGGGCATGATTGAAGGGCGGCGCGGCAATCTGGCCGCGCCGTTTATTTTTTTTTTAAAACCGCCCCCAACCACGTGGGGGCCTGCTGGCGGTGAACCAAGGGGGCGGCTGCCCCCTTCCCTCAAGAACTGCCCCCCCTCTTTAAGAGGGGGGTTTTTATTAGGTGGCCGGGGAATTAAATTCCCCGGTTTTAATGATATCCGGCCGGCCAGCTGACCGGCCGGTTTTCTCTAACGGGACCGGAAATTTCCGGTCCCCTTCGGCTTTCGACGCCGGCGGCCCGGCCGCCGGTCTGCTCTTCCGCCGCGGCCCGGAACCGGCCGCGGTCTTCTCGTCCCGCCGCGGCCCGGAACCGGCCGCGGTATTCGTCGTCCGGCGCGGTGCGACGGCACCGCGCCCCTTTCGCCGTGCCATGATTCCTTCCAACGCGGCGCGACGGCGTCGCGTTCTTGAAGATTCTCCTTGGCGTAACGCGACGGCGTTGCGTAAAATTAAACGCACAATCATCCGCGTGGTGCGACGGCACCACGCCACTTGCTTCCACCCGCAAGAACAACAAGAATGTTGGAGGGGTTCGGTCGTGTTCGTACGGACCGGCCCCCCCTCACGTTAAATTAATAACGCATCTTAAAATAATCAACATCCCATGTTAGTTATACGAACCACGAGAAGAATGAAATAATTAAATATTAAATCAACCACCCCTACCTCGGGTATAAGTTCGAGGATTTGACTAAGTCCGCGGAAGTCGACGTCGCGGAGGTCGGGCGTCGCAGAAGCCGTTCGTCAAATCCGATGACGAAGGAAAGCGTTCGAAGAATCGTCTACGATCCGCGGAAGACGGCGTCGCGGAAGTCGGGCGTCGCGGTCGTCGTTCGTCAAATCCGTTGACGAAGTGCTATGCCCGAAGAGACACGACGATGGCGGATCTTCGTTTGCCGACGAAGGTTGTCCGAAGAAGAGATGGCGTCCCCTTCGTTGTCACGGTGAACGAAGAAAGGAGTTGCGGCGTTCTTCGTCGGAAAAGAGAGCGTTCCTCGTCAAGTCTTGAGGAAAGTCAAGATATAAAGAAAGCAACGATCTCAAGAACCCTTACCTCGATAGTCGCACGTTGACGGAGTCGTGGAAAAGATGATACGGAAGAAGAACGTCACGTCGCGGAAGAAGTTCTTCGTTGAAGAACGGCGTTCTTCGCGTTCTTCGTTGAGGTTTGAAGAAGAAGAGAAAGCTCTCAAATCCTCTCAAGAAAAAAAAAGGGACTAACCAAAAACAATAAATTAAGCTCACTTAATTTATTAACACAACACAAACCTTTGAAATTCAAAAGTTTGAATTTCAAAACATTAATTAAACTCACTTATTAATGACATAAGTTATAACTTAAGTTTACAACATTAATTGTGAGTTGGGGAGGGTTAGAGAATATGAAGGGGTGGGGTTCGTGTGGGCCCCACCACCCTCTTAACCTCCCCAGGGAAGTTGGGTTGTCACCCAACTTCCACCCAAAGGATAAAAACACTTAAGGAAGATAAAAATAAAAATTGAAGTTAAATTTTTATTTTAACATTCACAATTTTATTTTTTTACAACTCCCCACGTGTAAACGCAACTTCGGGAAAGGTCTCCTTAAGCGAAATCGGCGCTGCGAGTTCATCGGTGCCCTCGGATTTCAATTCCGAGCACCGGATCAAAAGTTAGGAATTCCCGCTCGTTCGTTCACTGAACGTACCCGAGCCAAACTTCGGAAAAAAATTCCGGGCACTCCGGGCCTCGGAATCAGGTGCCGTCTGAAACCGCGCTCTTGTAAAATTCTAAAGAAAATTAAGAAAAAATTTCCCTTGAATTTTACGGGTCTTTACACCTCAATCCACTAATCTTCACTAGTTGTGGAATACCGAAGTTCAGACACAATCACTCTATTCCAGACACATTTCCTTTACAAGATTTTAGAGATAACACACTGCCTCCCTCAAAACACTTCTATCGACTCCCCCTAGATCACTGTTTTGGGAGAATTCTTACTCAGTTTAACGACTTGGATGTCGCTTTAATAGATTGATATCTAAGTCTTTGTCCCTGACTAGCATGAGAATCTACTTGCACCATAGTCCTGAGTTGATGCACTTGAAAACACTATTCACTTAAACCAGATGTTCAATACCTCTATTCGTGAAGCTCTTTCGCGAAGCTCACTACCTTTATGAAGAAAACTTCCTTTACGGAACAAACTGCCTTCACGAAGCTCACTGGTCCATCATGGAATACCCCGTTATCGTGAAATTCCCTTTTCCCATATACCCAAGCATTGGTCAAGACTAAGAAATCCTTTTCGTGATGCTCAAGATCACTATCAAAACCTGATTCATGAAGCTTTCAACCTTCAAAAATTTAAACCAATTCAGCCTTTCTTCCAAATAAAAATCGTGTCAAATGAAGTGGGGGTAACCTCATATTTATAGGCTCATCCTTTCGCAATGCTCCCATGCCTCCAATAGATTTTTCATGAAACTCCAAAATATCGTTCGTGAAGCTCCTTTACTTGCGAATCTCCAGTGAAATTTAACCTGATCGCGAAGCTCCTTGTAGTCGTAGAGATTACCGTCAACCCTTCGTGCATTCGTGATGCTCCTCATCTTCATGAATCTTAGCCTTTGTGAAACCCAGTCTTCGTGAAAACCATGACTTTACCATATTTATGAAGAGTCAATCCCAAAAAAACACTTTTCGCGATTCTTGCATATTCTTCCTGATTTTGAGCCCAAAAATTTGACAAACACTAAAAAATTATGACACCTTCAACATTGTAGTCACCTTGTACTATAAGATCAATTTCCTTGCAAACTCGTCGATCAAACCAGTGTGGATTGACAACAAACACAAACCAGACTCTGTTTCTAGCACAGAACAACCTTGGTTCCAACAATCTCCTCCTTTGGGTTTGTTGGTAATCTGTAGAGAAATTCAATAAAGCACCAGACACTTATCAAAACCTAACACGCGAGAGACAACTCATCCAAAACTCTAAGTCTACATGAGCAAAGTTCGATGTAGAAAACAAGAGGGGAAGCATGAATTGAGTTCTCATGTTTTGGAATGTTTAAATATATCCAAGAAAAGATATGAATGTTTCCTCATAACCTCGAATTCTCATCTTGTCTCAGAAGTATTGCATGGTTCAAAAGCCTGCAACCAACAAACCTTTAATGTTTGAAATTATTCATTCCCCCCTTTGAAAATAAACCCAAAGAACTTGTATTTGCACTTGTAGAGCTCAAAACACATTCCCCCTGGATCGTATCTCCCCTATAAACCTGCATCACTTCCAAAAACAGATTAAAATAGTTAACACAAATGGGGAGAGGGGAACAATCGTAACCTCCTCATGCACTAGGAGGTGACTGAACACCAAGGTTCAACTGATGTTTCTCAAACACATGTGTTGCCAATGACTTAGTCAGAATGTCACCCCCTGGTCATCAGTTCCAACATGCTCCATTTTAATCACACATTGTTCAACTTTTTTCTTGATGAAGTGATATCCGATCTCAATATGTTTTGTACGAGAGTGTTAAACCAGATTATTTGTATAATCAATCATGCTCTTGTTTCCATAGTGAATCACCATCGACCGTTTCACTTCATCACCAATATCAATAAGTTATTGCTTCATTCACAATAGATGAGTGCAAGCTTCTGTAGCAGAGATATACTCTGCTACAACTGTACTAAGAGAAGTGATTTCTTGTTTCTTTCTCAACCACCCTACACATTTATTTCCAATGAAGAAAACTCCACCACTTGTAGACTTTCTATCCACCACATCTCTAGCCTAGTCAGCATAAAAAATGTTTTTAATCCATTATCTCTTCATGCAGCAAATTATAAGTCAAAATTGAGTGTACCTTGAATATACCTCATGATTCGTTTAACTGCTGCCAAATTATCTTCATTCAGATTACTTTTAAAGCGAGCTGCTAAACATGTTTCAAAGACAATATATGGTTGTGTTGCAGTCAAGTATAATAAGCTTCCAATGATTCTCCTATATAGTGTGAGATCCACAAATGTCTCATCCTCATGCTTTCCAAGTTTTGTCCCAACCTCAATCAGAGTCGACATTGGTTTGGAGTCATGTGTATTGAATTTCTTCAGCATTTCTCTTACATGTTTTTCCTGAGAAATGAAAGTGTAATCCTTCTTCTGAATCACTTGTAGCCCCAAGAAGTATGTGAGTTCACCAATCATAGACATTTCAAATTCTGATTTCATGATATTTTCAAATACTTCCATTGACCCTTGTCTTCTTCCACCAAATATAATATCATCTACGTACACGAGTACCATAAATTGATCTTCCTTTGAATTCTTCACATAGAGATTATGATCGACACCTCCTCTTTTGAATTGAAGTTTCTTCAGATAAACATCCAATTGAGAATACCATGCACGTTGTGTCTGCTTTAGACCATAGAGGACCTTCTTTAATCTACAAATCTTTGCTTCATAATTTCCAATCATAAATCCCACTGGTTGTTCAATGTAGATTTATTCTTCAATAACTCCATTTAAGAATGTTGTTTTGACATCCAACTGATAAACTTTGTATCCTCTTTGAATTTCCATAACAAGAAAAATCCCGATTGACTCCAGTCTCGCTACTGGAGCAAATGTTTCTTCAACATCAATTCCTTTAATCGTTTCATACCCTTTACACACTAATTGTGCATTGTTTCTGATCACATTTCTATGCTCGTCGTTTTTTTTAAAATATCCACTTTATTCCAATCACATTGTGATTTTTAGGTCTTGTAACTAAATCCCATGTCTTGTTCTTATCAATCTGATCAAGTTATTCATTCATGACTTTAACCCATGATTCATCCTTTGTTGCTTCTTCAAATGAAGTTGGTTCCACAATTGATAGGAAGATAGAATGTTCATCATTTCTCGTTCTCCTTGTTTACGTGGGCATGGTCCAATCCCCAACGATGTTAGATTGATCAATTTCTTCTCTTCTATTTCTCATGTGAGTTTTTGATGATGTGTCTTCAGCCATGGTTTCCTCTTATAATTCTTCTTTTGAATCATCATTGTTTTTTGAGCCATCCACTATTTCAGCATCTGAATCTATCCCTTTCCCACTGAAACTCCTTTTCCAATAACATGATCTTCAAGCAATTTCTAGAATAGTCAAGTTTGAAAACAATTGAAATAATGATTCTGGAACCTTCTTCATCATTCTTCATTTGTCTCCTCCTCAAGGGAAACTCTTCTCAGCATCTTCATAATGGTGGATATCATCTAGAATGGATTTCAATAAATTTTAGTATGGAGAATTCACCAGAATGGATCTTGAACTTATGACTGTCCACATTGGACAACTTTCACAACAACACCAATGATAATATTCTTGAACACTTGTTCTCTAGGATACCATAAATAAGATCAAGCCAAGATGGTACCTTCTTTATCCTAGATTTCAAGAATAGAACATCTTCAACTTCACAAAAAATGATCCTCTATCATATCTGTATTGAGTATCAAATTTAGGAATCATTCAAAGATGGTGACTTCTTCAACTTTATCTTCTCTTTCTTTATTCTATTCATCATGGTCTTGGTGCATATAGACTTCTGTTCGGAGATACGAATCTTTATCAAATTGCACTTCATTGTTGACTCAGGAAAGAAACTCAAATCTTCAAAATAGAATAGATTTACTGTAGAGAATCCAACATAGGTAAACCTTGGCTCTGATACCACTTGTAGGAACTCAGGACACCCTAAGAGGGGAGGGGTGAATCAATGTGTCAAATTTTTATTTTAAAGAGAAAGATCTTGTTCTGACGTTGGTAGGAACTTGTTAAACCTATATTTATGGAATTGTACAGTAATCAAACATTCACATGTAGGGAGACAACACTTAAATTTTACTTGGTTCACCACTAAGCGTTAGTCCAAACAACATATGCCGACAGTGTGTCAGTCGTACCTAAATCCACTAATCTTCACTAGTTGTGGAATACAGAAGTTCAGACACAATCTCTCTATACCAGACACATTTCCTTTACAAGAGTTTAGAGATAACACATTTCGTCCCTCGAAACACTTCCGTTGACCCCCCATAACTCATTACTTTGGGAGAAGTCCTACTCAGTTTAACTACTTGAAGTTCACTTCTGTAGATTGACATCTAAGTCTTTGTCCCTGGATAGCAGGATACTTTTCTTGCACCGTAGTCCTGAGTTGACACACGTGAAAGCACTGTTCACTTAAACTAGATGTTCAATATTTCCGTTCACGAAGCTCACTACCTTTGTGAAGAAAACTGCCTTTGTGGAACAAACTGCCTTCGTGAAGCTCACTGAGCCATCGCAAAATACCCCATCATCATGAAAATCCTTTTCCCCAGATACCTAAGCATTGGTCAAGACTAAGAAATCCTTTTTGCGATGCTCAAGCACATTATCAAAACCTTATTCATGAAGCTTTCAGCCTTCACGAATTCAGACCAATTCAGCCTTTCTTTCAAATAAAAATCATGTTAAATGAAGTGGAGGGTAGCCCAATATTTATAGGCTCGGCCTTTCGTGATGGTCCCATGCCTCCAACAGATTTTTCACGAAACTCCAAAATCCTATTTGTGAAGATCCTTCACTCACGAAGCTCCAATGAAATTTAACCTGCTCGTGAAGCTTCTCATAGTCGTAGAGATTACCGTCAACCCTTTGTGAATTCACGATACTCCTCATCTTCGCAAATCTAAGCCTTTGAAAAATCCAATCTTCATGAAAACCATGCCTTTACCATATTTATGAAGAGTCGATCCGAGAAAACCACCTTTAGCGATGCTTGCATCTTCTTCCTGATTTTGAGCCCAAAAATTTGACAAACACTAGGAAATGATTCCACCTTCAACACTATAGTCAGCTTGTATTATAAGATCACTTTCCTTGCAAACTCCATAATCAACCTAGTGTGGATTGAAAAAAAAACACAAACCAGACTTCGTTCCCAATAAAGAACAACCTTGGTTCCAACAATTATGTTGTGTATGCCATATGTCATAAGAGTAAACAATATACGAGTATAATACATTTTGGGTAGTTCAGAAGGGTACTCACCGTGTTGCCTCCAAGGTACATTTTTTTATATAGTTAATTTTAAATAAATTTATTTATTTTGTTTAAAATTATGATGGATGAGAATCTCATGAAAATTCAGATGAGAATAAAGATAATTGAATTGATTAATTAAAGAAGATAATTAATTGATTTGAGCGTGATTTATCTTAAATAAGAACAATTCGAATTGGATGCTAATTTTATTAAATGCGTAATTCGTTTCATTCATGTGGATGATCATGAGCTTAGACTAGACCTCTGTATGTGATTGGTTTCATTTAATTTATTATTAAATTAAATTGTTGACCTGTGTGTCATCTCTCATCTTATTATGTAAGGGCCTACGTGCCCATGGTTTATTTTATGTAAACTCCTTAACCAATCATTTGGTTCCCTCACCTGCTTGTGAATAAAAGCATATGTAATGGATGAAGCTCCCAAGTTAGTGGAGGCGGTTCAAATTTGAAGCTGAGGTGAAACCAATCCAAGAGAGATAGATAAGTGGACATGTGGAAAGTTGCAACACAAACCATAAATAGTTCAAGTTGTTTTCCCCTAGGTCGGTGGTTGTTTATCATCCACTAGATAAACTAACCATTAGTAAAAAGATCATGATCATACCACTTTATTATTTTATTTCTATCAAGTTTCATGGTTATTTCATTATGGATGTTTTGTCGCGATCACATGAATTAATGAATTAAAAAGCATTCAAGATAGAACTAAAATAGATTGGCTCATGTGTAAATATTATCTAAGACATGATTAATCACTTAAGTAAATGTACTTAATATTAACAAGAATGTAATAAATATAATAATTGTAAATTTACACAAAATATAAAATCCATCAATTATATATATATTAAGTCAGTATAACCTTCCACTACTTCAGTTAAAATCGAACTATAGTTCAAAGTACTTAACTAGTAAAAGTTGGGGTGCTTTCAATTATCGAGGAATTCTAACTTGAAGTTTTGGGTTGACTTAACTTAGTTCACATCAAGGATTGACTTTCAAATTGCTTGATCGACCAAAGTTGGGGTGATGAGAAAGGGAATATGGATCTTTTCCACCAGAATGTTTAAGCAACAAGATATTTTAAAGCCAATGGCGAGGGCTATTGTGTTTTGATAAAATAATGGGAGATTAATAAATATAATATTTATTTATTTGACTAAATTTTATCAAATAAAGTATTTAAACTCTGCTAATATTATTTTTAGAAATAACAATAAAAATAACTTTAAACATATCACCGTGATCCATACTTGAGAAGGATAACCTTCTCACCAGCAAAAATTTCCAAAAATGACAAAGGCACTTACACATTATCCTACATCATGAAAGGAAATTGTATGTGTTGGAAGAACCTATTCCTAATGTGTCTGGTAATGAGGCTAGTGAGGAAGAGTTATCTCTCTATAAGAAACATTTGAACGATGCTACAAATGTCCAGTGTTTCATTCTACCATCCATGACCAATGAGCTTTTGAAGCCACATGAGGACATGGGTGCATATAACACGATGTCCCACCTTCAAAACATCTATCAATAGAAGGAGAGACAAGAGAGATATGAGATCTCCAATGCTCTATTTACAATTAAGCTTGGAGATTTGGCACCAGCTGAGCCTCATGTAGTCAAGCTTATTGGCTACATTGAACACTTAGATATCTTAGGGATTAAATTTCTCGATGAGTTGCACACATATATCATACTTTCCTCATTACCCAATATCTTCTCCAGTTTTATTGTTAATTATAACATGATTAATAATGAGAAGGTTCTTTTATAACTTCTTACTTTGATTTTCCAAGTGGATAAGGACATAGGGCATGACAAACCCACATTCATTATGGTGAATAATAAAAGGAAGAACAAGGTGAAGGGGCCCAAGACTCATAACTTTAAAGATCATGAGCATCATCCTTCTAAGAAGAGGAAGATCCAAAGGTATGATAAGAAAAAAGATGCAATATGTTTTTCATGTGGCAAGAATGACCACTAGAATAAAAAACTACACTAAGAAGTAAGGGGAAGATAAAGGTGTGTTCGTTATCAAATGTAATCTTTCAATATCTACACATTGGGTATTAGATATATCTTGTGGTGCTCACATCAATATCCAAATGTAAGAACCTAATAGATTCTAAATGATTTCTAGAAGAGTGGTAGATTTGAGAGCTTCCAATAGTGCAAGGTTGGCTGCTCTAGCCATTGGTGACTACGACCTTTCATTACCGACAAGAATGATATTGGTTTTAAGGGATTTTTATCATGTACCAACTATTACCAATAACATAATTTCTATGTCATTCCTAGTTGCCGATGGTTTTATTTTCAAGTTTGGAAATAAAAAATGTTTCTTTTATAAATACAACATATGTTATGATACGACATTTAAATAACGGTCTTTATGTGTTAAATTATGAAAACTAAGTATTGACAATAGATAACGAATCGTGTTCACACAACTCATATAACACCCAATTATGACATCAATTTCTTGGTCATGTAAATGAGAAGAATTTGACAAAGCTCCATCAAGATGGTTATTTAGACTCTTCTAAGATAAACCCACTTGAAAGATGTCATGCTTGTTTACAAGGAAAAATGTCCAAACCGACATTCAGTGGATAGGGTGAAAGAGCCACACAGATTCTAGGATTGGTACACACTAATATGTGTGGACCATTTCCAGCAGAAGCTAGAGATGAATATTCTTACTTTATAACTTTTAATGATGATTTGAGTAGATATGACTATGCCTACTTAATGGGGTATAAGTCTGAGTCCTTTGAGAAATTCAAATAATTCCAAAATGAAGTAGAGAATAAACTTGGAAAGAAGATAAAGAAGTTTCGATCAGATCGAGGTGGTAAATATCATAACCAAAAGTTTATCGACTTTCTATGGGAGTTTAATATTCTATCTCAACTCACTCCACCTTACACACCGTAGTGGAATAATGTTAGTGAAAGGAGAGACTATATCTTGTTAGACATTGTAAGGTTGGTGATGAGTCATGCAGATCTTCCATTATCTTTTTGGGGATATGCATTAAAATTGTGGCATACACATTAAACCAAGTACCAACTAAAGCGGCAAACAAAATTTCCTTAGAGTTATAGAGTGAAAAGAAGCACAATTTTTTATATACACATGTATGAGTTTTCAAAGTGTTTTTAAAGTATTTTCTAGCAAAAAATTAGCACCCTAGAGCATAAAGTGTATCTTTATAGGGTATCCTAAGGAAAAAAAGAGATACTACTAATACAACCTATCGGAAAAGAAAGTTAATGTCATTAGAAAAACTATCTTTCTTGAGAGGGAGCACACCCTCAAAAAGGATGGTGGGAGCAAGATTGATTTTGAGGAAGTTGATGCTCAAGATACAAAATAGTTAGTATAAGAACAAATTCCATAGGTCCCTATGGAAAAAGGAGTTCCTGATTGCATTGTCAAGCGCGTCAAATTATATGTTTATTTTTAACTAGAATTTCTGCGGCATAGCAGCAACCCTAGGTCATCTCTCTATGGAGACTTAGATCATTAATTTAAAAAGAAGGTTCTGATTATGAAAATAAAAGAGTAATGGGGATTTATAAAATTTGGGTTTTTTTGATTTTAAAACACAAATTTAAACTATACTACTAAGTGAGGGAAATAAGATAGAGAAATTGTGATTAACTCGGGTAAGTGTCCCTTGATGCTCAATCCGTCATCACTCTCAAGGGAATGAGAAGGATCATTGATTACTTGATTTATACACACTGAAACCAGTATGGTGTGTGAGTTATTACTATTTTACCACTTAGGATTTGATTGATCAATGATATTGATTATCGACGACCACTCAAAAATCAACAGACTTGAATCAATGTAAAAGCGGAACTCAATCAATGCATCACATCAACAACGTGATGAGATGACCAGATTTGTGCTAATGATAAAATATTCCAAAAGACAAGAACATTCATATTCATGGGTTCAAGCTCTGGGAATTTATCAATTGACATAATCCATTCGCACACTCATGAAAGGGAAGGGGTGAGAAAAGATGCAACCGCACTCAAATCATCACAAGATTCGGGTTATGCATGAAAGCATGAGGATTATTGTTCTTTTGATTTGTATTTGATCATACATGAATAAACACAAACTAAGAAGGTATAAATGAAGAACAATTTACAAAAAAACCTGGAAATTCAATTACCTTATGAAGATTACAAGCATGGATCTCAGGATTACAACAAAGGACACCCCCCAAATTGATCACTAGAGGTTTAGAAGTACATGGGGGAGAAGAGGGAGAGAATGGATGAAGAAAGCTCTCAAGTTCTACTAACCTTCACCCCTGGTCGTGAAACCTGAGAGAATGAGGGGGATGAGTGATTTTATGGAAACAAACATCACACTTTCCACAAAAAAGGTCAAGTGCCTAAGGGACCAGGTCACTATTCGGGACAAAATTTTTAATCCTTCTTTATCTGGTTGGTTGACTGACCAAAATGAGTTCAATTATCATGAAATTCGGTGGAGAGGTGAGCCTTAGAGTTAACTGTCCATGAGAGGTGTAATTAGACCAATTGAATCTTTGAGGCTCGAGTTATGTCCCAAATACAGAAGCATGTTCCAATCTATCCCTCCCATAATTTCTTCACATTGTGGGCCTATTTTGAGACATAAAATGGAAGAATTGGGCTCCATGATCTTATAGAGAAATGTTGAACACATTTTTTTTCATTCATACACCAATTTTTAGCCCAATTTGATGCACACATTATCCAAAGTACATATAATTGTCCACATGTATGCTTGGGCTTTCGCGCAGTTTGGCCCATTTTGCTTGAATTCTATCACGAGATCTCCAAATCACCTCCTCCTACAATGTAAACACTGAAACAAGTAAATTTTCCCTATTAAACAGGGATAAATATTATTTCCTTGAATCAAACACGAAGTGAAATTTATTATTATATTTGGTATATTCATTATAAAACCAGTTTAAAATAGCGGTATAAGGGTGGAATTGAATAGTGAATCGTTATGCGATCACACCCCCACACCTAAACATTTGAACTCCTAGGAAAAGTCACATACCCCAAAAATGATGCATGTATATATTCCCAACATAATGAAGTTTTAACATTCGAGGAAATTTAAATTCATTAAAGCAATGTGATCAATGCACAATCCACGCCAAGGAGTTCTTCCTAGTGAAAATGGAAAACGATGTCTCATAAATCATATCACAATGAAATTCAAAGATATTCATGATACCAAATTGAGAAAGGAATTAAAAAAGTCAACTATTCCACTAAATCTCTATGTGTGTGTGTGAAAACCATTCCATGCTATTGGTTCCACTTTCTATCTGATAAATATAGATTATTTTAACATTTTTCAGCTTAAATGATTTTGTCCACCGAACCTGCCTTACATCCTTTGTAATCATATTTCAAGACCCACTCACTTAAGAATTCTTGAAAGTCAAACCATAAACTCTTGAACTAGATATCCCCATATGTTGCACATTTCATCACTCCCCTCATTTTTTTCAAAAGTTTCATTTGGAACAAATTTCACACTCATCTCTCAACCCTTTTTTGATCTCCTCACAACACTAATTGTAATAGTTATAACAAGATCAGAGGTTGAAAATGAATGGTTTTTGACCTTCCCAAGACACAATGCAATTTATTTATTTATTTGATTTTTTAGGGCATACAACAGTCAGATATCAGGTACACACGCATAGGTCAATCTGGTACAGTAATGAAACAGATTGGATAAGGAATGAACGTATGTAAACATAATTTTAAGCTGAAAAATATTAAACTAACTTATATTTAACTTCTAGTAAGTAATAAATATTCACACTTTATGGTTTGGTGAAAAAAATGTGTGGAGATATTAGTGACACTGTTTTCCCAAAAACTACTCACACAAGGGGCATCAATCATCTCAAAGGTTTCACAGAGATAAAACTATTTATATCATTGACAGAAAACCAATTCACTAAAAATCACCCTCTGATGTTAAATTCATACAAATATTCATTCCATAATAGAGACAAGTTTTCATCAAATGTTAAATCAACATGGAATCAAAAATTTCAACACGCATTTTTAGTAAGTTCCATGATTCGGTGACCATAAGGGGGGGGAGTAAAAATACCATAAAGAAGGAAAAAATGAGAAGAAATAAGAAAGAAAATAAAGACCCTAATGAACTCGACAATATGGGGAAAAGTGAAAATACCATAAAGAAGGTGAAAAAGAAAAGAAATAAGAAAGACGATAAAAATCCTAATGATCCCAGGAATGTATCCACCCCCCACACCTAGAATGTGCAGTGTCCTCACTGAAATAATAGAGAATGTGAGAAGGATAAAACTTGGTGTGTTTCACTGGCATGTTGCTTCTAGAAGGCGGATTTCCTCCATCAGATTCTTTGGAAAATCCTCATAGAAGTGTTTAAGTCACTTCCCATTGATGGTAAGACTTCGTCCACTCTGCTCATGCAAAATCTGTATTTCACCAAAGGGATAAACATTAGTAACAGTATAAGGACCGAGCCATCGGGAATGAAGCTTACCTGGGTGGAGCTTTAGCCTTGAATTGTACATGAGGACCTTCTCACCAATATGGAACTTCCGCTAATGAATCATGCTATCATAGATAGCCTTTTTCTTCTATTTATAGATCCAGGAGTTCTTATATGCATCACGTCTAATTTCTTCTAACTCTTGAATCTGGAGCTTCCTATGCTCACCTGCATCTGAAAGGTTCATATTACATTGTTTAACAGCCCAATATTCATGGTGTTATACTTCCACCGGGAGGTGACAAGCCTTTCCAAACACAATTATGTATGGTGACATTCCGATTGGGGTTTTAAAAACTGTACGGTACGCCCAAAGTGCACAATCCAAGCGCAAACTCCAATCTTTCCTATTGGGTTGTACTATTTTTTACAAGATTCTCTTAACTTCCCGATTTGAGATTTCTACTTGTCTGTTAGTTTAGGGGTGATATGAATTGGAGACTTTCTGATAAACCCTATAGTTACGAAGCAATTTTTTTGTGTTGCGATTGCAAAAATGTGAACCTTGATCACTAATGATGAATCTCAGTAAACCAAACCGAAAAAAAAAATGGGACCTCATAAAAATCAACAACTTGAGATTCATGGGTCCTAGTGGCCTTTACTTCCACCCATTTAGAGACATTTTACACAACCAATAAGATGTACATAAATCCAAATGAATTTGGAAAAGGCCCCATGAAGTCAATGCCCCATGCATAAAAAACTTCACAGAATAACATGGGTTGTTGGGGCATTTCATTCCTCTTGGATATATTCCCTGTGAATTGACAACGACTACATGAATTGAAAAATCGATGGGAATCCCTATATAATGTTGTCCAATAAATTCCTAAGTCAAGGACCTTTCAAGCTGTACGTTGAGAGCCAAAGTGGTCCCCACAGGCCAAAGTGTGACAGAATGTCAAAACAGAGGTGAACTCATGGTCAAGGACACACCGACGAACTACTTAGTCACCAAAAATTCTCCACAAATATGGATCATCCCAAATGTACCACCAAGAATCATGTTTAAGTCTTTGGGATTGGGAAGTGTTGAAATCAGTGGGGACCCTAGATTTTGCTAGAAAATTCACAATGTCTGCATACCAGGGGTAAGGTCCACAACATCATAGAGGTTCTCATGAGGAAATAATTCTCCAATGGGGAGGGATGAGTCAACATGATGGTCCAGTGGTAGAGAAATCCTACTAATGTGGTCAGCTACAACATTTTCCACCCCCCTCTTATCTCTAATCTCAAGGTCAAACTCTTGGAGGAGGAGCATCCACCGTATGAGGTGGGGCTTAGCTTTAGGTTTCTTTAGGAGAAATCGAAGGGCAACATGGTCAGAAAACACAATCACTTTTGACCCAAGAATATATAAAAGAAATTTTTCCAAGGAAAACACAATAGAAAGGACTTATTTTTCAGTGGTTTTTTAGTTTACCTAGGCAAGATCAAGGGTACGTGAGACATACACAATGACATGAGGAGCTCTCTCAACCCTTTGTGATAAAACATCCCCAACTGCAAAGTTAGAGACATCACACATAAGTTCGAAGGGGAGATCCCACCTTGGTGGTTGGATGATGGGAGGTGATGTGAGACTCCTTTTTAGTGAATTTAATGCATCCTCACAATTTTTATCAAACACAAAATTAGAATCTTTTTGTAATAACTAAGACAATGGAAGTGCGATCTTACTAAAATCTTTAATGAATCAGCAATAAAAACCAGCATGACCCAAGAAAGATCGCACCTCACGAACAAATTTTGGATATGGAAAGGATAAAATTAATTCAATTTTAGATTTATCAACTTTAATTCCATTATTTGAAATGACATTCCCAAGAACTATCCCCCACTAAACAATGAAATGACATTTATCATAATTTAAAACAAGATCTTTTTCAATACAACGGTGGAGGACAAAACCTAGGTGTTCCAAACAATCATAAAAAGAAGAACTCTATATTGTGAAATAATTCATAAATACTTCCATACAAATATCAAGGTACTTAGAAAAAATACTCAACATACATCACTGAAAAGTACCCGAAGCATTACATAGACCAAAAGGCATTATTTTGTATGAAAATGTTCCAAATGGGCAGGTAAATGTTGTCTTTTCTTGATCCTCAGGGGATATATGGATTTGGAAATAAGATGAATAGACATCAAGGAAATAATAATGGGACTTACCATCCAATCATTCTAACATTTATTCAATGAAAGGTAGAAAAAAGTGGTCCTTCTACGTGGATTGATTCAGTCGACGGTAGTCAATACAGACTCGCCAACTATTTTGTACACGTGTTGGAACCAATTCATTCCTTTCATTTGAAACAAATTTTATTATTGTTTTTAGGCACAATTTTCACTGGGATAACCCATTTACTATCAGATATAATATAAATGATCCCCACAATAAGTAATTTACTGACTTCCAATTTTACCAATTTAAGGAGAGTGGGATTCAACCGGCGTTGAGATTGTCTTACGGGCTTAGCCTCATCATCCAAAAGTATATGGTGGATAAAAATAGATGGGATAATACTAATAATATCAACAAATGTCCATCCTATTTCCTTTTTACACTCTCTCAAAAGGTTGAGCAGTTTCAATTCCTGTTGTGGAGAGAGGTTATTGGAAATAATGATGGGAAATTGGTCAATACCCTCAAGATATGCATATTTTAAATTATAAGGAAGTTGTTTAAGTTCATAAAATGGTGGTTTTTGTATTGAGGGAGGGTGTTTAGGGGGAGTGAGGTTCATGAAACTATATATCTGCTCATGTTTATTCTCTAAGGATATAGAATCTATTAAAATGAGATTTACAGAATCATCGATGGTCATGGGTACCTCATAATGAACACACTCATTAATTAAATCACAAAATTTACACTTTTCAAAATCCACAAAACACTCAAAACATGAATAAAAAATCAAATCATCTAAGGGTGAAGAAGGGGAAAATAAATCAGAGTATGGGTTGAGAAGAGAATTGTGTGTGTGTGCATCGTTTGAGAGCAATTCCATCGAATAGATAGAAAGAGTGGAGTTCTCTTCAACGGGGTGTTTCATAGCCCCAAGGATGTTAAAACTTACCTTTTATCCTCAAAACTCCATGGACAGCATACCATTGTGAATGTTGATGATTGTCTTTTCTGTTTTGAGAAATGACCTCCCAAGTATGAGAGGAGCATGTCCTTGGGTTCAAGTATCTTCCATCTCAATGTAGAAATCAGCGGGGAAGATGAGATTCTTCACTCTTAAAAGGACATCCTCAATCACTCATGTTGGATGCGTAGTACTCCGGTTTTCAAGTTGCATGAAAATTCTTGTTGGTTGACGCTCTCCAACCTATAGATAAGTATAAACAGAGTGAGTCATTACATTAATGGAAGAACCTAAATCTAAAATAACATCAGAAAAGAAGGTCTCCCCTATGGTACACAGTATTTTGAATGTGCCCGGATCCTTGCATTTGGTTGGCATTGCTGGTTGAATCAAGGCCAAGAAATTCCTTCCCAAGTTGACTCTCTCATTCCCCTTCAGCCTCTTTCTATGGGTGCAAAGCTCTTTAAGAAATTTGGCATATCGAGGGATTTTTTTAACTGTATCCAATAGAGGAATGTTAACATGAACCTTTTTAAATGTATCCATTATTTCTTTATCAATCTCATTATCAAAATTCTTTTTAGATTTAGAGAGTCTTTGGGGGAAAGAATAGGAATGGATTGTTCATTTGAATCATCAATGATAATTTGATTAACCATTTTGTCTTGTTTTTCTTTACTTGAAAATTTTGAGTGTTGGGAAAGAGAGTTTTCAAGAGGGGGACATACCTGTTGTGCAGAATCAGTAGAAGGAGAGACTTATTTACCACTATGAAGTGTAACTGCACATACATTACCTTTTCCCTTCGGATTGGAAATGGGTTGGTATGGTAGTTTTCCAGAACCCTGCATCTTAAGCTCACCGATAGTGTTTTCCAACTACCCCACTTGAGTTCATAGGTCTTGAATTGCCAGTTGTGTGGTCTGTTGTAACTGGAGGTTCTGGGTTTCCATTTGCTTCACCATATCCTTGAGGCTTGGTTTAGATTTGGGAGGAGGAGGATTGTTTTTGAGAAGTTTAAGGATAAGAAGGTTGCATACCTTGACCTTGTTGATACCAATTCTGCTTGGGGTAGCTTGAGTTTCCTCCTTGTCGGTACTGGGGTTGTGCTTTCCACCCAGGATTTGGATGTGGCCTGAATTGTTCTTGCTTAAAGGGAGGTTCTTATTGGAATGGATGTTATGGGAACATGGCTGCTCAAGACTTAAGTGAATCTTGAAGTTGTGGGCACTGGTCAGAAAAAATGAGTATTGTCAGAACAAATACCACAATGTAATGGAACAGGAGGAGATTGTGAGTTACCTTGTGCTTGTGCTAATTGCATTAGAAGGGTATGCATATCATAAAGCTTGTTATCTACCTTTTGTTCTAGGTATTAATGACTTACCTCATGAACTCCTCGGGTTGGTGCAATAGCTTGTGTACTAAATTGTTGTGCATTTTGAGCCATATTGGATATTAATTCATGAGCGGCGGAAGGAGTTTTATCAACCAAGGAAGCACCGGTTGTTGCTCCAATCATTCCACAATCCATGGGGAAAAGCCCCTCCTAGAAGTATTGGATTAATAGTTGTTCACTAATCTGGTGGTGGAGGCAGCTTGAGTAGAGTCATTTGAATCTCTCCCAGTATTCATGAAGGGTCTCTCCTTGTGATTGCCTAATGCCACAAATTTCTTTCCTAATTGATGCAGTTTCGGAGGCAAGGAATAACTTCTCTAAAAAGAGACTTTTCAGGTCATTCTGGCCCCCAATTGTGGTAGGAAAATAGTATATTCAATCTTTGGCTACACTATTAAGGAAGAAAGGGAAGGCTCTAAACTTAATTAAGTCCTCATAGACATTTTTGGGTTTCATGGTGGAACACACTATGTGAAACTTCTTAAGGTGTTTATGAGGGTCCTCACCAGGAAGACCATGGAATTTGTGAAGTAGGTGGATGAGGCCCGATCTAAGCTCAAATTTGGCTGCTTTCTCAGGGTATTGGATGTACGTAGGTTGGTACTCTACATCAGGGGTGGTCAGTTCTTTTAAAGTTCGATTATTTGCAGCCATGATTTTTGGGGTTTGATTTGGTTCAATTTTTGATTGGTTTATGACCACTTGAGGTTCTAAAAGAGGTTCCTTAGTGGTACTTGATTGACCTTCTCTATATTCTTTGATTTATGTGTGAAGTGTCTTTTCAATTTCAGGGTCTATTTCAAACAATTTTTCTTTTCCTGATTGGGTCATGCAAATAAATTTTGAATTTTATTTTCTTTTTTTGTTTTTATTTGATATGGATAAAAAAAGAAATTAAGAAGGGTGAAAGAATAATAGAATGTTATACTATATAATTAGAGAGAGACATATAGATAGAAAAAAATATAGAGAGAGAAAACACACAAAATAAAAATAAAAATAAAGACAAAAACCCAAAACAAAAACATCCAAATGGGGGTGGGGTATTGAAAGGAGTAATAATTAAGAAGTAAAATAAATAAATAAAAGGAAATAAAAAAATGATATTGGCTCCCCAAAAACGGCACCAAAATTTGATTGTGTTGTCGAGCGCGTCAAATTAGATGTTTATTTTTAACTAGAATTTCTACAACATAGCAGCAACCCTAGGTCATATCTCAGTGGAGCCTTAGATCATTAATTTAAAAATAAGGTTCTGATTATGAAAATAAAAGAGGAATGGGGATTTATAAAATTTGGGGTTTTTTGATTTTAAAACACAAATTGAAACTACACTACTAAGTGAGGGAAACAAGATATAGAAATCATGATCAACCCGGGTAAGTGTCCCTTGATGCTCAATCCATCATTGCTCTTAAGGAAATGGGAAGGATCATTGATTGCTTGATTTATACACACTGAAACTAGTATGATATGTGAGTTCTTACTAGGTTACCACCAAGGATTTGATCGATCAATGATATTGATTATCGATGACTGCTCAAAATCAACAAACTTGAATCGATGTAAAAGAGAAACTCAATCAAGGCATCACATCAACAACGTGATGGGATGACCAGATTTGTGCCAATGATAAAATATTACATAAGAAAAGAACAGGAATATTCATGGGTTAAAGCTATTGGAATTTATCAACTGACATAATCCATTTTCACACTCATGAAAGGTAATGGGTGAGAAAAGAGGAAACCGCAGTCAAATCATCACAAGATTCGAGTTATTCATGGAAGCATGAGGATTATTGTTCCTTTGATTTGTATTTGATAATACTAGAGTAAAAAAACTAAGAAGGTATAAATGAAGAACAATTGACAAAAAACCTGGAAATTCAATTACCTTATGAAGATTACAAGCGTGGAGCTCGGGATTACAACAAAGGACACCCCTAAATTGATTTCTAGAGGTTTAGAAGTACATGGGGGAGAAGAGGGAGAGAATGGATGAAGAAAGCTCTCAAGTTCGACTAACCTTCACCCCTAGTCGTGAAACTTGAGAGAATGAGGGGAGGAGTGATTTTATGGACAAAAACATCACACTTTCCACAAAAAAGGTCAAGTGCCTAAGGGGCTAGGTCACTATTCAGGACATACTTTTTGATCCCTTTTTATTTGGCTGGTTGAATAATCAAAACAAGTTTAATTGTCATGAAATTCGGTGGAGAGGTGCGTCTTAGAGTTAACTATCCATGACAGGTGGAATTATCCCAATTGAATCTTCGAGGCCCGAGTTATGGCCCAAATACAGAAGGGTGTTCCAATATGGTCTGTCCATAATTTCTTCACATTGTGGGCCTATTTTGGGACATAAAATGGACGAATTGGGCTCCATAATCTTATAGATAAATGTTGAACACATTTTTTCATTCATACACCAATTTTTAGCCCAATTTTATGCATTTATTATCCATAGTACATATAATTGTCCACATGCATGCTTGGGCTCTCGCGCAGTTTGGTCCATTTTACTTGAATTCTATCACGGGCTCTCCAAATCACATCCTCCTACAATGTAAACACCGAAACAAGTAAAATTTCCCTATTAAACAATGATGAACATTAATTTATTGAATCAAATATGAAGTGAAATTTATTATTATATTTGTAATATTCATTACAAACCAATTTAAAATAGCGGTGTAAGGGTGGAATTGAATAGTGAATCATTATGCGATCAGTTCATAAAACACAAGTACTGTGTATGATCACTAGAGAGGTAAGAGAATACTGAGATGGTTTTTTTAGTCACAGAAGATAATGACTCATTATTGGTTGACAATGATGAACCTCTCTCCTACAAATAGGCAGTAGAGAGCTCAGAAGCTGCAAGATAGCAAGAAGCCATGAATTATGAAATGGATTCCATGTATTAGAACCAAGTTTGGGTTTTGGTCGATGTGCCAGTTGATGTAAACACCATAGGGTGAAAATGAGTATTCATGAGAAAACTGGATTTGAAAGGTAAGTTAAATACCTATAAATCAATGCTAGTGGCTAAAGGGTTTAAACAACATCAAGGAATTGACTATAATGAAACCTTTTTATGAGTTTTCATGTTTAAATCCATCAGAATTATACTTTCTATAACAGCTTACCATGACTATGAAATTTGGAAGATGGATATTAAAACATCTTTCCTTAATGAGAACCTTCAAGAATATATCTACATGGCACAACTAGAAGGTTTTGTGAGTCCAGGTGATGCCAAAAAGATTTACAAGTTGCAAAAATCCATTTATGGATTGAAGCAAGCATCTAGGTCATGAAACATTCAATTTGATAAAGCTATAAAAGAATTATCTTTCATTAAGAATGAATGTGAGCCATGTGTTTACAAGAGATTTAGTGGGAATGTAGTCATTATCCTAGTAATATATGTTGATGACATATTGATTATTGGAAATGACATACCAGTTTTACAGTATGTTAAGGACTGGTTAAACAAGTGTTTTTGCATGAAGGAATTAGGTGAAATAACCTATATTCTAGGGATAAAGATCATTCGTGATAGATCCAAGAGGCTACTTGGACTAAGTGGAAGTACATACATTGACCAGATACTAAAGAGATTTAGTATGACACAATCCAAGAGGAGATTGGTTCCAGTGTCACTTGATATACATCTTTCTAAGAAAATGTATCCTCTGATGCAACAGGAGAAAGAGATAATGAGTAAGATCCCATACGCTTTAGTGATAGGATCAATCTTGTACGCCATGTTATGTACTAGACTTGATATTTCCTATGCATTGAGCATGGTAGACTGATATCAAGCAGATCCAGGATAACTACATTGGTTTACTGTTAAGGCTATCCTCAATTATTTGAGCACTAAGGATATGTTCCTGGTGTATGGAGGAGATGAGGATCTGGTCATCAGGGGTTATACTAATACTAGTTTTCAAACAGATTAAAATGATTTGAAGCTACAGTTAGGATTTTTTTTCTGTCTCAATGGAGGAGTTGTGACCTGTAAGAGTTCAAAACATCAAATTGTCTCTAATTCTACCATGGAGTTCGAGTATATAGAAACTTCTAATGGATCCAACTAAGTTGTTTGGATACAAAACTTTTTCTAGGATCTTGATATGAAACCTACTAGTAAAAACCTTATCATAATGTATTGTGATAATACCACATTGGTGACTCTTGTAAAAGAGCTAACGTCACACCAACAGACAAAACACATACTCCAGAAGTATCACTTATTGAGGTATTTTTATCAAAGGGGTGAAGTTGCAATAAGCAGAGTTCCCACAGAAAAAAATGCAGTGGACCCCTCGACTAAAGGTCCATCTCCACAGAACCATGACTATCATGTGAGAGTTAGTAGACTGAAGGTTGATAGTTGTTGAATCTAGTGTAAGTGAGAGTCTGTTGGAGTTAGTACCCTAGAACCGACTTCTGTGTACTTAATGATAACCTGTATTCATAATTTTGAATATTAATAAACTCATTATCACATCATGATTGTTTTTCTGCATTACATAGTATGTGATAATGTTCTAAGAGTAGTTGTCGTACTGGAAGGTCATAGGAGTTCCCCGCTATTATGAGAACCCATAAGTGTCATGATAGTGTTCTTAAAACATATATGTTATATATCCAGATGAAATATTTTTAGGGACACAGATGATTCAGGCTATCAGGGGTGGATACTCATAGGATTTTGATGCACCTTCTCATGGTGTACGCCCTTGGTAATATCCAGTGTAGGATATTATGAGAATGAGACCCATCAGTAGGAAATCCACATTTATATGTGTCATTGGATGTTCCTATATGTGGATGTGTGTATTGATCCTTAGATTTTAAGATTATTATTAATTAGTGTTATAAGTCATGTACTTTACTGTATTGATGAAAACTATAATGACATATGTTCGTGGCGTGGTATGATATGTTGGGTGTGTCATGAGTAATATTTCATTAATGAATATGTGAGAAAGGATTTTCCATTTTTTTATTTAATGGAGGTTGATATCTCCGACCCTTTGATGGAAATGATATAGCCTGAATAAATCCATGACCATGGTGTTCTATAGAAAAATTCGATGTTCAGATTGTCAAAGAAAGAGAAATTGAACATATAAGTTGATAACACCAGCATGCAACTTGTTTGATATCGATATCATGATAAAGAGATTATATTACACAATAATCATTTGTATGAGGTATTATTTCGTTGCGACATTAACTTCTTTCTCTATGGATGCCTTGACATATTGTTAGATGCTAACCTTGGACTTTAGGCTATTTTTCCTAATGCCACTAAGAAAGAAGCTTAGAGGGTCACATACTAAGTGTATCCAAAATACCAGTTAAATAATATATTATTATTTATTATTTAACAAGTTGAATAAATATTATTCCCACATGTGGTTTAATAATTATTCATGTTTGCTTGATTGCATATATTCGATCACCAGTTATTCGAGAGAATATTATGTGAGTGAAATATTTAATAAATATTTATTTTATATTTAGTGAATATAATATTTATTTATTTGTTGGAAAATAATATAGTGGTATTTATTTATTAAATAAACAGTCATTATTCAAGGCCCAATAGATATTATGAAGGAATGAAAGACCTAGTTTAATGGTTCGATGAGAAATAATATATATTGAATATTATCTGAATAAATAATATTTAATTTTGATTAATGAGTTTAGCACATGCCATGAAATAATAATAATATTATTATTATAGACATGGGGTTCTGCAAAGATTAAATAAATAATAAAGGGTACTTGTGTAATTATTTATTTCTAATCCCAGTGGTATATAAACCCAATTATATTATTTTTCAATAGAGCCAATTAATTTTTGTGTTGTGCACAATGATATTTGGAGAGAATCCTATCAATCCCTAGAGAGCTCCCTCTCTAATAAGGCTCCCAAGAACAAAGAATGATTTTCTTCCATATTTCACTCTTGAGTCCAAAGTGATCAAAGAGAATACTTTGGAAGCAATTCTCGGGGCAATCAAAGGTGAATGACGAAATCGACAAGATCTATCGTGTTAGCACTTGGAGAATCCTACAATGACGTTCAGAGATTTGTGGAACATGTGTGGATCACTGCTAGAGGGAATCTAATTTTGATTCCTATAATATGATGATGATATGATGTAGATCCGTTATCAAATCCATCAACAAAGATTTTTCACAAGGTAATACTTTAATTTGCTTAAATTAATTATAAATAATATATGATGATCTTGAACTTTGGCTTCAGTATTTATCCATTCTCTATATTCTTTGATTCAATTTTGTTGATCACGATTTTTATCGTCGTGTAAATCTCGAATTAATCATCGATCACAACAAAAAGAAAAATTGAGCATGATCCATTTGATGCTTCCTCTATGACTGAAACCTTCAAAGGAATCCAAGAGAAATAACTTAATGTCGCAATTATGAAAATCACATATGAACACTCATTGTGTAATATAATCCCTTTGTTTCAATATCTCATCAAACATGTTGCACATCTGTGTCACCAACCTATATGTTCGATATGTCTTTATTTGGTTATCTGAAATAAACACATCATTTCACCATGGCCATGGAATTTAATGCGATGTTTCTATTCCAATCAAAGGTCCAAAATATAAACTTCTATAAAGATGGAAGGGAAATATCCTTCCTCCACCTATCCATTAATGACATGCCAATCATGACGTACCCAATGCGCTTTACCTCACTATGAACATATGGCATCACATTTTTCATCAGCAAATCTAAGTGTGCAAGTCATGACATGAATTAATGATAATCTTTAAGTATAAGGACTATTACACACACTCACAGATAGGAATATCCGATGACACCAAAACATACAAAATTCCTACTAGCGGGTCTGTTCTCATAATCTCTTATCTTGGAGATTACCAAGTGCGAACTTCATGAGAAGAAGTCGCATCCTATTATGAGTACTCACACCTGACATTCTATATACTACGTGCACTATCATAGTACATTATCCGACCATAGAACTATATTTAAGAGGTATTTTCATATCATGTCAAGGTTATCATCATATCATGGAACTACTATGACCTTATCAATGCGACTGATACTCTAAGAAGTTATCACATTAATTTTATGCAGAAGAAAAATCAATATGTGATAATATATTTATATTAATATTCACCTCTTTGAATATACATGTAATCCAAAGTACAAAATAGTTGGTTCTAGGACACCAACTTCAAAAAACTCCCACTTGTACTAGAGCCAACTGCTAACAATTGCTTAGTCCTCACATGTTAAACATGTTTTTGTTGAGTATGGATACAGTTTCTAGTCCTACCACGTTTCTATGGATAGGGTTGGTTAAGACACGTGTTTGTGCGGTGAATCTCTTTACTACAACATTATTATCTTGAGAAAATCCCTTAATTAGTG
Organism: Viscum album; assembly: GCA_963277665.1. Classification (NCBI taxonomy): domain Eukaryota; kingdom Viridiplantae; phylum Streptophyta; class Magnoliopsida; order Santalales; family Viscaceae; genus Viscum; species Viscum album. Next base: position 1,731,586,474 of record OY728127.1, read on the forward strand.
ATATAACCGAGTATCCACCTATTATTCCTATGTTAGAATCCTAACATCCTTACTAAATCTATAGTCAAAGCTTATCATAAAATGAAATATATCTTTCTTTTGGTATAACCCAAAAATTGGAATAATACATTTCTAAACCACTTCTTAAGTTTCATTAGAAGATGGAATGTACTTAGATATTATAGATATGGAAACCACTATATGTAATGTGTTTTTCTTGCATATTACCTTATCCTTTTATGTGATACTATATCAAATTGAACTAGGTATAAAAAAGTGTTCAATTACCATGATCATTAGTATCCCTATATATCCATACACCAGGAACTCACCCAGTTCTACTATTCAAAGTACCGTTGGATAGTTCTCACTGCATGTATATGTAGTTATGTTGGATCTTATTTGATATTTACCTTTTTATGCATCACGCATCAATAATATCAAACATTGGTACATATCATGGTATATGAGATAAATTCTTAGCACTTAATCTCGTGAAGTTATTTTAATATCCATAATCCCTTCCTATGCCCATGCATGTCTATTGGAAGGATTATGTTCCAACAACTACTCGATCTTAAGTCGTTTCAACTTTTTTTTCAATACATTGTTAATATATATACTGTGAATAGATTTAGAAAACCCATGGATCTATTTTATAGATCTTGTTCCCTAGAATATAGTTGCTACATTAAGTCATACTTGGAGAAATTTCATTCCTTAGTCTTAATAAATTGGTAAGACTTTTCATTTGTCTTTTATATGTTATTAACATATTTATCTTGAAAAACTAATAGCACTCTCACTAACCAATTACAGACACATGGAATTCATTCGTTTCCAAATGAATAATCTATGATCACTATGAATAATTTATTCATTAATGAATTTATATAATATGAATATCTTATTAGCATTTATTAATGTCACTGACCCTTTTAGTTATGCCTAGTAGAAATATACAATAGGGTTTTCTATTTGGTTGCGTCATATAGACATCTTCTGTAAGGAATCCTGTAAATGATGTGGCCTTGACAATCAATATCCCAATATAATAATAATTGATATATTCTTTGATAAATAAAATTAAAAAAGGGTCTTAGTCATGATGAGTGGTGAATAAGTTTTTTCATAGACTAGTCCTTTCAATAATCTATCATGCTATATTGGTGTTGTCTTGTGCCATCCATGTCCAGTTTCTATTGAATACTCACCAGCAGTATCAAGTCTTAGAAACATTCAAAATACAGAGTCTCTGAATCTTGATACATGGAGTCTATTACTTGAATTTATACATACTTTTCAACCTTATCATATTAACATTTATTTCCTCTTTTTAAGAATCTTTATTACGAAAGAATAATATATGTATCACCTACCACGATGAATACAAACCACCACTTTGGTTATGTATTCCTACACAATATGTGTATCTGGAACTACTCCACTCACTAAGCTCAATGGAGTGTTGTATTCCTATGCCAACTTATGTGCATCCAAAGCCTTAACCCATATAAGTTAAGTCTCCTACAACTATCTTCAAAGATATAGGCTTCCTTTATGGAAATATAGTCGATCTTGACTAGATGTTAATATTATCAATGGCTATAGGATCATTAACATAGATGCACCTCAGTGTTTTAATGTTCATTTGTATCTAAGACCAACTATTAACAAACAGTTTTCAACAAACACTTATGGTAGTGTCCTAATATATTCATATCATATCACAATTCATATGATATCTATTATACAATATAGTTAGACTATGATTAGTTGTTTCACTTCTATTTTCAAAATATTTCTTGGACGGTATAATGGAAGACTTGCAATATATATAAGACTCATCATTAATCTTCCTTTTATTACCATCAAGTCCTTGATGTATATAAGTAAAAGTGAGTTTGGTATAACCTTTACTTTACATGTATGATCAATTATTACTTGGATAAGATGTTATCTTACAAGCCATCTTAGAGATTCCACATTCTTTACCAAATGCACTCATTTACTTTACTAAGCATTTTTAAAATTTCTTCAAGAAATCTCATAAATTATATGAAGTTTCCTTTAGCTTTAAAATAGTTCACATAACCATGTTGAAGTAATTCTAAAAGTTTTTTGGCATACCTTTATTTAAAAAGGTCTCTATATCTCAAATATGATAAGTAGTTTGTTTTTATATCCAGTATCTTAGCTCAGTTGAGATAAAAATAAACAAGTGATTTCATTTTTATTTGACAAATAATTATCTTGATAGAATTAGGTAAGAGTCTTATATTTTATATTCATCATTCATTATGATGAATGTCTATGATTCAGGAGTTATTGAACCATTAGTTTAGTGTTAAAGTACCATAACAACATTTATTCCAAAAAAATAAATAATGTCTCGTTGTGTTGAGACGGTCACTGAGATAAATGTTTTGGTCACACTTATTACAAAATTGAATCAATCCATCAGTAATGAGAAATACTGAGCTCCCCTTGTCTAAGATAGGAATCACCATTTCTCAGCTCATTTTGAGTTCAATCTAAAACCATTCTATTCTAGCTCATTTCCTATATTTAAATGGATGTATGTTATAAGAATATTGTATTTAATGCACAAGCGGTGAATGGAAACTTGATGAATACGCCTAAAGTGGATGCATCTGCTTGCTTCTTCAATTCATTGTAATTTCCCTTCTAGTTTCTATTCTTTCCACATAAGAAGAAAATAGCCTCTTGTTCATTCTTCTACCTTTGAATCTTTTTGTATCTTTGAAAGACGTCATAAATGATCTTTTGGATTTATATTAGCCATGAGATCTTCAGTATTGTCTTTCAAACTTTTCACCATATAGAGTGGAGAAATATGTTTCAACCAGTCCTTATCTGCTTGGCGAAGTATGAACTAAAGTTTCTTGAGTGATTTATCCATTTCGTTATCTGGGCTTGGATAAATAAGGACAGGATTTGTGGTAAGGATAATAATATAAGATCAATGGATAATTTATTATCCAAGTGGAATCCCAATTTCACTAACTAATCAATATACCCCAACATTTTGAAAGTATTAACATTAGCTCGATTGTCTTCTTCCAGTTTACACTGATATAGTGTATTAACAATCTTATTTATTTCAATCATTTCCTTATCTTTCTCAAGAGAAAGAAGATGAGATATTCTAGTGTAAGCATCCTTATATTTATATTGTATCATAAACTCTTATTACATAGTTGATAATATAATGCAACATACATAAGAAGCATCCTCAACATATCTCTATTAGGCATCATTTTCACCTTCTCTCACCCACTGGGGTGGAAGAATAAGAGTAGGGGATTCCAAAACATAATACAAACTTTCTGAAAATAATTCATTGCATAAACGATTGTTCCATATCTAGAAATTTTTATTTGTAAGGATATACCTTGAGTTAAGGAATTATCGCATTTTCATTGTGGTTTTGCTTTCCATTTTATATAACAATTAAAACATATTATTAGCACTTTACTTGATTACATATTATGTGAGAAATAATAATAATAATAATAATTTATCAATTTTACACTATTTTATCAAGTCCCAACAACCCTCACCATTGAAATCATAATTTCTAGTTGCTCATACATTCTAGTGGTAATGATCCTTATGCCCCTTCTCATAACTCCAATGAGGGTTGGTCAAGCTACTTGAAGGTAATTTGGTTTTCAGGTCTTTTCCAACTGTGGGTTTGTAGTTCATTGATCTATTGAGTGGACTCTCATATCCTGAAATCTTGACTTGGATTTCCTCAACACTTTCCTTCAAGTTTTTTCAAGTCCAAAGAGGGCTAATTCTCTTAATGTAAGATGGTTAAATCGACACATGAACTTCATAAGAACTCCATGTTAAAAGTAAGTGTTACAATGATGGTTGGTCAAACACTTAGTTCGAAGGCTTTTATTCCTAATCAAGTAATGGAAAGTGAAGTTCAACTTAATGAATATTTGAGGGATTTTAATTTATTATGTATAAATTTTATCTTGTTATATCCTTTACATGTCTTGTTAATATTAAGTGGATGTAACCTAATTAATTAACCATGTTGGATAAAATATTTACACATAATCCATTTATTTAAATTCTATCTTTACAAATTAATTTATTCATTTATGTGATCACAAAATTATAATGATGTAAACTTGTGTGTTACACAAGTGGATAGGTGAAATGTTGTAACTCATGCCAATACCGACAAGTATTTATAACTCACATGCAGGTGAGATGAACCAAAGGATTGGTTAAAGGGGGATTATATAAATATCCTTGGATATGAAGGTCCTACCTAATAATGGAGAGAGAGATGAATTGCATGTCATCAAATTTAATTTAATAATAAATAATTGCAAGCCCATGCAATAAATTAAATTTAATAAATTCCAACACATTCACTGGTCGTGGCCTATCTCATGAAAGGTCGTATATGAAAAAGTAAACCAGTTAACATTCATTTATATTCGTTCTTTATTATTAAGATAAACACAGTTACATTAATTAATTAATTAATTCCCTTTCATCTTAATGAACATCCAAATTCAATTTGGTGATACCCATCATTTATGACATTCATGGGAAATAAATGATAGAACCAATAAATATAGATTTATTAAAATAAATTAATTGATCATTTAAAATTCTTAAAAACAATTATTAAATTGTTAAATACAATTGGTGCCAATCAATAAAATAAAGTTTTAATGTTGCAATTTTCAATTTTAATGTAATTTAATTCTATGCATTTATTGGGAGACTGCATGGCTTTTACTATCTAGCTACATGTCGTGTACCTCGGTTGCCATGTATCCAAGTTACATGTTTGGGGCTTCGTCGTGTTGACTCGGCCATACTGCACGACATGTACATGCCAGTTGCATACTGTGTATCCACTTTCCATGTATCTGAGATACTCTCTTGGGTCTTCGGTGTGTATCTCGATAGGTTCACATGGTTTGTACAAGCCATCTACACATCGTATATACCTTATGCCGTTTGTATGATGTTCTCGCTGAATGGCTCAGTGTGTATTTTGGTTGCGGGAAATGATGAACTACATGACGTGTACATTGAATACATGTCATTTATATCATAAATTCTCCAGGATGTCTGTTTCACACGGCTTGACCATGTATTATGGCCACACTGACTGCACGATTTATACCACTAACTAGTGTAGACTACACGATGTGTATGTCGTATTCATGCTATGTAATCCGACAACTCGTGTGCCAGATTGACCCAGTCTACACACATTGTGCAATAAATGTGCCGTATGTAATTAACTTCTCGGTGCGTCGTGTATCTCGTGACATGTCCAAATGTAGTGCACATAGGTACATGACGTGTATTTTAGCTACACACTGTGTAGCCTTGTTTTACTAGAAAAAAATTTGGCACTTCTAGATGGAATCTTTAGTCATTCTTCATATGTTCTTAAACCGTTAAGAAAAGGAAACATTAAACTAACATGATTAATATGTCAATAACATGATAATTAAAATTAGATTAAAGAACGAATAATATAAAATGATAAATTCAACCAAGATTACAAATGAATCAATAATCAAATAAATAATTATAAATTTAAACGCGACCCCTATGATACCACTTGTTGGTTCTGGGCATAACAAAAGCATTAATGGTGGTCGATAAACTTAAAATTTCTTTTAAATAAAATATCTCAGAACCCAATAGAGGATCTTGCATGTTAAATTTATATTTAATTTATTTAGATCTCAAGAATATACATACCTTTTCTTAGGATCCTTTCATCAATGATGTTTTTGATATTCTGAAAGAACCTTTTTGGATTTCCTTCATTACGATGTGAGGTCCAAGGATATAATCTCTCTAGCAGTGTTCCACACGCGATCCTTTGATCTATGAGAATTGCTAATTGATTTCCAAGTGCTAGCATGACTAATCAATTTTCTTGCATCATTCATGTTGATCTCTCATCCTTCGATCTTGAAGGAATATCTCTTGTGTTTCTCATTCTTGAGAGGAAGAGAGAAAGAGGAGGAATTTGAGAGAGAGAGAGAGAAGTCCATTTGAGAAACGATTCTCTATTATCAGCTTTTCAATTTTGGATGCACTATACAATAGACATAATCATCTATTTATAGAGTTAGGGTTTAGGTTAAAATATTATTTAATCGCATGCCAACCATTAAACAATATTATAATATTTAATAAATCCCATGCCACATAATAATAATATTATTTTTTGGTGCATGCCAACTTACGCAATAATAATATTGTTCAATTGGATTGTTAATTAATATTTGTCACCGAATACGGTTTTGGCATGTTCAAAATCCTCTAGCATTTATTGAAATCATGAATAAATATTTAATTTAAATATTTTATTCATCAATATATATTTTTGATCAATAAAACATGAATAAAATTATCCCTCAGTCTTGAGAATAATATTTATTCAATTAATTAAATTCAAATAGAATTTAACCGAGATCATTAGAAACACTTAGTGTGTGACCCTCTAGGATTATTTCTCATTGGCATTAGGCGGACTTGACTAAAGCCTTAGATTACTATCTAGAAACGGGTCAAAGAAACAAAGAGAAAGAACTTAATGTTGCAACGATGACAACGATATACAAATGCTCACTGCATAATATAATCTCTTTTTTGCAATATCTCATAAAACAAGTTGCACATACACTACTACAAATATGGACTTTATCAGCACTAGAAAAGTGCATTAATAGTGCTAAAAGAATCACTGTTAATCGAGGCAAAGAATAAGGGGGGTCCCTTTTATCAGTGCTTAGAAAAGCACTGATAAAGGCCCCTTTTATTAGTGCTAAAAAACCGCTGATAAAAGAACCCTTTTATCAGCGCTAGGCAGACCCCCTCCCACTCTACCGTGCGTTGCCCTTTCCCACACACCCCCCACATGCCCGCATGCACCTCCTTGCTTCCACCCAAACTCGAACCCGCGACCTCCCCCTTGCGCGCCTACACCTTTACCACTAAGCCATTTTGTTTTTTTCTCTATTTAATGATATATCTATTTATTTATATATATATATAGTTATATTTATTCATATATTAATATTGATTCATATTAAGATAAATATATTTAGTTATATTAATACATATATATTTATTCATATATTAATATATATATATATATATTTATTCCTATATTAATATATATTTATATTTATATATATATAGTTATATTTATTTGTATATTAATATAGATTGATATTAATATAAATATGTTTATTCATATATTAATATATATATATATATATTCGTATATTAATATATTTATATATATATAGTTATATTTATTCGTATATTAATATAGATTCATATTAATATAAATATATTTAGTTATATTAATACATATATATTTATTCATATATTAGTGTATATATATATATATTTATTTTTATATTAATTTATATTTATATTTATTTATATATATATATATATTTAGTTATAAATTTTTATCCATATATTTATTTGTATATTAATATATATTTATAAGATTGGTTTTAAATACATTTATAAAATATGTTTTTTATGTGTGTTTATAAATAAATAAATAAATAAATACATACATACATATATACAACACACACACACACACACACACACACACACAGATATATATATATTTACGAATAAATACATATATATGTGTATTTGAAAAGTCATAGAATGTTAAAACGACCATAACTTCTAATCCAGAAGTTCATTTCAACTCCACAACCAGTCAAATCGAAGAAAATGAAACAATATTTGATATGATATGTGGTATAGGCCTAGAGGACATCCGGATCAGAAGTTATACCTATTTGAATGTTAAAAAATCGAGGTATTCTGATTAAAAACTCAGTTCTGGAGGCCTTCTGGGGCTTTTTGAGCCTCAAAAAATGTGATTGAATATTCTCTTCAATCACTAGCATGTAGAGCTCATCGCAAGCTTTGATTTGAAATGTTGTAGAGCTCAAACAGATACCCGGATCAAAAGTTATGGTCGTTTGAAGTTTGAGTTATATTTTCAACTTATTTTAGATCTTTTATTGATTTTTTTTGATTTTTTGTGTCTTCAAGTTGTTATTAAATGATTATTAATCGATGATAATTATCAAATTATTAATTAATAATATTTTTTAAAATATTTTAAATCCATTTTCACTAAATTTCTTATATATTAAATGTAATAGTCTATTTATACTTATCTAAAACATATTTAAAAAATATATATTATATTTATATCAATATAAATATAATTATATAAAAATATATTATTTTTCATGATTTTTTTGAAATATAAACTTTATCAGTGCTAGGAAAAAGTGCTGATAAATCCCCCCTTTATCAGCGCTATTAAAAAAAGCGCTGATAAAGGGGTCCCCTTTATCAGCGTTAAAAAAAGCACTGATAAAGAGTCACTTTTAACATCATTTTTTAGTGATGTTAAAAGTGCCCCTTTATCAGTGCTTTTTTTAGCACTGATAAAGGGTGGTGCTGCGGAAACCCAGTTTTGTGGTAATGATATGTGTCACCTGTTGGGGCGCAGAACCCGACACCGCAACAGAAGTCATCGTTACAGAAAACACACAAGAGGAGAAGATTTCACCCGAAGGCCTTTTATCACATCACCCGAAGGAATTTTACACAACACCCGAGGGATTTTTAACATCACACCCGAAGGCCTTTTACAACGTAACACCAACACCCATGAATGTACCATTTTGATTGTACCACCGATCATCACAATCAGGACACGCCGCTTGATCTCCACAATCAAGAGGACTTTCGATACATGGCACAGGCATCGTCGTCATCTTCAATCATCGTCGTCGTTGACACGCCATCATCGTCAGCGTCATCACCTCTGCTTAATTTGCCTTCATCATCTTCACTTCGTACCGGTTACCGCAAATGCGACAACCCCTTCCTCATTTCTCTCTTGGCGTCTACATCTTTGTCAGCCCACATTTCAAAACATGCTACCACATCTTCTTATATAGACACCCAGCTGATATCTCCAATTAATGCGGTCAACATTCATAATTCCATCATTATTCCATCAATTAATAATGGGAATAACTATTCATTAATGTTGGGAGAAAATCCTCCATTAATGTTGAGAAAATCCCTCCATTGATAATTTTCTCTCTCTTCATTATTTAAATTTTAAATCAAAAATCCCAACAATCTCCACCTTGATTTAAAATTCAAATACTCCAAAGTCATCTCCACCATCTGGGCCAATTTGATCACTGACTCCACCAAGCTCTGAATGTCACCCAATGAACGGAACACGCCACATGACACATGCGTCCAAGAAGACTTTCGATATTCCAGCAACACCGCTGATACCGCCGTCATTTCCGATGACATCTGAGTCCTGAGTCCTTGATAAGATGCTCCACTAGATGCTTGCCACCGTGTTCTGCAACCGAGCACTTCAACCAATCCCTCTGATACCACTATTGGGGCAAGGAGCCCAGCGCCGCAGTGGAAGTCGTCATTGTAGAAAACACACAAGAGGAGAAGATTTCACCCGAAGGCCTTTTATCACCCGATGGCATTTTATACACATCACCTGAAGGAATATTACACAACACCCGAGGGATTTTTAACATCACACCTGAAGTAATTTTACAACGCAACATCGACACCCATGAACGTACCATTTTGATTGTACCGCCGATCATCGCAACCAGGACACGCCGCTTGATCTCCGCAACCAAGAGGACTTTCGATACATGGAACTGTCATCGTCATCATCTTCAATCATCACCATCGTTGACACTCAATCATCGTCGGCATCATCACCTCTGCTTCATTTGTCTTCATCATCTTCGCTTCGTACTGGTTACCGCAAACACAGCAACCAGTTCCTCATTTCTCTCTTGGTGGCTACATCTTTGCCAGCCCACATTCCAAAACATGCTACTGCATCTTCTTATATAGACATCCAGCTCATATCTCCAATTAATGCGGTCAACATTCACAATTCCATCATTATTCCATCAATTAATAATGGGAATAACTCTTCATTAATGTTGGGAGAAAATCCTCCATTAATGTTGAGAAAATCCCTCCATTAATAATTTTCTCTCTCTTCATTATTTAACTTTTAAATCAGAAATCCCAACAATCTCTACCTTGATTTAAAATTCAAATACTCCAAATTCATCTCCACCATCTGGGCCAATTTGATCACCGACTCCACCAAGCTCTGAATTTCACCCAATGAACGGAACACGCCGCATGACACCTGTGGCCAAGAAGACTTTCGATATTCCAGCAACACTGCTGATACCACCGTCATTTCTGATGACATCTGAGTCCTGAGTCCTTGATAAGCTGCTCCACCAGATGCTTGCCACTGTGTTCTACAACTGATCACTTCAACCAATCCCTCTGATACCACTATTGGGGTGCGGAGCCCGGCGCCGCAGCGGAAGTCGTCGTTGTAGAAAACACACAAGAGGAGAAGTTTTCACCCGAAGGCCTTTTATCACCCGAAGGCATTTTATACACATCACCCGAAGGAATTTTACACAACACCCGAGGGATTTTTAACATCACACCCGAAGTCCTTTTACAACGCAACACCGACACCCATGAACGTACCATTTTGATTGTACCGCCGATCATTGCAACCGGGACACGCCGCTTGATCTCCGCAACCAAGAGGACTTTCGATACATGGCACCGTCATCGTCGTCATCTTCAATCATCGCCGTCGTTGACACACCATCATCGTCGGCGTCATCACCTCTAATTCATTCATCTTCATCATCTTTGCTTCGTACCGGTTACCACAAACACGACAACCCCTTCCCTATTTCTTTCTTGGCAGCTACATCTTTGTCAGCCCACATTCCAAAACATGCTACCACATCTTCTTATATAGACACCCAGCTCATATCTCCAATTAATGCGGTCAACATTCACAATTCCATCATTATTCCATCAATTAATATTGGGAATAACTCTTCATTAATGTTGGGAGAAAATAATCCATTAATGTTGAGAAAATGCCTCCATTAATAATTTTCTCTCTCTTTATTATTTAAATTTTAAATCAGAAATCCCAACATCACCAACCAATATGCTCGATAAGTCTTTCTTTGACTACCTAAAATAAACACGTCGTTTTACCATGGATATGGAATTTGATGTGACAGTTCTATTCCAATCAAATGGCTGAGATATCAACTTCCAAAAATATGGAAGTTACAAATCATTCCTCGAATTATCCATTAATGACATGTCAATCGTGACACACCCAATGTGCCCTACCTCGCTCTGAACATATGGATTCACAGTTTTCGTTAGCAAATCTAAGTGCATGGGTCATGACACGCATTAATGATAATATTAAAATCTAAGGTTCATTACACACATTCACATATAGGAATATTTGATGACACCAAAACATCTAGAATTTTTACTGGTGTTTCTATTCTCATAATCTCCCATCTTGGAGATTACCAAGTGCGAACTTCATGAGAAGAAGTCTTATCCTCTTATGAGTACTCGCACCTGACAGTCTATATACTATGTGTCTCATCATAGTGTGTTATCTAACCGCAAAACTATATTTAGGAGATATCATCATAGAATCTCAAGGTTCTCATCATAGTGGGGAACTGTTATGACCTGATCAATGCGAAAAATACTCTAGGACATTATCACATCAATGTTATGTAGAAGAATAACCAATATGTGATAAAATGTTTATATTAATATTCACCTCTTTTAATATACATTTAATACAAAGTACAAAGTATTTAGTTCTAGAACACCAACTCCAACACAACACTTCATCTTCCATAAGCTTCCAAATGAAGTGATACTTCAGCTGAATGTGTTTCATCCATGAGTGAAACAATATATTCTTTGTAAGATGGATTAAACTTTGAATATCATAGAATAATGTTCCCTTCCTTTGCTTCCTTTCGAGTTCCTCCAACATACCCTTCAGTCATATCTTCTCATTCCCTACCTTTCATTTCCACAATGTACTCTACTTTCGTGATAGATGGTGCAACTATCGGTTGTAGTCTTGACATCCAACTTACGAAAGTTCCTCTGTAAGTAAACACAGAGCCCATGATACTTCTCTGTGGGTTTGCATCTCCCCCAAAGTCTGCATCAGCATACCACCGTATCAAACTATCCATTCCAAAATATAAGGAAAACCCTTTTGAACATTTGATATACCAGAGTATCCACTTTACTGCTTCCCAGTATTCCTTTCCCAAATTTTCTATAAACCTACAAACTCCTACTACTTGAGTAATATCCGACCTTGTACAAACCATGAAATACATCAATCTTCCAAACACTAATTCATAAAGAACCTTTTCAATGTACTTAGCCTCATATTCCGTCCTTGGTGCTTTCTCTTTGGATAATTTGAAATGTATGACCAATGGGGTAGAGATAGGTTTAGATATAGACATTTCGAACATTTCCACTATCTTCTTGATGTAATCCGACCAAGACAACATCAATGTTTCATACTTTTATTCCTTCTAGAATCTCATCCCCAAAATCTATTTGGCTTCCCCTAGATCCTTCATCTCAAACCTTTTGGACAACTCATCCTTTATCTCTTTAATTCGTTTCAAATTCAGACCCACCAAGAGCACGCCATCTATATACAAGGGAAGTATGATGAAGCTTCCATCATCAAACACCTTCCAGTAGAAACAATTATCCACATTGCACCGACCAAACTTTTGTTATACCATAAAGGCATTGAACTTCGGGTTATATTTCCTGGGTTCTTGCTTTGACCTATAAAAACTCTGTTTAACCTTATACACTAGTCTTTCCATTCTATTTCTCACAAAACCTTCGGGTTGTTTCATATAAATTTCCTCCACTAAATCTCCATGAAGGAAATCCTTCTTCACATCTAATTGTTCAAGATATAGCTCTTTTTCCACAACAATTCCAAGTACCATCCTGATTGTTATGTTCTTAACATTTGGAGAAATAATTGAAATCCACACCTTCCATTTATTGAAAGTCTTTCACAACTAAACTTTCCTTGTACCACTTCCTACCATCCACTTCTTCCTTCGGCCGGTGGACCCATTTGTTTTGTAGTGCCTTTTTCCCTAGCAGAAGTTCTGAAAGTTCCCATGTTCTAGAATCATGCAAGGATTCCATCTCTTCTTTCATTACCAACTTTCATTGTTTTGAGTTGTTGAGACCTTCCATTCTTTTGGGTTTTTGGGTTCTCCACTATATGTAAGAAGAATATAATGCAAATCAAATCTAAATCTTTTCTCTGGTCTTCTAACTCTGGTAGATCACCTTAACTCCTGAGATTGTGCTCCTTCTAGAACCGCATCTTCCAAAACTCTTTCCCGAGCCCACACTGTCCTTGAGCTTTCTAGTACTTCTAGCATTTCCTGATCCTGCAGAATCCAAAATCCATTTGAAACTCCAACTTCTAGACTTTCAAGTTCTTTTGGAACTTGAATGATTCCTAAACTAACCAGATCTTTCAGACATCTATTCAGATCAACCTTGGCATGCTCCACTGATTCTTTGTTCTCGAGTGCATCTTTCGCTAGGTTCTAATCCTTTCATAGAATTCCTTCATTGAAGTGTATATTTCGCATTCTGATGACCTTTTGGAGATCATTATCCCATAACTAAAATCCAAAGTCTTTGTTGTCGTAACCCACAATGAAACATACTTGGTACTTTGCTTCTAATTTGTCTATTTCCTTGGCATCGACATGGACATATAGAAGGCATCCAAGAACTTTAAGGTGGGTGATATATACCTTTCTTCCGATCGAGATCCCTTTTGAAATTTCTTGTCACGGTGGTGTGGAAGGACTTTGATCCATGAGCACAATTCACCACTTTTGCTCAAAACTCCTTGGGAAACCCAAGGTTATGGATCTCTCATATAACATCCAATTCATCTGCTCTGCCACACTATTCTATTCTAGTGCTTCAGACACCATCTTCTCAAAACTAATTCCTTTCTTCTAATAAAACTTCAAAAACCCTCTGCTTTCATATTCCCCACCATTACCAGATCTTAAGTATTTTAGCTTTAAATCGACTTCTCTTTCCACCATGGATATCCATCTAATGAAGGTTCCCAAAAATTCAAACATTTTTCTTGAGAAAGAACACCCAAACGTTTCGTTCCACATCATTGATGAAGGTATGAAAGTACAATGACCCTCTGTGAGACCAAACCAAAGACATCGAGCTTCACTTTTATCCCCTTCTCACCCATGTACCTAAATGATCATGCCACAATTTCACGGATCCAGAAATTGTTGTTCAGGGATGGCCAATTACAGAGCTCCGTCCCTCTACTTATTCCAAAAAGAAACAGAAAATAGTGACAGGTTAATTTTAATGGGAAATGAAATCCATGCGTCACGCTTTGATGTGTTCTTCCTCACCTTCAGATGGAATTCTAGGTGTCTGGAGCTCCGCTCCCATAATGAATGCAACCACCCCACGCGGCAATGCACTAGGGGAATCTCCAGCTAGGAACATGACCTTCCCAGCTCTTCTGGCAATCTCTAGAATCTTCTTGCGTCAAGCTCCACTCCTGGTTATCGAATTGAAATTTTAGAATTTTAGGGCATCTCTTTAAAATTTAATTAGCACTTGACGAGCATGGGCGAAGTCTTCTTCCCGAAGCTTTGTTCACCATTGAATTTTATAGATTGACATCAAATTCTTCAGTTTGTCTCCGTCTTCGACCCTGCAAACAACAAATACCAGTGAGCACCATTCATCTTCCACAACTCAGATTCCATCAACAACGCCCTGTCATCTTTACAAAGCTTGGAATCATGTTTGACCGAACTTTTCTCGAGCTCAGGTGTCTTTATTCGTGTTTCAAGCTTCATCGGCGCCCCTAAATACATTGATTCTTCAGTCGATCCTCGACGCTCCTCAGATTCCTTAAGCTCAGGTCAATCGGTGCCGAAATCCTCAAACCCGGTGCCTGTCTTTCTTTTCGAGTCTAAGTTGGATTGGGTGAGCATATTCAATCGGTCTCCTTTTATTTTTATCTTCCTTCATGGCTTGATGAGGTTCCAGCTCGTCATCATCACAAGCAAGCTCGAGGTTCGATCTTCAAGCGTTGATGGGCCATCTCCAGATTCAGTCTTGGGCGATCCAAGTTAACGAGTCCCAGATCTGTCGAGGTTTGATCTTCAAGCTTGACTTCAGATTGGTGATTTTCGGTTTCCAGTTCCGTGAGCGTTTTTCTTCAGTTCCAAAATTGCAACGGGCTTTATCTTCTCCTGCTCGAACCTCGAACTTAGCTTCAGCGATTGGGATGGATGAGGATCCCATGATCGAGGAACAGAGGATTCGTGGAACGAGCAAACAGGCACGATCGAAGGTTGATCCACAGACCACAGTCAGAGTGGGAGGCACGATCGAAGCAGAATCCCCCCTACAGCCGCAGTGCACAGGCACGATCATAGTATTTCTCTTCTTCTCTGTAGCAGACCTCACTGTAGCAGGTGGATGTCTTTGAAAGGGAATTTTTTCCTTTGTCAATTTTCAAGTAGCCACAGTCGCAAGATGAGGGGCATTGTACCATAATTTTTTATTTCACCGTAGCAGACTTGCGAAAATTAGGTCTAGCGATTGAACCGAGGGTCAGGTACGCCCTTAGATGAATTCACAAAAACCTAAAACTTTTTTTAATAAATAACTGTAAAACGTCAAAATAAAATCTGTTATTATAAAATATTAGTAATATAAATAAATAAAAATTGTTTAATAATAATAATAAATATATAATAAATATATAAAAAACGTTTATTTTAGATTTTTCATAATTAATTTTACGGTGCCAATTTATAGTATAGAATTTCAGTGCAAATTTAAAATTCATATATGTTTTATATACATTGTTTTATAGAGAAAATTTTTCATTGTTTAAAAATAAAACAAATAAGGTTTCGAGATATTAAAATTTATAACTATTTTTTCATTATTTTACAGGAAACCTAATAAGGTCATTTTTTTAAAGATCATGTCTTGACAATTTTTGTTTATTGTAAGTATAGAAAATATATTAATGATCATTAAATTACTTTTTAGTGAAAATGTACTTTTTTATTTATATATTAATACATTTTCAATTTAATTTTATGTGAAAATATGAACTATAAATTTCCTATTGAAGTTTGCATTGGAAATTTCTAACATAAATTTGCATTGAAGATTTTCACCATAAATTACATTATTCATGTATTAATATAGCTACACTAAAAATGTAAACATGTATTTTAGAATTTATTTAATTAAAATTCCAGTATAATTATTGTAAATATTAAGTGGAAATTTTAACTGGAATCTTAAATGGGAATATGAACTACAATTTTCCATTGTAAATTTGCATTAAAAGTTTCTAATGCAAATTTTCAATGTAAATTTCCGGTGAAAATTTACAATTTTTTTCTATATTAATTCATTTGCATTGTAATTTTAAGTAGAAAATTGAATTGTAAATTTGCAGTGGAAATTTCCACTGGAATTTTGCATTGTTTATTTGTGTATTGATATATTCTCAATTATAATTTAAGTGGAAATCCAAATTGAAAATTTAAGATGACAATTTTCTTTTCAAAATTTCATTGTAATTTTCCAGTGTAAATTTGCATTGTTTATTTACGTATTAATCTATTTTTACTTGTAATTTAAGTGGAAATCCAAATTGAAAATTTGTATTGTACTATGAATTTGCATTGAATATTTTCAGTATAGATTTATATCAGTAGAGATTTACAATGTAAATGTAAAACACCAAATGTCAATGCAAATTTACTTGGATGTTTGTATATAGGTCTTGAAAATTTATACAATACAATTTGCACTTGAAATATATAATTTAATATTATCATGTATATTTGTATTTGTATGTGTTTCTTCGTGTATTTTTAGTTTGCATTGAAAATTTCATCATACATTTAATTTTTATTGGAAATTTTCAATGAAAATTTGCACTAAATTTTAAATGAAAATATCTAGTGAAAAATGCACATTAAAAGTTTCCATTAGAAATTTGAATCAAACTTTTCGCTAAAAGTTTCCGGTGAAAATTTGCACTAAAGGTTTCTAGTGTAAATTCTCAATGTAAATTTCCGGTGAAAATTTACATTTATTATTTGTGTATTAACATATCTTCTTTATAATTTACGATGTGAATTTGAACTAGAATTGTCCATTCGATGTTTGCACTGAAAATTTGCAGAATGAGTATCTTGGGAATAAAATCTTCTACTTATACATGATTTATTAAGTGTTTATAAACTCTTAGGAATCCATAAATTTTACACCATAAATTTTTAATGCTAATATTCAATAAAAATTTGGTTTTTTTACCTATGTATTAATATATTTTCATTGTAATTTTAAGTGAAAATTTGAAGTGTAAATTTTATGTGGAAATTTGCATAGGAAATTTTCGATGGAAATTTACACCAGAAATTTCTAGTGGGAATTTACACAGGAATTTCCAGTGGAAATTTTGACGGGAATTTCCAATAGTGGCAGCGTAAAAAAACCCCCAAAAGTGCACAACGAGGGCATTTTCGTCCAAAACCCCAACCCGAGTGTCAGGTTCAGGTGCCCAACCTGAGACGATTTTAATCCATGCCCGCAGACTTGGGTGGTTTTGTGCATGATCGTAGTAGTATTTTTCTCACACCCATAGTGGGAACACCGACACAATAACACATTCACAGTCCCACATCAAGCACGGTCGCACGACCTAAAACATATAAAATTGTCGACATACTAACATTAAAAAAATGATTTCAATAAAAAAATAATTAATTTTTTTTCTAAACTAAAATTAAACATTGATTTCCACATTTAATATTAAACAGAATCACACAAAAGATGTTTAAAATAAAATCATGGAAGTTGTGAAATAATTATTTCCAAAACAAATCAAAGACCTCATCACCACCACTTAGATAAAATCATTTGAAAATAATGTTTAATGAAAGTTAATCGAAAAAACAAAATATATGTTCAAATAAATATTGAAATTCAAGAGATGAACATTTACTAAATAAGCACAAAAAAATCCACATTTTTTACACGATTTCCAAAGAACAAAACTTTCAATGAAAAATAATCGAATGATAAAAAATTATCCAATTTAAGAACACTTTAGCATTAAATATTTCACTAATTCACTAAATTTTGATGCGGCAAAATGTATAAAAACATACCACATAAAAATCCCTCGCACTTAATCAATTGCACTCTCGGACAATTCAATTTATTTTATTTATTTATAAAGACTTCTAAAAAATGATTATCCTACCTAGGTTTAAATACACACCAAAATTGAATAAAATCACCGAATCATCCATTTCTAAAAAAAATCATGTGAATCCTTCACACTGACCTACTGTAACCCAAGTTCAACTTTCAGTTTTAGGAGTGCAGATCAGTGAGATTCAAATGGAATTAAATCTATGACAAGAAGCACTGTCAGTTTTCACTTGCTTCCAGGTTCATTTAACCAAAGTTCCACTTCCCGCTTTATTGATACAACTCAAATGATATTTTTATAAACCAATTGGCCCTTCTTCAACTAGGTTCAATATCCCCCACACCTTAATGAACTTATTTTTAACACTTAGGCACTTTTATTTGAATTTTTCCCAACCATGTATTTGTCTGTAGAACTATGCAAAACACTTATTGAATTTGGATTTTATTTATTTACACAACACACCCAGTGCCTAATGTTTCGAAGATTCACCATGGGATCCAAATTCCCCATTTTACTCTAGTTTCAAAGGACTTATATTAATCTCTATTGAGTTGGTTCCCTGAGGTGTTCCATTTCACTAAGGCTTAGTTACCAGGTTCAAGTTCAAACTTCAAGTTTCCTCAAGTTATAATTAAAATTCCATAAAAATCTAACATCACCCTCCCTTTCCTAGTGTTCAAACAACATTTCCATAAAAACAGTGGACAACATTACTCAACAATCATTCAATTCTAATAACTTCATAAAGAGTGACATCCCTCAAAATGAGCGTGACAGTTTTCTCCTAGGCATGACACATTGAATTTCGATTTTCCTAACCTAAAAACACAAAAAAGTTTATTTATTGACAAGGATAAGATCCTAAAATGATACTGAAATGGAGGTAGTTTTAAAAAAATGGCGGTTTTTTTATGTGTACAACATTGAAGCACAGTTAAGGCACATTTTAACACTCCTCTCCCCCACACTTAAAACCCAACATTGTCCCCAATATTGAATCCTATGATGGATGAAAATTTTCATTCAAAACAAATTTATAATTCATAAGTTCACAAATTATTTAGAGGGTTCACAAGAAAGTTCCAAAATCACATTGCCACAAAATGCAAGCAATTTTCAAAACCATTTTTTTGAAAAGTTCGTGCTTTTTGGTTGTTATAAACAGACATAATATTTCTCAATCTGGCTCACAGAGAAACATTGTAAACATTGTTATGCATAACAAGAAGCATTTTGAATCTAAAGTAATTTAAAGGGTTCCTTCTGGTTTTGAAATGTAGCTCAATTTGATTTTTCATATTCTAGATATTAGCGAGAGAAACACCTAGCCAAAAAAAAGTCTCACAGTTTTCAAAATATCAATGGGATTTTTTCCCATAATTAATTCCCAACAACATGAAATATGAGTGGACATAATTAAAAGTAAATCTTCCTCGATGTTGAAGCCTTTTAACTTTATTATTCATCCAATTTAGGCCTCCCTCTTTTCCATTGAGAGAATACCTCAGGTGCACAGTTGAAGTACCTAAAATATGCAAATAGATTAACATTAGAGTTCAAATTTTGAAATTCAAAGTGTAATGCAACCAAGTTTGAGTTCAAGAGGTTTTGATGCAATAAGCTTCATCTTATAGATTCTCTTGGCCATAAAAATCAAAATGATTCTTTCGCGGTTCCTCATTTTCCAATTGGGTGCCTTTAAATAGTAATGCGCCTTGTGGATGCACTACCTGGTTATTGCCTGCAAGAATACACCAAACACTTAAACAAATAAAATTAAAATGAAAACATGATCAAAATAAAACACATGATAATGTTGGGATAACCCCATAAGGGGTGTTTTGTTCAGAGTGTCAACAACTAGATAATATTTGTTTCAACCCCAATCTGAAGGTGGTTGTGGCTTCTTTCTTAAAAACCACCACATGTTCTTTACTCCAGCCACAATGAATTGTCTCTTGTGTATCCACCCCTAAGAAACTTCTTTGAGGTTCCACTCTTCTAACTTAATGATCTTATGGTATTGTGGAGTGGGAAACAGAATGTAAGAGCACTTCCCCTCTTCTTCATAATGAGAAATGGTGTGCATAGGTTATAAAACCCACCCCTAGGATGTGAATTCACTTCTATAGCAGTCCAATACATCATTTATTCATTGTAAATACAAAATATGTCAGTATCCTCTTTTTCCCTAGTTTACAGGACCAACACGTTATCTTCCTCTTTAAAAATTAGGATTTCATAAAGTTCTAACTCAAGTTCCCATTTGGTTCCTTCAAGGCTGTCCAGGAAGTCACAAAATATAGCCAATTCTTTAATATTTATATAGGAAAAATCAACATCAGAATTAAATTCAAATAGATTAGTATTAAAACAATTCAAAACTTTGTCCATAAAATTATCAAATCCCTCAATATGTTCAGTTTTTTCTAATCAAAGAGTAAGCAGTGCTTTTAAGAGTATGTCAAGAGCAGGAGTGAGGTAGTCATCCTCTTATATATTTTCTTCAAAATAGAACACATCATTTATAGTTTCCTCCAAGGTAAGGGATAAGATGTCTTGTGTTGGTTGAGTCTTTGCAAATAGAGAAAAATCATTAGGAAGGTTAATTAAATCACAATCATTACAATGAATATCAAGGATTAAATGATCATAGAAGATTTTTCCAACATCTTTAATTTTTACATGTCTCATCTATTAACAACCCTTAAAATGTGTTTCTGAATGTGGATCTTGAAATCCCAATAGTGGATCAATGGGAAATCTAGTCTCAAATGTTGAAAGCTATGACTTCTTGTCTATACTTATATTTCTTTTCTCTTTTCTTCTCAGTTGCTTTCTAGATAATTCTTTAACGGGTTGTTGGATTACTGACCTGTTATTATGGCCTCGAAGGGTTGGGTTAGTAGCTTTAAGAAAGTTCACAATCTACTTAGTAGCAACCAAATAATTCTTGGTAAGAGTCTCCCCCTCCCAATCCTCTCCGATTTTATTAAAATATTATACAAACATTCACATCATTTGATGAGTGACAACCCTTTCAGCATTAGTGATCTCTTGATCTTTTCATTTTTGTAGCCAATATTGAAACAATGTCGCATCCTCATGAAGTGCTTTCACATGAGAGAATTTTAAAAGTTAATTTGAGTTGAAATCATTATTATTCACCACTTTTTTTGATAGTAATAAAATTTAATAAAAATTAGATAACCACTAAAATAAAAAATGCTTTCTCAGTAACAACGCCAATCGATAACAACGTCCTTTTAGTGAGGATGAATAAAAATACATTTATATTCTTCCTAGATATAGAAAATTGGCTAACCCATGTGTCGATCTCAAGGAAGTAGTGTTTCTCATCCTAGTGATTATCCAAAACAATTTTGACAATTTTTACATTTTGAAAGTAGAAAAAACAACATAAAATAGATTGAGGCCATGAGAATAGAAGAACAGAAGAGGAACATCAAGGAAGAGGAAAAGAAAGAATGTCAGTGAGAACAAGGATGGATCCAAGTTGATCCACTCTCAAATGCCTATCAAAGATATAAAAAGAAGTAAAACCATTGTTCCTCACCCACACTCAATTCATGAATAATGACTTATATCACACTCATTTCTCTCCTAAAATGTAAACACTCAACTACAAAAGTTATTCAATACAAGAGTGATGCTCTAAAATGAAAAAAATAATCCCTCAAAAGATTCATTCTGGTCAGGAAATCTCACAAGTGGAAATGGATATTCTAAGATCATCAAATCAAACAATCAAACTCACACACTCAGTCAAGTGAAATAAGAGAGGAAGATGGAAAATAAAAAAGTCAAGATAGTAAAAAAACAGTTCATGTGAAAGAGTGTGCTCTCACAACACCCCAATTCACCATCACAATCTGCTAAGGGTGAAGAAGAGGTGACAATCGTCATGAAGCTCGAATCTCTAGGAAGTGTTGAGTTTCATTTCCTAGATCAAGCCTCATGAATTATCTCTCTATTTATGGAGGTACGAGAACAAAATAAATAGGGGAATAATAATAAACAATATTATATTTACATTTAGAAACAAAATTATAGGATGAGAAAATGGGGAAGAAGAAAGAGAGTGGTTTCCAAGTCCAAGAATCTGAATTGATTCTTGTGTTCAAGGATGGAAAATTATACAGTTCCATCCCTCTAATTATTCTAAAAAGAAATAAAAAACAATGACAAGTTAATTATAGCAGGTTGTGAAATCCATATAGTGTTCTTTCATGCGATCTTCTTCAACTTCACATGGAATCCTCTGTGACTGTAGCTCTGCTCCCATAACGTAATGTAACAATACCACATGGGAATGTGTTAGGGGAATATCTAGATAGGAAAAAAACCTTCCCAACTCTTCTTGAAATATTTATAATCTTCATGATTCAAGATCCACTCCTCATTATGGAATTGGAATTTTAGAATTTTAGGTCACCTCTTTAAAATTTAATTAGCACGTGATGAGCACGGGTGAAGACTTCTTCTCATGGATTTTTTCAGCATTTAATTTTCTAGATTGACCTCAAATTATTTATTATCCTGACCATTGGTTCGAACTCCATCTTTAGTGTTAAGTTCCACCAAGCTTGAGTGGCTATTTGGTTTAACTTCAATGAATATTTTCATCAAAAAATTATTGTGTATTCAAATTCTAAACTGTAATCAAATTCATCATGATTATCGAGGTCTATCTTAATCTTCAACCCTGAACACAAAAAATACCAGCGGGCACTATTCATCTTCCATAACTCAGATTCCACCAAAAACATCCTTTCATCTTCATAATTATTGGAATCATGCTCTGCTGAACTTTTCTCAAGATTAGGTGTCTTCATTCATGTTTAAAGCTTCATTGGCACCCCTAAATACATTGATTCTTCAGTCAGTCCCTAACGTTCATCAGCTTCCTCAAGATCAGGTCAATCAGCACTGGCATCCTCAAACCTGATGCTTTTTTTCCTTATTGAGTCTCATTCATCTTGGGTATGCATATTCAGTCGGACTCCTTTGATATTCATCTTCTTTTATGGATTGATGAGGTTACAACTCATCACCATCATAATTAAGCTTGGAGTTTTATCTTAGATCATTGACAGACCATCTCCAGATTTGGTCTTGGGCAATCCAAGTTGATGAGCCCTAGATCTCTTGAGAACAAGCTTAACTTCAGATTGGTGATTTTATGTTTCTAGTTCCGTGGGTGTTCTTCTTCAAATATGAAATTTAAATGGGCTTCATCTTCACCTACTCGAACCTCAAACTCGACTTTGATTATTTGGATGAATGAGGAGCCCACAGTTGAGGAATAAAGGATCTATGGAAGGAGGATACATGAATGGTCGAAGGTTAATCCACAATCGGAGTGGGGGGTATAGTTGTAGTGGAAAGACAAGGTAATAGAATATTGGAAATGAAAACAAAACCCACGCGTCAAGAATCATTTATTTTCCCCACATTTTATTTTTTCCATACAGCGTGTATTAATTACATGCGTCCCCCCGTTTTTTCTCCCCACGTGTCCATTTAATGTGGCTGTTTTATTTTGTTAATGTGTCCATTTAATGTGGCTGTTTTATTTCATTACTGTGTGCATTTAATTTGGATGTTTCATTCCTTTATAAATTCCTATAAACTGTCTTCAATTGTAGTCCAAAAAATATACGAAATGAAAATCTTGAAAGCTCCTTTGTGTTGTGCGCCAATTTTCTTCCTCTCATATTTCTCGACTTGTATAGACAAAAAATTGGTATCAGAGGCGGTTACCAAGATACTCCAATTTTTTTAAAGATGTCCGCAATCCAGCCACAAGTTCTGAAGCTGTCTAAGGACAACTACGAAAGATGGTGCATCCAAATGAAGGCGTTATTTGGGTCACAAGAATTATGGGAGATCATAACTAACGGGTATATTGTACCCTCTACGGAGGAAGAAGTTGCCTTCACAAATGAAGAGAAGATAGGCCTCAAAAATCAAAGAAAGAAATACAACAAGGTGTTGTTCCTCCTCTATCAAGGGTTGGATGAATCAACATTTGAAAAGATTGCTAAATCAACACCAAGCAAGTAATCTTGGGATACCCTTTCCACCATCTTCAAAGGTTTTGATCGAGTGAAGAGGGTACATCTTCAAACATTAAGAGTGGAGTTTGAAGTGGTGCACATGAAAGAAGGTGAGAGTATCTCCGATTATTTATCAAGATTAATTATTATTGTTAACAATTTGAAAAGGAATGGTGAAAAATTGGAGGACATTCAAGTTATTGAAAAATCACTTCGATATATCACAACCAAGTTTGATCATGTGGTTGTGGCAATTGAAGAATCAAAATATTTAGAGAAACTGTCCATTGAATAACTAATGGGGTCATTTCAAGTGCATGAGCAACATATGCAAAAGAATGCCGATTCAACAATAAAGCATGACTTAGAGTCCAAGTTGACTCTACAAGAAAAAAAGAACGACCACATGCAATAAAGCATCCATCGTTCAAGAGGAAGAGGGCATGGATATTATCCAATCCATCAACAAAAGAAACAAAATCCTATCAGCTTTCGTGGAAGAGGGAATGGTGGAGGTCGATTCATGTGTAGACATGGAAACACAAAGAACATTCAATGCCAAAACTGTAAGAAATTTGGCCATTATGCCTCTGATTGTTGGAGAAAAGTGGATCACAATGAATGATAAAACTATACTGAAACATCTCATCTTGAAGAAGAAGGTACCACACTCCTCCTCATACAAGAAAAGGCATGTGAACGCCCCGATGTGTGGTATCTCGACATGGGGGCAAGCAACCACATGAGTGGTAACAAAGAATTGTTTGAGGAACTCACATAAGAAGTTCGTGGTGATGTGAGATTTGGTGAATCATCAAAGGTACCCATGATTGGAAAAGGTAAAATAAAAATTTATCTGAATACTGGTGAGAAAAATTAAATCTCTAATGTGTATTATGTACCAAATATGAAAAACAATATCATTAGTCTCGGACAACTCCTTGAGAAGGGGTATGTTATAAACATGGATAATTCTTATTTATTTATAAGGTATTCTCACAGGATATTTTTTGCTCAAGTCCAAATGGAGAAGAATCGCATGTTTCCACTGCATATCAACACAAAGGCTGAGGAGTGTCTTTTGGGACTCATGAAGAATGACTCATGAAGATGGAATTTGTGATTTGGACATCTGTATTTTAGCAGGCTTAAGCTTCTATCCTCACCAAGCATGGTGTGTGGATTGCTGAAAATTGAAGTTTCAAATCATGTGTGTGAGGCATGTACACTCGACAAGAAACAAAGTAACTCCTTCCCAAGTGGAGTGTCCAGAAGAGAAAAGAACCACTTTAGTTGGTTCACAATGATATCCGTGGACCACTTGAAACACCCTCATTTGGAGGTAATAGGTATTTTATTACTCTCATTGATGATTTTAGCAGGAAACTATGGGTGTATTGCATCAAAGAAAAATCTTCTGCATTTTTGATCTTTAAAATGTTCAAAGCTCGTTTTGAAGATGAAATTGGTTATAGAATCAAAGTTCTCAGATTTGACAGGGGTGGAGAATACACTTCAAATGCATTTCAAGATTTTTGCAGGGAAAAAGGAATCAAGCAACAATATACTGCTACCTAGACACCACAATAGAATGGAATTGCATAAAGGAAGAACCACACCATCCTTGGCATGATGAGGACCATGCTGAAGGAGAAAGGCCTGCCAAAGAACTTCTGGGTAGAAGTAGTGGCATGTACTTCCTATCTTCTCAATCAGTGCCCAACCAAGAGTGTCAGAAACTTGACACCACAAGAGGCATGGAGTGGCTACAAACCGAGCGTAGCGTACCTAAGAATCTTCGAGTGTGTTTCATACGCTCAAGTTCCAGAAGCGAGAAGAAGGAAGCTTGATGATCGTGGTGAAAAGTGAATCTTCATCGGCTACATTGAAGAGTCTAAAGCCTATAAGCTCTAAAATCCACTAACCAATAAATTAGTGGTGAGTAGAGATGTGGTATTTAGTGAAGAAGAATCTTGGTAATAGAATAATGAAGAACCAAACAAATAAATTCCAGTCGAAATAGAAGATCCTGAAGAAAGGCATGATCATCAGGAGCAAACGCCAGCAATACCTTCCCCGAGCACATCATTAGTACACAGGATTCTAGGAGGACATTCCATCACTCCTGAAAGGACTCCATCAAGTCAAAATTTGGTGAGCTCATCTTCACCCATGGAACCCATAAAAATGAAAAACTTAAGTGACATTTATGAGCAAACTGAAGAGGTAAATATCTTTTGCTTGTATGTAGATCATGAGCCTCTAAAATTTTAGGAAACCACAAGGGAAGAATGTTGGAGAATGGCTATGGAAGAATAAATTTGTGCCATAGAGAAAAACAACCCATGGGAGCTGGCCACACTTCCTAATAGCCAAAAAAACCATTGGTGTCAAATGGGTGTACAAGATCAAGTGAAATGTTGATGTTAAAATCAATCGTTACAAGGCAAGGCTCGTAGAAAAGGGGTACAAACAGAAGTACGAGGTGGACTATGAATAATTCTTCACTCCTATTTCTCACCTTGACACTGTGAGGATGATTATCTCCCTTTATATTCATCACAGTTGTATGATCTACCAACTGGATGTGAAGTCTGCATTCTTGAATGGAATTCTAGAGGAAGATGTCTATGTTGACCAGCCTGAAGGCTTTGTAATTCAAGGGGAGGAAGACAAAGTGTATCGACTGAAGAAAGCTCTTTATGGGTTGAAGTAGGCTCCTCGTTCTTGGAATGCATGCATTGAGAGATATCTTCAAGAGAACGGCTTCGCCCAATGTCCATATGAGCATGCAGTTTACATCAAGAAGAATGATCATAGCGATATACTTATTTCATGCTTGTATGTTGATGATTTGCTGTTTACAGGGAATAGTCGACATATGTTTGATGATTTCAAGGAGGCCATGTTCAAGGAGTTCGAGATAACCGACGGAGGTCACATGTCCTTCTTTTTGGGCATAGAAGTAAACCAACAACATAGAGGCATCTATATTTCTCAGAAGAGGTATTCCAGGGAGTTGCTTGAAAAATTCAAGATGGACAATTGCAATACTGTAAACACACTTGTTTCAACAAGCTTAAAACTAACAAAATATGGAGAAGGAAGAAACATTGACTCGAATTTGTTCAAGAGTCTAATTGGAAGCCTGAGGTATCTCACAATCACGAGGCCTGATATTGTCTATAGTGTTGGGCTTCTAATCAGGTACATAGAAGCACCAAAAGAGTCACATTGGTTAGAGGAAAAACATATCCTCAGATATATTAAAGGAGAAATGAATTTTGTTCTTTTTATCCATACAATGAAGAAGCAAATCTGTATGGATACTCATATAGTTACTAGGGAGGCGACCAGGATGAAAGAAAAAGCACCACTGGGTATGTATTTTTTCTTGGATCGACTGCTTTCACATGGAATTTAAGAAAGCAATGTGTGGTCACTTTTTCCACATGTGAAGTAGAGTACGTGAGTAGCATCATCCACTGTTTGTGAAGGAATCTGGTTGAGAAATCTGATGAAAGAGATGAAGCATCCACAAGATGGATCCGCAGTGATATATGTGGATAACAAGTCGATAATTGAACTTGCCAAAAAATCTGGTATAGCATGGAAGAATCAAACACATTGATACTCATTTTCATTTTCTCAGGAATCATGTGAAACATAAAACGATAAAATTGGAATATTGTCATACTACGGAACATGTGGCTGATATTTTCATAAAGGCATTACCGACAGATGCATTCAAAAAACTCAGAATGATGCTTGGGATGAAGCCGGTTTTGGTTTGAAGGGGAGTGTTGGAAATGCAAACAAAACCCATGTGTCAAGCAACATTTATTTTCCCCACGTTTTATTTTTTCCATACAGCATGTATTAATTACACGTGTTCCCCCCCACGTTTTTTCTCCCCACATGTACATTTAATGTGGTTGTTTTATTTCGTTAATGTTTCCATTTAATGTGGTTGTTTTATTTCATTGATGTGTGCATTTAATTTGGCTGTTTCATTACTTTGTAAATTATTATAAATTATTGGCAATTGTAGTCCAAAAAATATACGAAATACAAAGCTTGAAAGCTCCTTTGTGTTGTGTGCCAATTTTCTTCCTCTCATATTTCTCGGCTTGTATAGTCAACACAGAATCCCCCCCATGGTCATAGTGCACATACATGGTCACAATATTTCTTTTTCTTTCTCATGGTAGCATACCAATGCATGAGTCAAAGTCATTTATGAAATTTTATAGGGCATGGTCATATAATTATTCTTCTCTATAGAAGACCTCATGGTAGCAGGCAGATGGGTTTATGGAAGGAAAATTTTCCAATTTTCAATTTTCAACCAGCCATGGTCGTAGGATTCATTGTCATAAGAGGGGAATGGTAGAATATTTCTTATTACACAATAGCAGAATTGGGTGGTGCTATGGATAGTCGCAATGATATTTTTTTTCTCATGGTTGAATTGGAACACCGATACAGTAGCACCATCATGACCCCACATCAAGCATAGTTAAAAGACCTAAAACTAAAAAATTTATAGACTTGGTGACATAAAAAAATGAATTTAATAAAAAAATAATAAATAAAATTTCTAAACTAAAATTAAACATTTATTTCCAAATTTTATATTAAACAAAATTCTACAAAAAATGTTTAAAATAACATCATGGAATTTATGAAATAATTATTTTCAAAATAATCAAAGACCTCATCAACACCACTTTAGAAAAAAAACATTTGAAAATAATGTTCAATGAAAGTTCACTGAAAAAAATACATATTCAAAGAAATATTAAAATTCAAGAGATAAATATTTATCAAATAAGCATAAAAAATCCACATTTTAAACATGATTTCCAAAGGATAAAACTTTCAATTTAGCTTTAAATATTTCATTAATTCTATAAAAATTGATGTGTAAAAGTGAATTAAAAATATGTCATATCAAACTCCCCCCCCACACAATAAATTTCACTCTCATACAATTCAATTTATTTTATTCATTTACAAAGACTCCTAAAAAATTGATTATCTTGCCCAGGTTCAAATACACATGAAAATTGAAAAAAATCATTGAATCATCCATTACCAAAAAATTTCATGCATCCTATGTGAATCCTTTAAATTGACCCACTTCAATCCAAGTTCAAATTATAGTTTTAGGAGACCAAAGTAATGATATTCATGTGGAGTTAAATCTATAACTAGAAGAACTACCACTTTTCACTCTCTCCTAAATTCCTCAAACCAAAGTTCCACTTTTCACTTCATTGACACAAATCAAATGATATTTTTATAAATAAATTACCCCTTATTCATTTGTATTCCATATTCTCCTCACCATATTGAACTTATTTTTGACACTCAAGCACTTTTATTTGATTTTTTCTTAGCCATGTATTTGTGCGCAACACTGTGAAAAAAACTTATTGAATTTGGATTTTATTTATTTACACAAGACTCCCAGTGCCCAATATATTAGAGATTCACCATGGGATCCTAATTACCCATTTTACTCATGTTTCAAAGAACTTATATTAGTCACTATCAAGTCAAATCCCTTAAGTGTTCCATCTCACAAAGTCTAAGTTACTAGGTTCACGTTCAAACTTTAAGTTTCCTGAAGTTATAATTCCAATTCCACAAAAATATAACTTATAACTTTTCCTTTCCAAGTTTTCAAATATTATTTCCATAAAAAATAGTGGAGAACATCACTCAATAATCATTCAATTCTAAAAACTTCATAACTAGTGGAAACCCTCAAAATGAGCATGAAAAGTTTCCCCTTGACTGGACATATCGAATTCTAATTTTCTTAACTTAAAAACACACAAAAATTTTATTTATTAATAAGGAGGAGATCCTAAAATTATGTTGAAAGGGAGGTGGTTTTGAAAAAATTTGGGGGTTTTTGATGTGTACAAAATTGGAACATAGTTATGACACATTTTAAGACCCCTCTTCCCCACACTTAAAACCCAACATTGTTCACAATGTTGAATCCTAAGATGGGAGAACATTTTCATTAATTTTTTAATAATTCAAAAGTTCAAAAATTATTTTTAGGGTTCAAGAGAATGTTCAAAAATCACATTTCCATAAAACACAAGTAATTTTCAAAACCTTTTTTTGAAAAGTTCATGATTTTGGTTGTTATAAATAGACACATGAATTCTCAATTTATTTCACAGAGAATCATGGTAAACAATGTTGTTCACAATAAGAATCATTTAAATCCAAATGAATTTAAAGGGTGCTAGCCAGTTTTTAAATACAACTTAATTTTATTTTTCATATTCTAGATATTATCAATCCAACCACCCATCAAAGAAAACAAGCTCACAATTTTCAAAATATCAAGGGGAATTTCCCCATAATTAATTCCCAGAAACATGAAGTATGAATGGGAAGAATTAAAAGTAAAACTCACCTAATGTAGAAGCTTTTAATTTTTTTATTTATCCCAATGAATCCTCCATCTTTTACATTGAGAGAATACCTTAGGTGCATGGTTTTAGTACCTACAAGATGTAAATATATTAACATCAAAGATTAATTTCTTTTAATTCAAAGTGCAATTGAATCTAAGTTTTAGTTTAGGAGGTTTTGATCTAGTAATCTTCAATTTGTAGCTTCTCTTGGACATGAAAATAAAAATGACTCTGCCACGGTTCCTAATTTTTCAATTGGGTGCCTTTAAATAGTCATGGGCATTATGGATGCACTACTTGATTATTGCCTACAAGAAGACACCAAACACTTAAACAAAGAAAATTAAAATGAAAACAAGAATAAAATAAAACATGAGATAATATTGGGATAACCCCAAAGGGGTTCTATATTTATACTGTCCACAAATGGAAAATATTTATTTCAAACCCAGTCTAATGGAGGTTGTGGATTTTTTCTAAAAAACCACAACATGTTCTTCATTCCATCCATAATGCATTGCCTCTTGTGTAGTCCCCCTAAGCATATTCTTTGAGGTCCCACTCTTTGAACTTAATGCTCTTATGGTATTTTGGAGTGGGAAAGAAAATTTAAGATCACTCCCCTCTTCATTATCTTGTGAAATGGTGTGAATATGTTGTAAAACCCATCCCATAGGATGTGGATTCTCTTATGGACCAGTCTAATAAGTCATTTATTAATTTTAAAAACAAAATATGTTATCATCCACTTTTTCCTTAGTGTATAGTACTAACACTTTCTCTTCCTCTTTAAAAACTAGAATTTTCTAAAGTTCCAACTCATGTTCCTGTTTGGTTCCTTGAAGGTTGTCCAAGAATTCACAAAATGAAGTTGATTCTTTAATAACTACACAAGTAAAATAAATATAAGAATTAAATTCAAATAAAGTAGTATTAAAACTATTTAAAAATTGTTCTATAAAATTATCAAATCCCTCAATATGTTCATATTATTCTTCTCCAATAGTAAATGATGCTCCTAGGAGCATGTCAATAATAGGAGTGAGGTAGTTAGCCTCCTCTAGCCTTTCTTCAAAATAAAATACACCATCTATAGTGTATTCTAAGGCAATGGATAATGTGTCTTATGTTAGTCGAGTCTATGAAAGCACAAAGAAATCATTAAAAATGTTACTATAATAAAAATCATTACAATGAATATCAAATATAAAATGATCATTGAAGAGTTGTCCAACATATTCAAATTTTGCATGCACCATCTCCCATTAGCCTTTAAAACATGTTTCTAAATTTGGATCATGAAACTCCAACTGTGGATCAATGGAAAAGTTAGTCTCAAATGTTGATATCTCAAGCTTCTTTTATCTCCTTCTATTTATTTTCTATTTTCTTCTTAATTTATTTCCAAGCAATTCTTTAACTGGATGATAGATTACTGAATTGTTATTTTGGTCCTCAAGGGTTGAGTTAGTAGCTTCAAGAAATTTCACAAGCTGGTTAGTATAAACCAGATCCTTCTTAGTAAGAGTCTTCCCCTCCAAACCCTCTATGATTTTATTGAAATCTTTCATAAACATTCATAACGTTTGATGAGAAACAACCCTTTCAACATCAGTGGGCACTCAATATTATCTTTTTTATATCCAATATTGAAACAATGTTCTATCCTCATAAAGTTATTATATAAGAGATTATTCTAATAGAGAATATGAGTAAAAATTGTTAGTATTCATTACTTTTTTTATAGAAGTAAAATTTAAGAAAAAGTGGGAAAACCACTAAGAAAAAAATTTCTTCCCTGACAATGATGCTAATTAAAAAACACATCCTTATTGTGAGGATGGTCACAAATACATTTATATTCTATCTAGATATATCATAGTGGCTAACCCAAGGGTTGATCTCAAGGAAGAAATATCGCTTATCCTAGTGATTTTCCATTTTTTTGTGTTTTTTATATTAAAAAACAACATGAAACAAATTGATGGCATGAGAATAGAATAAAAAAAGAGGAACAACAAGGAAGAGGAGAAATAAGGAAAGGGAGAATAAAGAAATTCAGTGAGAATGAGGTTAGATTTGAGTTGATCCAGTCTCAACTGCCTATCATAGGTCTAAAAAGAATTAAAACCATTGTTCCTTAACCTCAATAAATGCATGATTGATGAGTCAGTTCACACATATCTCTCTCCTAAAATGTGAACACTCAACTATAGTAGTTCTTCAGTACATGAGTACTCTTAAAAAATGAAAAAAGAATCACCCAATAGATTCATCAAAGGTAGGAAATCTCATAATTAGAAATAGATTTTCTAAGATAATCAAATCAAACAACCAAACTAACACACTCAGTAGAGTGAAATAAGAGATGAAGAAGTAAAATAAATGATGTAAGAGAGTAAAAAACCATTCCTATGAAATATTTCTCTCTCACAAAACCCCAATTCACCATCATAATCTGCTAAGTGTAAAAAAGAGGTGAAAATCATCATGAAGCTCAGATCTTTAGGTAGCATCGAGTTTCACTTATTAGATCAAGCCTAATGAATTAGATATCCATTTATAGAGGCATGAGAACACAATAAATAGGGGAAGAAAAAAAATATTGTATTTATATTTGGAAACATAATGGGAAGATGTGGAATAAGAAGAAGGAGAGTGGTTCCCATCTCCAGGAATCATAATTGATTCCTGTGTTCAGGCATGAAAAATTACGTAGCTCCATCCCAATACTTATTCCAAAAATAAATAGAAAATAACAACAAGTTAATTATAACAGGTAGTAAAATCCATATTGCGTGCTTTAATGTTCTCTTCCTTAGGTTCTGGTGGAATCCTAGGTGATTGTAGCTCTACTCCCACAAATAAATAAAACCATCCCACTTGGTAATACACCTGAGGAATCTTTAGTTAAGAATACGACCTTCCCAGCTCTTCTGAAAATATCTAGAATCTTCTTTCTTCCAAATCCACTCCTCTTTATCAAATTGAAATTTTAGAATTCTAGGGAATCAATTTAAAATTTAATTAGAATGAAATGATCTTAGGAAAAGTATTATTCTTGAAGATTTGGTTGGTTTTTAATTTTCCAAATTGACCTAGAATTATTTAGTCTTCTTACTTATACTTTGAAATTCATCTTTAATGTTTAGGTCACGCCCAACTTGAGTGGATATTTATTTGAACTTAAATGATGATTTTCATCAAACAGTTTTCATACATCTAATTCGCGTCACAAAAGTCAGTGAAAGGGAAAACCTTGGTTGATTTCATTATAGCACATCTTACCCCATAGAATACACTGGTGGACACTAAGCTTCTAGATGAGGAGGTCTTTTATGCCCATGACACTCTCAAAACATGGGAGATGTATTTTTTTGCGCCTCCCAAAGTCCTATTAATGAAAGGATAGAAAACATAAATCTTGATCGGGTTGGTCTAGGGTTTGTATTTGTCTCTCCAAACAAAGAAGTTTTTCCCTACTCTTTCTCACTATCTGAAGGCTACACAAATAATGTGGTTGAATACTAATCCCTCATCACTGGATTGGAATTATCTCTAAAACTACTTATAGCCTACCTAAATATTAAAGGGGATTCAAAACTTGTGATAAATAATATCAACGGTGAATATGCCATAAAAAAGAAAGAACCGGACCTTCTCATTGGCTACATCAGGGGACTAATGGTATAGTTACCTTTTGAGACCACATTGCATCATGTTTCTCGATCACAGAATGCTCATGCTGGCACATTGGATAATGCAGCCACCATCCTAGCAGACCATGACCAGGAGAAAGAAATCTTTTGTATCAAACATAGAATAATGTTATCTTCAATCATTGTATATGATATGAAATAAATCAATCAAGTCATCACTTCCCTATAGGGTGATGAAATGGTGTCCAACCCTAGAAGGATGGAGCCCATAATTTGTTATCTCCAAAATGGGGCTCTCCCAATAGTCCAAGCCAGAAGGGAATATATTCAACACTATGAAAAAAACATTATATTATGGGAAAATCCAAATGAGAAAAAATACCTCTAAAAGAAAGGTTTTGATGGAATCCTCCTCAGATGCATTGTAGAAAGAGAGATTCCTGCTATTATAGAAGAAGTCCATACATGCTCCTACATTGATCATCAGTATGGGATTGGGATCTCCCACCAAATCAAGAGGTTGATTTACTATTGGAAAACCATGATACAAGGCTCTATGGAGTTCACCATAAAATTTCATTCATGATATATCTATGAAAACTTCATCCATCAACCCCCATAATTTATGCATACAACTAATTATTTCTATAAATTTGCTGTTTGGGGTATGGATGTTGTGGGGCTATATCACCCAGCCATAACTAAGTAGTTCAAGTACATACTTACTACCACCAAATTCTTTTCTAAATGGGATGAGGCAATAACCATCAAGGAATCTAGGATAAATAATATCAACAACTTTATAAAGTCCTATATCATCAATAGGTTCGGGGTCCCTCACACAATATTGATGGACAATGACACCAACTTCTATTATATTAAGTTAAAGAAAATGTACCAGGAGTACAATATCGAGTCCAATAAATCATATCTATATCATGTAGTGTAAAATGGATAGATAGAGGTCATCAATAATACTCTATCAAATATAATTCAGAAGATAGCAAAGAAGGATAAGATGTCCTGGACAGACAAGCTTCTCCATGATTTATGGTCCTACCATGCCACCACATGTACTGCTACACAAGAAACTCCATACTCATTGGTGTACGATACTGAGGTAGTGTTACCCATAGAATTATAGTTGTCTTCTCTCCAAATAGCCATTTGCAGATAGCTCTTAAATGACGAGAAATCAATAAAGTGGCTGGATGGATTAGAGAGGCTCGATGAGAACTGGTTGCGTACAATGCACAAAATTGGGGTCTATTAGAATAAGATCACATGAAGTTTTAATAAAAAGGTTTTCCTCCTTTCATTCCTCTAAGGAGAATTGGTATTGGATCTCATAACCCCAATGATAATAGGTAGAAAGTTTCCAAAGATGGAACCTAAATGGGAAGGGCCTTACATCATACATAAGGCCTATCACAATTGAGATGACTAATTGGTCACCATGGATGGGGAGAGTTTTACACCACCCAACAATGCGAGATTTATCAATAAATACTTTTCATAGATACTATCAAGTGAAATTCCTAATAGTAAGACTTTAAACTGTACAATGTCTTACATCCTTACCACATGACGTTAAACTATATGGAGATTTCCTGACCACATGACACTAAACTATATAGAACAAGTCCTCACCACATGATGTTAAACTGCATGGTTGAATTAATCACCATATGATGTTAAACTGCATGGAAAAAACAATCTCACTAACGACTCACCACACATGAAACGAATCTGTGTGAAGGAAGGATAAAATTCCCTCATCCCCATATGAGAGTTAGCTCCACCTGGGGAATCCCTTTAACTAAGAACTACGTGCATCTTGATTCTCGTCATCATGAAATACATAGTGACACCCGGACCTCTAGTATTAGGACCAAACATAAATTTCCTTTTCCTTCACATAGAGTGATTAATATATGGGATTGGATAGAGCCATCCCACACAATTACTGCATGGTTTGTTAAACATTGCAAGATCCCTAGAAGATAGTGTAACCTGGTCCCCCTCTTCGACATAGGGTATTACATGGTTGGAACGTGTTTTATCCAACTGTGCAGACAAACCATATTTCCAAATCATATAACTCACTAAATATAGAGAAATTTACCATTCCCACACTCAGATTTTAAGTTTTATCACTCGAATTTCCTTCCCATTATTCCTATAACATCCAAGGGTGATGAAACCTTCCTCCCAAACTTCCTAAGGATCGATCTCCCTCGTTCTTAGGTCATTTGAAGCAATGCTAGGTGTGGATTGAATTTATGGGTGAGTCTAACACTCACATTTA
The DNA here is from genome assembly GCA_963277665.1 of Viscum album. Classification (NCBI taxonomy): domain Eukaryota; kingdom Viridiplantae; phylum Streptophyta; class Magnoliopsida; order Santalales; family Viscaceae; genus Viscum; species Viscum album. The sequence continues at coordinate 1,731,623,292 of OY728127.1, forward strand.
TTCCTTTTTATGGATTAAGTCTTGTCAAATATTTCTTATTTTTTTGAATCCCTAAAAACCTATTTTTTCCAGCAAATTCTAAGTTGGGGCTTTGAAGGGTGTTTGAGTTTACATAAAAGGCCAATGTTAAGAGAGATTTCATCTACAAAATTTATTTAGGTTGTCTAAAAGTTATATCCCATAGAATTGTGGTTAAATTTATGTGTATGTGGTGGTGTGATTGTGCTGTTGTGCTATCCATTTTATTTATTTGGTAAGGATTGATGAATTAGTTGGTTAAATAATTAATTGAACCCATCATGATCCCCATGGGATGCATTGAGGTTGATTAAACTAGGTTAAGGTCCACCCATGGTGTGTGTAACTATCTTGAACATAGAATTGATTTATTAAGTATATAATTGGATTTTTATTATATATAACCCATGATAATTATGTTGTCATGTTAACTTGAGTCATGAAATGGAACTAATGGTAAGTGTTTCTAGTTTTTGACATGGAATAAGGGAGTGTTTGGTAAAAAGTGATGGTGTTAAATGAATGGGATAAGTCATGTAAATTTTAAATGTGTTAAATGGGTTAAGTCATGTGAATGGTAAATGTGTTAATGGGTTAAGGAAATAAGATGGTATATGGGTGGAATGAATTATGGTGTGTAAATGGTAAATGCGTTCAATGAGTTATATTTTGTGAATGGTATATGTGTTAAATAGTTATATAAGAATGTGCACATGGATTAGTGATATGTGTGGGGTATTGGACTTGAGTCTCTATGCCCAAAAGTAGGATTAGACTGAGGCTCTAAGACCATGCCTATAATGTATGGGTTAGGGAGTCAGATTGAGGCTCTATGCCCCTAAAAAATGCATATGATATGAGTACTTGGACTGAGGCTCCAAGGTAAGTGTTATGTTTTGTGTGATGATTTCCCTTACGATGTAGGAAACTTGATTCTCCCCTTATGAATAGTGTACAAGACCGATATAGGATAGAGAGCATTTGATGAAAATGGATAACCCATGGAACAAATAATGAAAGTGGATAAAGGGAACCTTGTTAATTAATGGAACCCAATTTTCTCCTGTTTATCTTATTATTCATTATGTACCTGTATACACTATCTATTTAGACTAGATATTTTTTCAACACCATTGGTGGTGGCCTATTGAGTTGTAATCGAACCCTTCTTGGGCTGCCATTGGGTACCCAAGAAGGCTTCATGGATGCAGGTTAGGACAAGGGAAAAGGTCCTATTATAGATGGTTGATTTGGGATGGGATGTGCATGGATGAGGGATCCATACATGGAGTTGGGACCTGTTTTGGGATTCTTCAGTTTTTCTTTATTTTGGGTTTCCCTTACACTTGGAACTGTATGACATGACATAACATACTTACTATTTGGTTATGGGATTGTACCCAGTTTTGGGAAATGGATTATGATTCATGTTTATGGTTACTTGTTTCCTTTATTTCTTATTTTATCTTTTTTTGGATTACTCTAATAAAGAGGTCATAGTCTCCCCATATGTTCCATTAGACCCTCGTTTCTAGTTGGTAGCCTTTGGCATATGGGGAGGTGTTTCTGAGGTCATGTGGTGACCTGGATATAGGCACTAGATATAATGGATACCGGGCTAGGGGTGTTACAAAGTGGTATCAGAGTAGGTTTTCCTTTTCTGTTATTTTACTTTTTGGGAATGGTAGATGAGAGAATAAGAGCCTTTTCAATGAGCTCGTGTATGGGAGTAGCAAACCCATGTATGAGGGAAAACCCAAGTACCCAGGTTGGGATTGTTTTTCTTGATGTTTGTTGTTATAGTTGAATGATATTTCACCTTGGGTGATGCACTTGTTGTGTGATGTGACTTTTATAATATTTTACTTGTGGTGGAAATGGAATTAGGTTGTACATACATGTAGCATTTTAGGTACCTAGGGATATATGTGCAATGAATCATGGTAGGCACACATGGGAAAGATATGTGGGATGTGAGGGATATAATGCTTTTCATTTTACTTGAAATTTAAAATAAATGGTTTCAGATAAATATGATGCAAACATTTAGGTGGAAGGAATGAAAAATAATGGTTAAGGAATAGTGTCTAATTAAGAGTTATGAATGGGTTAAATTTTTTTATGATGATTTATAAAAATGGAAAGGTTCCTAAATGGGAAAGATCTATGTTGTTGAGGTAAAATGGTTAAAAAGGCCATCTAATGAAGGGGTTGTGACTATGTCTATTTGGTTTCCCTCTGTTATCCATGACTCGTGGTAGAGATGGTTGGTGGTAGTGTTAGAAATATGATGATATCCATTGGGATAGTTTATGAGGAATGAGTTATGGCTAATAGAGAGCCTTCTTTTGTGTAAAATGTGGAAAATTTATGTTATGTGTTTTGAGATGTGTGTTTGTAATTGCATAGATATTCTCCCATGATGACATGTTTCAATTGGAAAAAAGGAGGATATTGTTGAGAATTATCCTCTAGTAGTGGCATAGGAAACCCCATTGGTCTAGGGTAACAAAGGGGAGGATCATTTATATGAGAAGTTTTCTTATTTTATGAAGATGATGGAGCAGGAACTAAGGTGGGTTATGATGATTATGTTTAATTAGACTAGAGAGTTTTAGTTGCATCACCCTCTAACATTTTCCAAAGAGGGTGGACCTGAGGCAGTGAAGTTATAGATAGAGTCCATCCAGATGGTTCTTGACCACTTAAATAATTCTCCTGAGGAGATAGTCAAGTTGACGGCTTACATGTTGCGAGGGCTAGGGAAGCACTTGTGAGATCTCTTGGGTCAGACTGATTAGAAAAATGTTATGTTTTGGAAATATTTCCAAGAAAAGTTTCTAGAAAATTTCTATCCAGAGACCTTGAGACAGGACAAAGTAGTAGAGTTTATGAGGTTGACCTAGGGGACTATGAAGTGATGGATTATGTTGGCTACTTCATAGACTTTCAACGATTTGTTACAACATTGGATGGGGATGAGGCAACTATGACGAGAAATTTTTAGGATAGAATTAGACATGAGATCAAGTACCAGGTGAATATCATCTGTTTAGAAAGGTTTTCTAAAGTGTTGGATCAGAACCTTATTTTTAGAAGGGAACCTAAAGGAGGCTTCTGGTGGTGGGAATGAAGTTCTAGTTGGGTGATCCAGTAGTTTGATTTCTGATAGTAGGAAGCACCATTTTGAGAGTTTTCTCCAGGGTGGTGGTGGACAGAGTATCCAAATAATAGGTTTAACCTCTCATGGTGGTGACTAGGTGTTTTATTACCAGTGCAGCATGTTGGGACACATGTATGATCATTTTCTATAACATTTTGTTCTTTCCTAGTCCGTTACTTTTCTATTTTTGGTGTTTTGAGGTTTTTAGAGGAGGTTCTGGGAGTTTTCAGAGGAGGTTGGAGGTGCATCAGAGTTGTTGTATGAAATACACACCATGTAAATTTTACACGATGTGAAAGTGGGATTCACAACTTGTATAGGGCTAGTTCACGATGTGTAATAAATCGGGTGATTAATCCTTCTAAGCAATGTATTTTTTTGTGGAACTTAAAATCAAGGAATTACATGACATATGTAACATCCCCAACCTGGGATCCACTAACCGGTGCCCCGAGCCGGGTCACCACATGACCTCAAGCATACCTCACCATACGCCAAAGGTTTCCAATTAGAAGAGAGGGTCTAATAAGTCACATGGGGATACTATACCCTCTTTAATAGAGTGATCCACAATGTAAATAAATTAAATTGTTGAAACAATAAATAACAATCAACAACATACACAATGAAATATTCCTTGAATAGGGTACAAGCCACAACTAAACAAGTAAAGATTCCATGTCATGATAATAGTGCCAAAGTGAAAAAAACCAAAATAAAAACAAACAATAAAAATCCCAAGTGGTCCTAACACCAAGTTTAGATCCCAACCCATGCTTAACCAATCCTGAATCAAATCCCTAGCACTAGGAATTTTCTATTTTCCTATTATACAACCATGAAATATAATCAGATTTCCAATAGAGGCCCAATTAGGGTGTGAGTACAACTCGGTAGGCCACCACCAATGGTGTATATGAAATATCCAGTCTAAATAGATTATGCATGCAAGAAATAAATAAATGGAAAGGGATAAAAATATAACTCAAGTTCCATTAGTTAACAATATACCCTTAAACAATTTTCTCTATTATTGTTATTTTATCACTTAAACTACCATCATTACTAAATTAACCTTCCTCACATGATCTATGGGTTAGCCACTTATATCATTTACAAAAAATTCCAAGATAATCAATTACCATACATAAGTAAAGGAGTCATATTCCTTATCTCACTAGGGTTAACATTTCACAATCAATCACATCACACTTATCTTGGAGCATTAGTCCAGGCATTTTCATCTAATGAAACCATTAGGGGCCTAGAGCATCAGGCTGACACCCTAACCTATGCATTCTAGTGGTGGGGTTTAGAGCATAAGTCCAACCCAACCTATGGGTATTGAGCACCAGTGGATCCCACAAATACCAAGGGGTTTAGAGAATTAGTCCAACTTGACCATGGGTATCGAGTATCAGTGGACCCCCACACTACCATGCCATGTGCACATGCTTATTCAACCACTTACCACATATACAACACCACAACCAAACACAATCAAATATCAATTCATTCACATACCATAATCATTCATCATAAAAAACAACATTTAGCCTTAACTTATTAAGCAAAATCAATAATTACCTTACATTAACCCCCTTTACATAATTCATCAATTCAATTTTTTCTCCCATTTACATGTTTCAATTAACATTTAATAATCCCTTTAACACGTTCATATTAAACCATTTAACCCATTTCAATGCATGCCAAATAATCCATTATTCCCTTGATACAACTAGGCACATTCACCCTTGGAGACCCTTTATAGTTTAAGATATATGTCAACATGTTTACAATGAAACTACCTCATCTAAAATCAATACTAGGATTAACATTACAAATCTCCATGTTCAGAGATTTTGGAGCACCCCATGGGTGGCCCTAGAACAGTCTAATAAACCTCAATGCATCCCACATGGATCTTGAGGGGTCCAATTAATCATTTAACCCACCATTATACCCAAACTTGATAAATAAAAAAATTTCACAACAAGAGGGAAGCTAAATCATAACTACACATGCACAAATCCATAACAAAACTATGGGATATAACTTATAGACCACCTACCTCGAATTTGATGAAGAACACACTCCTAATAATAGCCTTATATACATATTCAAACACCCTTTGAATCCCCAACCTAGAATCCATCAGAAAAATAGGGTTTTAGGGCTTCAGAATAAGATGAGAGAAACTACAATCCCTAATCTGGAAAAGAGAAGCAAGAGGAAGATTATACTTACTCGGATCTTTGATCCGCAGGAAAAGACGCGTCAAACGACCTAAAAATGAGGGAGATCGATCCCTGGGATATCTTAAAGGTTTAGGTTCATCACTAGGGTTTGAGGTAGGATAAAGGGGAGAAAAATCCCGAGGGGGAAAAACTATAATTTTTTAATTTTTTAATGGGGTGTAGGGTTTGTCCACAAGGTTTTCCAAACTGTGTGAAAACCGTTCGCCAGCCACCGTCTAAGGGAAGTTGGGTTGTATGGTTACCTGGGGAGGATCTCATGGTTTTAATAGCTGTGAAAAAACCATGTGGAATTCCACTATATGATTCTACATGGTTTGGCCTCCCCTTTCATGGTTTCACCCAAACCATGCACCCTTCCTCCTACCTTGCATAGCTAGGGCGCACGATTATCTCTAACTGTGCGCCAACCATGAAACATGGACTGGATGACCATTTTCCCTTTTTATTCGAGTACCAAATCCCTAGAACACCCTCGAGCCTCTTCCAACACCTGATAAACATCCCATTAAACAAAATTAAGAGTTTAGAACTAAAAATTAAACAAGTTCACACCTCCATGAAATCCGGGGTCTTACAACCTCCCCACCCTATAACGGTTCATCCTCAAATCGTGATCCCGTGCATTATTGAGTTTTTGAAGAAAATAGATCCGGTCACTAGTTTCACATATCAAAATCCCTCTCCCAAGTTTTCTCCTAAATGTTACCATGATTCCATAGAACAGAAACTAAAGGCACAACCTTTCCCTGTAAAACTTTCTCATTATGATCAACAAAACAAACATGATGCTCCTGACCAAATTTTCATGACATGTCAAATTGATTATGATTTAAAGATGATTTTATAGTATAGGGAATACCCTAGGTCATCTATTAAGTAGAATTGATAGGTTTAGAGTGTTTATTTTTAATAAAAAGTATTAAAAGAAGGGGGTGATTTTGAAAGGAGTTTTAAGAAAATAACTTGATTTAAAGATTTTAATAGTTGATAAATAATGGAGGTGTTTTAAGAATTATGAGAGAAGGAGGAAATTTAATTTTCACTACACATATTTTTTATTTCATCATTCTATAAAATAAACATGGTCTAATTAAATCCTTTGGTTGAGGGTTATCGAGATCTCGATTCCCCTCTTGGCTCTTAAAATAATGCATAAAGAACCACCACTTGATTTTTTTTTTAATTTTTTCAAGGTTTGTACCTCAAGAATAGAGTGAGGTATTAAAAAGAATAATTATATCTCATTTATGTGTTTAATAAATAGGATTATTATGTTTTCCAATCAAAAAAACCCAAGATTCCCACTTAAAATCTCAACCTAATCAGCGTTGAGATAAAAAGTGTTTCACTTGATAAACCAAAATAAAGAATTCAGAGTATAACCATGTTAAGATAAAACATAAGTGAAATAATTCAAACAAAAATTACACAAAAATAGTATAATAAAAAGTGTCAGAAATCCCTCTCAAGTGTGTGCAGCTCCCTCAAAATGATCATCCACCATTCAGCTCTCCATCGAGAGGAGGAGGAGACTCTGGTGGAACTTCACCTTCATCCTTGATCCCACTATGAGGATAGGGGCCTCCAAAACATATTGGATGAGGAGATTAATCCTTTGGGTCTCCAAAATACCACATATTTTCCTCCCAGTTGAACTTACAAATGGGGTTCCCAACCTTCTATTTTATAGGAAAAGTGGAAGTTTGTTTGGGGAACATAGATTTATTAAAACCACTTGAACCATAATATTTGGCATCCATAAAGTATTATATTGATTTTTAAAAAACTAAAAAATAATTTCCATAAATCTTTAATATCCCAATAAAAAATTTGGAATCATTTAAAGGTCTACCAATTGAGATATGGATGAAACACATCACACCACTTTTGACTTCATGTAGATTTGGTTCCTTGGACAGATCAGTCCAGTTGTGCCACTAGATGGAAGAATTGGGATTGGGTTCCTAAATAAAAGTTTAGAACAATGAATCTTGAATGAAAATACAAAATACTAACCTAATTATATGCACATATTAGTATCAGTGTGCAGTTGAGTCCAATGGGGTGCTTGGAATCTTGCACAGTTTGGCCCATTTTTCTTCAAATTCATCCTGGGCCCTCCAAATCAACTATAAAAACAATGGAAACATCGAAAAAGTGAAATTGACCTTTTTAATGGTGACAAACATTAAATTATTGAATAAAATATGAAGTCAAAATTTTTATAATAATTTGAATTTACAGTATAAAATTTGTTGAGCACATTGATATAAGGGTGAAAATGAATAGTGAATTGCTACATGACCATACCCTCACACCTAAACATTTTCACTCTTGGGAAAAGTCACATTTCTAAAAATTATGTATGGATATATTTCCAATTTCATGAATATTTAAAATTAAATGAAAATTTAATCAATGATAACAATGTGATCTTAGAAAAAATCACATTAAGGAGTTATTATCAGTGATCATGGAAAAAGATGTTTCATAAATTCTACCAGAACGAATTTATAAGAGATGAATGATAAAAATATAAGAAACTAATTCAAAAGTTAAAAATTTCACTAATTCTTCATGTGTGTGTGTGAAAACCATTTAATTCTATTCTTTCTACTTTCTATCCAGTAAATATAATTTATTTTAAAAATTTTCTGCTTAAATGATTCTGTCCACCAAACCTTACCTACATCCTTTGTAATCAAATTTCAAGACCCACTCACTTAAGCATTAATGAAACTCAAACCTTAATCTACCAACCTAGATATCCCCATATGTTGTAAATTTCATCACTCCCCTCATTTTTTTCTTTTCAAAAGTCGAACTTGGAAAAAATCTCACACTCATCACTAAATCCTTGTTTGATATCCTCACGAGACTATTTGTAATAGTTATAACAAGATAAAAGGTTGAGGAAGAGTGTTTTTTAACCTGCCTAAGGCACAACCCATATTTTTGTGTTTGTGTTTTTGTTTTTTTTCTTATTTTAATTTTTTGAGGGCGTACAATAGTCGGATAACAGGTAAACACACATAGGTCAATGAGGTACATTAATGAAGTAGTTTGGATAAGGAATGAATGTATGGAAAAATCATTTTGGAAAACTGAAAAAATTAACCAAGCTTATATTTACCTTATATTAAGTAATAAATATTCACACTTCATGGTTTGTTGAAAAACATGTATGGAGAAATTAAGTGGCACAATTTTACCATAAACTAATTACACAAAGGGAACCATTATTCTCAAAGGTTTAAAAGTGATATAACCACTTATATCACTAGAAAACAACTAATTTTATAGAAAAAGTCACACCTCAATGTTAACTTAATGCTAAAACACACATTCCATTAGGGATTTTTTTGTTTAAAAAATATGAAATAGGGAAATTACACATGCATTTTCAATAATTTCCATGTTTAAGTGGGAATAATTTTCCATGATAAAGTGGGAATAATTTTCCATGATAAAGTGGGAATAATTTTCCATGATAAAGTGGGCATAAAAAATTAACATTCTGGAACAAAATATAGGGGTAAAGCAAGTGGTGAAAGTGACAATAATATACAACAAATAGAAAAATAGAAAAAGAAGAAAGATGTTGAAAATTCCTAACTAGACCAGGAATGTAAACATCCCCCACACCTAGAGTATGCGGTGTCTTCACTATAATAAAAGAGAATTTGGGAAGGAAGGATAAAATCTGGTGGGTTTCATTTATAGGTTTCTTCTTGAACTTGTATTTCCTCCATCGTGGACTCTAGAATAGCTTTGTGAAAGTGCCTCAACTGCTGCCCATTGATAGTGAAGGTTTGTTTTGTTTCTCCATTTGTAACCTGAACAAAACCAAATGGATAAACATTAATAATAATGTATGGGATAGACCAATGGGAATGAATCTTACCTAGATGCAACTTCAACCTTTCATTTTAAAGGAGAACCTTTTTCCCAATATGGAATTGATGATGAAGGATGAGGTGGTTGTGGGTAGCCTCAGTTATCTCTTTATAGATCTGAGAGTTCTCATATGAATCTCTATGCATTTCCTCTAGCTCTGGAATATGTAACTTCCTTTGAGAACCTACACTAGAAATATTAGAATTGCATTGTTTAATGGCCCAGTAGGCCCGATGCTCTATTTGAATAGGTAGGTAAAAAATATTTCCAAACACAAGATGATAGGGTGACATTCCAATGGGAGTTTTAAATATAGTAAGATAAGCCCATAATGAATCATCGAGTCTAAGACTCCAATATTTCTTGTTTGGTTGAACCATTTTTCAAGAATTTGATTTACCTCTCTATTCAACACCTCAGATTGACCATTGGTTTATGGGTGAAATGTAATAGACACTTGATTCCCAACCCCATACTGATGAAAAAGTGATTTCATTGTTTGGTTATAGAAATGAGAACCCTGGTTACTAATAATGAGCCTAGGTAATCCAATCCTATAGAAAATTTGGGTTCTAAAAAATTCCATAACATTCTTGGAATCATATGTCCTCATGGATTGTGCCTCTACCCAATTTGAAATGTAATCAACTGCCATAAGAATGTACAAGTTTACAAAGGAATTGGTAAATGCCCCCATGAAGTCAATGTCCCAAACATCGAAAATGTCATGGAAGAGAAAGGGTTGTTGTGAAATTTCATTTCTTTTAGAGAAATTTCACATTATTTGAAAGCATATACAAGATTTATAGAAATCATGGGCATCCAAAAAATAATTTTGGCCAAAAGAGACCAAAATTGTGGACCTTACGAGTAATCCAGTGGGGACCAAAGTGCCCCCACAAGAAAGAGTGTGGAAGAACCCAAGGACAAACTAAAACTCACTATCAGAATACAATGCCTAAGGAATTGATCACTAAATGTACTCCAAAGGTAGGGGTTATCTCAAATTTACCAACATGACTCATGTTTTAGATTTTTGGCTTGGTTTTTGTTGAAATCAATAGGAATTCAAGATGCTACCAAATAATTTATAATTTTGTCATACCAAGGAATGAAATCTTGCACTCAGTACAATTTTTCATCTAGAAACATGTCATTTATGGGAATACAATGGTATGATTCAATGTCCGAGGATTGGAGGATCCTACTGATATGGTGATCCACCACATTATATGATCATTTTTTGTCCCTAATTTCTAGATTAAATTCCTGAAGTAGGAGCATCCAATGAATAAGATGTACTTTGGATTTTGGTTTCTTATAGAGATACTAGAGGGATACACGATCTAAGAATACAATGACTTTGGACCCTAAAATTTATGAACTAAATTTATCCAAAGAAAAAAATGGTGATGAATTCTTTTTCAGTTATAGTGTAGTTTTCTTAGGTAGGGTCTAGTGTTCATGACACATAGTCAATGACATGTGGAGCTCGATCAACCCATTGTGATAAGACAACCCCAACTGCATAGTTAGAGGCATCACACATGATCTCAAATGGTAAATCCCACTAATGTGGTTGGATTACCGGGGGTGATGTGAGACTTTATTCTAATTTATTAAAATCTTCCTCACATTTTTCATAAAAAAATTATTTTTCTTTTTTAGAGCAATCGAGAGAGGGGGATGAAATCTTATTAAAGTCATGAATTAAATGATGGTAAAATCCAGCATGACCTAATAAAGACTACATATCCCATACATTTTTAGGGAATGACAGGGAAAAAATTACATCCACTTTTGATTATGTACTTGGACACCATCCCCAAAAATGTAATTCCCAAGTACTATACCTTGGCGCACCATGAAATGGAATTTCTCATAATTTAATATGAGATTATTTTCAATACAGCTACATAGGATAGAACCAAGACTACTCCAACACTGATCAAAAGAGAAACCATATATAGTGAAATCATCCACGAAAACTTCCATGTAATTCTCTAAGTAATTTGAAAAAATACTAACCATGCATCGCTGGAAAGTACCTGGAGCATTGCACAGACCAAATGGAATCCTCCTATAGGAAAATATTCTAAAGGTTAAAGTGAAGGTTATATTTTCTTGATCCTTGGGGGAAATATAGATTTGAAAGTATCCAGAATATCCATTAAGGAAATGGTAGTGGGAATTCCCCAATATCCTCTCTAGAATTTGGTCAATAAATGATAATGGGAAATGGTCCTTCCTAGTGTTAATTCCCCTATATTCTATACATGGGTTGGAACTAGTTCATTATTATCATTTTTAATTATAGTAAGACCATTTTTATTGGGAACTACTTTCTCTGGAATGACTGATTAGCTGTCAGAGATGGTGAAAATGATTCCAGCAGCCAATAATTTTGTTACTTCCTTTTTAATAACATCTAGGAGGTTAGGTTTTAGTTGATTTTGTGCCTACATCACTAGTTTGGCCACATAATTTAACAATATATGATGTGTAAAAATAGATGGGATAATGCTAGGAATGTCAGTAAGTGTCTATCCCAAATCTTGTTTATACTCCCTCAAAAGGTCAAGAAGTCTCAATTCATGCTATGGAGGGAGGGAACAAGCAATGATGACAAGAAACTTGTTTCCATTCCCAACATATGGATATTTTAAATCTTGAGGTAGTTGTTTAAGTTATAATTTAGGTGGAATTTGGATTGACACGTGTGACGTCCTGGACCCGGCTTCCCCTCAACCCGAGCCCCGAGCCCGGTTGGCCACATGACCCTTGGATCGTCTCCCCATAGGCCAGGGGCTGCCGACTAGCAGCGGGGGTGTAATGGTAAGTCAGTGGGGAGACTGTACCCCCATGTCAGAGTACACAAAGGTATATGAGCAAAGTAATACAAATAGTGGAAACACAACTAATGGAAAAACAGGAGAAAAGGGGAAACATACAACCAAACAAGAGAAGTAAGGAAACCCTGATAAATATACAAAATCCACATAGGCAGTGTCTGATACAAAATGGATGAATGGAATTCTGATACAATGGAAATAAAAGACAAGCATGCTATACAATAATACAAAAAGAGAACAAAAATATTCCACGAGCATCCTTAGCCAAGCTCGGTCCTCTTCTCTGGAACTCCAACTAGAACATACATGTATCAACAACCTAAAGCTGGGCCTTTTCCCCTACTGGTACTTATAGCAGTAAAGTCTACACGGGTGCCCAGGAGGCCTCCTAGGTAGGGTGTGATACAAGTCTCAGTAGGCCACCACCAATGATGTCTATGTGTAATCCAAATAGGTGTTCGCAAGAAAAGTGAGTAATAGACTGCAAGTAAGTAAAGAAAAGTAAATAAACGACCCTCCCGCTCAGGTTCTAGAAGGAAACCTGGTGGGTCTACCTGCTTCATCTCATGGCTGGTAAACTGAACAATCACCAGAGGTATAAGAACATAGATATAGGTTATCACTGGCATGAGGTAAACATGCCTCTCATCCACAAGCACTATAGATGGCGTGGGGTAGAAATGCCTCCCACCTGTAAAGGTTATATGGGCACGAGGTATAAATGCCTCTCATCCTCAATCACTATAGCAGGAGTGGGGTAGAAATTCCTCCCACTCGTAAAGGTTATATGGGAATGAGGTATAAATGACTCTCGTCCTCAATCACTGTAGCTGGCGTGGGGTAGAAATGCCTCCCACCCGTAAAGGTTATATGGGAATGAGGTACGAATGCTTCCCGTCCCATTCCACAAAGATTCAGCTGGAACGGGGTAATAATGCTTCCCGCCCACACACAAATATTCATACGACACAGGGTAAGAATGCTTCCCGCCCACACACGAAGATTCATAAGTATGTCAAAACAGCATGGAATAACCATTCACATCACAATATAAGGCAATCCATCTTATATCATATAAACATTATATAAGGCAATCCATCTTATATCATATCACATTATATAAGGCAATCCATCTTATATAATATAAACATTATATAAGGCAATCCATCTTATATAATTTAAACACCTGTCAAGGAAAACATACATTTCAATTCATTCAAGGGGTTCAGACTATCTCATCCTAGCTAACCTCTAACCAAGTCATCTCATTTTCCTAACATGGAAAATGCCCTTTCAAGACATATCGTTAAGGTTCAAAGGTGAAAAAGGGCCAAAACTCAAGGCATACCACCTATGGTTGACCACTCCCAGTCCACACCAAATCTAAGCACCCTAACAAGGTTAGATTCATCAATATCATACCATATAGGTCATTTAGATATGAAGCAGTCATTATAAATATGGGTTTTGGCGAAAGACAAACCACGACACGAAAATAATAACTCAAAAAGGTGAAAACCCAAAATGGAAACCACGTGACCACCTACCTTAGGGCTATAGGTGTAGGCTCGCTTGATATCAACCTCAGATTCGTAGCAGATTGGAAGAGATCTGAGTTCCAGTCCAATGCCCTAGAAATAGGGCATATGAGCCTACATCAAAATAACAAAACGAAAGGCAAGATTCACTGAGGAAAGAAGATTAGGTGTGGTAATCCTTACCTTGGCCTTTCCAATGCTTCCATCAGATCAAGAAACGGACACCGGGGGAAGAAACAACAAGGAAAAGAGAGAGGAGAGGGTTTGGATCTCAAAAGAGGGCTCCCCTCTGGTTCTTTCTGTGGGAAGAAGAAAGAAAGAGGCTTAAGCCATATAAAATTAATTAAGGGAAAAAAGGTAAATTTACCCAAATCAGGGTCGTACGGTTTAGGCGCATGGTTTACCAAACCGTGCGCAAACCGTGCGCACCTCACTACCTCCTGAACAAGGGCCGCATGGTTTAGGCGCACGGTTTACCCAAACCGTGCGCAATCCATGCGCACCTCCCTGTCTCCAAACCAAAGGCTGCACGGTTTGTCTGAAACCATGCGCAGGCCGTGCACCATTGTCTGAAAGCCCATTTCTCAAACTCTTAGGTTCTAAAAAAACCCCAGACACTCCACAGACCTTCCTTAGGATGTTACACACATTAAACAAGCTTAAAGGAAATATTTGAAGGAAAAACTAACGATTCGTACCTTTTCAAAAGTGTCGGGTCGTTACAACATGAGTGAATGTGAAAGTGAGAGGTCGCTGATCTCATCTAACTTTAGTGGCAACATCCTTAGATGATGAATGAGCTTTTACAAACTTTTCAGTATCATTGTTGGTTATGGAATCCTTAGTGATCAAGAAATAATCAATTAACAAATTTTTATGAATTTTTTCTAGACCAGTACAAAATTATTGGCATGATTCATTACCTAACATGTCTATCAATGATGAAAATTTACAAATGGGGTTAGGGGAAATAAAAGAAACTTTTTTAGGGGAAGGGAGTACATCAAAAGAATTAAAAGATAGAGGAGTGTTCTTCTAATAGGTGCTTCATGGTATCAAGGATGTTGAAGTGGAAAAATTTACTAACAAAATCCATAGATAATGTACCATTGTGGACATTAATTATGGTTTTGGAAATTTTCAAGAAAGGTATCCCCAATATAATTAGGGCATATCCATTCATCCTATAATCTTCTATTTTAAGCACATAAAACTCACCAGGAAAAATTGAAATTTTCACCCTCACAAGAACATCCTCTAACACAATAGTGGGGTGTGTTGTACTCCAGTTTTCTAGTTGTAAAACAATTCCAATGGGCTTAAATTCACCAACCTAAAATGAGGAGAAAATAGAGTGCTTAAAAAAATTTATAGAGGCACCCAAATCAAGAATAGAATCATAAAAGTAATAATCCCCAATGGTGAAGGGAATCAAGAATGTTCTCGAATTGTTTCATTTGGTGGGAAGTGATGGCTCTATCAATGCTGAGATGTTCCTCCCTAATCTCACTTTTTTATCAACACAAATTCATCTTTAGTGTGTATAGATCTCATTTAGAAACATGTAATATCAAGTAATTTTATTTACAACATCAATAAATGGAATATTAACCTTAACTTTTTTTAAAATTTCCAATATTTCTTTATCAAGTTCAATTTATTTTTATTTTCTTGGTTGGGTGGCTCTTTGGGGAAATAGAAGAGGAATGGTTGGGCTAGGAATATCCTTGAAATAGAAATCCTTTCCTTTAGTGGGATTTTCCCCAAGATAAGTATTTTTATTGTAGAGACCCAAAGCTTTAAGTACATGGACATTACAATACTTTTGCGGAATACTTATAACAAAAACAAACACTCAAGGACCATAATAGTTTAGTGTTTTTGGAAACTTGGAATATAAACTTCTAATCAGGTTGAAAGATCTTCAACATCTCCCATAATGATCTTCCCCTTTTTGTTTCCTTACCTAAAACCTTTCTTTTAATCCTGGGGGAAAAGAAAACATAAAAAGGGTGAGCTCAAATGCTCATTAAGGGTAAGCATGGAGAAAATAAAACAAACCATATACATTTGAACTTAAAAACATGAACAAAATGTTTAAACATCAAAATCTTGAGCAATGACATAAAACATGGCAGTATGTAAGGCATAGATCATAATGGAACATAAATCATGATAAAATAGCATGGGAATAAAACATGTAATTGTGTAAAACCATTAATCACATGATATTATTTCCATAGTAGCCAAGGCATTTCTGCCAAGACCATCTTAGTGGAAAAAGTCCCTTTCTGAATCGAGTTCACTCCTCGTTCCAGTCCTCTATCACTGAATCGAATTAACTTTCCGTTCCATCCATGTATATCTCATGAGATATAAATCTTTAACCAATGCATTTTAGGGAGATATAGGTCCCACATATCTCATAATGAAATCATTCTTACGTGTGCCACAACATGAACATAAATCATTCATCATTACCCAAAGAATAAAATGGGTTTCATAAACATCATCCCATCATAACATAATCCATATAAAAAAATGGATATCATTTCATCATAATAAAAGTGAAACCATGTAAATCATAGATAAATTATACTTTAAACAAACACATATGAAATAATTCCTTATATGGAAAATGGTTTTGAAAAAACACTTGAAATGAATTCTTGAGGAAAATATCCTTTCTTCTTCAAAATAATTTTCTTTTTACAAAATGCCATGCAATTTTAAAATAAAAGGATTTTTTTGAAAATAGTCATGAAATATTGTAGAGTAAGCTTCATGAAAATAAGGTGTTATGAAACCTTAAAAATTTGTTCATGCCGTATAATTTAAAAAAAACATTCTCCTTATACTTTTAACAAAAAAGTCAAAAAGTACCACGTATGGTAAACAAAAGAAAGATTCCATCCATAACACAAAGTAAAAGTCAAAGAAGGGTAAACATGACTTTAAATAAACATGGAAGAATATTAAACACTTTATGAAAAACATTTTATGGACATGGATGAAAAATATAACCCCAGTAAATACTTAAGTATAAGCAATCTCGGATAAAAATGAGATTGCAAAATTATCCCTTACCTTAGGTCCGATATGCTTCATACATATCCGAACCTCCTGTATAATGATTTAAATAATGTCATTGACTTATTACATAATCTTATTCATTGTTATGATATCATATATAGTTCACTTATGACTTTATATTACCCGTTCTTTTGTAAATTCCATGTTAAAGCAGCCTTTTGGGTAAAATCGTTTTATTTATCGTAGGTGTTTGGACTTGTTGTTATTGATATTATTATTACTTATATCATGATTTAATTACTTCCAGAATTTAAATCATGATTTATATATCATATATATTCAGTATATATATATATAATAGATATATGAATGAAATGAAATACACCGTTCATGGAGACGGTAGGCCGTACGTACACATGAACGCTGTTTTCCTTTCCTTATTGGCTTGAATGGAAGAAATTAGATGAAATATATATATATATATATAAATAAAGTAGCTTAATTATTTCATATATTTCATTATTATTCATTATATATACTTTATAATTATTCTTGAGTGGTTAACATGGAGAATGAATCTCATCGCGTCGTGGAGACGGTAATCCGTACGTACGCACGAGCGATGATATCATTCTCATAATTATTGAATTGAATTGGAGTGGATGATATAATATATCAGAATCATTATTATGTTATAATAACTATATATAGTTATTCTTTACACCATTATACCCATCCAAGTAAGGCGGTGGTGAAAAAACAGATTACACCACGGCGTGGAGACGGTATTCCGTACGTACGCACGCGCGGTGATTTCATTTTCCATAGGATGGATAGAAGGTGAAATGTGGTTATTTAATATTTATAATAACATATCAGTATATTAGTGATACTTATTTTATTACTTTATAATTAAACAACTAAATAAGAAGAAGTTGAAGAAGAAAGAAACTTGAAAGAATCGGTAGAAGAGATTACCTCTTCTTCGACGCACCTCTTTTAAGATTCCTCTTAAGGAACTAGAGTTGGTCTTTTGAGAATACCAAAACCTCCATAATGTTTCTAGGGAAGTGGAGAAGAGAAATGGGCAGGGTTTGGCCGATATTGAAGGCTCAATGTGGTGTGAGGAGGAGAGGGAGGAGGTTCCCTTTTATAAGGGAGGAGAGGGGCACTTTAGGAAAAACATAAAATATTATTTTATAATAAAGTCATATTCATTTTATAATGGATCCAAAGTGACTTATTTAGAAGATAAAGTGGGGATGGGTTGAAATCCTCTCAACCAATAGGTTTTAGAAAAGTTTAGGTTACTATTTTAACCTTATCATTTAGATTTAACTCTAAGTTAAATAATTTAACTTTTACCGTGTCTTCTTGTTTTCTTACACTATATGGTTAATAAACTTACTATAAAAATCCAAAAGAACCCCAAGTGGTTCATTATTAATATATATAACCTTATCAAAGTCATTTGGACGAACCTTATATTTTTAGGAATATAATAACAATTAATAATATAATATTTATTTTATAAACTATTTTATGTCAATTTTGACACTATTTGGTAATTGATTTTTGTGAAAATCATAACAACATGATTAGTTATAAAAAAGTTAATTGAATCAATTCTAACATGTCATATTAACCTAAAAATTTAGTGGGATTTATAAAAAGTATTAAATTACATTTAATTGGGTATTTATAACATCAATTATGTTAATATTTCATTAATAAGGTAATTAATGCATCATTGTTGTGTCATAAATAAATTAAATTATTTAATGTCTAAAAATTATAAATAAAATACCATTATGTAGGAAATCTTTTTAAATTTCTAATTAATATTTATAGTCGAATTTATATAATGTATAACCCTATATTAAAAATGTTTTAGTTATTAAACTTTGATTTTTACTATTTTAACTCTTCTTTAAATAAAATAATAATAAATGTCCTAATCTAATCCAAGTGGACCTAAAGGGTAATATTTTATTCCTAAGGTTGTTTTTGGTCGAATTAAACTTATCCAATAGAATTAGGACATGTGTTATGGTAATAATAATATCATTTTTACCCTTAATTACCCTATTTACTTTTAACCGTGGTAAATAAAAGTAAAAAGTTACTATTCACCAAAAAATATTTTTATCTTATTGAACCAAATTTTACTCCTTGATATTAACCGTGTCTCTCGGATTTTCAAAATTTTACTCACAGAAGCGGTAAAATTAAGTTTTATGTAAATTTTCAAATTCTCCTAAGAGGTGGGTAAAAGACGGTGAAAAGTTTAATAAAATTTTTATATATCTAAAATTATTGTAAAATGAATCCAATGAATTACATTGAACTTATATAGGTATTATGTATCAATTTTTACCTAAAATAAATTTAAATAAAATAAATACTTATTTAAATAAAAAGTCGGTTTTTAAATAGTAACCCAGTGTTTTCACTATTCATCAAAAATTGAAAGTTTTCAGAAAAATACCAAAAATTCACCCTAGTCTAATTTCGATATTCCAAATCCAAAAATGAAGTCCATTTTGAAAGATAAAATTTATAAAATTTCAAAAAGTGGGTGTTACTATTCATAATGTCTAGTTCATAATAATATTATAATAATATCTCGTTTAGTGAAAATCAGTATTGCGTACTTCACACGCTATCAAAGAAAGTCTTGATTGTGTGTATTGCAAGCCAAGTCAGGGCTGCGTGTAGTGAAATCTATGTTTGGTGTTGCGTATAACACAATCAAAACTTATTCCATTTATACATTAAAAAAATCTATACTTAATGTTGCGTAAAATAATTTCCATAAAACGAACTTGAAATTGTGTGTAACACGAGCCAAGAATAGTGTTGTGTATACTGCAAGATAATACAGTGTTGCGTATAGCACAAGCTAAATTTTTTGTAGCGTACAACACAAGACATCAATGAAATTAAAAAGAATAATTCTCATAAAATCTCGGGTTGTTACATTCTACCCCCCTTAAAATGAATTTCGCCCTTGAAATTCATTGCGGTTATAAATGGTTTACTACTTGAAAGATTCTTTCATAAAACCCACATCATAAAAAGGAATACTAAAAATTAATTTTAAAAAGTAAATTATGAAACATAACGGTTACCCAAATTAAATCATCAATAGGTTTCAACATAGGAGAAAATAGGTGGAAATATGTATATGGAAGAAAAATTTAACCATCATGTTCTGATGGAGAGTGGTAGAGGACATGGCTATGAAAAAGCCAAAAATCACAAAGCCAAAAATTTGTGATAATTTAAGGTACCATCTGATTCATCAGATATAAGGACACTAGGACAACATTTTTTTGTTTTCAAGATCATTTCCCTAAATTTGAAGAATTGTTGAATTAAAAGAAATACTTACTTGATTTTGGTACAATCTTACTATTGTTTGTTCCTTGAACAATTTCCACTTCATCTCTTATAGAAATGAAGTTGAATTTGTCTTCCGTGAAGTGTTAGCAGATCATGCAATAGAATGATAGATCATTCCATCTGTCTCAAACAAAACGTTAGCAAAAGTTGTTAAATATACATAAGTCCATCTATAGTGAGATTAATCATATATGGTTCCTAAAATGGACTTATAATTCATATATCATACAACTTAATAAATTAAAACTAAATTCTACTAACCAGGGACTTCCTGTTGGCCAGTGGTAGGCGATAAAGTCCTGTCGCACTTCGGTTGTGGGTTCGATTCCCGCATCCTTGTCCAGCGCGATGGGTTGTCACCCATCCAACGGGTTGTCCTTTTTCTAAAACTACACTATTATAACATTCCAGAAATAATATTGAAAAAAAGCTCTATCCTTAAACAATACTATCTGATGTCCAACATAATCCATTCCAATATTTAGGCTTATCCAAAATACTTCGGTCCAAGCTCATAGTATAAAGAAAATGATTACTTGAAAGGTCACATAACAAGCACGTGAATACCATCATTCGTCCCCCATATATCATATGATATATCTTGTTGGTCACATTCCAAACATGTGAATACCTTAATCATGTATTCTCTTGAAAAATGAATACCCATTGAACATTAGTGAAAACACGAATACTGTCAAAAGTTAACTCTTTCCACATACCAAAATCCCAAAATTTCTATATACTCAAACAATGATATCACTTTGTCCTTATATCAGTCATGAGCTCATTAATACTATCAAACATTTCATTTTCTCCTTATCCCTTCATTATGCGCATATCATCTTCCTTCCAAAAATATCTCAATCACTTTCCATGGTTACCGGTACCATAAAATTATTAAAAACCACAATGATCCAATACATTGATATTCCAATATTCCATAATACTATAAATGAGATTCCACAACATTATTTTGGAATCCCTTTACATAAACACATAATCATTTCACCACATCGTTTTCATACTCAACATCACAAATAGTGATCGCATGTGACTTCCCTTTATCCTTTGCCTTAAGAGGTTTCTCACGTTGATCATCATTAACCCTTGGATTAGGGCATTGATTAACATAATGACCCATTTCCTTGCACTTGAAGCATTGAAGTGTTGGTGGAGCGTTCTATATAGTATTTTCTCTATTCACATCATTAGCTACCTTTTTCCCATTACTTAGACACTCAACTGCTCGATGACCTTCTTTTTCACACTTAAAAAATTTTCTAGTCCCTTTAAGACAATCTCCACCATGCTTCTTTCCACACTTTGATCATAAAGAAACATTCATCTTCTTTTCACCATTGTTCTGATATTTCCCCTTGAACTCCATCTTTCGTTTCTTGTCAAAACCATGAGATGGATATATAACACCAACTTATAGTTCTAACTTGATAACACAACACACAATTTCTTCATAGCTACTGAAGTCTCTTATAGCTAATGCCCTTCGAAGACTTGGTTTTAAGCCACTGAAGAATCGATCAACTTTACTTTCAGGTTGGATAATAAAGCTAGATTCATACCTTGCAAGCCTTGTAAAATTCGCCTCGTATATACCAACAGATTCATCATCCTTTTTCTTAAGCTCAAGGAACTCCTTTTCTATCTTTGTTCGAAGAATATGAGGGAAGTACTTATTGAAAAATAAGTTCTTGAACTCATCCCATTCCCTGGATTCAATTTCACCTTTGGGCCTTGTATTCTTTATTAGAGTCCACCACTGGTCTGCTTCACCTTCTAAACGGTAAACAAATAGAATGAATTTTTCATGTTCCGAACAACGAAGTATGGAAAATATCTTTTCAATGGTACTGATCCATTGTTCAGAAACAAGTGGATCAGAAGACCCACTGAAAGAAGGTTGACGTTGCCTCATAAAGGACTCAATAGAATATTGTTCCCTTCTCTGCTCATTTGGAAGTCCAGAATGATTCATAGCTTGTGTAAGTATAACAATAAGATTTTGTACTCCATCGCCCATAACATTGGTTTGTTCAGGTGGAAAATAATTGCATTGTCCATTACATTGATCAACACAGTTCCTTCGGGTTCCAGCCATCATCTAAAACCCAAAAAGAATAGTGTGAGAGGAAAAAATCATGCTAGGGAAAACAACATAATGAAGGGGGAGTACCTTCAATATATAACATCTTAGGTTAAATTCTATGATCGTTACCATAATCCTAGTACTATAACCTATACTTATACTTAACCTTAGGGACATCCCTATACATACCTTAGAAATATCTCTAGGGATCTCACTAAAGTTTTTGCATCCTAGTTTCCAAAGGTTGACTAAACCTTTCCTCTGATACCAAATGTAGAGACCCAAAGCTTGACATAAATGGACATTACAATACTTTTGTGGAATACTTATAACAAAAACAAACACTCAAGGACCGTAATAGTTTAGTGTCTTTGAAAACTTGGAATATAAACTTCTAATCATGTTGAAAGATCTTCAACATCTCCCATAATGATATTCCCCTTTTTGTTTCCTTACCTAAAACCTTTCTTTTAATCCTGGGGGGAAAGAAAATATAAAAAGGGTGAGCTCAAATGCCCAGTAAGGGTAAGCATGTATAAAATAATACAAACCATATACATTTGAACTTAAAAACATGAACATAATGTTTAAACATCAAAATCTTGAGCAATGACATAAAACATGGTAGTAAATAAAGCATAGATTATAATGGAACATCAATAATGATAAAATAGCATGGGAATAAAACATGTAATTGTGTAAAACCATTAATCACATGATATTATTTCCATAGTAGCCAAGGCATTGCTTCTAAGACCATCTTAGTGGACAAAGTCCCTTTCTGAATCGAGTTCACTCCTCGTTCCAGTCCTGTATCACTGAACTGGATTAACTTGTCATTCTAGCCATGTCTATCTCATGAGATATAAATCTTTACCCAATGCATTGGAGGGATATATAGGTCCCACCCATCACATAATTAAATCATTCTTACGTGTGCCACAACATTAACATAAATCATTCATCATTACCCAAAGAATAAAATGGGTTCATAAACATCATCCCATAATAACATAATCCATATAAAAAATGGATATCATTTCATCATAATAAAAGTGAAACCATGTAAATAATAGAGAAATTAAAATTTAAACATACACATATGAAATAATTCCATCTTATATGGAAAATGGTTTTGATAAAACACTTAAAATGAATTCTTGAGGAAAATATCCTTTCTTCTTCAAAATAATTTTCTTTTTACAAAATGCCATGAAATTTTAAAATAAAAGGATTTTGTTGAAAATAGTTATGAAATCTTGTAGAGTAAGCTTCATGAAAATAAGGTGCTATGAAATCATAAAAATCTGTTCATGCCGTATAAGTTAAAAAAACATTCTCCTCATACATTTAACGGAAAAGTCAAAAAGTACCACGTATGGTAAACAAAAGAAAGATTCCATCCATAACACAAAGTAAAAGTAAAAAAAGGGTAAAAATGACTTTAAACATACATGGAAGAATATTAAAAACTTTATGGAAAACATTTTATGTACATGGATGAAAAATATAACCCCAGTAAATACTTACGTATAAGCAATCTTGGATAAAAATAAGATTGCAAAATTATCCCTTACCTTAGGTCCGATATGCTTCATACGTATCCGAACCTACTGTATAATGATTTAAATAATGTCATTGAATTATTACAGAATCATATTCATTGTTATGATATCATATATGGTTCAATTATGACTTTATATTACCCGTTCTTTTGTAAATTCCATGTTAAAGCAGTGTTTTGGGTAAAATCACTTTATTTATCGTAGGTGTTTGGACTTGTTGTTATTGATATTATTGTTACTTATATCATGATTTAATTACTTCCAAAATTTAAATCATTATTTATATATCATATATATTCAGTATATATATATATATAATATATAGATGAATGAAATGAAATACACCGTTCATGGAGACGGTAGGCCGTACGTACGCATGAATGTTGTTTTCCTTTCCTTATTGGCTTGAATGGAAGTAACTAGATGAAATATATATATATATATAAATAAATTAGCTTAATTATGTCATATATTTCATTATTATTCATTATATATACTTTATAATCATTCTTGAGTGGTTAACATGGAGAATGAATCTCATCGCGTCGTGGAGATGGTAATCCGTACGTACGCACAAGCGATGATATTGTTCCCATAATTATTGAATTGAATTGGAGTGGATGATCTAATATATCAGAATCAGTATTATTTTATAATAACTATATATATTTATTCTTTACACCATTATACCCATCCAAGTAAGGTGGTGGTGGAAAAACAGATTACACAACGGCGTGGAGACGGTATTCCGTACGTACGCACGCGCAGTGATTTTGTTTTCTGTAGGATGGATAGAAGGTGAAATGGGGTTATTTAATATTTATAATAACATATAATTATATTATTGATACTGATTTTATTACTTTATAATTAAACAACTAAATAAGAAGAAGTTGAAGAAGAAAGAAACTTGAAAGAATCGGTAGAAGAGATTACCTCTTCTTCGACGCACCTATTTTAAGCTTCCTCTTAAGGAACTAGAGTTGGTCTTTTGAGAAGACCAAAACCTCCATAATGTTTCTAGGGAAGTGGATAATAGAAATGGTCAGGGTTTGTCCGAGCTTGAAGGCTCAATGTGGTGTGAGGAGGAGAGGGAGGAGGTGCCCTTTTATAAGGGAGGAGAGGGGCACTTTAGGAAAAACTTAGAATATTATTTTATAATAAAGTCATATTCAGTTTATAATGGCTCCAAAGTGACTTATTTAGAAGATAAAGTGGGTATGGTTAGAAATCCTATAAACCAATAGGTTTTAGACAAGTTTAGGTTACTATTTTAACCTTATCATTTAGATTTAACTCTAAGTTAAATAATTTAACTTTTACCGTGTCTTCTTGTTTTCTTACACTATATGGTTAATAAACTTACTATAAAAAGCAAAATGAACCCCAAGTGGTTCATTATTAATATATATAACCTTATCAAAGTCATTTGGCCGAACCTTAGATTTTTAGGAATATAATAACAATTAATAATATAATATTTATTTTAAAAACTATTTTATGTCAATTTTGACACTATTTGGTAATTGATTTTTGTGAAAATCATAACAGCCCGATTAGTTCGAAAAAAGTTAATTGAATCAATACTAACATGTCATATTAACCTAAAAATTTAGTGGTATTTATAAAAAGTCTGAAATTACATTTAATTGGGTATTTCTAACATTAATTATGTTAATATTTCATTAATAAGGTAATTACTGCATCATCGTTGTGTCATAAATAAATTAAATTATTTAATGTCTAAAAATTATAAATAAAATACCATCATGTATGAAATATTTTTAACTTTCTAATTAATATTTATAGTCGAATTTAACTAATGTATAACCCTATATTAAAAATGTTTTAGTTATTAAACTTTGATTTTAACTATTTTAACTCTTCTTTAAATAAAATAATAATAAATGTCCTAATCTAATCCAAGTGGACCTAAAGGGTAATATTTTATTCCTAAGGTTGTTTTTGGTAGAATTACACTTATCCAATAGAATTAGGACGTGTGTTAGGGTAATAATAATATCATTTTTACCCTTAATTACCCTATTTACTTTTAACCGTGGTAAATAAAAGTAAAAAGTTACTATTCACCAAAAATTATTTTTATCTTATTGAACCACATTTTACTCCTTGATATTAACCGTGTCTCTCGGATTTTCGAAATTCCACTCACAGAAGTGTTAAAATTAAGTTTTATGTAAATTTTCAAATTCTCCTAGGAGGTGGGTAAAAGACGGTGAAAAGTTCAATAAATTTTTTATATATCTAAAATTATTGTAAAATTACTCCAATGAATTACATTGAACTTATATAGGTATTATGTATCAATTTTTACCTAAAATAAATTTAAATAAAATAAATACTTATTTAAATAAAAAGTTGGTTTTTAAATAGTAACCCAGTGTTTTCACTATTCATCAAAAATTGAAAGTTTTCAGAAAAATACGAAAAATTCACCCTAGGCTAATTTCGATATTCAGAATCCAAAAATGAAGTCTATTTTGAAAGATAAAATTTATAAAATTTCAAAAAGTGGGTATTAATATTCATAACAGCTAGTTCATAATAATATTATAATAATATCTCGTTTAGTGAAACTCGTTATTGTGTACTCCACACGCTATCAAAGAAAGTATTGATTGCGTGTATTTCAAGCCAAGTCAAGGCTGCGTGTAGTGAAAGCTCCGTTTGGTGTTGCGTATAACATAATCAAAACTTATTTCATTTATACATTAAACAAAATCTATACTTAATGTTGCATAGAATAATTTCCATAAAATGAACTTGAAATTGTGTGTAACACGAGCCAAGAATAGTGTTGTGTATACTGCAAGCTAATACAGTGTTGCGTATAACACAAGCTAAATTTGGTGTAGCGTACAACATAAGACATCAATGAAATTAAAAATAATAATTCTCATAAAATCTTAGGTTGTTACATTTCTTATTTGGGTCATTTGAGATGGTTGGAATAGAAGTTTCCTCAAGAGGGGATGAATCTATTGGAGGGTTAATTTGGATTTTAACTTGATTTCCACTCTAAAGGGTGATTAAACTGACATTTCCCTTATCCCTAGGGTTGAATAGTGGTTGAGAGGGTAGTATACTTGACCCATGACTTTGGATTTCCCCCACTGAGTTGGCTAGTTGGCCTTATTGGATTTTTAGGTATTGTATGGATACTTGGGTGGTTTGTTGGAATTGGAGATTATTTACAGCCATTTGTTTCATCATGTATTCTAGGATAGGATCAAATTTTGGAGGTGGTTTCCAGAAATTCCTTTGTGGTAGTTGAGGATTTTTGGGTGGTGGTGGTGGATGACTACTCTTCCCCAGTTTGTTCCATGGGTATTGAGGTTGGTTTGAATACCCCATTTTTATAGGCTTTATTTTATTTCCACTAAGGGTTTGATGGATTGTAAGGTACTTTCCTAAAGGGTTGGTTATTGAGGAGACCTAGAAATATTTCCTCACAACACTCAGATGTTTCACTTAGTTGGGGAAATTGGTTAGAATAGTGGATGTAGGGAGAATAGATACCATAATGTATGGGAGGAGGATATTGGGATTTACCTTAGGGAAGAGAAAGTTTTCGAAGAATGGCACTTACCTCTTCAAACTTTGTGTCCACCTTCTTCTCAAATTTAGTGATTTTCACCTCATGGACACTTCGAATGGGTACATTGGAAATTGAATTGAATTATTGTGTGTTTTTCACCATGTTCTCAATGAGTATCCTTACAATGATTAGGTAATTATAAATGAGTACACCACCTAAAGTAGCACCAATCATGTTTCGATCTATTGGAATTAAGCCTTCAGAACAATATTATATTAAAATATGATCACTTATTTAGTGGTGTGGAAAAATTGAACAAAGCCTTTTGAATATTTTATTGTATTAATGAAGTTTTTCCCCTTAATATTTTATTATCCCAAAAATTTCTTTCCTTATTGTTTTAGTTCGATAGGTTGAGATTTTTTTTTCATGAAAAGGCGTTTCATGTCCACCCAACCTCTAATAGAGGAATTAACATAATACAACCAATATTTTACAATGTATTATAATGAAAAAGGGAATTACCTAAGTTTTATTTGTTCTTAATCCACATTAGATGGTTTTAATTTAGAACACACAATATTAAATTCTTTTAAATGCATATGTGGGTCTTCTCAAGAAAGTCTATAAAATCTTGGAAATAAGTGAATTAGACTGGATTTTAGTTCATGGTTTGGTGCTTCCCCTTTTATTTGAATATAAGTGGATTTGATATCAACATCAAGTGGGGTTAGTTCTTTTAGTGTTCTATTATATTAATCCATATTATACAAGTAATTTTCAGTTTTTAATTTGGTTCTAGATGAAGATGGGTTTAGAAAAGTAGCAATATGGGGCGTTTCCCCCTTCAAAGAGTTATCTTGTGTTTCTCAGTGTCATTGATGTAGGATCCTCTCTGTTTTGGGTTTGAAAGGAGGTAAATATCTTGGATTAGAACACATCATGCACAAAACCTACACAAGAAATAAATTAGAACACAAAAATATATGTAATGGTAGAAGATAAAAAAAATAAATATTTACAAAATTTACAAATATCTTATACAAAACATGCACTAAAAACCAAAGCGCTTCCCGACAACGACACAAAAATTTAACCTCATTGTCATGAAATGTAAAATTTATTATGATTTAAAGTTGATTTTATAGTCTATGGAAGAGCCTAGGTCATCTCTCGAGGAGAGTTGACAGTTTTAGAGTGTGTATTTTTAATAAAAAGTATAAAAGAGGGGGTGGTTTTGAAAATAGTTTTAAGAAAATAACTTAATTTAAAGGGGAATAGGAGAAGGAACTCCAGGTTGTGGGTGGTAGAAAGAAGGATCAATATAACGGAGATACTCGGTCAATAGGCGACGACAAATAGGTTTTAAAGGGGAATAATGTTTCAGAAATCTTGGTGGTTTTACAAGTGGATGTAGAAGAGAAGGCAGGGGATCAACCTAGGGAGCCTCCACTGCATGATGAGGATGTGCTGTTGGAGGAAGACACTGTGGTCATTTCATCTAGATAACAGCAGGAGGTTGTTGCAGAACCTGACCAAGCTCTGGAACTGCTTATGAATTTTGAAGAAGAATTAGTGGAAAAAGTTCTAATGATTAAGTCCACACAAGAGGAAGCAACGAAGATGATAGAATAAAGAACATTGATTGAAAATCAGCATCTTATACTGACCAGAGGATTCAATGAAGGTAAGATAAACATAGATGAGTATCCGAAGACTTGGGATAATCTAGAAACAAACTTTGAATATCTAATAATAAATAATCTATACTTATAGGTACCCACCCTTTCCTAGAAATTATTTAGGGATAATGATTCCATTAGGCTCAAGCTATCTTTCAAAAATTATGTGGTTTATTTTAGTGTTGTACCCAGGTGAATTTTTGGTTTCTCACTTTTTCCTTAAAAGTGTTTTAATAATAAAAATTTAACTTTCAGTCAAATTAATTTAAAGAGTTTAATAATTGATAAATAATGGTGGTATTTTAAGAATTATGAGATAAATAGGTCATTTCAAGTTCACTATAAATCTTGGTTAGTTCATCATTATGAAAAATAAACATGGTTTAATGGAATACTTTGGTTGAGGGCTTATAAGATCTCAATTCCCCTCTTGTTTACTAAAAAGACACTTAAAGAACCACCCCTTAACACAAAAATCACGTTGTCAAGGTTTAGAACTCAAGAATAGAGTGAGGGATTCCGAATCATAATGACATCTCATGTATGTGTATAAGAAATAGGATGAATGTGCTGTAAAATCAGAACAACCCAAGATTCAAACTTGAAATCTCAACCCAATCGACATTGATATAAAAAGTGTTTCACTTGATTAAATCAAAAATAACAATTCAGAGGAGAATCATGTTAAGATAAAAAATAATTGAAATAATTTACACACAAATTACACAAAACTAGTATAAGAACAAGTGTTGAAACTCCCTCCCAAGTGTGTGTATCTCCCTTGAAATGACCGTCCACTGTTTAGCTTTCCATCGAGAGGAGGAGGAGACTCGGGTGGGACTTCTCCTTCATCCTTGAGCACCCTATGATGATAGGGGTCTCTAGAACTTATTGGATGAGGATAGGACTCCTTTGGGTCTCTAAAATACTAGATATTTTCCTCCTGGTCGAACTTATAAATGGGGTTCCCAAGGTACCATTTTATAGGTAAAGTGGAAGGTGGTTTTGAGAACACCAATTTCTTAAAACCACTTGGACCATGGTTTTTGGAATCTAGACAGTCTTATATTTATTTTGAAAAAAATAAAAAAAAATTAATCACCTACTAAATATATCCACTAAAAAATTGGTTTCATTTGGAGGACTAAATATCGAGATATGGATGAAACACAACAGACCACTTTTGACTTCATGAAAATTTGATTCCTTATAAGGATTAGTCCGATTGGGATAATATATGGATGAATTGGGCTTGGGTTCCTTCAGAAAAGTCATATCCCACTAAATTTTTGGATAATTGCACAAAAAATATTAGACCAATTTGATGCATGTATTAGTATAAGCGTGAAGTTGAGTACACTAGGGTTCTTGTAATTTTGCACTATTTGGTCCATTTTTCTTCAACTTCATACTAGGCCCTCCAAATCAACTCTAACTACAATGAAAACATCAAAACAAGTAAAATTTACCTTTTTAATAATGATAAAATTATATTATTGAATCAAATATGAATTTAATATTTTTATAATAATTATAATTTACAATGAAAAATCAGTTTAACACAGTGATGTAAGGGTGATAATGAATAGTGAATTACTAGATGATCAACTCCTAAAAGGACACATCATCTTTAAGCTCAAAGTATTCAACATCAATCACATGATATAGGTCAAGGTGATACTACTGAAGTTGTGAAACTTGAAAAACATCATGCATGCCACTATACCACTATGGAAGAGCCAATCAGTATGCCACCAGTCCAATCCTCTATATAATATCAAATGACCCCACATACCTAGGTTCCATCTTAACCTGCTTTTGAATTCAATGGTGAACCAACCTAAGAGACCCTCTAAGAAACACATGATCACCCCCCACAAAATCGAGAGGTCTACGATGATGATCTGAATATGATTTCTGCCTACTATGCACCATCTCCATGAATTTTCGAACCAACTGAACCTGATCCAATGTCTCATGCATGAGACTCAGTCCCAAAAATCCTGATTCCCTAGCCTCTAACCAACACAAAAAAAATCTAAATAGTATACCATATATTATTAATATGATTCCATATGAATTTTATCCTAAAAAATATTGTTATATGAAAACTCAAGAAGTGATAAGTTCTTTTCCCATGATCCTATAAAGTCTAGGACTCATGTTCTCAACATGTCCTCTATAAATTGAATAGTATAATCTGATTTCCTGTCCATATGCAGGTATAAAGACATACTCAAAAATACCTATGTACCAAGTGATTTATATAATTCTTTCTAGAAGAGTGATATAAAATGGGGATCACAATTCAAAACTATGGTTTGCGACACCCCATGAAACTATACTATCTCCCAAACACACAGCTCACCCATATGATCCATGGTGATGGTATCTCAAATTGGTAAGAAATGGGACACCTTAGTTAACCAGTAAAAAACTACCTAGATCACATCATTCTTCTGAGGCATCCTCAGAAGGCCCACCATGAAATCCATCATCACGTCATCCCATTTCCATTTCGGAATAGGCAATGGATGCATAAATCCACCTGTCCACTGATGCTTGGACTAAATCTATTGAAAAGTAAGGCATCACACTATGAAACTCACAGCATCCTTCTTCATCCTAGGCCACCAATACTGCATATGAAGGTAACAATACATTTTAGTCAAGCCAAGATGCACTTCCCACTTTGATGCATATAACTCGCACATAAAATCTTCTCACATACAAGTTGGCACAACCACATGACCATGAAAAAAAATGATCCCATAATCCCCAATGTTTTAATTAGAAGGTGAATGGACACCTTTAATACTTTCCCTCATAGCTAAACTTTTCAGATTCTAAAACCACATCTCCTTGATCCAGCCCAACAGTGTGGACTCAACTGCCACAAATGCAAGGGTCACTTTCCCCTACCAATCATGCACCTCCAGATTCATCTTATAAAAAATTCCTTCATTCTATACTTGGAAAAAGATTCTTGAAATGCTTGATTTTGGGTCTTCCATCTCAAATTATCATCAACATTGTTCACCTTTCCTAGTGTGTAACCCAGTTCAAATCCAAAGAACTACATGTACTCAACCCATACTCACTATTGGAGATTCAAATTTTGTTGAGAGAATATGTATTTAAGGATTTTATGATCTGTATACACCATAAAACACTCTACCAACAAGTAATTTTTCCAACATTTTAAGGCATAGACCACCATGGACAACTCATGATCATGAGTGGTGTAGTTTCTTTCATGAGGCCTCAATTTACTTGAACTGTATGCAATAACCCAATAATCCTACATCCACACAGCTCCAAGCCCCACACCAGATGCATCACAGAACACAATATACCCCTTGCATGACTCAGGAAATATTAGAATTGGTGTGGTAGTCAACTACTTCTTTAACTCTTGAAAAGCATTATCATATGCCTCAAACCACTAAAACTTTACACCCTTCTTGGTCAAGCCCAAAAGTGGAGCAAATAAATGGGATAAGTCCCTCATGAACATTTGGTAGTAACCAATTAATCCCAGGAAGCTTCGAAGATCAAAAAAATTCTTGGGAAACTCCTAATATATGATTGCTTGTACTTTCTCCAGGTCCATAGACACACCTTCCTAAGAAATAATGTGACCCAAGAAATTAAATTTGTAAATCCAAAATTGACACTTGGATAGCTTGGTGTGAATTATATGATCTCTTAGTGTACTCAAGATGATGTTAAGGTGTTTGTCATGATTGTCATGAGTTTTAGAGTACACCAAGATGTCATCAATGAAGACAACTACGAACTGATCAAGATAAGGGTGAAAGATTTAGTTCATCCAGGCCATGAACACTGCCAGTGCATTAGTTAATCTGAAAGGCATCACCAAAAAATCATATATCCTATACCTACTCCTAAAGGAATTATATTGTATGTCAGAAGGTATCATTATCAACTGATGATACCTCGATATCAAATCAATCTTTGAGAACACTGAAGCACCTCTTAGCTAGTAAAAAATATCATTGATTCAGGGAAGTGAGTATCAGTTCTTAATTTTCATCTGATTCAAATTTCTATAATCGATAGAAAAATTTAATGATCCATCTAACTTCTTGAAAAACAACACAGGAGATACCTATGGTGATGTACTTGGAAAAAATAAACCCTTTATTGTCCAATTCTTTTATCTAGGATTTAAGTTCCTAGAGTTCTACTGGAGCCATTATATATGGTGGAATGGAAACTGGTTCTACTCCCAGAAGTAATTCTACCATGAACTCAACATCCCTATCTATAGGAATCCCTGAGAAATCCTCAGGAAATACATCTCGAAACTAGTCCAAAATAGGAGGAAAAATAGGCTGCACCACTCCCCCATCATAAAAAATGAGGCAAGCCACTTGGGATGTGAGATCACCCATCTGTTTGAAAATAGGCCCTGCACGGCCTGCCCGAACACCACGATGAACATACGTCTCTCCCTCAATAGACATAAACATTAACCTATGATGGTAACAATCGATATGGGCCTAGTATAACACTATCTAGTCCATACCTAGAATCAGGTCAAAACTCGTCATCTTAAGAATGAAAAGGTCCCATAGAAAACAATACCCACCAACCTCGACAACACACCCCTTACACTACCAGATATTTTCTAAACGCACCCCTAAAGGTGTATAAATCGACATAAACCCACACATATGCTCAGATGATATGCCTAATACAACTGCAAACTGATAAAAAATAAAATAATGCGAAGCACTTGTATCAAATAAAGAACTAGAAAGCATATAAGCTATAAAGATTGTACCACAAAAATTCTATGGTCCAACCTCACCACCTACAGGTAGTGAATAAAATACATGGAGTTGACCTACCCCTATACCCAAGGTTTTGGCCTAAGCTCCGGGTGCTGCACTACCCTACTGATATAAATGCTCCCACTACGGAGTACCATGTCCACCACCTATACTAGTATGACTAGTAGAGATCTAACTACATACCTGGTATGGGGTAACCGAACCCTTCCTACACTCAGAATCTACCTTGATCCTCAATCCATGCCTGAATATCGAGGGTTACAGAACCTCTTTATGTACCCAAACCTGTCGCATGATTGACACTCAACTGGTGGTTGGGGACACTAACCCCACATGTTCCCTACACTATCACACTGAAAATAAAAAATTTGATCACTACCTTGAGATATTGGTTCCCCATTCTGGCTACCCTTCCCATTGCTACCTTAGAGAAGAATCTCAAAATGATGCTTCTTACCACTGGAAGTCATGCCTATGGATCGTCCAACTGGAACCACACGTACACCACCTAAATCCTCTTTGAGACTTCCCTCAGAGATGAGGTCCTGGTCCATAACCTCAGTAAACCTATTTAAGTAGAAGATATTTACTTAGGACTTAATCTCATGTCTAAGTCCATCCTATAATCACCTTTCCATTGCTACCTCATCCCATACCAAAGCTGGAACAAAACATTGAAATTCCATAAAACAAACTGTATACTCCATCAATGACTTGGTTCCTTGGGTCAAACTAATAAATTCTAAAATATCATACTGCCTCAGAGTCTATGGGTAGTAATTCTCCAAAAACTTCTCCTGTAAACTCTTCCACAACATACCCTCTACCTATTAATTCTGAACTAAGATGTCCCACCTACATTTTTTCTGACCTCTTAACTGTAGGCTGCCATCTTGAATCTTTTCTTAGGAGGAGTCTCTAAGTAATCAAGAATAATCTAGACATACTCTATCTAGAACATGGCTATCTCTGGTATACCCAATTCAGTAAAGGCTAGAGGGTGATGCAGCCAAAACTCTCTAGTTAGCTCAAACATGCTTGGTGCAACCCGCCTTAGGTCCCGTTCCATCATCTTCATGAAACGAGCAAAGTTCTCATGTAACTTCTCATCTCCTCTGTTTCCCTGGACCACCAAGGCCTGCTTCTCCACTTCTGGGGGAGCATGCTCAGCGATATCTTCTTGTCTCCCAACTGGTACATGTCACCGAGGTGGAATTTCTCTACAATTCCAAATGTGATTTTTTAGAACACATAACATAAGGTCTCTAAAATTTCATAAAGGAAGGATCCTTATTATCCATAAACTCATTCACACACACTATATAAACAAAGGCCATCACATCTAGCACACTATCCCTATCCAGCCCATAACATGACCATGGTCATCATGGGGGGGGGGTAACCAACTTACATAAACACAATCCTTTTCATTAAACATAATTCTTAAATCATTCCTTAACTTCCTTATTTTTTAAAATTTCATCATTTTTATTAGACACCATTTTGTTCATATTTTCAAGGAAGTGGAATGCATTATGCTCTTTATGCCCCACACACCCATCCTGTGTGTGCCTATCTTGATGCTTTCCACCTACATAACTAGGTGCCTAAAATGTTGTATGGATGCACAACCTCATGACATTATGGCCCTGAGAAAAATATCATAAAACTATCACATCACAAAACATGTGCATCACCCAATGGTGAAATATCATTCAACTTTAACAACGTATATTAAGAACAATAATTCCCACCCTGGGTACTTGGTTTTCCCTCGTGCAAGGGTTAGATACTCCCGTGCATGAGATCATTTCCAAGACCCAACATTTCATAACCTCACATATACCATCCCAAATTGTAAGGCCTAGAAAAGACCCTTTGATACCACTTTATAATGTCCCTGACTTAGGAGACACTAACCGGTACCCTGAGATGGGTCACCACATGACCTCAAGTGCGCCTCCCCATATGCCAGAGGTTTCCAACTACCAATAAGGGTCTAATAAGTCACATGGGGAGACTATACCATCTTTAAGAGAGTGATCCACAACAAAAATAAATGAAATAGTGTAAAAAATGAATAAAAATCAGCAATACACATAATAAACCATTCCCCAAATAGGGTACAAGCCACAACTAAGAAAGTAAACATGCCATGTCATGATAATAGTGCCAAAGTGAAAAAAACCAAAAATAAAAAAAAATAGTCAAACTCCCAACCAGTCTTGAAACAAAGTATAGATCCTCACCCATGCTCAAATAAGCCCAACTAAACTCCCTAGCACCAAGCCTTTTCCCTTATCCTCACCTACAACCATGAAATATTCTTGGGTACCCAATGGAAGCCCAAGAAAGGTGTGAGTAAAATTCAGTAGGCTACTACTGACAGTTTCTACCAAATATCAAGTCTAAAGAGACAGTGAATGAACGAAATAAATAAATGGAAAGGTAAAAAAAGATAACTTGGATGCCATTAGTTAACAATATACTCTTATACCATTTTCTTCATTATTGTTATTTCATCACTTAAACTACCATCATTACTAAATTCACCTTCCTAACACGATCTATGGGTTAGAAACTTAAATCATTTACACAATGTTCCAAGATAATCAATTACCATACAGAAGTAAAAGAGTCATGTTACCTATCTCACTAGGTATAACATTTCACAATCAATCATACCACACTTACCTTAGAGCATCATTCTAGGTGGTTTCATCCAATGAAACCATTAGGGTCCTAGAGCATCATTTTGGTACCCTAACCCATGTATTCTAGTGGTAGAGTTTAGGGCATCAGTCCAACCCAACCCATGGGTATTGAGCATTAGTGGATCCCACAACTACCAAGGGGTTTAGAGCATCAGTCTAACCCAACCGTGGGTATCGAGCATAAATGGATCCCCACACTACCAAGCCATGTGCACATGCTTATTCAAATATTTACCACATATACCATACCACAACCAAACACAAACAAATTTCAAGTCATTCACATACCATAATCATTCATCATAAAAATAAACATTAATCCTTAACTTATTAAGATCAATCAACAATGCCATTAAATTAACCCATTTTATATAATTAATCAATTCACATGTTTTCTCCCATTTACACATTTCAATTACCATTTCATATTCACTTTAACACATTCATATTAAACCATTTAACCCATTTCACCACATGACAAACAATCCCTTATTCTAATGATACAACTAGGCACATTCACCATTGGTTCTCCTTTATAGTTTAAGCTACATGTCAAAATGTTTACAATGGAACTAACCCATCTCAAATCAATACTAGGCTTAACATTACAAATCTCTATATTCAGGGACTCTGAAGCACCCCATGGGTGGCCCTAGACCGGTCTAATAAAACTCAACGCATCCCATGAGGATTATGAGGGGTAAAATTCATCATTTAACCCACCATTATACCCAAAATTTCCAAATACAACAATTTCACAATAAGAGGGAAGCCAAATCATAACTACACATGCACAAATCCGCAACAAAACTATGGGATATAACTTGTAGACCACCTACCTCAAATCCGATAAATAGTATAGTCCTAATCATATCCTTAGATCCATATTAAAACACCTTTTGAAGCCCCAACCTATACTCCACTTAAAAAGAGGTTTTTGGGGCTTTAGAAGAAGATGAAAGAAACTATGAACCCTAATCTTGAAAAGATAAGAAAGAGGAATATTAGAATTACCCAAAGCTTTGATCCACAACCAACAACACTTCAAATGAACTAGAAACTAGGGAGATAAACCCTTGGTAGATCTTGAAGGTTTGGGTTCATCACTAGGGCTAGAGATAGGATAAAGGGGAGAAAAATCATGTGGAAACTTAAAAATCCTGAGGGGTAAAAACTATAAATTTTTAATTTTTTAATGGGGTGTATGGTTTTTCTGCACAGTTTTCCAAACTGTGAACAAAACATGCACCATCCACTATCTAAGGGAAGTTGGGTTACATGGTTACCTAGGGAGGCTCACATGGTTTGAAAAACCATACACCAACTGCGTAGAATTCCACTGTCCAATTTTTCATGGTTTGGCCTCTCCCTTGTATAGTTTCACCCAAAAAGCACATCCTCCCTCTTACCTTACATGGTTAGGGAACACAATTATCTCTAACCATGTTCCAACCATGAAACATGAAATGGATTCCCATTTTCCATTTTATCTCAAGTCCCAAACCCCTAAAACACCCCTGGGACTCCTATTACACTTGGTAAACATCCCATTAACCAAAATTAAGAGTTTAGAACTAAAAATTAAATAAGTTCACACCTCCATGAAATAAAGGGTCTTATAATGTGAAAGGGGATCACACGTCATTTAAATCCTCAACGTAGTGCAGTTATAAATTTTAGAGCACTCAGGGGTTATTCCTCAAACCCTATGGTAGTGCCTCCCTCTCTCATTCCAAGATATCCAATGAATCCCTATTTAGGTGTTTGGGTTTTATTTCGATGGGGATTGATTCCTGGATTCCCATCTTTGATCTGTGGTGAGTTATCCTCTAATTCTCATCAGTTTCCTTCCATTCTTCTTCGATGTTTCATTGTGTTGGTGCAGTTTAGTTTAGGTTGGCTATTTGGGTGGCATTTTAATTATATTTGGGTGTCGTGTAGGTTGATCCATGTTTTATCATGGTGCATTTGTGGTTTTCTGACATTCTTATTCTCCCTATAGAGTATAGAAATTTGGAAAGCTTCTTTGAGGTAGGGAATCACTCATTTCTCTTTATTGTGTATCACGCGGGATGGGTTTGATTTTATTTATCTATGGATTATGGTTGTGCTAGATTAATCAACGATAAAGAATTGGTTAATTTAAAATTGTAATGGGTAAAGGGGTTTGATTCACATGTTCTTATATCTTTTTAATTATGTTATTATGGATTGTATGGGCTTGATTCCCCCTAGAAAATTGTGGCTATTGGGGTTTTTTTTCACTGGATGATATGTTTTGTGACTGTTGTGCCTATTTTTATTGTCTTTATATCACCCTAAAATGGAAATTGATTAACCAATTATATTTGAATAATGAAATGGTTTCCCCAGGATCATGGTTTGTGTGATAACATCCCTAAAATAAAGTAGAATATGATAAAAACCCCTTTATAAATCTGTAAAATGATCTTAATGTGTTGTAATGTGTGGATGTGCTTGTGGGGTGGTGATGTGTGGTTGGGGAATGTGGGGATGAAAGTTTTTTTGGTCATGATTTTAGGGTGGTGTGGTGGTTATATGATGGGGTTTATGAGCTTCTTGTGATATGTGGTTATGTTGTGATAGATTCCTAGATAGTGATGGAATAATAATAATTTGGTTAATAATGATTGAAATAACATGGGTTGGTTTGGTTAAGGGGATGGAATTGATAATGAATAATTAAATGATGGGTTGTGTGGTAAAATGTGGTTGATGGTAATTAATGAAATGAATTGTATGGAAAATGGGAATTGGTTGGAAATGTGAAATGTGGCTTATGGATTGTGGCTTGTGGATTATTTTTCTGGTGTTATACATTTAGAGGTTGTAGAAAAAGTGATAGTGTTGTGAATTAGTTAGTTTGTTTGTGAACCAATATTTTGGGATTGTGTGTTTTATATTATTTATATACCTTTTATATTCTTCTAATTTCTATATACACCCCATCCAGATCGAGCACTACATGCTGATACCCATATAGTCATTCGAGGGGTGTTTTTTTCCAACATCTGATGAGGAGGATGGATGGATAGGCACTCTCTCTTTCCCACTCTCTCTTCCAGGTGAGGTAGTTATTTCATAGGCTGTGATGGACATAGGTTTGTTAGTGTATTAGATGGTTATTGTGATAGATCATGTATTTTCATGTGAGACATGACCATGCTTGTGGGGCAGTGGCCTAGGTGTTTTCAAGTGAGTTGAGATATAACCATGCTTGTGGGGTAGTTTTTGATGGGAGTTGTTCATGGAAGGAATAAGTAACAAGTTTGATTTCTTACATGTTCATGATACCCTACTACTCTGGTTATGGCAGTGATTGTGTTGTGGTCTAGGTTTTTTTGGGTGAGACATGATGTGGTCATGATTGTGGGGTGGTGATCCCAGGTGTCTATGGGAATTATGTGTTATGACCATGCTTGTGGGTTAGTTTGGTATACATATGAGATGGGAGCACCAGGATGTACAATTTTGGGGGTGTAAGAGTGGAATACTAGTGGGAAAATAGTGTGGGGTACCCTTACTGATGTGATTATGTTATATTATATTACTTGACTTGCATTATTTGGTGAATGTGTCTTAGTGAGGTTGGGTTGGTTATTATACCTGTTTAGGTACTATTTGGTTTTGTTGTTTTCTCATAGGTGCCTTAGTATGCTTATTTTACATGTGCATGAGAGAATTTGGTTTTCCTATTGAGCATACTTGTATGCTCATCCTATGTATATAAACTTTTTTTAGGTTTCTAGGATGATTATATGGAATATTTTGGACATTACTAGCTCATACATTTAAATAGCTATTGAGTCGTTGCTTTATCTTTTCTTTTGTGTATTTACTTTTGGAGACTTTTATTTATATCAATTTTATTTATACATGCATGTGGGATGGTTTTGGTTTATTTTTATATTATGTCTTGGAGTTGTTTGTGGATGATTCATCTTATTTTTCAATCCTATTTACATTAGAGAGGGTAATTCCTATCATGCATGAGATTTTTATACCCTCGATGTTAGTCACCAACTCGGGGCCTACTGGAGGTGGGACTCTGGGGTCATTATATCTCTCCCCTCATTGCGATATCTTTGGATGGAGGGGGTCGTGATGGTATCCTTGACCACCAGTTGAGTGCCGAGCATGCATAAAGAAGTAGAATGTATAGAGGTTATGTAGGAACCCTTGACATATTATCAATGATGGAGGAATAAGGATGATGCATAGTGCATGTGGGGGGTCAGCTACCCCATACCAGGCTGACAGTTGGAGTAACGGTTGAACCAGTATTAGTGGTGGACATGGTACTTCGGGATAGGGTCATCCTAATCCACAAGGTAATTCAGAACTAGGGACTTAGAGTGGAGCTTAGGTTAGAGAGATAGGTCAGCTCCATGTAGTTCATCCTACACCTGGAGTTGGAGAGCATGGATCATTGACATTTTGAGGTATGATTCTTGAAGTTTCCATGATTGATAGTGCTTTATTTGATACAGGTTCCTCACATTCTTTTATATCTTATTAGTTTTTGAATGTGTTTGTTATAGTAGTGGAACATATGTGTGGGGTTGTGTTAATTGATACACTATTAAGAGTGCATGAAAAAAATGATCAGTAGTGTAAGGAGTGTGCTATTGAGGTTTGTGGGTACCATTTCCTATGGGCCTTGTTTGTGATCAAGGTTTTAGGTTTTGATCTTATATTGGGGATGGATTGGATGAGATTATATTAGGACCATATTGACTTTTACCACCATATGGTAACATTCACATCCCTTGAGGGGGATACTTATGTTCCCCATGGGGAATGTGATATCCAGGAAGGCCGTGTATGGACCGTTCATCAGTGGTTTGGAGATCTCATAGACCAAGTGGAATGTATTATTCTTGATTATGGGGGAGTGGAGAAATTTTTTTTCCTACTACGGGGGATCAGTTTTAGGATTTGTTGTTTGAGGAATTCTCAAGCCCATTGCCCGAGAGGGATGTTGAGTTCATGATTGAGTTTCTTCCTAGAGAATAATTGGGTTCTATTATTCCATATAGTATAGAACCAGAAGAACTTCAGGGACTTAAAACTCAGTTGGAGGAATTATATAATAAAGGGATTATTCGTCCAAGTACATCACCTTGGGGGTCTCTAGTTTTAATTTCTAAGAAGGATGATGGACTATTGATATTGTGAGTCAATTATCAGAGTCTAAATCAGATTATAGTTAAGAATCGATACCCTATTCTATGAATTGATGATCTTTTTGACCAGTTGAGAGGTGTTTAGGTATTCTCCAAAACTGATTTGAGATCAGGGTATCATCATCTAAGGGTGAGACCTTCATATATACCACAAACTACTTTTAGGAGTAGGTATGATTTTTATGAGTTTGTCATGATTCCATTCGGGTCGAACAATGCACCAGTAGTGTTTATGGACCAAATGAACGAAATATTTCTCTTATACTTGGATCAATTTGTAGTTATTTTTTTGGATGAAATCTTGATGTACTCCAAGACTCATGATGATCATTCCAATCATCTTGAAATCATCTTGAGTACACTAAGATAACATCATCT
This sequence comes from Viscum album, assembly GCA_963277665.1. Classification (NCBI taxonomy): domain Eukaryota; kingdom Viridiplantae; phylum Streptophyta; class Magnoliopsida; order Santalales; family Viscaceae; genus Viscum; species Viscum album. The sequence continues at coordinate 1,731,665,488 of OY728127.1, forward strand.
ATATGCCCAAATAGCTAAGTCTCATTTCTAAATTGACCAGATACATTTCTTAGGTCACATAATCTTTGTGGAAGGTGTGTTAGTGGACCTAGAGATGGTTCATGTTATTGTATCTTGGAATCATCCTAAGAATGTTTTTGGTATCTAAAGTTTTCTAGGTTTAGTAGGATATTATCTAAGGTCCATTAAATACCTTTCCCATTTGGAAGAACCAATTTCAGGATTGACTTAGAAGGGATTCATGTTTTAATGGTCTGGGACATGTGAAAATGCCTTCTAGGATTTAATGAAGCGGTTGAATACTACACCAATTTTGATCCTATCTAAGATGGGTAAGAAGTATACCCTATCATGTGATGTATTTGGTGTTTGGATTGGGGTACTGTTGATTCATGATGATCAATTTGTGGTGTATGGTTCAAGAAAGTTGAGTCCTCATGAACAAAATTATGCTACACATGATCTTGAGTTGGCCGTAGTGGTTTATTCTTTAAAGTGTTAGTGGAATTATCTATTTGGGGAAGGTTTAATGCATATAATTATCATAAAATCCCTAATTACATCTTATGCCAACGTGTTTTTAATCTTCATCATTGAAGATGGGTTGATTACAAGCAGTATTTTGATTTTGAACTGGTCTACATTTCAGGTAAGTGAACCAATATTATGGATTATTTGAGTTTTAAGACTCAAAATACGATGGTTTAATAATCTAGTTTTGAGTGGAGGATGGTGGTGTTGTTTTTTGAGATGAAACTAGAGGTTTAAGAGGGACAATTGAAGATGAACCTCTCATCCTTTGTAGTTGATTCCATGATTTTAATCCAGATCATGGAAAGATAGTTTGAGGATCCAAATTTTTTGGCCTTGAGGGAAAGCCTTGAAGGTGGAGAGTCACCTTCTAATTGGACTATTAATGAGTATGAGATTTTTTAAATTAATGTCTATTATTTTATGCCTATTAGTATGTGGGAGGAGTTGATGTGTGTGTTTCATGCTTTGAAATGGGTGGTGCACTCTGGTTTGACCAAGATGTACCATGATCTTCATAGACAATATTGGTATCTAGGGATAAAGAAGGAAGTTTTAGGGTTCATAACATGATTTTACACCTTTCAATAGGTGAAGGCCAAGCATTAATGACTGTGTGGTTTGTAACAGTTGTTTCCTATTCTAAAATCAAAGTGGGAAGATGTCATGATGGATTTTATGGTTGGTCTTCCGAGGAAGCATCAAAATAATTATTCAATATGGGTATTTGTGGATAAATTAAACAATGTGGTTCATTTCTTGTAGATATGAGAGACCTTTATTATTGAACATTTGTGCGAGTTGTACGTTTGGGAGAAAATATAGTTACACAGGTTTCCACAAACTATATTTTCAAAATGTGATCTGCATTTTACTCCTTTCTTCTGGTAGGGTTTATAGAAGGAACTTAGTACCCATGTGTTTTTTATTATAAATTTACTCCTATAGAAATATGGGAAGTTGTATCATACTATATAGGTGTTGGAAGACATGTTGAGAACATGCATCCTTGATTTTAGTGGATCTTGGGAGAATCACTTGAAACTTATTGAGTTCACCTAGAAAAATAGATACCAGGTGACTATTTAGATAAAACCATATGAGGTACTCTATGGTAGGCCATGAAGAACTCTATTATGTTGGATGGAGTTTGGGGAATCATATTTGTTGGGACTAAGTCTCATGCAGGAGACATTGGAGTAGGTTTAGTTGATTCAGAAATGTGTGGCTACAACTTAGAGTAGGAAAAATTCATATACTAATCGATGTAATTGACCTTTTGAGTTTAGGGTGGGTTATTGTGTATTCCTTTGGGTGTATCCAAGGTTAGGTAATTGTTTGATTTATAAATAGGGTAAATTGGCACCTTGTTATGTGGGGCTGTTTGAGATCATGGAGAGGATCCGACTGGTGGTGTACCGATTGGATATTCCACAATGGTATAGTAGCATCTACAATGTTTTTCATGTGTCACAACATTGTAAGTATCACCTAGACCCCTCTCATGTGATATATGTGGATGATGTTGAGACTGATGCATCCACTGAGTAACAACTAGTTCACATTGTGGATCATAATGAGAAAGTTTTATGAGGTAAGGCAGTGTCATTAGTCTGAGTGTTATGGAAGTATAGTAACATTTAGAAGAAAAATTTAGGGAGGGAGGTAGATATATGGGCCCAGTTGCCTAGTATTTTTTCCTTGGAGACATAGTGATTCTTGGAATCACATCTTGAGGATGATCCATTATAAGGTGGGGTGGTTTTAAGATCCTGGACTTCTTTTGAGATATGTTCTTGTTTAAATTTTAGTTTAAAACCCTTTAAATTGGTTAATGAAATGTTTCTCAAGTTTATGAAGAGTCTTAGGGGATTCCTAAGGGTTCAAGACATGAAATAAGGAAACAATGGGCCATTCAGTGTAGGTTTCATGGTTGGCGCACAGTTAGTAGTAACTGTACACCACAACCTTGCTTGCTCAGAGGAGGTGGCACACTATTGGAGAAACCATGAAAGGTGGGGAGTTTAAATCATGTGAGCTTGGAAAGATCCACCTCACATGGTTAATGCACCATTTTTCAAACCATTTTGGCTCCCCAAGAGACCGGGTGACTGTCCCCCCTCTTGGATAGAGGGTAGTGCATGTTTGGTGCACAATTTTTCCAACAGTGCGACCAAACCACGTGTCTCATTAAAGATGGGGAAATTTACTATTTCCCATATTGGGATTTATGTTTTCTCACCTGAATTTACTTCAAATTATTCCTACAGTATCCAAGGGTGATGAAAACTTACTCCAAAACTTTCCAAGGATCGATCTCCCTCATTCCTAAGCTGTTTGGAGCATTGTTAGGAGCGGATCAATGATCAATGTGATTTTAACACTCTTCTTTCTTCCTTTTTCTGGTTTAGGTATTTTAGAATATTTATTATTCTTATAAATCCCTAAACCCCTCTTTTTCCAGCATATTCTAGGTTGGGGATTCAAAGGGTGTTTGAGTTTAGATCAAAGGACAAGGTTAAGGGAGTGTTTTTCTATAGAATCGAGGTAGGCAGTCTACAAAGTTATATCCCATAGTCTTGTGGTTAAATTTATGGTCATGTGGTGCTGCACTTGTTCCTTTATGTTTTCAATTTGATTTAATTGGCAAGTATTGATGAAATATTTGGTTAAATAATAAATTGAACCCATCATGATCCCCATGGGATGATTGTGGTTCATTAAACCGGGTTAAGGTACATCCATGGGGTGTGACACTATCTTGAATATAGAATTGAGTCGTGAAGTGTATAATTTTATTTTTATGAGATAGAATCCATGATAATTATGTTTACATGTTAACTTGAGTCCTAAAATGGAACTAATGGTAAGAGTTCTTAGTTGTTGACATGTCATAAGGGAGTGTTTTGTATAAAGTTAAGGTGTTAAATGAATGGGATAAGGCATGCAAATGTTAAATGTATTAAATGGGTTAAGGTGTGTGAATGGTAAATGTGTTAATGGGTTAAGGAAAGAAGATGATATATGGGTGGAATGAATTATGGTGTGTAAGTGGTAAATGTGTTCAATGAGTTATAGTTTGTGAATGGTATATGTGTTAAATGGTTAAAAAAGCATGTGCACATAGATTAGTGGTATGTGTGGGGTATTGGATTTGAGGATCTACACCCTTGGGTCTGATTAGACTAAGGATTCAAGACTACCCCTATAATACTTGGTTTAGGGAGTTGGACTGAGGCTCTATTCCCCTAATGAATTCATATGATATGAGTACCTAGACCGAGGATCTGAGGTATGTGTTTTGTTTTGTTTTATGTGATGTTTTACCTTATGATGTAAGGATATTTATTCTCCCCCTTATACACAATGTGCATGACTAGTATAGGTTATAGAGTGTTTGATGAAAATGGATAACCTGTGGAACAAATGATAAAAGTGGAAAAATTGAACCTTGTTAATTATTTCCACTCAATTTCTCTCATATTTATCTTGTAATTTATTATATACCTATATACACTATCTATTTAGACTGAGTATTTTGTGGACACCATTGGTGGTGTCCTACTGAGTTGTACTCACATCCCGCTTGATCCGCCATTGGGTACCCAAGAAGTCTTCATGGATATTGGTGAGGACAAGGGAAAGGCCCTATGCTAGATGGTTGATTTAGGAAGGGGATTTTCATGGATGAGGGAACCAAACTTAGAGTCAAGATCCATTTTGGGGAATCTTCAGTTTGTCTTTATTTTGGTTTTCCCTTACATTTTTCACTGTATGACATGAAATAACATACTTACTATTTGGTTATGGGCTTGTACCCAGTTTTAGGAAATGGATTGTGATACATGTTTGTATTTTCTTGTTTCTTTTATTTATTATTTTATTTTTTGTGGATTACTATCATAAATAGGGTATAGTATCCCCACATTTTCCATTAGACTCTCAATGCTAGTTGGAAGCCTTTGGCGTATGGGGAGGTGCATCTAAGGTCATGTGGTGACATTGATAGGGTCACCAGATCTAGTGGCTACTGAGCTAGGGACATTACATGTAGGCCACTCCATGTTTAGTGTTTAAAGAATTACTCTATGCATCTTTAACTATAGATAGATTCTCTATTTATCTCCATATTCAAAACACTCTCCTTATTTAATCTAGATGAGAGTAACTTCCATTATCGATGAGTTAATCTATTTCTTACAAAAAATACAACAACAAAACTTCTCCACTGGATGGGGATAATTCCACACTATAATTATCCTGATACACTCCTTATCAAAATACCAGATGTAGTAAGGGGACTCCTTCTTCCTTTGAGCCTTCTCTCTAAAAACAAACCAGATTTTTCAATCATACTCTTCTATGGATCACATCCTCACTAGTTTTTATGAACTAGATATAGCAATTTGTTCCACCCTATGTTCTTTCTTCCTGAATAGATATACCGATGGTGATCTTTTTTGATAAAAAAATATTTTATTATATAATCCTCTATATATGTCTCCCTATCCTATTATTATCTTCTTATATATTCACATATTATTTACCCAAAATATTTCCATATTTTTAACATGGAAATTCCATGAAATTATCACTGATAATTTAATTATCCTTTTTAATTCTTCATGAAAATTTACAAGATAATGTGGATAATATTTCTATCACATCTGGCATTAGGTTTTTGTCCATTTTATTATTCAATTGAATCTTGTAAATTAATCTCACAATTCATGAATCTTTTATTTCTCAATAACTTCCCATTATTCTCATATTATCTTCCAATTGATCTCTATTAAACATCATTGTATTCAATTTACAAAATATGAAAGCTTACATAATCTATTTTGACCAAATTATTAATCATATATTGAAATTAATAATATTTCCTTGCATGGAAATGTGTGTCACAACACTTTGAGTCACAACATAACCTCTTTCAAGAGAAAAATCTACAAAAATATTGTATTTTATATCACAAAAAATATCAAAACATGATCCTGTTCAATCTTGACATAATATCCTCTCTAATTTAAAAATTGTAAGAAAAATGGTCTATAACTAGTTGAGTTGTTTACTATCTTTGAGATGGGTCTTCACAAAAAATTAAAAAGGGAATGAAACTTATTCATTGCAACAATGAATATTATGATAGTCCAAATAAGTCTTATGTGTTAATAAACCATATGAAATGGGTACTTTTCCAAATTTTTAATTATATAAATACTTTCTCTTTACATGAAATCCCTTAATAAACCTTAATTTTTTTCCCGATGGCCCTTAAATTCTTTCTAGAACACCCTTACAAAATTCCTTGAGTCACATGAATGAATATTATATAATCAAGTGATAAACCTTATGATTTCACCCTTTTCTATGAAATTACTCTTAAGAGCTCTAGTGAACAATATAATGACTCTTACAGAATCCACATTTTCCATTTTCCTCAACCATAGGTAAATTAATCTTACAAAATGAGTTTTTTGACTCTTACATTCCATTTACTTTGTCATTTTACATAGCCCGATATCAAAAATCACTATTACATTATAGCGACCCACATTTTTATTATATGATTTTAACTATAAATCCTTGTCAAAATATTATATAAAAAACTTTGAAGGAAATTTTTTAGGTTTGGTGTCTTGGAAACTAGGTACATATTACAATACATGCATGATACATAAATGAAAACATAAAAAAATTTAAAATCTTCTTGAAAGTATTCCTTATTATTTCTTCATAGATCATCTCACTGCATAAGATATCCTGGGGGGCATTTATAAAATGATAGGTGTAACACCCTTAGATTTTTTGAAATATATATTTTTCCATTTAAATTTATTCTTTTAGATATTTTTCATTTCATGAAAAACTGATTTTAGCTTGAATTACACACAATACTGAGTTTAACTTACATTTCACACAATACCTAGTTTAACTTTCATTACACGCAACACCGAGTTTAAACTAAAATGTCATATTATTAAAATATTATTATATGATATTTACCACATAGAGGTTGAAATGGAGGATATGAATAAGATTAACTAAATTATGAAAATATATGGTTTAAACATGTATATAAAATGAATTATTTGGTGAAAAATTAATTAAAAATGAAAATAAAAACTATTTTTAAAATAAAGGAAATATTTTTTTGAAAAACTATTTTTATGGAAAAAAACACATTTTACCTAAAATAAATTAAAAAAAACCACTTTTGATGAATTATTTTAAAGAAATTTATATATTAAATATTTAATAAACTATTTAAGATTCATATTATTTGTTTTTTAGATAATATATAATAATAATTCCAATTTTATTCTAACAAATTGTATTTTTGGAAAAATAAATTTTTGTCACCCTTTTGTGAACTTATTCTAAAGCTAATTTTTGAAACTTTTAGAAGATTTTTTTTGAAAAAATAAAATTATTTTTGAAATTATCATATCAAAATTATCATAGGGTTAATTTTTGGGATTTTTTTGAAATGTTTCATTTTTATGATGAATAGTGAAAAATACAAAATTTTAATTGAAAACTGCTTTTTGTTTAAATTATTTATAATGTTAAATTATATTTTTAATTTGGTTTAAAAGAAAAATTAGTTAAATTATATATAAATTAATCCAATTCAGGTAATTTTAATCATTTTATATTAAAATTAGATATATAAAACTTGTAAACATTTGAACATTTTCTCATTGAAAACCTCTTTTCTCATCGCGTCTGCAGGATTAATTTTAAATTAAAATCTTCCAATTATGTGAATTTAATTTGGAATAATAAATTAAATATTTATAATAATAATAATTTATATTATCTAATAAGGCCAAATTATTTTTTTACCAAAATGAATAGTGAAAATAATAAAAACTTAATTACCACAGTTTAGGTAAAAATGAGTTTACCGAGGGGTTAAAATAAAAAGATAAGAGTTAAAATGAACTAAAAACTTATATAAAATATGTTTTATGTACATATTTATACCCTATAATGTATAATACTTCAAAATACTCCTTTTTACCCTTTTTTCATTTAAAAAACATGGTTACACCATTTTATTTTCAAAAACCTCAAGTGTACCACACACCTCACTTATAAAAGGCCACCCGATATCCTCTATTCTTCACACCTTAAAAACATTTTTTTTCATCCAAGACCTACCGAAATACATTATTAAATTATATTCTATCATACTAGAATCCTTATTTTGTGCATAAATCCAACCTAGAAAGGATTTTGGTTCAAACCTAAGGAGGTCACCTAAAGAAGAGGTAACATTCTTCAACGTGATTTTTTATTTTATTTATTCAACCAAATAATTAAATTATTATTAAACTATAATTATATAATAAAATGATTATATTCTATATAATAATATGTTTTTTTGTAATATAATTACCTATAACAATTTCCATTTCCATTAAATGGGTTATAAAATCATCACTCATGTGTATGGCGGACTACCACCCCACGAACCGATGCCATTCATTTTTCTATTACCACCTCTCACATTTTGGTATGATGATGGATTTAAAGTATATATATATGATATTTATAACATTATTATACTTCTATATTCATTATATCTTATATACCTTTTTTTACTTTCCATTCCATAGGGGATATGATAGCATCGTTCGTGTGTATGGAGAACTATCACCTCGTGAAGCGATGTGATTCGTTTTTCACTAATTCTTTATACGGAAGATAATAAGGATAAATATATGTGATATCCATGAAATAATTATGATATTAATGATATATTTATCATTATTAAAATATAATATATCATTTTCTTTCTTACATTTTCACTCATTGAAAGATGATAACGTCGTTTGTGAACATGTGGACTACCACCTTTATAAAGTGATGTGACTCTATTTTCATCACCACATCATTTAGTTGATATGTATAAGTATATTTAAATAAATAATATGGCATTTATGATATTATGATAATTCTAGAAAGATAATATATCACTTACCTACTTTCTATAATGATCATTGAAAAATGGAAATGTTATTCATGCATACGTATAACCTACCATCTCCATGATCATAATATAATTAATTTATGAAAACCATATTTCATGATTAGTATTAAAAGTATTAAAGTTAAAAATGATTAAAAAACAACTAATAGTGGGGGGGGGGGTTGAATTAGTTGTTCACTTTTTATGAGTTTCAATACTTTTTGAAACTTAACCCCTACAACCTGTTAAGATTAATTTCCTTATCATATTTTAGTAAATACTCATGCATGAAAAAGTTGGAAAGAATGTAAAGAACACAATATTTATAAGGTTCTACCTCAGTTTTAGAACCTACATCCTTTCCATAGCCACTTCCACAGGTCTATGGAAATTCACTATCAAGAATAAGTGAATACAAATTATGCCAAATATCGTTAGACACCTTATATCTCTTGATAAGAATGATTATACTGACTCCCTCCAGTTTACAAAGTTTCTTAAAAAACAATTTATCTAAAAAAAGAGTAAATAATTTGTTCAATTTGGTCAACAAAAGTTCCTGGTTATGATGAAACTAAGTTTGATGGCCTTTAGTCCAATGAACCCAGTCCAATTGACTCAATATGATCGAATCAATACAATCTTATCTTTCTCAATATTCCCTTATTAAAATCTACTGAAAAACTTAGTACTATCATCCTCAGTCTGATAAACTCAATATAATATTATCAATATGATGTTTCTCAATCTAGTTAACAAAAAATATATTTATGATCAACTAATGAGATCTCTATATAGAAGAAACTCATTCTAAAATTCCTCAGTGCTCTACCTTTTCTACACTCGTGAAAAAGTTACAAAGTGTGAATGAACAGTGCCTCTATTTATAGGTGGCTTAGAAATGAAAAGGAAAGAAAATGAAAATATTTTCCCATTTACTCAAATTTCAGAACTCCAAAAATCAATCGTATTTAAACTCCAACTTTGACTTATTCAAAGCTTATCAAAATTTATCTGAAATCATTCTTCTAAAAAATAATTACTTTTCTCCAATATAATTATCTTGCTTAACTTTAATCTAATTATCTTGCTCAGATTTAGTCTAATTATCTTTCTCAGCTTCAGTCTGATTATCTTTCTTATCTTTGGTATGATTATCTTTCTCATATTAAGTCATATTATCTTACTCAGCTTTAGTCCGATTATCTTGATCAACTTTAGTCTGATTATCTTGTTCAACTTCAGTATAATTATATTTCTCAACTTTAGTCTGATTTTCTTTCTCAACTTCAATCTGATTTTCCTTCTCAGAGTTAGTCCAATATTCCTTCTCAAAGTTAGTCAAATTTTAATTCTCAGAGCCAGTCTGTTTTTCCTTCTTAGAGTTAATATGATCTTCCTTCTTAGTGAAAGTCTAATCTTCCTTCTCAGAGTTAGTCCGATTTTCCCTCTTAGAGTCAATATGATATTCCTTCTCAAATTTAGTATGATTTTCCTTCTCATAGTCAATTTGATCTTCCTTCTCAGAGTTAGTCTGATTTTCATTCTTGGAGTCAGTTTGATTTTCTTTCTCAGAGTAAGTTCACTCTTCATTCTTAGAGTCAGTCTAATTTTCATTCTTAGAGTTAGTCTGATCTTCATTCTCAGACTCAGTCCAAATTTTCCTCTTAGAGCCACTTCAATTTTCCTTCTCAGAGTCAGTCCAATCTTCCTTCTCAAAGTCAGTTTGATTTTCCTTCTTAGAGTCAGTTTGATTTTCCTTCTCAGATTCAGTCTGATCTTCATTCACAGAGTCAATCTGATTTTCCTTTTCAGAGTCAGTCTGATCTTCCTTCTCAAATTCAGTCAAGTCTTACTTCTCATATTCAGTCCAATTTAACTTTATTATGATGGAATTTAACATTATGATGGAAATTATTCAACGGTGAATCCCCTTAGCAACTTTCACATTTTATTTCTAAAACATTCTTTTATAAAATATTTGTTTTCAACAAATACAAAAACTTTGTTAAGACAAAACATCACAAAGGTTCTTCAACCTATCATTTTTTATTTGTTTATAATAGTCATTAACAAATTTTTCAACTCTAATTTTTTTTTTCATAACTAAATTTTATAATTTTTACCAAAACCTAGAATTCCTCAAAATAGAGTGTCCTAACACCATATTACTGGATAAAGTAATGTTTTTAAAGAAATTCCATTCCTCAGTGGAAAGAAAATTTTGTGGACATGTTAATATAAAATCCCCCTTACTTTTATCTTTTCTCAATTTTCTTTTTCTCTCCCCCATTTTATGATAACTATGACTTTAGATTCATAAAAGAAATATAATTAAAAAATTCTTACAAAGTAAAAAGTTGTTACTTTATATCCCCCTTTCTCAATGAAATTAAAAGCATGGTAGGGGTTCTTAATTATTAAATTTAGGAATTAATTAGAGGAAGATGAACATGTCATTTCATCCTCAACTCAATAAACCTTTCTTTTGGCATTTCCTTCATTAAGATTCAACAGTTTAATACTTCGTTGAGATATATTCTAGAAAAACATATCTAGTAGAAAATTTCTCTTTTATAAAGTGAAAATTTATATCAATGTGTTTTGATCTTTAATGTTGGAAATGATTTTTAAAAAGATCAATTTCACTCTGATTGTCACAAATTATCTTCAATGGTTTAGAAAATTTTAAATTGAAATCTTCCAGTTGAACTTTAATCCACAACATCTAAGTACAAGCCATAGTAACCACAACATATTCTAATTATGATTTTCTCAAATTTATTGAACTTTTTTACTTAATATTCCAACTTAAAAAACATTCACCCAAGAGAAATGTTCCTCTTTAGGTTGATTTTATTTCATTATAATATCCAACCCAATTAGAATCAGCATAACCCTGATACTTCATATCAAAATTTATTTTGTAAAAAAACACATGTGAAGTTATTCCATTGAAATATCTCAAAATTATCTTTACTTCCAACATATGTGATTCTTTCAGATTACTTTGATACCTAGAACACAAAGTCATAGCATAAAAAATATCAGGCCTTGAGGCTATAAGGTAAAGTATACTTCCTATCAGCTTCTAAAAGTTTTTTTATTCACACTTTTTATGGACTCATCTTTACTCAACTTTGTTCTCACAAATATAGGATTAGAAACTTATTTGGAGTCTGAAATCCCAAACCTTTTTATAAATTCTAAAGCATACTTTATTGAGATAAAAAAATTTATTGTTCTTTTTTTTGAACTTATAAGCCAAGGAAGAAAGTTAATTCACCTAACAATGACATTTAAAAATTCTTCTTCACTTCCTCAGCAAAATTTTTACAAACTTTTTCTTTCTCCCCATCAAAAATTATATCATGTAAATAAAAAATTAAAATTAGAGTTATGAAGTCAACATCTTTCACATATAAGTTGCTATCAACTTTTCCTTTAGAAAAATTCAACATTCTCAAATATCTATCAAGTTTTGAATACCAAGAATGAGGGATTGTTTCAACCCATAAAAGGGTTTATTCAATCTAAAAACCTTGTTTTCATCATTAACAAGTTTAAAACCATAAGGTTGTTCATTGGAAAATTATTCCTTAATCTCACCAATTTAGAAATCTAAATTTACATCTATCTGATAAACTTTGTAATTTTGATGTTTAGTCACTAATAGAAACATTCTAATAGTTTCTAATCATGTAACTCGGGAAAATGTTTCTTCAAAATCCACACTTTCCACCCGTGAATATCCTTTACAAACAAGTCTTTCTTTATTTCTTGTAAATTATCCATGCTCATTAAATATGTTTCTTTAAACCCACTTTTTTCTGATAACATTTTTATTTTATGGACATGGAAAAAGTTCCCATGTTTTATTTTTCTCAATCTGATCCAACTCTTCATTCATAGAATGCACCAATTATTTGTGTTGAATAACTTATGAAACTGATTCTGGTCCAACTTTATAGATAAGTAAAGTGTGATTTTCGAATCTCAACTTTTTTTTCTAGTCTAAACTGAAGCCTTATGATTTTAAATGTTTTTAGAATGAACATGATTTTTTAAGGTAGGAAATTTTAAAGATTCTATTCCAGATAAACTTTCCTCATTACATGATTCTCTTAAATCTTGGTAAAGGTGTTTTGACTCACTATCATTGGAAATATCCAGTTTATCCTCCTCAACATTATCAAAAAAATTTTTAAAGGAATTTTAAATTTTAATTACATTCATACCATATGATTCCACCAACCTTTGTAAGCATTTGCTATAGTATTTATAAATTCTTCCATTGGGAGAATAACCCATAAAAGTTCCTTCCTCATCTTTCTCATCAAAATTTCACAGATCCAGATTTTTGATTTTAAGTAAATATGGAATTCTGAAAACTTTTAACTAATTCAATGAAGGTTTTTTGTTATACCACATTTCATAATAAGTCATGTTTGATTCTATTATAAAAAAAAATCTATTCTGAATATGTACAACATTATTAACAACTTCTCTATAACAGAACTTTTAAAGTTTATATTCCGCTAACATACTTCTTCCCATTTCCATATAACTTATATTATTTATTTATTATACACAATTTTATTGTGGAGTATAGGGATCACTATACTGATGTTTGATGCCATGATTTCTAAAATAAGATTCAAAATTATTTATTATGAATTCACATTATCTAATCTCAACAACTTTATATAATCCCCCATTTCTTTCTCAACTTCTTTTCTAAAAAACTTGAACATTTCCAAAACCTATGATTTGTGTTTCATAAAAATGATATTTTTCATCCGAGTGAAATCATACATAAAAGTGATAAAGTATAAATCTAATTTTTTTGATTGATGTCTCATCAACCCACATAAATTAGAATGAATAAGTTCAAGAGGTTTGGTATAATGAATATCAACTCAGTTATGAATTTTGTTAGTCATATTACCTTTATGATAAGTAATACAAACAACTTCATATCTTTTTGTTCAAATTTGGAAAATAATAGGCAACATAAACATTAGAAATTTTGTTCATGTTTTCTTCCCAAGGTGGATATGTCTCTAGTGACACAACTTATTATCATCTTCAACACTTAGATGACATGAGTTGTTAAGTTCTTCAATCTAAAAGATATTCCCACTGGTTCTTTCTCATTTTTTATAAAATTTCCATATTTCACACTTTTGATAAGAAAATAATATTTTATGAAAATTATTTTCCATCATCACAAAGTTGACTCACACTAATTATGTTATGTTTTATCCCATCAACAAATAAAACTTCCTTAGATTTTAACTTTTACTATTTCAATATCGGCCATTCTGATTCCTATGATTTTTAAGGAACTATAAATACCAAATGTAACTGATCCTAAATCATGAATTTCAACATGTTTTAATATTTTTATATCTTTTTTCATATGTGAATAACAATCACTATCAAGCATCCACAATTTTTTTCCTTTTACTTTCTTTTATACCTACATCAACAATAAAATATCTTTCCTCAACTTTCTTCTTTCCAACTTCCATTTATTTCTACCATAAGAAACTTATTACAAAAGGAGTGTCATAAATCTTTTAGCATGATGAACAACCTAATCACATCTTCCACAAACTTCTTCCATAAATTCAAATTGATTTTTTATTGTAAATTTCCAAACATATTTAGATTTTTATTTTCTAACTTATTGTGGGTTAATAAAATTACTCATCCTCCTTCCACTATTTCTTTCACATTGTTAAAAACTTCTTCTAGGAAGTGACAAGTTTTGAAAAAAATTATAATCCATGTGCCCATATATTCCTCAACACCAAAAATAGCTATAAAATATTTATTTTCTATTGCAGTAATATCTTTCTCTACAGAAACTTTATTGAGGTTGATGACTTCTTCCTTCTTTAAAAATCTCTGGATGTGGACCATCTTTTCCCCTGAGTGATTTTTAATATTTTGTAGATGAAATAGGTTTCTCATACCCTTTTTCTACCCAATCTATAATGAACCAAAAATTCATTAATGAAAATTTCTCTTGATCTAATTAAATGTCTTATTATTTAAGATGGTTATATAACGTATGCACTTCCTTGGTTTTATGTTTTCGGATTTTAAAATATCATTATGAATTGTGACCATTGCTAATATAGCCATTTAAAATTGATCAAATGATTAATATAAATATAGGGCTTTAACAAATCTAATTTACTCAGATAAAGAAAGTGATGGCCTCATCTAGTAGACTTGCCCCATATGAAGCCCATTTTTCAGAGCTCGGAAAGGAGGTGGCGTTATTGGGATTCACTCTTGAACAATCCCAAGCTGAGCTTGAATACGTTAAGCTTGAGTGGAACCGCCTACGGGAGAAGTGGAAGTTGATAGAGATTACCACTCGAGCGATGTTATCTGAGCCACCCTAAGAGTCTGTCACCATCGCACACCTTACCCTAAGGTCTTATGCAGGTGTTTTAAGGGGTTATGTAACAAGATCCTAGAATTATGATTATGTACATTATTTTTGTATATAATAAAGAATATACATTCATTTTATTATTGTTACTTTGTAAATAGTTTTTAAAGCACAAATAGTATTTTTAGTTAAATTTCAACTAAAAAAACTATTTTGATGAATTAATGGATTTTTGAATTTAATAATATTTTAATAAAATATTACTATTATTAATAAATTCATTTTTAATAAATATAAATTATCATATAATTTTATGAATACAATTGTAATTTTTATTAAGGTTTGGAAGCTATTTTGTCAAAACCCATGGATGTTTGTTAAATGTCGGTTTTTATTTTAAAAAGTAAAAATTCACATATTTAGAATATTATTTAGATAAAATGAATATTTTTTTTTGGAATCATGACATCGAAATTATCCAACGGTGAATTTTACATAATTTTCCGAGAGTCTAATTTTTTCGGTAAAAATTAAATACCGTTTAAATATATAATGTGTTTTATGACATCATAATGATCCAATACTGATGTAATAAAATACTATAAACATTATGTTCAAGCAATAAATGTTTTACCATTAAAATAATTTTATTTTGGGGTTATTTGATTTATTTTACAAAGCTTTAGTGGACCCTTCAAGACTTATAAAACATTTTGTCTTTTTAAATTGTTTTCCTTGAGAGTGTGACTCACCTTCACATAAATAACCCTATTATTTTAAGATGTTCGGACATTGGAATTATAAAATATTTTTTTCCACCCCCCTTTGGAAAAAACCATGGGAAAAAACATGGTATGATTTTCGGTTTTGATTAGTTTAATGTGTGGTGTTTGAAACCTAAATAATAAAGAATTCCCTCTCTTTTCCTATATAAACCCACCCAAGCTCCCACTTCCTCTTTACTCAAATCCTTTTTAGTTTGTCCAAACTCTTCCCTCCTCCCTCTATAATCCTCCCAAGGACCCCAAGATCTAAATAAGTCTCTCTCAATCCCCTCCCAATCCTTTGGGTTCACACTTCCAAGTAAGGGATTCTCACTTTCCTTATTTATGTCCAAGTTTCCTTATATTGCTACTATTTTTTTTTCAATTATAAATGTTGGGGTATGATTTTTCACCTCCTCCATACTTTCCTCTCCATGTTTTAATAATGATATATCCCCTATCTCTCTCATTAATTCCTCCCATGTACAAATGTTACCATGATGAAATTCCGTAAGGAATTTTTCTCTCCTCATTTACATTCAAGCAATTCTTTTGTATTATGAATCCAAATTCCATTACTTATGTTGGGACTTGTATCTATATTACCCATTACTTTACCTTCAATGTAAATATTATGATACACCCTTTTCTCTCTCGTCAATTTTTTTATGAAGTCTTATGTCACACCGTTATGCTGCCCAAATTGCACCGCGTTTTTCCAAGCCAAAGTCATTGTGTAGTGAATACCATTCCCATTTCTCTATCAAGGGTATTAAACTTTATAAACATTTACTTATTGATTTTAGATTTTCATCTATAAATTCCACATTCCTTTATCATGGAATAAATGATGATGAATCCATGTTTTATGATCCATATGACACACTTATGCATGAAATGAAATGTTTAAGAAGGGTGTGCCCTGATAGCGCTCCAATGAATTGGGTAAAGTATAGTATCATGATATATCATGTGAAATGGGTATTGACTCATGCTAATTCAAGTGAAACGAGGGTTTAATAATTCTTCATGTGCAATTAGGGTTTACTCATGCTCCATGTGCAATGATCCTTGGCTCATTCTAGTTCATGTTAAGTGTTGTTTCCATATCTCCATGTCAGGATTATAATGCTTTATCATGACTTTATGTTCATGTTCTTTTAAGATCCATTAATATGCCAATTTCCTAACATGTACTGTATTCTTCATGTTATTCCTTGTTTACTCCCTTACTGGGATTTATAGCTCACCCTTTTCTTATGCATGTCCTCAGGTTATCCCATGCAATGCTAAGTATGAGGGAATGTAGTGGTCATATAAAGGAAGTTTTCAATAAAGATGTTGTGTGTTTTACATTCTAAGTTGTTATGTAATGTTCCTAAGCCCCAAAGACACTAGACCTCTTGATATTATATGTTGTATCAAGGGAATTTTAAATAATAAATCAGTTTTAAGTGTGTAATAAAAACCAGGGTTGTTATATAATCTTTACCAATAATTTTTCTGGAACCTGAAATGTTGAAAAAATTAGATGAAACATTATTTTTGGTGGGTGAGGATTTCACACGATTCTTGATTTGAGTTCTCTCAGAAACTTTAGAAGTCTCATCTTTTACTTCCAAAGCTTTGTTAAAATTTTCATTTATCTTCCCTCAGGTAATTTCATACTCAAGAAGTTTTTATTGAAACTTGTTAACTTATTATTACTTTTATGCAAGCTTCTTAATGAGATATTCAACCATATTTCCCTATTAGGAAATTATATGTTTGTAACTTAAGATCTTCTGGATGTATTCTTCCTCATACTTGATGAAATATTTTATTCTTTAAGAAAATTCATCACAATCTCTCTTTATTGCTCTAATTTATTTATTGATAGTTTTATTTTTCTCAAGACTTGAAATAAGTTCTGTTATGAGTTGATACTCTCTATATGATTCTTCACCTCCTTCTTTACTATCTGAGGGATCTTTTTTTTCCTCAACTTTTGTAAAGAAGGTTCTGAATTTTTTTGCACTTTCATCTTCTGAATAATTGTTATCAGTTGAGTCCAATTCAAATTTCTTACTCAGAATACTTATTTTGTCCCCCATGAACTTCTTCTTATATTTTTTTTATCACTTTTATTCTTTATAACTTTTTTTCCACTTATTTCATAGAGGTTTTTATTCTGAATCCTCTCGATATTATCTAACTTTCCTCATGGTACAATTCATAGAAAAGTGTCTAATTCCACCACACTCAAAAAATTTGAGAGGAAGTTTACCTTTATACTTTCCTATTTCTCTTAGACTATTCTTGGATATAAGAGACACGATTTTTCACACAATTTATCATACTCTTTATATTGGAAGTCATAAGGATCAACATATTCAACATCTTTTATTTTCATTTTTATCATTGCTTCAAAATCCATTTCATATTTCATCTTCTTTTGATCATTGTAGCTTTCATCATTTCATAAGAAATAAGAAATATGTGCAATTCATCAAGAGATAAATCATGATTATCTTCTAAAGAGGAAATTTTAGAATCAAACATGTTCAGAAAGTTTTCATAAGTTTCTTCACAATTGTAGAATCTTCCAAGACATCACTGAATCCTATGATGTTGTAAACAACTTCATTTACTCTGGTGAAGTACTCATCAATAGTTTCTTCATCTATCTTACTTATGTATTCATACTTACTATTCCATTTTTTTTAGTTTTTCTTCCTTAACTTTATTATTCCCTTTGAAAATATTTTATATATTATCCCACATACTCTTTGAAGTTCTAAGACCCATCACCTTCATATAATCATTTTTTGACAAGGTTACAATGATATAATTTCTAGATTTTTAATCAAATTTGATATTTCTCTTATCAGCAAAAGTCATCGGGGAATATTTATCAATAGGTAGGAACCCTATTATAACAAAATCAATAACTTCCAGTCCGAGATATAGGATATTAGTAATCATCATATTTTTCCATCTATAATATTTTTTTTCATCAAATATAGGAATTACTCTACTATTGACAGAATTGAGATCATCCATGAAAAGGATTCAATAAGGGACCCTTGGCTCTGATACCAATTGAAGTTTCAAAGGATTGAAAAACAATTGATGGGGGGGGGGGGTTGAATCAGATGTTCACTTTTTATGAGTTTCAATACTTTTAGAAACTTAACCCCTATAAACTATTAACAATAATTTCCTTATCATATTTTAGTAAATAATCATGTATAAAAAAGTAGGAAAGTATGTAAAGTACATAATATTTACAAGGTTCGAACTCTATGTGAGAACCTACATCCTTGCCATAGCCACTCCCATGGGTCTATGGAAATTCACTATTAATAAGATGTGAATAAAACTTGTTCCAACTCTAGTTAGACACCTTATATATCTCAATAGGAATGATTATATTAACTCCCGTTAGTTTAAAAAGTTTCTTACAAAAAAAATTATCCAAAAAAAGAGTAAATAATTTTTTCATTTTTCTCCAAAAAAGTTTTTGGGTTTGATGAACCTAAGTTCGATTAACTTCAGTTTGATGAACCCAGCCCAATTGACTCAGTATGATCAACTCAATATGATCTTCCCATTCTCAATCCAAACTTCTTAAACTCTGCTAAAAAAACTCAGTACAATATTCCCAAGTCCAATCTCCTCAATTTGATCTTCTCAATATGAAATTTCTTAGTTCAGTTAATAAAATAATAGATGTACAATCACCTAATGAGATATCTATTTACAAGAAACTCTTTCTCAAATTCCTCAGTGCTCCACCTTCTCTACACTCATGAAAATGTTATAAAGCGTGAATGAACTGTGCCTCTATTTATAAGTGACTTAGAAAAGAAAAGGATGGAAACTAAAAATCTTTTCCCACTTACTCAAATTTCAAAACTCCAAAAATCACTTGCATTTAAACTCTAACTTTGAATTATTCAAACCTTATCAATATTTCTTTGAAATTAGTCTTCTTGAAAATTCTAAATTTTCTTTAGTATGATTATCTTTCTCAAATTTAGTCTAATTATTATGATCAGCTTTAATAGAATTATCTTGCTCAGCTTGAGTCCAATTATCTTACTCAGATCCAGTATGATTATCTTTCTCAACTTTAGTATGATTATCTTGATCAGATTTCTCTAACTATTTTGATCAAATTTAGTATGATTATCTTGATCAGATTCAGTATGATTATCTTGATCAGATTTGTTATGATTATTTTTCTCAGCTTTAGTCTAATTATATTTCGCAGCTTCATATGATTATTATTCTCAAATTTAGTTTGATCTTCCTTCTTAGAGTCAGTCCGATTTTCCTTCTCAGTGTTAGTATAATATTCCTTCCTAGAGTCAGTTTGATTTTCCTTCTCAAAGTTAGTTTGATCTTCTTTCTCAGAGTCAGTATAATTTTCCTTCTCAGAGTCAGTTGAATCTTACTTCTCAGAGTCAGTTCAATTTTCCTTCTTAGAGTCAGTCTGGCATTACTTCACAGAGTTAGTCCAATTTTCCTTCTTAGATTCAGTATGATGTTCCTTCTAAGAGTTAGTCTGATCTTCCTTATGAGAGTCAATCCAATTTTCTACTCAGAGTTAGTCCAATATTTATTCTCAAAGTCAGTCCAATTTTCCTTCTCAGATTCAATATGATTTTCCTTCTTAGATTCATTCTAATCTTACTTCATTGAGTTATTTTTATTTTCCTTCTCAGGGTTAATCCGATTTTCCTTCTTAGAGTTAATATGATCTTCCTTCTTAGAGTTAGTTTGATTTTCCTTCTCAGATTCAGTTTGATTTTACTTCTTAGATTTAGTCCAGTATTCCTTATCATAGTTTGTCTGATTGAAATTAATTATGATATAATTTCCCATTACAATTTAAAGTATTCAATGGTGACTCCCCTTAGTAACTTTCACATGTTTTTCAAAAACATTATTTTACAAAAGATTAGTTTTCAACAAATACAAAAACTTTTTTAAGATAAAAAATCATAAAGGTTATTCAAGTATAGTTGATGAATAAATATTATAATTATTTAATTATTATTATTCTGGAGATGATAGAACAATGATCAAATTTATTGGACCGAAAATAAAAAATCAAAATATAAATAAAAAATAAAGTAGTTATTACCCAAAACGTGACTCTAACGTGGAATTGTTAATAAATAAGAAATAAAAGTACATAAATAAATCATATATAGTATGATATATATATGTATGGTTTTTTATTACATGTTTAATAAACTTATATTTATTATATAGGAGGTTTGAATGTGTACAAAGGATTTCAAGACTTAAGGTTAGGGATTTCCGTTTCACTTTTTTTACTTCTATGAGACACATGCCATATTCACCATCTATTTATTTTATATGGTGTATATACTTACCATGAATGTATTTTTTTATTCTTATACTAAAAATTATTGGGATTTAAATATCCATGTTAGGATCTCTATTTCATGGGTTTTATAGTTTAAAAGTTACCAAAGTTGAACGATATTTTTGTCTCAAATTTCCTTCTTGGAGTCTTAAGTTATGTTATACACCTATATTCTTTCATGAGGTGTATATAAGTCCCCTTTTACATGTTATATAATTAATATCATTTTTTCAGGATATTCTAAGTTTCATTTAAGGTTATTATATCATGGGGATTACATTTCAAAATTACTAAATTGATATGAGTTTTATGTTACAATCTCATTGTTTATTGGGATTGTTTACGATTTAGTATCCAATGTTAAAATATTATGATATAACTCTCAATAATTATCATTAATTTTCTCCTCCCCTGGTTATTCATGATATTTTTAAGTAATATTATTATTTTTTCAATCTTTGGTACTTAAAATAATTGATAATATTTAAAGAAAAATCTTGTTTTTTTATCTCTTTGATTGAAAACCCTTTTTCTTCCAAAATCATGTTTTCTAAAAAGGACTTAAAAAAAGTTTTTAGCCTTTAAAAAATGATTTATTAAAGAAATTTTTACCCATTTTTACTTTTTAATTTTTTTTAAAGAAATCTCAATATCATTTTCAAAACAATTCCTATTTTGATTTTACAAAAAATTTGAAAATAATATTTGTTTTTAACATGCATGACATGAATAGTATTTCCCACTATCATGATTACTCAATGATTTAAAGTCTTCATTACAAGTTTTAAAATTTATTTTCAAAGAAAATATTTTCCTTAATATTTGGAAAATTTTTAGATTTTAAATAAATGATTCCAAAATAAAAATTATTTTGAATTTTTTTTATGTGTTAAAAAGTGTTTTCAAATTAGAAAGTTTATTTTCATAAAGGAATGGTTTAAATTAATTTTAAAGCTACATTTATAAGTTTTCAAAGTTAATTTTCCAAGAAAATGATTTCCAAAATATTTTATAATGTTTAGTTTTAAAAATTGACTTTTAAAGAAAGGTTATTTTCATCAAGAAATGTTCCAAGTGATTGTTCATTCAAAAATTATTCTCCATCTTAGGTTACATCCTTTTAGGTTACTTATTATTTACTAGGTATATGATCATAGTATACCATTATTCTTATTTATGTGAATGTTTTATTTTTATGATGACATGATGTTTATGAAACCCATTTCTTTTTCCAAAAGTCATACCATGCTATAATTCTTATGAAACCCATTTCTTTTTTCCACGGGTTATGCTATGATGAATTAGTGAAATGATTATGAAACCTATCACTTTTCTATAGGTTATGACATGATTCAATGTTTTTAAAACCAATTTTATTTCATGGGTTATGATATGATAAAAGTTTTATGAACTTATGGAACACATAAATTTGATTTTAGTTATGTGATGGGTGATGCCTATATCTCCCTCCAATGCCCTGGGTAAAGATTTATATCTCATGAGATAAACAGGAATGGAATAGGAAGTTAACCTAGTTCAGTAAGGGGCTTTGTATGCTATGATGGTCTTGGGAGTGAACCTTGAAAACTATGATGTCTTGGGGAGTGACCCATTCCACTATGATATCCTTGGAAATAATCCATGAATAATATGAAAATGATTTTATATGCTTATGTGTATGCCAAAATTATATGTCTTATGAAAATGTTATTCTTTCATGGATCATGTTATTTTATTCCCTTATGATTCATGTCTTATGAACTTCCAATCATTATGTCATTATTTAAGATTATGATCTTTGATATACATGGTATGGTTTTAAAATGTTATTATTGTGTTCTCATACCCTTATGATCATGTTTTTCTTATGCATCTCCCTTATTTACCCTTATATAGCATCTGAGTTCACCCTTTACTATGTTTCCTTTCCCAGGTTATGAAGAAAGGTTTTTAAGTAGGAGTACTAAAGGAGAAGATCTTTATGGGAGACATTTAATATCTTTCATGAATTAAGAATATTTTGTTCCAAGTTTTCAAAGGCACTAAACTATTACATTTCATAGGCATGTGTTTGTGCAATGTAATAAATATTCATCAAAAAATATGTAATATCCATGTATGGAAGAATGGATCACTAAATTTGGCATAAGAGGATAGGTTTAGTTAAAATTTGGAAACTAGGATGATAAAACTTTAGTGAGATCCCTATGGATATTTATAAGAATATGTTTAGGGATGCCTCTAAGGATAAGTACAATGATGATTCAAAGTATAGGAAAATGTCTTGGAAATTTTGGTAAAGGATAGAGAAAGTGGTTTCTAAGAAATTATATCCCTATCTGGATACTACAAGAATATGAGGTTCTGGGATAGAGGCACTTAGGGGTAGTAACTCTAAAAAGGGTGAATTGAGATGGACTCGACCATCACTTGGTGCATGAAAATGGTCCTTTCCGTACACCTAGTTTGACACTCTCGATAGATATGCTTTAGAGGTTCGCAAACTCTTTATGAACCATCATAAAGAATTTAAAAGGATGATGAGTATGAATGACCAAGGAAAAGCCAAAGGTTTCATATATTAAAAATAAGGTGTCATTATTTAGACATCCTATAATTTATTTTCATGATTATCTATTTTCCCATTATGATTAACAATTTTCACACTATAACTTTTGGTTTTAGTCAATGCTGGGAACCCAAATGAACTGGGTTACCATTGAATGTGACAAACAATTTTCTAATGAGTATCCAAATGGGATGATAAATGGAGTGAATTATATTGTGATCATTCCTAATTAGTTGTCATAGAACATTATTAACAATGTGCACCTTAACTAACTCTTGGAATCACTAAATAAGAGAAGGATAGAGTTTACTGATAGTTTGGGTAGTACATACCATAGAGGAAAGAGGATTTAGTTTCCTATATGTTGAGAATGTGGGAAGAATGACTCAATTGAATGTATTTAAGGAACAAGAATATGTTTTATGTGTGGAGAATAAGGTCACAGAGTAAGAAATTTATGAGGGAAAATGAAATGTTTAGTTAATGAAATGGATGATAATATTGGTCTCTTTAAGGTATTATTAATGTAAGAATATTTTAAATGTGGAAATTATGGTAATTATTAAAATTGATGTCCTAAAGGGAAAGCCCATGAAGATAATTAGAAAGGTTGTATGAGTAATGGTTATATTGCTGATGATGAATAGGCTTCAAATGAAATATGAAAGGAAATAAGTGTTAAGGAATAGGATGATGAAGCCTAGTTAATGGTTTAAGAATGAAGTGGAATGATTTAATTTTCT
The DNA here is from genome assembly GCA_963277665.1 of Viscum album. Taxonomy (NCBI): domain Eukaryota; kingdom Viridiplantae; phylum Streptophyta; class Magnoliopsida; order Santalales; family Viscaceae; genus Viscum; species Viscum album. The sequence continues at coordinate 1,731,689,865 of OY728127.1, forward strand.
ATGTATTGGAATTCAATAATTATGTTATATAAATCATGAAATATATAAGGACTGTTCTATAGAAAATTTTCACTAAGGACTTGAAAGAATAAGATGAATGGTATTGATGACCAATAAAAGTGATTTAATAGAAAGGTCACATTTTGTAGAAAAACACATGATTAAGGGAAGATAACCCTTAATATGTTTTTGATGGTGAGATAATGATGTTGGGATAAAGTTATGATGGATATGAATAAGTAAATTTGATCTCATTTATTACATTGGAGATGATAAATTATTTGTGGACAAAGTGATTTATGTTATCATTGATGGACTTTATAATATTATTGTACTTATGGAATATATTCAATAATATGTTGTTTTTTTCAAGGGATAAGGAAGAATGTATGTTTTCAATAAGGTTTTATAGTAATTCAGGTTATTACCATGTTTTAAGAGAATAAATGATGGAGGTATTCACATGTTAGGTATGTAAAAATTGAGATGAACTTCAAGATATATGTGGTATTAATGTTAAGTTGATTTTGATAAATTTAGCTACCTTCTTTATAAATTTTGAATTTTTTAAGGGTTATGAGTTTAACCATTTATGGAATGGTTTAAGTTGAATTTTGGATGAGGTTTTAGATATTAATGTATTATTTCAAAATATGAATATTTATACATAAATTTTTCTAACCATTTTATTTTGATAATAACTAGAGATCAAAGGAATGACTTATCATTCTATTATAGATCTTACAAACAATTAAAAGTAAATTTTAGTGCTTCTGGGATAAAAAAATAATTGGATATTAATTTCTTAGATTAAGTGATGAACTTGAAAATGATTGGAGCACAAGATGAAATTTTTCTTATGAAATAGAAACATATTAAGTATATTTTTTTTATATTTTCTTACAGTAAAAAAATTACTCAACCCTAGGAAAAGGACATTGAAAGAAAATTTTATCCTAATACCTTAATTTTTATTAAATATATGGTCTTTTAAATCATCATATATTTATGGTTTTGAGGACCCTAATATTCTATTGATCATTCACCTTATTGTGATCAATGATCTCTATCATTCTCTATAATTATTTATACTTTTCTTCTATGTCCAAATATTTACTTCCCACCTATATTCTCCTATGTGGAATCATAGTTATGAGTTACTTTAGGTAACCTCTATTTTATAAACTTCCCTTTTAAGGTAAGTTTTATTATGCATCTGTATGATGTGGGTTTCTATAAAGGAATTTTTAATTGTTAATCCTTTGATGACCGATATGAATTTTGAGGGTGAAATTCATTTTAAGGGGGGTATATGTAACACCTTGAGATTTTTTTGAAATACTTTTTTTAATTAAATTTAATATTTTCAATATTTTCATTTCATGAAAAACTATGTTTATCTTGCTTTACACACAATAGTAATTTTATATTTCTTTACAAGCAACACAAAGTTTAGCTTGTGTTATACGCAACACCGAGTTCAAACGAAACATGTTGTATTATAAAAATATTATTATATGATAGTTACCACATAGCCATTGGAATGGATGGTATGAATATGATTAAATAAATTATAAAAATTTATGGTTTACCCATTTATATAAAATAAATTCTTTTCCGAATGATTAATTAAAAATTAAAATAAAAACTATTTGAAAATAATGGAAATCTTTTTCAAAAAAACTATTTTTATGAAAAAAACATGTTTTACATAAAATAAATTAAAAAAACTACTTTTGGTGAATTATTTTAATGAAATTTATATATTAAATATTCAATAAACTATTTAAAATTCATCCTATTTTTTTTCTAGACAAGAGATACAAATAAATCCAATTTTACGCTAAAAAACTCTATTTTTCAAAAAAGTAGTTTTGTCACCTTTTTGAGCACTTTTTTTAAAACTATTTTTTTGATAATTTTAGAAAATTTATTTTAAAAAATAAAGTTATTTTTTCAAAATCATAATATCAAAATTACATTAGGGTTATTTTTTTGGATTTTTCTAAACAATTTTATTTTTTTTGATGAATAGTGAAAAATACTGAATTTTAATTCAAAACTGCCTTTTTGTATAATTTATTTGTAATGTTAAATTATATTTTTAATTGGTTTTAAAGTAAAATTTGTTCAATTATATATCAATTAATCAAATTTAGTTCATTGGAATCACTTTCATATTGAACTTTGATATATAAACCTTGTAAACTTTTGAACATTTTCTCTTTGAAAACCCGCTTTCTCATTGCACATGCAGGATTAATTTTAAATTAAAATTTTACACTTATGTGAATTGAATTTGAAAAAATGGATTCAATATTTTTAATCATAATAATTTATATTATATAATAAGGTTAACTAATTTTTTGACCAAAATGAATAGTGAAAAATAGTAAAAACTTAATTACCATAGTTATGGTTAAGATGAGTTTACCAGGTGTTAAACTAAAATGATAAGGGTTAAAATAAACTAAAAACTTATATAAAATACATTTTATGAAAATATTTAGACCATATCACGTCTAAGACTCTATAATACTCTATTTTAGACCCTTGTGGAATGTGAAAATGTGGGTGCACCTTTTTCTTTTAAAAAATTACAAACTTACCACTCACCTCACTTATAAAAGGACACCCCATATCCTCTATTAGTTTTACATTAAAGAACTTTTTGTTCAGATAATACATTACCAAATCCATTCCCAAATTCCCTCATATCATCATAGAATACTTATTTTTTTTAGAAATTCAACCTAAGAAGGCTTTTGGTGCAAACCTAAGGAGGTTACTCGAAGAAAAGGTAATGTTCTTGAATGATCATTTTTATTTTATTTCTTCCTCCTCCTACTTAAACTATTATTTAACCATGATGATATAATAACCTTAATATCTTACATATACTAAGTTTTTTATATTAATATAATTACATACAACCATCTCCACTTCCATCAAATGTGTTACAAAATCATCATTCATGTGTACGATGAACTACTGACTCACAAACTGTTGTCATTCATTTTTCCATCACTAACTCACATGGTTTGGTATTATAATTAACCAAAATTTACCAAAAAATTAAACTATTTATATAACCCCATGGGTATCCTATAATTACCTGGTTTCCTTCCTAATGCACCAAAAACTATCACACACGAAGGTTTCTTATCAGACTAATGATTGTCCCTATAGGCCAACACATGTTCTTTCAGTTTGTTTTGGACTCAACCACCCACACCCTGGGAAACTTCTTAGAAGGCCACCCATCTTAATCACTAAACTAATACAAGAATGATTAAATATGTAGTTCTAATTAGGTATGCCATTGAAAAGAAAGGTTCACCTCATTGACATGGGTAGTAATATTTAGAATTTTAAATCTCAATTTTCTAGAGGTGTTACATTCTCCACCCTTTAAAGAAAAAAAACATCATTATAGACTACAATCCTCAAACCCAGGTAGTGCCTCTACACTTCTGTATGGGTATTGTCTCTGATACCATTTTTCATGAACCGACCTTCCCTAGGAGATGATCTTATTCATATAACCCCATGGGTCTCCTGTAATACCTTGGTTTCCTTCCCAGAACACCACATGCTACTACTCACTGGGGTTTCTTATTGAAAAAATGAATTTCCCCACAGTCCAACACATTTTCTTTCAGTGTGTTCTTACCCACTCACACATACCCCTTTTGGCTCCTCCAAACCCCTTCCTAGGCAGATCAAAGCGTGGTAGATCTTGTTCAATCCCTTTCTGATAAGTAATTCTACTCCCATTATTTCTCTCCCACTCTATATTTCTTTACTACATAGGTTTTTTATATTATCACGTGTTTTATGGAACTAAAATTCATTGATTCAGATCTTGAATCTAGTTTGGATTTATAGATCTCCATTCCCATTACTCACCATTGGAAAATCCCATTGTGGGTGTTCAGTTTTGATAGAGTGAAAAAGGTAGGTGGTTCCGTTTAAGATTGACCAATTGATTAAACCTTGAATTTAATGATTTGGTTTAAATTAATTTCAATTGAATTATGAAAACCCAATTTTATGAAAATTATAAATTGGAAATTGATTTGATATGGAATTTTAGGAAAAAACCCCAATTCTATTAGATTTAGAATTTGGGATGAAATTTGAAATTGATGGAATTTTTGAATTGATTTGTGAATTGTTTTTTTAGAAAAATGGATTAAATTGAATTGATAAAAAACTTATTATTGGGTTTTTTTGAAAAGGAATTAATTGATGAAAAATTAGGTTTTGGTTTTGAAAATGAATTATCATTTGAAAAAGAAAATTGGGAAATTTGAATTGTGAATGATTATTGATTTAAAGTAAAATGATTTCCCATTTTTCTATTAATTGATTATGCACATGAATGTTTGAGTTGTTATTGGATTTTTTTGGGAAAATTACACCAGGATGCTAATTCCCTAGAAATAAATTAATGTTGAAAACTCTAACAAAAATATGGTTAGGTTGATTATATTCCCGATGAAATGTTGACGAGTCCTATTCAGCCTGAACCTGAGGGACGTGTGACACATATTCCATGATCAATAATATGAGAGTGTGAGGATCCTATAACTAGAAAATATCATACCATAGGGAATATGACCATGGTTCTTATTATGATAGATTTGATTATCAATTCCACTGATTATGAAATTTCTTCACTCATGCCTAGTGATTTATTAAAACTGTTTTATATAAAGTTATTATTTAAAACATTGTTTGAAAATTTTTCCATCATTTGAATTGAAAATAATGTTTTGTTTTAAATATGAAATTATAATTCCATGCCTGTTTTATTTAAAATTTAAATCATGATTTGGTTTGTTATTATTTCATATTATTATGGAAAACTTAGTGAGACCCTACTGAGTTTTTATCTCACACCCTACCTTTTCCTTTGGGCATTTGTATATTTTCTTCTACCAGGTACGAGTAAAGGTAAAGTGACTCTTAGAGGAGGTGGATGTTCTTGATCCTTTAGGTCTTAGAGAGACATTTTCATTAGTAAGTTGGGTTTTTATTGTCTATTTATTGTACTTTAATGATGTATTGTTTTGGTTTTTGATATACCTATTTGGTTTTTGGTACTTTTTCCTTGAGAAGTTTGGAGGATACTAATTTCTATATGTTACATTCCACTATGTTTATGGTAAATTTATTCCAACTTTTACAGTTAATGATGACAGGTGATAGTCACCTACTTGTGGGGATCAAGAATTCCCTTCAGGCCATGCTAGTTCTAGCTTGGGTATCAGTATACCAGGGTATCCGTGCTAGTTCTTGACAAAGAAGTGTAACACCCATTAGAAAGAAAGACTTAAAAGGATAAATGTTACCATCCATGTAAATAAGGTGCACCTTTATTTTTTGGATCCTACCTAATTAGAACTCCATAGTTAAGCATGATTGTCCTGGAGTAGTGATCAGGATGGGTGACATTTTGGGAAGTTTCCTAGGGTGTGTGTGAGTGAGGACAAAACACACTGAAAGAATATGTGTTGGCCTGTGGGGACAATGATTAGTCTGATAAGAGACCCTAGTGAGTAATAACCAATGGTGTGATGGGAAGGAAAATGAGGTATTATGGGAGACCCCTAATGTCATATAACTAGGTTTATGGCATGGGGAAGGTTGGGTCATGAAAAATGGTATTAGAGACAACACCCATATGAAAGTATAGAGGCATTGTCTAGGTTTAAGGCTTGGGTTCCACATTGTGGGTGTCGTGACTTAAAGGGGTGGAGAGTGTAACAACCATGGATAATTAATAATTAAAAGGCTAAATGTTATTACCCTTTTCAACAAGGTTCATCTTTCTTTTTGGGATCCTACTTTATTAGAACTCCATAGTCAAAGAATGCTTGGATTTGAGTAGTGATCAGGATGTGTGGCCTTTTGGGAAGTTTCTCAGGGTGTGTGTGAGTGGGGGAAAAACACATTGAAATAAATTTTTTTGGCCTATGGGGACAATAATTAGTATTATAATAAACCCTAGTTATTATTATCCTATGGTGTGTTGGGAAGAAAACCGAGGTATTATAGGAGACTCATGGGGTCAGATAACTAGGTTCATGGCCCGAGGAAGGCTGGGTCCTGAAAGTATGACGATGAATATAAATTATATATATATATATATATATGATATTTATAACATTATTATACCTTTGGATTCATTTTATCACATATACTTTTTTTTAATTTCCATTTCATATGGGATATGATCACTTTGTTCTTGTGTATGATGAACTACCGCCTTACAAAGCGATGCAATTCATTTTTCACGAAATATTTACATGGAAGATAATAAGGGTAAATATATGTGATATAAATGACATAATTATGATATTCATGAAATATTTATCATTTTGGATATATAATATATAATTTTATTTCTCACCTTTTCACTCACTGAAAAATGATAACGCCGTTTGTGTACATGTGGACTACTGCCTTCACGAAGCAATGTAACCCCCTTTTCATCACCACACCACATGGATGATATGTATAACTATATTTAAAGAAATAATATTATATTTAGGATATTATGATAATTATTTAAAGATAAGATACTATATACCTCATTTCCATAATGATCGTTGAAAAATGGAAATGTTACTCATGTGTACGTACGACCTACCGTCACCATAATCATAACATAATTCATTTATCAAAAATATATTTCATAATTGGTATTAAAAGTATTATTGATGTAAAAATATTATAATTATGTTATTATTATTATTATGTATATGATGTAACCATGATCAAATTAATTGGACATAAAATAAAAAATCAAAACATATTTAAAAAACGGAGCTGTTATTACCTGAAACCTGAATTTAACATGGAATTATTAATAAATAGATAATAAAAGAATATAAGTAAATAATATTTGGTATGATATATATAAGTATGGTTCTGTATAAAATTTATCATAAAATTATATTTATTATACAGGAGGTTCGAATGTGTATGTAGGATGCCAATACTTAAGGTAAGGGATTTCCAACTCACTTTTTTACTTATGCAAGATACATGCCATATTCACCATAAATTTATTTTATGTGGTGTATATACTACCCAAGAATGTATATTTTGATGATTTTAATGAAAATTATTTGGATTTAAATATCCATTTTAGTATCTATATTTCATGAGGTTTACTGTTCAATAATTACCAAAGCTATAAGAGATTTTTGTCTCAAATTGACTTCTTGGAGACCTAAGTTATGTTATGCACCTATATTATATTATGAGGTGTATATAAATCCTCTTTGACAAGTTATATCATTAATAATCTTATTTTTTATGATATTATAATTTTCATTTAAGATTATTATTTCATGGAGATTAGGATTCAAAGTTACCAAAGTGGTAAATGTTTTATGTTTCAATTTCCTAATTTATTAAGATTGTTTAAAATTAAGTATCCAATGTTAAAATATTATGATATACCTCTCAATAATTATGATTAATTTTATTATAATATTTTTATTCATGATATTTTCAAGTAGTATTCCCATTTTATCACTCTTTGGCACTTAAAATAATTGAGAAAATGTTTTTAAGAAAAATCATCTTTTTTTATCTCTTCGGTGGAAAACATTTTTCCTTACAAAATCATGTTATCTAAAAAGGTTTAAAAAATGTTTTTAACCTTTAAAAAACTATTCATTAAATAAAATTATACCCATTTTTACTTTTTAATTTTTTTTAAAAGTAATATTCATGTCATTTTCAAAAAATTCCCGTTTGGATTTTACTAAAAAAGTGAAAAGAATATTTGTTTTTAACATGAATGACATGAATAGTATTTCCTACTATCATGAAAACTCAATGATTTCAAGATTCCATTATAATTTTTCAAATTTATTTTCAAATAAAATGTTTTACTTAATATTTGGGAAATTTTTAGATTTTAAATGAATGATTTCAGAATGAATTAATTTTGAAAATGTTTTATGTTTTAAAAAGTTTTTTTCAAATTAAAAAGGATATTTTCCCCAAGATATGTTTTAAATGATTTTTAAATATTACTTTATAAGTTTTCAAGTTTATTTTAAAAAAAAATTATTTACAAAATATTTTATAATGTTTTATTTTTGAAATGTTTTTTTAAAGAAAGGTTATTTTCATCAAGAAATGTTCCAAGTGATTATTCATTCAAAATAATTCTCCATATAAGATGACATACTATGAGGTTACTTATGATTTATTGGGGATATAATCCAATGATACCATTATTATTCTTTCTCTGAATGGTTTACTTTTACGATGAAATGATTTTTATGAAACCCATCTCTTTTTATATGAGTTATACCATGATATGATTTTTATGAAACCCATTTCTTTTTTCCATGAGATATTTTATGATGAAATGATGAAATGATTATGAAACCTTTCACTTTTCCATAGGTTACGATATGATGAAATGTTTATAAAACCCATTTTATTTCATGGGTTATGATATGATGAATGTTTTATTATCTTTTGAACACATACATATTATTTTCATTATGTGACAGGTGGGACCCATATCTCCCTCTAATGCATTGGGTAAAGTTTTATCTCTCAGGAGATAGACATGACTGGAATGGGGAGTGAACCAAGTTTAGTAAGGGACTTTTTCTACTATGATGGTCTTGTGAGTGAACCTTAAATACTATGATGGTTTGGGGAGTGAACCCATTAACTATTATAGCCTTGGTAGTGAGCCTTGAATTCTATGGAAATGATTTTATATGCTTATGTGTATGCCATAATTCTATGACTTATGTTAATTCTATTCTCTCATAGTTCATGTTCTTTGATTCCCTTATGATTCATGTCTTATTAACTACCAATATTCATTCCATGATTCATGATTATGATCTTTGATATGAAGGGTATGGTTTTCAAATGTTATGTTCATGTTTTAATACCCTTATGCTCATGTTATTCTTATGAATCTACCTTGTTTACCCTTACTGAGAATCTGAGATCACCCTTCCTTATGTTTCCTTTCCCTAGGTTATAAAGAAAGGTTTTTAAGTATTATTACTAAAGGAGAGGATATTTATGGCATACATTGAATATCTTTAATGAATTAATAATATTGTATTCCAAGTTTCCAAAGGCACTAAACTATTATGGTCCTTAGACATGTGTTTGTGTAATGTAATGAATATTTTTATAAAAGGAATCAATATACAAGTATGATAAGCCTGAGTCACTATAAAAGGGTTGATAATAAAGACCAGTAAGGGGAAACAATGTAAGAATACATCACAGGTGAAACATGGAGCATGAAATAAGATCATGTACATAATAAAATGAGGTATAACATAAATACATTAACATATAACATGAGGCATATCATGGAAATGTGGCAGAAATATAAATATTGATTCATTCATAAAAATATTAGAAAATCTCATCCATAAGGTTTCATAAAACATATTACCATATATTTTGATGAAGGTATCATAAAAAATTATGAAGGAATGCTTCCAAGGTATCATGAACATGCCATCTCTAGATATCACTTTTGTTAGGAAAAAATCCCTCAAGGTGTCATCTATATATGTTTTGAGTGTGATTATGTTTGTTGAAAAATCCAGATGACCAAAAATAAGTATTTTTGGTGTTTTATAAAGTAGGTTTTTAAGGTGGTGTTGTTTCCTAGTGTTTTCCAAATTTTTAGGCCTCAAAATTGGGAATTTTATTTTGGAACAGGAAGGTTTTTGGAAAAGGAGAGCACTGTTTGTGGACTTTGAAGAATGGTAAGTGAACCATGAAGGACAGTTCGCAGACTACGAATGGTGGTACATATAATTTAGAAGGAAATAAGCAAAGGAAGGGAACTATGATAAGCTAGATGTAGACCGCGTACGAGAATGGTTCACAAGGAGGAAACAGTTTGCGACGAAGGAATGTGTTACACAGAATGATTTTGGTATGTGGGATGGATTTTCATTCACAAAAATAAGGTGGTGATTTGAGAAGTTGAGAAGGATGTCATTTGAAAAAATGTGATGGTGATTTGGACTACTGTGAAGGAAGAAAGCCATTATGAAGATCGCATAGGGAAAATTGTTTTCGGGATGATTTCGGTTCGCGAAATATGCATGGTATGCAGTGAAGGTGGTACTACATTAAAGTTGTGTGAAATATAATATTAGTGGATTTTTCGGATCTATTTGCCTATATAAAGATCATTAATTCCATCCTTAAGTTAGAGATATTTTCATAAGAAAATATCTTTTCTCCTGGAATTCGGTGATGTCCGAAAGAGGTTAGTGTGGAAGAATTCCATGAAGGGTGAAGTATTTCATGCAGAAGCAATTCTACCAAAGGTTTTTATGGGGAACTATAGCCCTAAAAGGACGTGGTACATGGAGGAGGAAGATGTGTTACTTGGAGGAGGAAGACTTGGTATGCGGAGGAGAGATGATCCATATAATTAGAGGTAGTCCACGAATGAGAGACGGTTCGTGGAAGCGGATACAGTCCACAAAGTAGGGACAATGCATGAAGGAGAGACAATTTGCAGAGGAGAGGTGATCTGAGAACCATACCCTCTACACAGTACACAAAGGAAGCAAGGTGGTATGTGGAGGAATCTAGTTGGTTCACAAAGGACTCAAGGAATCTTTCAAAATCTCAAAAATAGTCCACGAAAGAAATTTATGCTAACCTAACAGTACGTGGAAAAGTAGATTTCATCTATAGGTGAAAAAGGGAATTCAATAGAGAATCTACCTATAGTTGAGGATGCATAATTTCATGAAAATAAAGGGACCTACAATTCCATAAACTATGTGTGTATCCCTTCCAAGAGTAGTGAGTGAAGGAAGAGGAAGACAATGATCCTTTCCTCTGGTAGTGAGCCAGAGAAAGAGACATAGGGAGTGACTGTTGGGAATTCAATGAGGATACCCTAAATCTTTTAAAGGCAGTGAGCCTAGGTATAGAAGATATTGTCTGAACCTTGTAATTGGTAGTGAGCTTTAGTGGATTTGGTATATCGAAACATTGCCGTTTAATGCTCCTTGGACGTAGTCCAGTGAGGGTGAACCAAGTAAAATTGATGTTTCCTATGCATGATTTCATTTTTGTTCATATATTTCTATGGGAGAAAGAGAGAAATGTGTTTTGTTTAATGAAAAAACAAGATCCGAAGGGGTAAGTGTTTTAATCTTTTATACACTGATTCACCCCCCTCTCAGGGTATTTGACCTAGTGGACCTAACAGTTGGAATCAGAGAGAAAGGTTAAAAGTCAGTGGTTCTATCATAGTAGAAGAAATGGAGGTGTTCAATAACAAAGGGATTTCGATCTTTAAAAGAAACAATTTTCAACTTTGGAAGAATCAGATGTAGCACTACTTCCGACCATTAGGAATGGATGTTTTTACAGTAGCTATGCATGGAATCTCAGCTGATATCAATAATAGTGCTCTATTAGAATTGGAAATAAGGTAATTGAATGCTGATTCTAAAAGGATCAATGATTTATGGGGATCCCAATAAAATAAAATTTATACAAAGGTTATGTCATGTAAAACATCGCATGATATGTGGGAAAAAATGTTGAATATATATGAAGGATATTCAAAGGTCAGAGAGGTGAAGATGCAAGTTCTATGGAACTAATATGAGGATCTCATAATTCACCCTAATGAGTCTGTTAATACATTCTTTGATTGGGTGAATGATTTCATCAAAGACATTCATGTTCTCAGAGAAATTATTGAAGATATGAATATTTTCAAGAAAATATTGAGAAAAAATTCACCTTGGTTTAATCGAAAGGTTTCTGTATTGGAAGATAAAGATCCAAAGGAGTTGACATTGGATAAATTTCATAGTACTCTCATTTCATATGAAATGAGAAATGGTGATAATGATGTAGTGGAAAGGGTGAAGTCCGAAGAAGTGGAATTCAAGTCCATGAAGAATCTATTTGTTGAATATAGTCACGAGGAAGAAAATTTGGATGATGTCATGTCATTTCTCTCTTCAAATATACAATGAGGAAGAGTAAAGTTCAAAGGAAAAATTCTAATTGCATGCTTCCAATGTGGAAAGATTTGACATTTTGTAGTAAAGTTTCCTAGGAAATTTTAATATGATATTGAAGACAATGATGAATTATCCAAAATAAGTATTCATAAAATATGAAAAGTAAGATAAGTTCTAAGATAAAGTTCTTCAAAAAGAAGAATCTACTTTCAAAATAAGATGAAAGTTCAAAAGAATATAAGGTAGAAGAGTTAGAGGACTAAAAGGATCATGAAGTGGATTCTTTGGTGGTAGTTTTTCTAAATTCTTTTTCAAAAAAAAGTGACAATGAATAAGGATAATTTGAAGGAATAATTTACCTTCAGGCTGAATTAGAAGCTTCTCTTGAAGAAATAGATGATTTGAGAGGCAAAAAGAAGAAAGATAACAAAGTAGTTCATGATCCCAAACTATATATACAATAGAATAAATAAGTTATGTCTGAACTAAATGAAGAAGTTGAATAATTTTTATCTTCAATTCTAGAAATCTCAGAAAAGGTGGTTGAGTAAAATATCAAAATTAAAGATTAGAAAAGAAAGATCGATAGTTTGAATGAAATTAGAAGATTTCAAATCAAACATATCAAAGAACATGAAGAGAAAGTCTTCGGTCTGTGATGAAGTGTTAAAGATCAACAAAAACTGTTAACTAAGGGTATAACATCTGGAAAGAAGATCAGACAAACAACAGAAAAGATGAAAGTGGAGCATGGTTATCCAACAAAATAGAAGCAATAGTAAAATTAAAATGATAAGGATGGTATGGGGATTAATAAAAAATAGAAATTTGTAATAGTTAAAGTCATACCAGAAGAACATACTCTAATATTGAATATTTATTTGGGTATGAAGAAGAATCAGAAGATTCAGAGAACCTAAGGGATAACCAGTGGTGTAGTATTTCCCCGTAGGAATGTGCCTCGTATAAGATTCTATTATTGTGACAAGATGGGACACACACAAAATGTTAGTTCCATAGTAAAGTGGTACCAAAGGGAGAAGGAACAATAAAGATAGTCATACAGAGCTCAATTTTACAGGTCATCATTTGATGGTCACTATTTCAAGTGTGGAGGATTAAGACACATGGAAAGATATTTCTCATCAATAATACAGAGGAATGTGCTGAGGAAGACTGAGGTTGGTTATAAGTAGAAGAAAAATGTATCATCAAATGAGTTGAAAATGAAAAATCTATTTGAAACAATACAATATGAATTAGGTCCATCATATTATGAGAAATTTTAAGAGAATCAATACATACCGTGTATAAAATCCAAAAAATGTATCAAAAAGAAAAGATCTGAGGAGGAACTAGTTGCAAAAATTGTGTTCAAGGCATCAGATCACACTGGGATATGGATCATTGATAGTGGATATGAAGGTTCTGGGGGCAGCGGAAACGCGTGGGTGAATGTGCCCACTTGGCTTTTTGTCATTAGCAATGATCAATCCGGGATCAATACGATGATAAAAGCCAGTCTCCATGGATCGAATCACAGAAAAAGACAAAGAAGATGATTTTTCCTGGAACCACAAACAAGGATCATTATAGGTTGATTATAATTAATTTAATTAATTATAAAGAAATACCTTTTGGGTGTTCTTTATTCGTTGATGTTCTCGATCACGTTGTCGATGTGATCCATCATTGCATCGTAGAATCCAAGTCTAGACTCCCTCTAGCAGTGATCCACACGTGTAACTCGTATCTCTGGATGTCGCCAAAGGATTCTCCAAGTGCTAGCGTGGATAAGCCTTTGCTTGCATTGTACGCCTTAGATCGTCTTGATCCGATGGAAGAGGATCTCTCTCGGTCTTGAGAGCGTTCTTGGAGGAATAGGTTCTTTCGACCTTGAAATAATTCTCCAGAGATGTTGTGCACAACGATTCTCTTGTGTAGGAAAAGAGTTGGGGTTGTGAGGATATTTATAATCAAGTTTGAGGTTGTAGAGTTATGACAATAAATAAATGCATTACGCGTTTCATTTATTTCATTAACTCTTATTGAAAACCCCCATGTCGAATAATTAATTCCTTGACATGCACTCACACTGATTATAGTAAATATCATTTAATAAAATGATATTATATCCTCAAAATCCTGACTGGAAAAACTACACGGCATGTAATAATAAATACACGGCGTGTACATTAAATGTACACGGTGTGTATATCTTATTTTCATTTATTCATTTCCTTTCCAAAATAAAACTACATGGCGTGTACATTTAATAATACACGGTGTGTACTTGTTTTATTTTATTTTTCCTCCATCATTTAAAACAACTTAGGCTTCCTTGAATAATTATTAAACCACGTACGAGAATAATCTTTATTCAACTTGAGATACTTGGATACACTCAGTGTGTGATCCTCTAGGACTCTTTCTCGTTGGCATTAGGCAGACTTGCCTAAAGTCCATGATTACTATCTAGCAACGGGTCAAGGCACCCAATAGAAAGAAGTTGACACCGCATTGACGTATCACCTCATACGAATGCTTACTGTGTAATTTAATCCCTTTGTCTCAATATCTCATCAAGCATGTTTCATCGCAGTGTCATAAACCTATATGCTTGATCAATTGTTCTTTGACTACCTGAAATAAACTCATCGTTTACACCATGGCCATGGAATTTAATGCGACAGTTCTATTTCAATCAAAGGGCCGAGATATCAACTTCCATAAATGGAAGGGACAAATCCTTCCTCGACTTATCCATTAACAACATGTCACTCGTGACGCACCCAACATACCCTACTTCCCGCCAACTGTCTGCGTGACGGTTTTGGTCAGTAAATCTAAGTACACGAGTCATGACATGAGTTAATTATAATCTTCCAGTCTAAGGACCATTACACATGCTTGCAGATAGCAATATCCGGTGACACCAAGACATGCGGAATTACTACTGGCGGGTCTGTTCTCATAATCTCCCATCTTGGAGATTACCAAGTGCGAACTCAATGAGAGAGAGTCTTGTATTCTTATGAGTACTCACACATGACGGTCTGTATACTATGTGTCCTATCATAGTATGTCATCCAATTGCAAAACTTTATTTAAGAATATTGTTATAGCATTTCAAGGTTCTCATCATAGCGGGGATTTGCTATGACCTTATTAATGCAACGAATATTCCAGGACATTATTATATTATAGTCATGCAGAACAATGAACAATATATAATAAGTGAACATTCATGTAATCAAAGTAAAAAACAGTTGGTTCTGAGGACACCAACCCTTAGAAACTCCCACTTAGACTAGAGCCAACTGCCTACGACTTTTAGTCCACTAGACCTCACATGATGATCATGTTTCTGCTGAGTCAAGGATTTAGTAAACAGGTCCACCACCTTATCTTCCGTGGAAATACTGCTCACTGCAACTTCACCTCTCTGCGAAAAATCTATCAAGAGATGATACTTCCGAAGTATGTGCTTTGTCCGCTGATATGACATTGGCTCTTTTGCAAGTGCCACCGCTGCAGTATTATCACAATAGAGTGTGATAGGATCTTTACTGCTCGGTACAACATCCAGCTCTTGGACAAAGATTCACATCCATACTGCTTCTTTATCTGCCTCAGAAGCTATGATATACTCGGACTCTGCTATAGAATCTGCCACCACACTTTGTTTTGAGCTCTTACAGCTCACTGCACCTCCATTCAAACTGAAGATGTATCGAGTCTGCGACTTCATATCATCTTGATCAGTCTAGAAACTAGCATTTACATGTCCTCTGATGACTAGTTCCTCATCTCCTCCATAAACCAGGAACATATCGTTAGTATGCCTCAGATACTTAAGGATAGTCTTGACTGCCATCCAATGGCGGTATCCTGGATCAGCTGGATATATGCCTACCGCACTTAATGCGTAAGCAACATCTAGCCTCGTACATAGCATATCATACATGACTGACCCAATCGCGGATGCATAAGGGATCCTTTCCATCCTCTTTCTTTCCTCATGTGTCTAAGGACACATTTTCTTGGAAATATGAATGCCATGTGACATTGGCAACAATCCCCTCTTGGACTGTTCCATACTGAATCTCTTCAGTATCTTGTCAATGTATATACTTTGACTCAGGCCCAACATTCTCTTGGATCTATCATGATGGATCTTGATCCCAAGAATATATGCTGCCTCGCCCAAGTCTTTCATGGAGAAGCATTTATGCAACCATGCCTTAACGGACTGTAAGACAGGTACTTCGTTTCCAATTAGAAATATGTCATCAACATATACTATTAGGAAAACGACTGCACTTCCACTAAACCTTTTGTAGACACAAGGCTCACATTAATTCTTAACAAAGCCAAATTCTATAATAGCTTCATCAAAACGAATGTTCCATGACCTTGATGCTTGCTTTAATCCTTAAATGGATTTCTGCAACTTGCATACCTTATTGGCATCCTTTGGAGTCACAAAACCTTCAGGTTGTGTCATGTAGACATCTTCCTGGAGGTTCCCATTAAGGAAAGCTGTTTTGACATCCATTTTCCAAATTTCATAGTCATGGTAAGAGGAAATGGCCAATAGGATTCTGATGGATTTCAGCATCGCAACTGGTGAAAAGGTTTCATCATAGTCAATTCCTTGATGTTGTCTAAAACCTTTTGCAACCAGTCATGCCTTATAGGTGCTGACTTTCCCCTCCATGTCCATTTTCTTCTTGAATACCCATTTATTACCAATAGGCTTTACATAAACTGGAGGATCTACCAAAATCCAGACTTGGTTTTGGTACATGGAATCCATTTCAGAATTCATGGCTTCATTCCACTTGGCAACATATGTGCCTTCAATTTCTTCCTTGTAGGTAAGAGGATCATTATTGTCAACCAATAATGAGTCACCATCCTTGGTGACAAGAAAACCATATTGTTCTGGTTCTCTCACCTCTCTCATGCTCCTATGCAGTTCTTGTGTCTCTGGAATAGATTGTTCTTCCACAGGGCTTTGTGGAATCTGTTCTTGTACCAACTCATGTGTATCTTGAGCCTCGACTTCATCGAATTCTATCTCGATCCCAATATCTCTTTTGGAGATGTGCTCCCTCTCAAGGAATATGGCGTGTCTTGCCACTGTAACTTTTTTGTCTGAGGGTTGTATAGGTAATATCCCTTTATTTCCTTAGGATATCCTATAAAGATACACTTTGTGCCTTGGGGCGCGAGTTTGTTACCTGAAGAGGCCTTAACAAATGGTTTTCTCCCCCACACATGTAAATTCAATAACATGGCTTTGCGTCCACTCCATAACTCGTATGGAATACCATTTATCAATTTAGTTGGTACTTGGTTTAGTATGTGCACTTCTGTTTGTAATGCATATCCCCAAAAGGATAATGGAAGACTTGCATGACTCATCATTGATCTCACCATGTCCAACATGGTGCAATTCCTCCTTTCACTTACACCATTCCACTGTGGTGTGTAAGGAGGAGTGAGTTGAGATAGAATCCCAAACTCCCGTAAGAAATCAATGAAGTCCTCATTAAGATATTCTCCTCTTCTGTCTGAGCGGAGTTTCTTAATCTTCTTACCAAGATGGTTCTCAACTTCATTCTTGTATTCTTTGAACCGATCAAAAGAATCTGACTTATACCTCATTAAATAGATATATCCATATCTACTAAAATCATCAGTAAAAGTTATCAAGTACGAGAAACCACCCTTGCTTCAACTGGAAATGGTCCACACACATATGTGTGAACTAATTCTAGAAGCTCTTTAGCTCTTTCACCTTTCCCACTAAATGGGGCTTTGGTCATTTTGCCTTGTAGACACGCATGACATACACCAAGTGGTTTTAGTTCGAAAGAATATAAATACCCATCTTGATGTAATTTTGTAAAACGTTTCTCATTGACATGACCTATCCGGTGATTCCAAAGTTAGGTGTGGTATGAGTCATGTGAATTAACTTTGTTATCAATTTCCATTACTTGGTTTGTGTAGTCTAACACATAAAGGCTGTTATATAAATGTGCCCTACCAAAACAAATTCTATCTTTATAAAAGTAGCAACATTAATTTACAAACTTGAATATGAATCCATCAGTATCTAATATGGATACTGAAATAATGTTTTTAGTAACAAAAGGAACATAATAAAAACCTTTCAAAACCAAGAACATCCCAGTAGGCAATGTGAGGTGGTAGTCTCTGACAGCTACAACAACGAGTCTGGCTCCGTTGGCTGCTCGTAGATCTAACTCCCCTCGATCAATCTTCCAGAATCTACTTGGTTCCTATATTTGGATACATATGTGAGAACCAAAAGCAGTATCTAATACCCAATTAGTAGAAACAGATAGATTTCATTCGATAACAAACGCACCTGAAGCTTCCCCTTGCTTCCTTGGCTGGGTGTAGTTTTTCTTCCAGTGGCCCTTCTTTCCACATGCAAAACAAACAGAATCCCGTTCCTTTGCCTCCCCTTTGATCTTCCTTTTCTTGGAAGGCCTTGAAGAAGCTTTGGGATTAAATCTCTTCACCTTCCCTTTCCTTTTATTCACCATGAGGACAGAAGTCTTTTCACGCTTCATGTCAGTGTCCACTTGGTGAATGAGGATGAGAAGATCAGACAAAGACTTCTCAATGTTGTTCACATTGAAGTTCACAACAAAGTTTGAGAATCTCTGGGGGAGTGATGCAAGAGTGAGATCAGTACCCAGTTCTTCGGGGAGTTTAAACCCTAGAACCTCCAAGAGCTCAATGTAGCCAATGAGCTTGACTACATGAGGCCTGGCTGGGGCACCCTATCCAAGCTTGCTCTGAAATAGAGCCTTGGAGATCTCAAACCTTTCCTGTCTTGCTCTCTCCTGGTATAGACCACGGAGATGCTCGAGCATGCTATAGGCATCCATGTCTTCATGAGACTTCATGATCTCACTATAAATTGATGATAACATCAAACATTGAACGTCGAGTGCATCGTTCAAATGTTGATCATAGACTAGGAAATCTTCATCACTCGCCCCTGGGGAAGGGGAATCAGGAAGTGAGGACTCCAGCACGTAAAACTTTCGTTCATGGCGTAGGATAACCCGAAGGTGCCTAAACCATTCTTGAAAGTTACTGCCAATGAGGATGTTGTCTTTATCCATAATTGATCGTAGAGAAAAAGTGGTTGACGAGTTTGTCATCTTGATTCTACAATTTAAAAGAGCAGATTTATTAGTACTTTCTTGATTACATTTTTATGAGAAATAATAAAAAATTTAATTCTCCCACTATTTTATCAAGTCCCAATGGCCCTCACCATTGAACTCGGAATGTCTAGTTTCTTTGAAATTCTAGTGGAAAGGATCCATATTTCCCTTCACATAACCCCAACAAGGGTTGGTCAAGCTATTTGAAGGTATTTAGGTAGGCAGGTCTTTGCCAACTGTGAGCTTATAGTTCCTTGATCTGTTGAGTGGACTCCCCAATCCTGAAATCCTGACTTGGATTTCCTCAACTCTTGTCTCCAATATTACATCAAGTCTATCAAGGGATACTTCTCTTGATGTAATATGGTTAAGTCAACCCGAAACCTTTCATAAGGGATTCCTTTATAAAAGTAAGTGTCCCAACAAGGGTTAGTCAAACACATAGTTTTATTGAGTCTTTCCCTTAATCAAGTAACAGAAGTCTTGGTGTGACTTAATATGGTATTTGAGGGATTTTATTATTTATGCGTATTTTTTCATTATCACATGCTTGTTAATATTAAGTGATGCTTTCTTAAGTGATTAACCATGTTATGATAATGTTTACACATAGTTTTGTTTTTTTATTCCATCTTTTCATGCTTATTCATTTTATTAATTATGTGATCGCGACAACACATACATAATAAATAAACCATGCAATCAAACAGAAATAAAATAATATGGCATGATCATGAGATTCTATTTGGTTAGCTTATCTAGCGGTTTTGATAAGCTAACCCTGACCTAGAGAAAACACCTTGAACCTGATGGTTCGTGTTTTGCAGCTCCCACCTGTCCACCTTTGTATCTTCTTGCATCAGTTTCTCCTCGGCTTCTATATTTGAACCGTCTCCTCTGGCTTGGGAGATCCTCCATTACATGGGTTTACATTAAAGAAACCATGGGCACGCAGGCCCTACATTTTATTGGAAGAAGGCTCGCAGGCCAACAAATTTAAATTAAATAAATTTAAATGAAACCATACACATAAAAAGGGTCTTTGGTCTATAACATGATCATCCATAGTATGCAACGACATTTACGCATATTTAGAATTCAAATTCTTTTAATCATTCTTTTATTTAAGATAAGACGCACTCTAATTCAATTAATTATGATCTTATAATTAATCAATTCTTTATCTTAAATTCCTTTATGAATTTCCTTGAGATTATTCTCATCCATATTCCTTGTATGGGTCTTTGTACATTGGAGGAAACCTGGTGAAATTCCATTTCTGGAAAGTACACGGTGTGTAGTTTATAATTACACGGCGTGTATTTTTCTTTTCACCCTTTATCCAAAGTACACGCCAGGGCTTTGGCGTGTTTTCTGTACTTTGGAAATTTTAGAGTACACAGCGTGTAGATGAATCATACACGGCGTGTACTTCCTTGTTACGTGGTAACCAGCCAGGCGATCCCGTGTACACGGTACGCGGCTTATCTTTGTACACGGTTTCACCTGGGTCGGAACGGACTACACGACGTGTTGCTACAACATACATGCCGTGTATTCCGGTTTCCACGTGCCATTCAATTTTGGTCAACACGACGTGATTAAAACTTAGGAATAATTAATTCACATGATGTGGTTTGGCGGACCAGTGCCAGTTCGTTGAACCTAAGTACACAACATTTAGTTTTAAGTACACGCCGTGTAATCCCGTGTTGTACAGACAGAAAGAGCGACTCCTCTGGATGAGTTCCTCATTTTTATTTTAATCAAAATTAAAATTAAAAGGCCATTTCTGTGATATGAATCCAGAAACGAAGGAGGAAGAACAAATCTCATTTATTCAGATTTATAGAACGATTTATTTCGAATTGAATCAAATATAAATGCGTAAATTATCAACGAAAATTAAATAACAATAATCAACGTTGTAACCTCCCTCTGATACCATTTGAAGGTTCCGAGCGCAGCGGAAGCACATGGGTGAATGTGCCCACTTGGATTTTTGTCATTAGCAATGATCAATCTGGGATCAATATGACGATAAATGCCAATCTCCACAGATCGAATCACAGAAAAAGACAAAGAAGATGGTTTGTCCCAGAACCACAAACAAGGATCATTACAGGTTAATTATAATTAATTTAATTAATTATAAAGAAATAACTTTTGGGTGTTCTTTCT
Organism: Viscum album; assembly: GCA_963277665.1. Classification (NCBI taxonomy): domain Eukaryota; kingdom Viridiplantae; phylum Streptophyta; class Magnoliopsida; order Santalales; family Viscaceae; genus Viscum; species Viscum album. Next base: position 1,731,711,286 of record OY728127.1, read on the forward strand.
TCATTGATGTTTTCAATCACGTTGTCGATGTGATCCGTCATTGCGTCGCAGAAGCCATGTGTAGACTCCCTCTAGCAGTGATCCACACGTGTACCTCGTATCTCTGGACTTCGCCAAAGGATTCTCTAGGTGCTAGCGTGGAGAAGACTTTGCTTGCATTGTCCACCTTAGATCATCTTGATCCGATGGAAGAGTATCTCTCTCAGTCTTGAGAGCGTTCTTGGAGGAATAGGTTCTTTCGACCTTGAAAGAATTCTCCAGAGATGTTGTGCACAACAATTATCTTGTGTAGGAAAAGAGTTGGGGTTGTGAGGATATTTATAATCGAGTTTGAGGTTGTAGATTTATGACAATAAATAAACGCGTTACGCGTTTCATTTATTTCATTAACTCTTATTGAAAACCCCCATGTCGAATAATTAATTCCTTGACATGCGCTCACGCTGATTATAGTAAATATCATTTAATAAAACGATATTATATCCTCAAAATCCCGACTGGAAAAACTACACGGCGTGTAATAATAAATACATGGCGTGTACTTGTTTTTCATTGAAAACTACACAGCGTGTACATTAAATGTACACGGCGTGTATATCTTGTTTTCATTTATTCATTTCCTTTCCAAAATAAAACTACACAATGTGTACATTTAATAATACACGACATGTACTTGTTTTATTTTATTTTTACTCCATCATTTAAAATAACTTAGGATTCCTTGAGTAATTATTAAACCACGTACGGGAATAATCTTTATTCAACTTGAGATACTTGGATACAATTAGTGTGTGACCCTCTAGGCCTCTTTCTCGTTGGCATTAGACAGGCTTGCCTAAAGTCCAAGATTACTATCTAGCAACGGGTCAAGGAACCCAAGAGAAATAAGTTGATGCCGCATTGACGTATCACCTCATACGAATTCTTACTATGTAATTTAATCCCTTTGTCTCGATATCTCATCAAGCAGGTTTCATGGTAGTGTCATAAACCTATATGCTTGATCTGTCGTTCTTTGACTACCTGAAATAAACTCGTCGTTTACACCATGGACATGGAATTTAATGAGATAGTTCTATTTCAATCAAAGGGCCGAGATATCAACTTCCATAAATGGAAGGGACAAATCCTTCCTCGAATTATCCATTAATAACATGTCACTTGTGATGCACCCAATGTACCCTACTTCCCGCCAACTGTCTGCGTGACAGTTTTCGTCCGTAAATCTAAGTGCGCGAGTCATTACATGAGTTAGTGATAATCTTCTAGTCTAAGGACCATTACACACGCTCGTAGATAGCAATATCCGATGACACCAATACATGCAGAATTACTACTGGCGGGTCTGTTCTCATAATCTCCCATCTTGGAGATTACCAAGTGCGAACTCCATGAGAGAGAGTCTCGTCTTCTTACGAGTACTCGCACATGACGGTCTGTATACTATGTGTCCTATCATAGTATGTCATCCAACCGCAGAACTTTATTTAAGAATATTATTATAGCATTTCAAGGTTCTCATCATAGTGGGGATCTGCTATGACCTTATTAATGCAACAAATATTCCAGGACATTATTATATTATAGTCATGCAGAACAATGAACAATATATAATAAGTGAACATTCATGTAATCAAAGTACAAAACAGTTGGTTCTGAGGACACCAAACCTTACAGGATACACCTCCCATATGATAGAAAACAAGGATATGGTGACGATAATCAAGTATAAAAAAAGGTATCTTAATGTTTGGAAATGATGAAGGGTTGAAAATTATTGACTCTGGGAAATAAAAGTTTGGGGGAAAAGGCATGAGATGTGCATATGTATTGGTTATTAAAGGTCTTAGTCACAAATTATTGAGAATAATTCAAATGTGTGACTTAGTACATGACATAGGATTTTCCAAGAAATTATGTGTCATCAAGGAAAAAGATGGTGCTGTTGTATTGTAGGGAAATTGTATAAAAGGGAATCTCTACCTCATGAGAAGAGAAGAAGATATGTGATTTCTATCCAAGGAAAAAGAAAATAATTTTTGGCATAAACATATTGTCCATGTGAGCCAAACATCATTGGAAGATCTAGTGAAATTTGATGCTTCTTGACATCTCCTTAGATTATCACATGATCATACACATACGTACGATGCATGCCAATAAGGGAATATTATTCAAAATACCTATAAGGAAAAAGAGTAAAGGTCAACAAGATTACTTAAGTTGGTTCATATTGATTTGTGTGGACTAATTTAACCAAAATCTCTTGATGGGGGGAGATATTATGTTCTCTTCATTGATAATTATAGTAGAACGACATGGGTATCAATCATTACCCACAAGTCTAAGGTGTTCAGTTTCATTACAAGATATCGATGAGAATTTGAAAAGATGCTAAATCAAAAAATCCAGAAGATCCGGATAGATAATGGAACATAGTTCACAAATAGAAAAGTGGAGGATTATATTGAGAGTCATGGGATAAGGCATCAAGTTTAAGCAATAATAACTCCATAGAAGGATTAAGTAGTTGAGATGAGAAATCAGATTGTTAATAACATGGCTAGAACAATACTCATTGAGAAAGAACTTCCAAAGAAATTTTTGAAAGAAGAAGTGATGACATCAGTCTGCACTTCAAATAGAGAATTACTATGTTTGAAAGAAGAAAAGACTCCATATGGACTATGTTATGGAATGAATCCATCATTGAAGTACTTTAAAATATTTGTAAGTAAGTGTTTCATTCTCAACAAGGAGAAACACAAGATGTTTGAATCTCATAGAGTTGAAGGGATATTTCTTGGCTACTCAAAGAAAAGTAAATCATATAAATTATTCAACATGAGGATATGAAAGATTATTAAAAGCCATGATGTAACCATAGTGGATAATGAGAAGAGCCTTCACCAAATATATGATCAGTATCAGGAGTATAGTGATGAAGAATAAGTAGATCAGGGGATGATCCAGTTCTAGAGGATGATTCAGAAGAAGACTCATATGATGATAAAGATGAGAATAATTCAGTATCAATACAAAGACAAAAGAGAAGAATTGAAATTGATAGACAAAACATAATTGGTGACCAGATAGTTCCAATCCATACAAGGAGGATGAATACAATATAAAAATAATTACACCTATCATAGGTAGAGCCTAAATTTTTTGATAAAGCAACTGGTGATGAGAATTGAGTTCAGGATATGAATGAAGAGCTTGACCAAATTGAGAAAAACCAGACATTGGAGATTGTTTCGAGACCAACAAACAAGAATGTCATCAAGAAAAAATGATTATTTCATAATAAGATGAATGTAGATGGTATGGTGATTCAAAACAAAGAACAACTGGTGTTCAAAGGGTACTCCCAGATAAAATGGATCAATGTTGATGAAACATTTTCACCTGTTTCATGGCTAGAGACAATCAGATTATTCTTGGCTATAACAGTGAAAATAAAGTTCAAAGTGTTCTAGATGGATGTAAATTCATCATTTCTAAATGGATTTCTAGAATAAGAAGTTTACATTAAGAAGCCAGATGGTTTTCTGATTCATGAAGACAAGAACAATGTTTTTTAGCTGAAGAAAGATTTATATGGTTTGAAGTAAGCACGGAGATCATGGTATTCAATGATAGATTAGTTTCTAAAGAATCTTGGTTTTCAGTGTGGTGGAGTTGATTACAATCTATATTTCAACCATGAAAGTAATCAAATGATGATAATTCTAGTATATGTTGATGACACAATATTTGGAGGATAAGATGAAGCACAATGCAGATAGTTTTCTGAATTCATGAAAAGTGAGTTTTAAATGTTAATGATTTGTGAGATGTTTTTCCTTGGTTTACATGTAACACAAGGAAGTAATGACACATTAATTTCTCAATATAAATATGCCAAGGAGGTTTTGAGAAGATTTTTAATGGACAATTCCAAGGAGATGATGACTCTGGTGGATACCCAGATGAAACTATCAAGGGATGATGAAGGCAATGCAATTAATGTTATAGAATACAGGAAAATAATTGGTAGTCTACTGTACTTGATAGCAATGAGACCTGATATTATTTTTTCCACATGTAAACAAACATGGTATCAAAGTAATCTCAAGTAAATACACTTTCTTGTAGTGAAAAGAATACTTTGGTATATCAATGGAATTGTGGATTTCAGTTTGTTATACAATTAAAAATATCATCAAGAGTTATTGGGATATACAGATGTAGATTGGTCCAGATCAGCAGATGATAGGAAATCAACATTAGGAGGTGCTTTCTATCTTGGTTGGTTTTGTATTTATTGGTTGATAAAGAAATAAGATTAAATTTCATGAAGATATGTGGAAGCTAAGTATATTGTGTCCACTCAAGCTTGCACACAATTATTATTGATGAATCAACAACTTGATGATATGGGATTTGAAGTGCAGTCTCTGATCAGAATCCAATGTAATAATTCAAGTTCTATAAAACTTAGAAAAATCCAGTTCATCACTCTAGAAGAAAGAACATTGAAATAAATTATCATTTCATCAAGGAGAAGTTGGAGCAAGGTCTTGTGAAGTTGGAGTATGTGCCCATAGAATAATAGGTTGTAGACATTCTGAAAAAGGCCTTACCCAAAGAAGCATTTGAAAGGCATAAAGTATCTTTGGGAGTTCAGTCAACTCCCCACACTTGAAAAAGTGTTAATATGGATCCCCCTCTCCCCGAGGTATGATGTGTTTTTTTCTAATTTTATAATCTATATTCTTTAACCTATTTAATATCCAAATGAAATGGTCTTTGGGTTCGTTGACAAAGGGGGATAAATTGTGGATATTCAAAGGGAGAGAATGTCTTAGTTAAGACACAGGGAGAAACAGAGAGGTGGAGCAGAGAGATAGGGGGTGTTGGAGCTGAGATGAGCTGATGCTGTATAGAGGATAAGTGACATAGGTGGAGTATTAAATCTAACTATGCTTGAATTTATTTATCAAAGGATACATATCACGACAGATGAGGTTCATGATGAAAGTATAAGAGTGGTTTTGGAATGGAATGGAGTGGTCCATTGATGAAATTTTAATTATAATATTTTTTCTCATGACGAGCATGGATCATGTGAGCTTAGAGTATGTGTTGATTAAATCCTTGATCACTATCTTAATTGTGAGAAGCAAATTTTGGAAGAATATTAAAGAGGCTTTAATGAGATATCAAATTATGAAAGTGTTTTCAACAAACCCAAAGGGGGATATTGTTGGGAAAAAATTCCTCAAGGTGTCCTCTCAGTATGTTTTGGGTGTGATTGTGTTTATTGAAAAATCCATATGAATACAAATAAGTATGGTTAGTGTTTTACGAAGTAGGTTTTTAAGTTGGCTTCATTTCCCAGTGTTCGCCACATTTTTGGGCCTCAAAATCGGGAATTTGATTTTGGAACAGGAAGGTTTTCAGAAAAGGAGAGCACTGTTCATGGATAGTGAAAGAAGGTACATAGACCATGAAGGAAAGTTCACAAACCAAGATTGGTGGTACACAGAATGTCTAAGGAAATCATTAAAGGAAGGGAACCACAAGGCATAAGACATAGACCACATATGGGAATAGTTCACAGAAATAAAATGGTTCAAGATGAAGGTATGTAGTACACAAAAGGCTTTCGATACATGAGATAGATTGTCATTTGCGAAATGAGGTGGTGATTTGAGAATCCACGAAGGACTTCATTCAAGAAAATTTTATGGTGATTTGGGCTACCGCGAAGGAAGAAAGGAAGTATGCAAACTACGTAGGGAAAATGGTTTGTGGGATGATTGTGGTTCGCAGAAGATGCATGTTACGCAACAAAGGCGGTACCACATTGATGATTTGGGAAATCTCAGATTTATGGATTTTGAGGATATATTTTCCTATATAAAGAGTGCTAATACAATAATTATTTTAGAGAGATTTTCATAAGAAAATATCATTTCTCCATGAATTTGGTGAAGTCTGAAATAGGTTAGAGAGGGAGAATTCTGTGAAGGGTGAAGTGGTTCATGTAGAAGAAATTATGACAAAGGTTTTTGTAGGGAACTATAGCTCCAAAAGGACATTTTATGTGGAGGAGGAAGAGATGGTATGCAGAGAAGGAAGACCCAATACATGGAGGAGAGATGATCCGTACAAGTAGAGGTAGTCTGTAGACAAGAAACGATTTTCGGAAGCAGAGACAGTCTACGAAGCAGGGACTATACGCGGAGGAGATATGGTTTGTGGAGGAAAGGTGATCTACAAAACATACCCACTACACAGTACAAAGAGGAATAAAGGTGTTATGTAGAGGAATATAGGTGGTTCTTTGAGGACTCAAGGAATCTTGAAAAATCTTAAAAATAGTTTGCGAAAGCAATTTCCGCTAACCTAACAGTACTTGGAAAAGTGGATTTCATGTATGGGTGAAAAAGGGACTTCAAAAGAACATCTAACTATAGTTTAGTATGTATTCTTTCATGAAAATTAAGGGACATATAAGTCCATAAATAGTGTGTGGATCCCTTCCAAGAGTAGTGAGTGAAGGAAGAGGAAACCGATGATCCTTTCCACCGACCGTGAGCCATAGAAAGAGACATAGGAAGTGACCCTTGGGAATGCAGTGGGAAGACCCTAAACCTTGTAAAGGTAGTAATCATGGGCATATAAGATCTAGCCCGAACTATGTAATTAGAAGTGATCTTTAGTGGATTTGGTATATCAGCACATCGTCGTTGTATGCTCCTTGGATATAGCCCAGTGAGGGTAAACCAAGTAAAATTGCTGTGTCCTATGCATGATTTCATTTATGTTTATATATTTCTATGGGAGAAAGAAATAATTTTGTTTTATTTAATGATGAAACAAGATATGAAGGGGAAAGAGTTTTAATCCATCATACCCCGATTCACCCCCCTCTTAGGGTATTTGATATAGTGGACCTAACAACTTCTTTACCCAATACATTGGAGTGCTATTAGGGAACACCCTTCATATGTCTAATATTTTGTTTCCAAATATATTAAAAAACATAAGTTAATATCATTTATAACCCATGAGTAGGTAATATGGATTTCATACATGGATATCCCCAATCAATATTTTAATTATACAATGAAATTAATACCCTTGAATTAAAATAGGGTTGGGTATTGATGACATGAAAATATAGTTGGGAAAATCAAGGGTTTATTTCAATAGCGTAATGAGTATACAAAAAGGTGTGTTGGAATAAGTTTAATGAGAGTTAAATGGAGTCTACAATTAACAATAAATCATATATACACTAATTTTGGTGTTTATAAAGACTTTACAATATAATAAATTTGAAATATGAAAGCCTTATATGAAATAAGTACTTAAAAAAATGTGGAGGAAATGATCCCTTATCATAGGAGGATGTTTCTTAAAGCTAGAGAGAGACACCTTAAAACCTTATAACCACATTATAGAGACTCTTTAGAGGGAAATTGAGAGAGAATCCATGCTCAATGTCTTTGGTGTGAAGAGTTAGGATGGAATGAGGGTATTTATACTTGAGGAGGGGTGGTTTTAAGTGATTAAATAATGATTTTTTTTGTATTTAAATCTAAAAACTTTTGGGGGGAATTAATTTAAATGAATTTGGTTGATAATTAATTTTTTAAATCTTGTTTATGGATGTTAAAAACCTCAAACACCCATGTTAAATTTTTGAATTTTGGATGGATTATGTCTTTACCTTTTAATTGTAACCTTTTACATTATTTTACCTATACTATGGTAACTATTTTTTTCCATGATAAATTTTTGTGCCATTAAACCTTATAATTAAAAATATTCAATCCAATTTACTTTAATCAAATTATATAAGTGATAAAAATTAATTTTAATGTGATACATGTATAAATTATAAAAATAGTTTTTTAAAATGATAAAATCATGGTTTTCAAAATGTTAATCACGTGTTTCTTAATGTAATGAATTATATATTATTAATTAAATAAATTTTGATCTATAATAAAGATTATGAAATTTCAAATCATGATTATATCACAAGATTTATGATATTTTTTAATAAAATAATATTTTCACTTTTTACCACAAAAATCAAGTTTTTTAGAAAATTACCATAAATTAACCCTAATATAATTTAGATATACAAAATAAAAAAAATGATATTTATTTTATAAAAATAATACTCTAAATATTATAATTTTATATTTTAAATAAAAATACTTATTTAGGAAAAATTAACAGTTTTTTTGACATATAGAACTTTATGACCATTATAAAAATTACTTAGGACATTTTTAATTTATATTATCATCTAAAATTATTTTTTAAGATAATTTAATGATAATAAAATTTATTTAAAATATATATATTTACCATAAAATATAATTTTAATGGTAATTAAATATTTTTATAGTTTCTAAAAATATAATCGTAAAATAATTTCAATGGTCACTTTATTAAAGTAAGAATATTTTTTTGGGTCGTTAAATTTTCCCCCACCCCTTAAGAAATCTCACCCTAAGAATTTTGTTTTACAAACTAATGTGAAAATAGGAGAGGGTAATTTTGATTTATATCATCCTATATTTCTCATGTTCCCTCCTCATACTTATGGTTTCATCATAGTACTTTGACTAGGTGAGTTATCTTGTTGAGTAAACCTTTATCTCTATGGTACAATAGCTTCACCAGCTGATCCTCATAAGCAAGATTATTTTCCTAATATAACACTTTTGAATTTAGAGCATGCGAGGGATTAGATATGTACTTCCTCAAGAGGGATACATGGAATACATCATGTACTTGAGACAGGGTTGGTGGAAGTATTAGTCAACTGACCAAAAGTTTAATGTGATCAAGAATCGCAAAGGGACTGATATACCTGGGAAATAGCATACCCTTATTCCCAAATATCATGAACCTATTTTAGGGATATAAAAATAGGAATAATTCATCTCCAACCTTGAACTCTAGATCTCATCTATTATTATCAACATATCTATTATGTTGACTCTAAGAATCCTTGATATTCTGCCAAATGACCTTGATCTTTTAAAACATTTACTCAACCATTTCAGGTCCTGATAGCTTTAATTCACCAACTTCATCCCCACACACATTTTTTATACATCTACTCCCACAAAGGGCTTCATATGGATTCATTTAGATTCTTGAGTGATAATTATTATTACATGATAACTCGAACAAACGAATATGTTGATCATATCCTAATTTAAATTACATTTATCATGCCCTCAATATATCTTCTAGTGTCTGGATACTCCCCTCATATTGGAAATTGGTTTGGGGGTGATAATATATACTAAACTTCAACTCAGTTTTTATATAATGTTTTAGTATCTTCCAAAAAATTGGAGGTAAATCTCAAATCTCAACCAGATATAGTTGATAGTGGTGTTCAATGTATCCTCACCATTTACCTGATACATATCATTGAAACTTGATTGAGTGACAAGTACCCTCAAATTGAAATAAAGTGAGCAATCTTTTTAAGATGATCCCCCACAACCGATATAACATTATTTTCTCTATATGTATTTGGGAGACCAGTGACAAATTCCATGGTGGTGTTTTATAATTTCCATGTGGGTATGGGTAATGGTTTCATAATCCCCTTATAATTTTTTCTTCTATCATTCAATTACAGAAATACAACAATTTTATGTATATTCCATGATCTATTTCTTTATATTGTATCACCAATAGTACTATCAAAGATGTCGATACATATTTATGCTCCTAGGGTGGATGGGGAAGGTCCAACTATGTGGATCATTCCACTTCTCACTATTTATATCAATATTTAATGGTACACATAGTCTTGAAAAACATCTTACAAATCCTTCATTAATTTTGAACTCGAGGGGTTTCCCTTTTCTTATGTCTTTCACCTTCTTCTATATTTACATATAATCTATTTGAGAATTATTTATCTTTTCTAGAAGGGTTGTTTGGTCAATCATTTAAGAAAAATTGATGATGTTCCTTCCCTTATGATCCCCATATCCAACTTTACTAGATCCTTGATCAATGGATCTCTTTAAATCTTCATCATTTCAAGAACACCAATATATTTCGTACTCAATGCATCACCAATTTTTTTACAAGGTGATAATGGATAGAACAATCATAGTCTTTTAGAAGTTCCAACCATATCCTTTGTCTCATGTTCATTTCCTTTTGTGTGAATATATAATTCACTCTTTGGTGGTTGATGTATATATCACACTTCTCCCATCTCTATATCATTAATTCAAAGATAACTGATGCTAACTCTAGATCATGGGTAGGATGATTCTGTTCATGAGGCTTTGACTTCAACAATGTATAGGCAATCACTTTTTCATTTTTCATGAGTACACATCCAAGTCCCTTTAAGGTTTCATAATTATAAATGAAAAATTCTTCCCCATTAGAGGGTAAAGTTAGCACAAATTAATTAACCAACCTCTTCTTCAATTCTTGGAAACTTCTCCACACTCCTTTTTCCAGATGAACGTAACTCGCTTTTGAGTTAACTTGGTTTTTGAATTATAAATCCATGATTTTTTTTTCAAAAAATTCAAATAGTATCCTACTAAACCAATGAAACTACAAATATCAGTTATAGTTGAAGGACATGACCACTCCTCCAAAGAATTTTTCTTTTTGGATCCACTGAGATTCCTTCACCATTCATGATGTTTCCAAACAATATGACATTTTATAACCAGAACTCACACTTTTAGAATTTAATAAAAAGATTCTCTTTCCTTAGAGTTTTAATACGACCCTTATATTATCTTTATGATCTTCATGAATTTTGGAATATATCAGAATATCATCAATAAATACCACCAAAAATTTATCAAGGTAGTACCTAAACACCATTAATCAATTATATAAATATTTAATGATCATTAGTCAAGAAAAATGGAATATTTTTTTTAATTCCCATATCTTGTTTGGAAGGTATTCTTTGGGATATCTTCTTTCCTCACCCTCAAATAATGATACCTTGATCAGAGGTTAATCTTGGAAAATAATTGAGCTCCCTAAAGCTGGTAGAACAATGCATCAATACTTGGAATGGGATATTTGTTCTTCACTATGATATGATTAAGTTATCTATAATAAATGAATAAATGTATTCATCTATCCATCTTATTTACAAATAGAATAGGTTATCCCATGGAGAAACACTCATATGAATAAAAACCTTCTCCAAAAGATCCTAAAGTTTCTTCTTTAATTCATCTAACTCCATGAATTCCATTCTATATGGGGTCTTCAATATTGGATTGGATCTAGGTATGAGTTAAATTGAGAACTATACTTCTCTTTACTTGGGAGGTCCCGATAACTCTTCAGGAAATACATATTTTAGTTCCCAAACAATGTGTAAAAATTATATCTTTTTTTTACTTTCATTTTATCCCCCTTATTCACTAATAATTTCCATAAATAAGGATATAGAAGGTATTTCTTAACAAAAATCGGTTTGGGATATCTCTCCTTTGAAAATTATTTCATGTTTTCCCCCTAAAACAACTAAAATATCCTTGATTCTATAATTTATCTTGGAATTATACTTTGAGAGCCAATCCATCCCTAGTATTATGTAAAATTACACGAATAGAATGACTACTGTAATGACCCGAAATTTTGAATAAATCTTGTTTCCTAATTTTGTGTGTTATTTTAATTTTTTTTATACTCAACAAAACTATTACATTGGATAACATGAGTATAATTAAAATGAGACTATTGGGTTTTGACTGTTATATGACCATTGGTCAATATGACTGCTGGAAACTAAAAATTTCGATATTTGTCTCTAAATACAAGTGATCCTAGTTAACTAATATAGAAAGAAGATTTGATGGCCTCACCCAATAGTCTTGGATCGATCGAAGCCCATCTAAAAGAACTTGGGAAGAAGGTAGCACCACTGGGCTTTGCTCTGGACCAAACCCAGGCCAAACTTCATCGTGTGAAGCTAGAAAGGAATCGCCTTCGCGAGAAGTTCAAACTGATAGAAATTACTACTCGTGCGATGTTGGCCGAGACTCCATAGAATTCTCTCACCTTAGCACTCCTTACACTTAGGTCCTATGCTGGTGTGATAAGGGACTATGTAAGGAGACCGTAACTTCCTTGTGTAATCCTTTGTTTTAAATAATTTTTTTTGATTTCTTATTATGATGAAGTTTATGAATTTTCAAATGTTCGGATAAATATAGTATGCATATTTTTGGTGAATTTTAGAGAAAGGATATTTTAAAAAATGTTTATGTAAACATTAAATAATTAAAAATGTGTAATGATTTTCAAAAAATGGTCTTCTATAATTATGTTCAGTACGAAATTTAGAGTCTAATAAGATCAACTTAATTTTTGATGAATAGTAAAATATGAATAGCGATTTTATGCTTAGGATTAGTAATGTGACAAAATGGATTAGTAATCTCACTTAAATAAAGCATAAATATAATCTAGTCACCTTGATTAAGTAATGTGATTCAATAAAATGGTTAAATAAAGGTTACATAAATTATTAGTCAAGTATTAGTTTTTTCGGGTGAATAGTGTTTTTAATTAAAAATTTAATTATGGTCGACTTATGAATAGTAATATAAGTTATGATGTGTCCCATGTGGCCAATTCCATGGGAAAATACCATGGGCAAGCCCATGGTTTTTCCAAAACCACTAATGAGGTGTCCCTTGGCCATTAATGCCTTGTCCCCTCACTTTCCCTATAAATACCAAGACATCCTCTCATCCATTCGACTCCCAACTCTCCCCCAATTAATATTTGGTCTCATTACCTCTTAATGATTCCTTCCAAGGTGCCCCCAAGCCCTCAAGGTCCCAGACTTTTAGTTTTAAGAGTTACGTTTTAAGGTAAGGGATCCTACCTCTCTCTTTCTTTTCAAGTAATCTCTTTTATGTCATTTATTTTATGCTCCATGATCTTATGTTGGAGGATGCTATTTTATATTCCTCTTACTGACATTTTCATGTTAATATGATGAGATACCCCCTCTATCTCTCATAAATTCTTTTTAAGAAATTTTAAGTGGCGCCGTTAGGCTGCCGAATTTTTAAGGGATTCGTTCACCTTTCTCATTTTTTTCAAAGTTCTACTTTCATGTCAAGTCTTTCAAGTTAATTTTTATTATGTTGGGGTATGATATATATATCTATCATACTGATATTTTATTTTCATATTATGAGAGACCCTATTTGATCTCATCAATTCATTTTTTTTAAGTTTAAGTGGCGCCGTTAGGCTGCCGAATATTTAAGGGATTCGTTCACCTTTCTCATTTTTTTCAAAGTTATACTTTCATGTAAAGTCTTTAAAGTTCCTTTTTATTATGTTGGGGTATGATCTCTATATCTATCATACTGATATTTTATGTTCATATTATGAGAGACCCTATTTGATCTCGTCAATTCATTTTTTTTAAGTTTAAGTGGCGCCGTTAGGCTGCCGATTTTTTTTGGGATTCTTTCACATTTCTCATTTTTCAAAGTTCTACTTTCATGTCAAGTCTTTCAAGTTCCTTTTTATTATGTTGGGGTATGATATCTATATCTATCATACTGATCTTTTATTTTCATATGATTATATACCCTATTTTATCTAGTCAATTCGTTTTTTAAGTTTAAGTGGCGCCATTAGGCTGCCGAATTTTTTAGGGATTCTTTCACATTTCTCATTTTTCAAAGTTCAACTTTCATGTCAAGTCTTTCAAGTTACTTTTTATTAAGTTGTGTTATGATATCTATATCTATCATACTGATATTTTATGTTCATATGATGAGAGACCCTATTTAATCTCATCAATTCATTTTTGTTGAAGTTTAAGTGACGTCGTTAGGCTGTCGAATTTTCATAAGAGAAATCTTATTTTTGTCTTCCTTTCGTGTTCTTAATTTCATATGTTATATCTTTAAAATTGCAATAAAATGTTCTTAAATCCATTATATTCTGTACCCCTACTGTTTTATGGATCATTTATGAGTGGGTGACCCATGTCCCCTCTCTTTTCAATGTTTTCTAAAACACCGAAACATAACTGTTATGCTGCAGAATTTCCATCTCAAAATGTCTCTCTCTTACCCTAAAATTAATTTATTTTATTAAGTGAATAATAAAAGATCTTTCTTATAAAGGGGTATTCACATATATACCAAAATTTTCTATTTTAAATTCTGGAATTTACATACATGAGACCCGCTTTCCTTTTCCGTGGGCTTAAAGTGACATAAAGATCATGTCTTTAAATAAATTTTTGAAACGTTATGATTATGAAATGAAACCCATTTCTTTTATTCTATATGGATTGTTTATGAAATTTTGATTATGATATATGTGGCTCACATGATAACAAAGGCAAATTTAAGGGTGCGCCCTGATAGCACTCCAATGCATTGGGTAAAGACTTAATTTTCAGAGATGACCATTTAGACTGATACCTTGGTGAATAACCTTGGTAATTTTTATTGACACCTTGGGGATGGACCTTGGTGAAATGGAAATGATTTCCTTTGTAAAATGTTTTAGCCACATCTTCAAGTTATGAAAAACGTTATTTTTATTATGATATGCCTCATGATTTCTTTCTCATGCCTTAAAGTTCTTTTTCATGACATTGTTGATGTATCTCAAGTTCACATGTTAAATGTTTCCCCTTGTTTCCCTTACTGGGCCTTCTGCTCACCCTTTCTTTTGATGTATGTCCCTAGGTTATGATATGTAGTAATGAACCTAGGATGAACATAAGGAGAAGCCTTTCAAGTGTTTAATAATAATGTTTTATGTTTTCATGTTTTAAGTTCCTGGTTTCCAAGATACTAAACCTTAAAGATCCTCAGTTTTGTAAAATGTAATGAAAGTTTATGTGATAAAAAGGCAGGATGCTATAGTTGGTATCAAAGGATGGTTTAGTTATTTTTGGAAATTAGGATATGAAAACTTTAGGAAGAACCCTATAGAAAAGTTTAAATATAGGAAACCTTCCGAGTATTTTGGTGAGTATTGAGTAAGGGGTTCCCAAGCAAATACATCCTTGTCTGGATACGAGCAGGTAGAGGTGGCTCTGGCACAGATGTACATAGGGGTAAAACCCAAAAACACCACTTTGAGATAGACTCGAATGGGAATTGGTACACGACAACAGGCCTTGCTGCACTCTTGGTTACGACACTCCCAGGGGATATGATTTGGTAAATTCATAAGCTTAGTATGAACCATTATTAAAGGAACAAAGATAAAATAAAATAAAGATTTACATAAGAATATATTATCATGGATAACCTAGATTGGGACCTAGGGGATCACAAGTTAGGGTATAATTTTCTTCTACAAGTTTATCCTTCTATGCTTTAAGTTTCCTTTTAATGATTATTGGCTAAGTATTTAAGCCCCTAATTGTACTTTCTTTCCTTAGTTAATGGCGGGAAATGGAAGAACATGTCCCAACAACCAATGTGATAAGAAATGTGATGATTTCCGTATTAATATGTCAGAGATGATTAGGGGATTAAAAGATGATTATTATTTTGGAAGACATTCACTATTTTGGGAACCCTATTTGATCGAGGTAAATAGATTACTATGGTATTTTATTTGAGGAGTAAAGGTTGAATTATATTTTGAAGAATCGATGAATTTAAGGTGAACTTATGGTATTATAGGTCACTTATGGAAATGATTGACCTATCTTGGGGAAAATATGTTTAGGTTAGTTACTTTTGTTATAATATGTTAGGAGTGGTTGATGTTGTTTGGAGATGAATGATAATGTTTATCTTGGAAGACTATGTTATAAAGTCCTTCTTATATTTGGGTTTCAATCTTAGTTTGGGTTATTTTGAGGAATTTTAAGGACAATTATTTACGGAATGGTCTATGATGAACTCTGGGTAGTACCGTGGAACTTTGAATATTTAAAAGTAGTTTCCCTTCCTATGGGATTATTTCCTTTTGAAGAGTTGTTTTATCTTACCCTTTTTGTTTTTGGGATAATTGTTTAAAGATAGATAGTTTTTCTTTTGTGGAATACGCGATTCTCTAGAAGATTATTCTTGTGCTTTTGATGAGACCAAGTGTTTTTGAATGCTCATCGTTTTGAGAAAAGATTAGTTTTGGTAGAAACTTATTAAAGGATTATAATCTACTTGAAGGTAGGTATATTTCATTATGTTTTTTTTCTATGTAGTAAATGAATTCCTCAAAACTATGAAAAGTAACATAAAACAAAAAAACATTGTCTGTTAACGTTTCCTACTAGGAAATCAAATACCGTTTGACCCATCATAATTTTGTGATTTTCTTGTTGTTAACTTTCTCCTAATCATGTTTTCTATCACTCTACCTTAGAACGTGACCCTTTTTTTCCTCCATGTCCATGTTTTCCTACATGGGATCCTAGTATGGGTTAACTTGGGTGACCTTTTTACTTCCCTTTCTTTCTTTTAAAGTAATAGTTTTACTAACTCCTTTTCCAGTGTGGGACTTTCAATGAAATTTCAAAACCCAGTTTTAAAAATTACGAGGACGCAATTTCGTAAGGGGGGAAGATTGTAACAACCCGAAATTTTGAATAAATCTTGTTTCCTAATTTTGTGTGTTATTTTACTTTTTTTATACTCAAAAAAGTTGTTTCATTGGATAACATGAGTATAATTAAAATGAGACTGTTGGGTTTTGACTGTTATATGACCATTGGTCAACATGATCGCTGGAAACTAAACATTTCTATATTTGTCTCTAAATACAAGTGATCTTGGTTAATTAATATAGAAAGAAGATTTGATGGCCTCACCCAGTAGTCTTGGACCGATCGAAGCCCATCTAACAGAACTTGGGAAGGAGGTAGCACCACTGAGCTTTGATCTGGACCAAACCCAAGCTGAACTTCATCGTGTGAAGCTAGAACGGAATCGCCTTCATGAGAAGTTCAAACTGATAGAAATTACTACTCATGCGATGTTGGCCAAGCCTCCCTCAGATTCTCTCACCTTAGCACACCTTACACTTAGGTCCTATACTGGTGTGATAAGGGGCTATGTAAGGAGACCGTAACTGCCTTGTGCAATCCTTTGTTTTAAATAATTTTTTTGATTTCTTCTTATGATGAAGTTTATGAATTTTCAAATGTCTGGATAAATATAGTACGCATATTTTTGGTGAATTTTAGAGAAAGGATATTTTAAAAAATGTTTATTTAAACCTTAAATAATTAAAAATGTGTAATGATTTTCAAAAAATGGTCTTCTACAATTATGTTCAGTACAAAATTTAGAGTCTAATAAGATCAACTTAATTTTTGATGAATAGTAAATTATGAATAGTGATTTTATGCTTCGGATTAGTAATGTGACCAAATAGATTAGTAATCTCACTTAAATAAAGCATTAATATAATCTAGGCACCTTGATTAAGTAATTTGATTCAATAAAATGGTTAAATAACAGTTTAATAAATTATCAGTCAAGTATTAGTTTTTTCAGGTGAATAGCGTTTTTTAATTTAAAATTTAATTAAAAAAATTTAGAAAATTATTTTTATAAAATGGATTTCATTTTTGAACTCAGAGGATCGATATTATGTTAAGGTAATTTTTGGGGATTTTTCTTAAAAAAAGAATTTTCAGTGAATAGTGAATTTATTTAAAAATTAAATTAAAAATATTTAGAAAATTATTTTTATAAAATGGAGTTCATTTTTGAAATCAGAGCATCGATATTTGGTTAAGGTGAAATTTTGGGATTTTTCTGAGAAAGTTGAATTTTCGATGAATAGTGAAAATACAGTTTTTAAGTTACGGGTGTTTAATGACATCATTAAATGATGTATTAAGTATGTAATCAATATGGTCGACTTATGAATAGTAATATAAGGTATGAGGTGTCCCAAGTGGCCAATACCATGGGCAAGCCCATGGTTTTGCCAAAACCACTAATGAGGTGTCCCTTGGCCATTAATGCCTTGTCCCCTCACTTTCCCTATAAATACCAAGACATCCTCTCATCCATTCGACTCCCAAATCTCCCCCAATGAAGCTCTGGTCTCATTAACACCTAATGAGTCCTTCCAAGTTGACCCCAATCCCTCAAGGTCCCAACCTTTGAGTTTTAAGAGTTACGTTTTAAGGTAAGGGATCCTACCTCTCTCTTTCTTTTCAAGTAATCTGTTTTATGTCATTTCTTTTATGATCCATGATATTATGATAGAGGATGTTCTTTTATATTCCTATTAATTCCCTTTTCATTTTCATATTATTAGACACCCCCTCTTTCTCTCATCAATTCGTTTTAAGAAAGTTTAAGTGGCGCTGTTAGGCTGCCGAATTTTTAAGGGATTCGTTCACCTTTTTCATTTTTTTCAAAGTTCTACTTTCATGTCAAGTCTTTCAAGTTTCTTTTTATTATGTTGGGGTATTATATCTATATATATCATACTGATATTTTAGGTTCATATTATGAGATACCCTATTTGATCTCGTCAATTCATTTTTTTAAGTTTAAGTGGCGCTGTTAGGCTGCCGAATTTTTAAGGGATTCGTTCACCTTTCTCATTTTTTTTTTCAAAGTTCTACTTTCATGTCAAATCTTTCAAGTTCCTTTTTATTATATTGGTATATTATATCTATATCTATAATACTGATATTTTATGTTCATATGATGAGATACCCTATTTGATCTCGTCAATTCATTTTTTTTAAGTTTAAGTGGCGCCGTTAGGCTGCCGAATTTTTTAGGGATTCTTTCACATTTCTCATTTTTCAAAGTTCTACTTTCATGTCAAGTCTTTCAAGTTCCTTTTTATTATGTTGGGGTATGATATCTATATCTATCATACTTATATTTTATGTTCATATTATGAGAGACCCTATTTGATCTCGTCAATTCATTATTTTTTTAAATTTTAAGTGGCGCCGTTAGGCTGCCGAATTTTTTAGGGATTCTTTCACATTTCTCATTTTTCAAAGTTCTACTTTCATGTCAAGTATTTCAAGTTCCTTTTTATTATGTTGGGGTATGATATATATATCTATCATACTGATATTTTGTGTTCATATGATGAGATACCCTATTTAATCGCATCAATTCATTTTTGTTGAAGTTTAAGTGACGCCGTTAGGCTGCCGAATTTTCATAAGAGAAATCTTATTTTTGTCTTCCTTTCGTATTCTTAATTTCATATGTTATATCTTTCAAATTGCAATAACATGTTCTTAAATACCTTATATTCTACCCCCTACTGTTTTATGGATCATTTATGAGTGGGTGGCCCATGTCCCCTCTCTTTTCAATGTTTTCTAAAACACCGAAACATAGCCGTTATGCTGCAGAATTTCCGTCTCAAAATGTCTCTCTGTTACCCTAAAATTCATTTATTTTATTAAGTGAATACTCAAAGATCATTCTTCTAAAGTGGTATTCACATATATACCAAAATGTTCTATTTTAAATTCTGTAATTTACATACATGAGACCCGCTTTCCTTTTCTGTTGGTTTAAAGTGACATAAAGATCATGTCTTTAAATCAGTTTTTGAAAAGTTATGATTATGAAATGAAACCCATTTATTTTATGCTATATGAGTTGTTTATGAAATTTTTATGATGATATATGTGTCTCACATGATAAAAAAATCAAATTTAAGGGTGCTACCTAATAGCGCTCCAATGCATTGGTTAAAGACTTAATCTCTAGAGATGACCATTTAGACTGATACCTTGGTGAATAACCTTGGTAATTTTTATTGACACCTTGGAGATGGAACTTTGTGAAATGGAAATTATTGTATTTGTAAAATGTTGTGGCCACATCTTCAAGTTATGAAAAATGTTATTTTTATTATGATATGCCTCATGATTTCTTTCTCATGCCTTAAAGTTCTTTTTCATGACATTGTTGATGTATCTCAAGTTCACATGTTAAATGTTTCCCCTTGTTTCCCTTACTGGGCCTTATGCTCACCCTTTCTTTTGATGTATGTCCCCAGGTTATGAGATGCAGTAATGAACCTAGGATGAACATAAGGATAATCCTTTCAAGTGTTTAAGAATAATGTTTTATGTTTTCATGTTTTAAGTTCCTGGTTTCCAAGACACTAAACCTTAAAGATCCTCAGTTTTGTAAAATGTAAAGAAAGTTTATGTGATAAAAAGGCGGGATGCTATAACTACTATATTTTCAATAAGATTATTCTCACTAAAGTTAATAGGGGAATCCCTATATACCCTTATATCTTGAATAAATCCTCTAGGGGTTTTAACTGATAACACTAGTTCTAAAAGTTATGGGTTTGATTCAATGTTATATGAAAAATAAAAAGAAGTAAAGGATTGTATTGAATCCAAATAAAATAGTGTACTAGAAATCTTTGAGTGAACAAAAAGTGTACCTACTACCACATAATTTGGAGCCCTGACTTTATCTACTATGATAAAAAAAGGCATGAACAAGACCCCTTTCCTCTGATGGGGTTGATTTCAGTTTCCCTCCATCATTCTAGGATTTGGGAACTGGTTAGAAAAGTGTGCAAGCTCTCAAAACATTAATCATTCTACCATTGGATGCACTTTTACCATCTTTACTTTTTCATTATCATTACGATACAAAGGTTTTACATATCCCAATTTTTTTGAGAAATGTGGCTAGCCTTTCCACATGTCACGACCCATCCTAGTGGGGCCCGCGTCGTGACTCCCCAAGACTGCCCCCAATAGGACAAGGGATGGTGACTAACAACAAGTAGGCATATCACTAATATGGTAAGAATTTCCTAAGAACCTGTACACATGTACACATATCGAAGCCCACAAATTCTGAAATGTAAAAACAACCACTACGGAACAAAAATCATGCATACAACTAAACCCAACAAACAGAGTACGACAGAGAGTAAAGTGCTGAAAGTAAACTGGGCCAGAATGCAATCCCATTAAAACAAGAGTCTGAAAAGTGAAAACTCCAATTTGTAAACATAAAGAGGTACTGGGACTATTTCTCGTAGCCATAGTAATGCCTCAGCCTGTAGGGAACTCAGAAAGCTCAGTCCTGTCCCGGTCTGCCCTGGACCTTGTCAAAAGGCTGCTCTTCTGCACAAGATATGACACATGCGGGAAAAGCCCATGTAGGGGTGAGTATAACAATACTTAGTAGAGGGCCCCAAAAAACCACAAAGAAATACACGAAGTAAAGATACAGTCAGCCCTACATAGTATATGTCTACAGAACATATAGAGGAGAAACACAAACTAGATATACTCAAAACCCAGACTCGTTGTCTAGAGACAAGTCACACAACCGCATACCCCCGTCTAGGGATTCACTTCGAAGATTACACGAAAGAATCATTCTAGGAGAACACACTCAATGATTCTAGTAGTTCTGATGATGTCTGACCGAGAAGTACTATTCGTCAGGAAATGTCATGAGAGGTAGTTACACCATTATGGGAGACACACTTCTGAGTGGGAAGATCACGATAGATAAATACACTCATTACGGGAGACACACTTCTGAGTGGGAAAGATCATGATACATAGAAGAGGATCACTACCAGGGCCATGGAAGATACCGTGACTCATTCGGATTCACCAGCTAGGTAGAGGATCAACACCTGGTAGAGTTGGTCACGTCGATGCCTAACTCTACCTAGGGTCAGGAATGGATAGATGATCTCGCTCCGGGCTTCTCGGAGGGACGCCTGACTCTATCACAGAAAGTCCTACTGAAGGGATAATACTCCTGAAAAAGAAAATGAAACCTGACCTTCAGGATAATGAGAAGAGGGGGCACTAACCCAAACGAAACATGTCCAAGACACGGTGGACAAGAGGACCAAGCTATTTTCCAAAAAGTACACATCGTGTAGAAAATTCACATGCTGTGTCTTCTGCCCCTGGGTAATGCCCATGTACAATGTCCCGTGTCATAAGGCTGGTCATGTAGAAAAACTAAGTACATGACGTGTGGCATGGATTACACGCCGTGTCCGAGTATCTGGGGTCGGTTCTGTGTACGCTAGCCATGTGCCCATACGCGGCCTCAACCTGTGTATTCCAACCTGTGTAATCGGTAAACGAGGTGACCCACACAACTAGCCTCACCTGGCCATGTGGCGTAGTACATGAATGTGTACTACACCTCGTGTCCGTGTATCCCTTGGATACACACCGAGTCCCGCGTAACCGCCTTTTCCATGCTGTGTAGAGAGTACATACCATGTTCAGAAGCCGTGTAGTCCATTCCGTGTCCGTGTACTTTCCAAGATACACACCGAGCTTCGGGGAAAGTCCAACATGCTGTGTGAACAGGGTCACACGCCGTGTAATTCCTCTCTGACCCCCGAAACCCAAGATGCCGCCATCTGTACTACACGACGTGTTCTTCGGAAGTGCACGCCGTGTATCCTGGAATTTTCCAGAAACGATTCTATTCACCGGTGTGCCACCCGTGTTGCCCCATTCATCGATCCGACCCTCCGATCGCCATGAAACTCTAGAATCTATGTTTCCATGACATCCCTAAGTCATTTCCATTGTTTTCGGGACTCTGATCGGCCCCGAAAACGCGTTTTGATCCACCCGCACGAAGAATGGTCAAAGAATGGTAATTCTCAAACCGTGTTGATTCGTCTACCGCCGTCACTGTCGCACCTCTGCTAGGTTGTCACGATGTTGGATCCCCAATTTGGGATCGTCACATTTTAAAACAGATGTGCAACGATCCATTGTTCATCGACCCACGAAGAACACGAAGAAAGCGAAGAACGCGCGAGATAAGAAAGGGGGAGGAATTACAGAAAAGAAATTTGAGGAACGAACCTCTACCATCATTCGTCACGGCGTTGATCTTCTCACATTAGTAGGATCAAATAGAGTGAGATCAAATGATAAACAATTATCATGGATCAATCCCCAAAAAACATCCCAAAAGAAACCCTCCCGCAAGAATTCACAATTCCGTGGATCAACTTGTTCATGGTTGATCCACGTTAGTCATTTAAATAAAAGACAGGGAAAAAGAATTTAAATAAAAAACCCCTACCTCAAAAGGGATCAATAGCTGACGAAGAGGTCATGCTGTCGTCGTCGTTAGGATCCTTCAACTCATTGGCGTAAAGATTCTCAGGTTTGATTCATCGTTGTTTGTCGCCAAGAGTTTTCTTCAAGGCTCCATGAATTCTCTAGAGTTTTCTCCCAATTTTCCGTCATCGACCATCGTTCGATTAACCCATTAAAAAAAGGGAAGCACGTTCTAAAATTCCATCATGCTGCAGAATTAATGAGTCAAGTTGTCATTTATGAGTCATTATGACATGAAATTAATTATTAAAAAGCTACCCTATCGTTGCACTACATCGAATGTTTCCAAATAAAAATAAAATAATTTTTCCATTTATTTTATTTTATTTTACTGAAAAAATCCAAAAATTAACTTTTTCCCTCGACCTGCACTGGTCGTGGTTAGACCCGTTCTTAGGTAAATTCATTGTCCCGGAGTCAACGGTGCCCTCAGATTTTTAATTCGGGCATCCGTTTGGAAACTGCCACAACCGCACACAGGTGCCAACTCACTTAACTTACAAAAAGTTCAAACCACCGTTTCAGGATCACTGGGCCTCAGAATGATGTGCGGTCTCTACGCCCGGTCTCATAATAATTCCATAAAATATTTAAAAATAATACACGGAAAATCCGAGACATTACATTCTCCCCACCTTGGGGATTTGTGTCCCCAAAAATCCAAAACATGACTACTAAAAAAGATGTGGGTACTGGGAACAGATTTGAGCCTCCCGCTCCCACGTGCTCTCCTAAAAATTCCCATGCTGCCACCGAATGCACACCAATGGAATCGATCATCCACAGAGGATCCTCTCCTGCCGATCCTCGATCTCCACCAGGTACTCAGCAAATGTCACTCTATCCTTGATGTCCAGCTCGTCCCAGTTGATGACGTGCGATGGGTCATGCACGTACCTCCTCAGCTGCGACACATGGAAGACATCATGTACTCGATGCAACTGTGGCAGTAGATCCAGGCAGTACTCCACCCCACCAACTCTACACAGTATCTGGAAAGGTCCGATGAACCTCAGAGATAGCTTACTGCCTTGGCCAAATCTCCGTAACCCTCATCAAGGTGAGACCCAAAGAAAGATGTGGTATCCCTTCTCAAACTCCAGGGGTATCCGTCACCTGTCAGAATAAGTCTTCTGCCGGCTCTGTGCAGTATTCATTTGCTCCCAGATGATCTGCACTTTTTTGGTGGTAGATCACACCAACTCTGGACCCACGAGTTCTGACTCTCTGGGGTCAGTCCATCAAAGCGGTGACCAGAAGGGTCTCTCATATAAATCCTCGAAACGTTCCATACCAATGGTGGAGTGGTAGCTGTTATTGTATGAAACTCCACCAGTGGTAGGTGGTCCTCCCAACAGGGACCAAAGTCTAAGATACAGGCCCACAACACATCCTCTAGAACCTGAATAGTCCTCTCCACCTGACCATCGGTCTAGGGATGGAACATGATGCTCAAGCGTAGCTGAGTCCCAAAGGCCTCCTGCAATCCCTTCCAAAACTGGGATGTAAAACGGGTGTCTCAATCTGAGACTATTGTCGAAGGGATGCCATGAAGTCAAACTATCTCCTGTATGTAGAGGCGTCCCAAGCTCTCTACAGAACTCTGCTCCCTGATAGCTAGAAAGTGGGCCGACTTGGTGAGTCGGTTAATAATCACCCAGATGGAATCATGCCCCTTGGACATCCGTGGTAAGCCTGTAATGAAGTCCATCGATATTCCATCCCACTTCCACTCTGGAACTTCCAGGGGGTGAGATAATCCCACTGGAACCTGGTGCTCAGCCTTCACCTACTGGCGTGTGAGGCATGGAGATACAAACTCTACTACTGCCTTCTTCATGCCTAACCACAAGAACTGTCGTCGGAGATCCTGGTACATCTTTGCCGCTCCAGGATGTACCACCAAGGGGGATGTATGAAACTCCCTCATGACCTCTTCCTACAATGCTACTGGTACAACAGTGCGTCCTCTGAAAATAAGTACATTCTCCCCTCCTTGCGAATATCCATCAGGAGCATGTCCTATGGATAACTGAGCATGTAAATCCTCACAGTTGATATCTCCAATCTTCGCTTCCCTAACTCATTGTAAGAGTGTAGGGGTGACAAACATCGACTATAGGTAAGCTGAATCCTCTCCATCCACAAAGGATAACTGTAACGTGACTAACTTCTCTGTCGCCTCACTCAACAGCTGCGAGCTTGACCTTCTACTAAGACCATCCACCACCTTTTCCCCCTTCCCAGGAGTATAGATGATCTCGAAAACATAATCCTAGAGGACTCTAGACAACACCTCTGCCTCAGATTCATATCCTTCTGTGAGAAGATGTACTTGAGGCTCTTGTGGTTAGAGTAGATGATGAACCACTCACCCATAAGGTAGTGTCGCCACATCTTCAATGCGAAGACTACCATATCCAACTCAAGATCATAGGCCGCATAGTTCTACTCATGTGTCCTAAGATGGAATGAACCATAAGTAATCACTGCCTGCCTCTTCATCAGGACACAACCAAGCCTGATCCCTGATGCATCACAAAAAACTATGTAATCGACACCCTCCTCCAGCAATATCAAGATTAGGGTGCTCGTCAAACTCTGTCTTAACTCCTCAAAAGCCTGCTGGCACTTCTCTGTCCATATAAAGGGTTACCCCTTCCTGGTCAAGGCTGTCATCGGTGCTGATATTCAAGAGAAATCAGGAATGAATCTCTGGTAATATCCTGCCAACCCAAGGAATCTCCGCACCTCCGTCATGCTTCGAGGTGGATCCCATGCTAACACTACCTCCACCTTGTCTTGGTCCATATCCACTCCAGATCCTGAGATGAAATGCCTCAAAAAGTGGACCTACTGAATCTAGAAATGGCACTTCGAGATCTTCCCATAAAGATGGTTCTCTCAGAGTATATCTAGAACTATCCACAGGTGTCTCGCATGCTTCTCCTCTGACACCGAATACACAAATATGTCGTCGATGAAGACCACTACAAACCGATCCAAGTATGACTGGAAAATCCAGTTCATCAGTCCCATGAACACTACGAGGGAGTTTGTCACACCGAAAGGCATAACCAAGTACTCATAGTGACCATAGAGGTATCTGAAATCCGTCTTCGGTATATCCTCATCCCGTACTCATAACTGGTGATAACCTGATCGAAGGTAAACCTTCGAGAACCACTGCGCCCCTCTCAGCTGATCGAAGAGGTCGTCGATTCTTGGAAGTGGATACCTATTCTTCACCGTCACCTGGTTCAGGTTTCGGTAATCCATGCACAACCTCAAACTTCCATCTGCCTTCTTTTAAAACAAGACTGGGGCCGCCCAGGGTGAAACTTTGGGTCTCACAAAACCCTTTCTATGCATATACTCCAACTGCACCCTCATCTATCAAAGCTCTGCGGGAGCCATCCGATATGCTGATGAAGAAATCGGTGCCATCCCAGGGTGTAAGTCAATGCAGAAGTCGATTTCCTGGCGGGGAGATAGTCCTGGAACATCTTCGGGAAAGACGTCATCATACTCCACCACTACTTCTGGGAACTGGGAGCTCATCACATCTACTACTCTGAGGGAAAGGCTAGCCAAATCATGAGTGACCAGCTGCACCCTCCTATTCATGAGCCTATTCTATGCTGCTTGGGTCTCCTTTTATCCAACAAAGGAAAACCTCGTCCCATCACTACGGGCACATCGCACTCTTCGCCTAAAACAATCAATCTGGGCATGGACCAAAGATAACCAATCATACCGAGAATGATGTTGTAAGGCCTCGACGCTAACACCAAGAGGTTCCAACCAAAATTCTCACCTCCAAGGGTAAGATCAAACTACCTACAAAGGTGCGTGATCATCGAGTCTCCTCCCGTAGGTGTCTCTAAGTGTAAGGACCGAGTCAATGGTTCTACCGGAATCTCAATGTTTCACTCAAGACATGTGGATATAAAGGAATGACTATAACTTATGTCTATAAGTATGTAAGATAAGGTAGAGAAGAAACATATTGTACCTCATATCATCCCTGGAGCCCCTGGGTCGTATGCCTCGACCGCATGCAGCTGTCCCCACCCCTGTCCCCCAACTCCCGGAGACTGGTGCGGACCTCCTGGGGGTGGCGGTGGAAGTATGTTGAAGCATCTGCCACCACCTGTAGCTCTCCCTACTCCTCTGCCACTTCCGCCACCTGGCGGGTCTGTTTTCTCCACTCTCTACCTCTACCTCAGTGGTCCATCCACCGCTTCCCTGTCAGCAGCTCGACGGGTCGGACAATCTCTAGCGAGATGTCCCCTACCATTGCACGCATAGCACTACTTCTCCCTAGGATGACAGGATACATCCTGAGAGCCCTGGACCACCGATCCCCTATCTTGGGTCCTCCTCTGACATCTATCACATCTTAATCCCTATGTCTGACGTTGGCTCCCTGCTGCTAAGGTCACTGGACCTGTCTGCCTGCTGCTGACTGTCGTCGGCTGTCTCTGCTCCACCAAGAAGCTCTCGATCACCAAGGCCCACTCGAGAACTCCAGCATAAGTCGAAATGCACAGAGGAACAACACTAGCTTGTATGTCTCATCATAGACCTCACTCGAAGGTTCGAGCTCTGAAGTACTGATCTATGACCATATCCATCGAGTACCTGGCGAGGTTGGTGAACCTCAATGAATAGTCATCTACCGTCATACTTCCCTGCTGGAGTTGAAGAAGCTCCTGGATGCGTACCGCTCTCAGCGTAACCGGAGAGAAATCCCCCCTAAAGAGTCGCTCTAACTCCATCCATGAAAGAGTCTCCTCATCATGATTCTGTGTGGTCAGACTCCACCATCGTCCTTCCAAACCCTGAAGAAGGCTTGCTCCTAGGATCACCATCTGGTCTACCGGTGTCCTCACTAGGCGGAAAACTTTAGTCACCACCTCAAGCCAATCCTCAATCACCTGAGGGTCGGGCTTGACTCAGAATCTGAGGGGTATCTGTCTCTGGAACTCATGGAGCGCACTAAGTCTGCACTCCTCGTCAGTTGGTACCACAGGTACCACATGCTGCTCCATTGGTGGTGGCATAGCTGGTGCACCACCTGGTGGCAACGCCTGGGGAACTGGTCCCTGTATCGAAGCCTCATCACTGAGGGGGTCATCCTCGTGATCGTGCTACTGAATCCTAGTGGGTATGCATCGCAGAGGCATCCTATAAAGAAACAAGATGTACCATGAGTATATCTGGATAGCTAAATCAAAGGACATGGAAAACACAACCCATTCCAATATGATGCATGTACCATTATTTTATTTCCCCGAAACCAGTGTTTTCATGTACTAAGTCGAAAATAAGGTTACCAGAGTCCTGGTGTATGGATACGTCGGCCTCCCGCACCAACACTGGAGTCTCTGGCCTGAAAGCCGAGCTCAAAACACTTAACACAGTTTCCCCAAACCCAATCTCACAGACTCTTGGTCCTAAGGTAGAACTGACTACCTCTGATACCACTCTCTCATGACCCGTCCCAGTGGGGCCCACACTGTGACTCCCCAAGCCCGCCACCAATAAGCCAGGGGCTGGTGACCAGCACTGAGTAGGCATATCACTAATATGGGAGGCATTGCCTAAGAACCTGTACACATGCACACATCTCCAAGCCCACAAATGCTGAAATGTAAAAACAACAACTAAGCAACAAAAAGCATGAATACAACTAAACCCAACCAACAGAGTATGACATAAAGTAAAGTGCTGAAAGTAAACTGGGCCAGAATTCAAGCCCACTAAAATAAGAGTATGAAAAGTGAAAAGTCCAACCTGTAAACTTTGGGACTGCTACTCATAGCCATAAGAATGCCTTGGATTGTAGGGAACTCATAAATCCCATTCTTGTCCTAGTCCGCCCCGGACCCTGTCAAAAGGATATTCGTCTGCACAAGACACGACACGTAAAAGAAAATCCCATGTAGGGGTGAGTATAACAATACTCAGTAGAGGGACTCAAAAAACCACAAAGAAATACATGAAGCAAATGTATAGTCAGCCCTACACAATATATGTCTATAGAACATATAGTAGAGAAACACAAAACAAATATACTCAAAACCGAGACCTGTAGTCTAGAGACAAGTCACACAACCACATACCCCCATATAGGGATTCAGTTCGAAGATTCCATGAAGGACTCATTCCGGGAGAACACACTTTACATTTCTAGTAGCTTTAATGATGTCCGTTCGAGAAGTACTGTTCACTGGGAAACATCAAAAGAGGTAGTTACACTCATTATAGGAGACACACTTCTGAGTGAGAAGATCACGATAGATAGATACAATCATTATGGGAGACACACTCCAGAGTGGGAAAGATAATGATACACATATGAGGATCACTTCCAGGTCCATGGAGGATACTGCGACTCATCTGGATTCACCAGCTAGGTAGAGGATAAACGCCCTATAGAGTTAGTCATGTCGATGCCTGACTCTACCTAGGGTCAAGAATGGATATAGGATCTCACTTTGGGCCTCTCGAAGGGATGCCTAACTCTATCACAAAAAGTTCTACTGAAGGGATCATACTCCTGAAAAAGGAAACGATGCCTGACCTTCAGGGGAACGAGAAGTGGGGGTACTAAACCAAACGAAACATGTCCAAGACACGGTGGAAAAGAGGACCAATACATTTTACAAAAATTACATGATGTGTAGAAAAGTCACACACCATGTCTTCTGCCCCCAGGTACTGCCCGTGTACAACAGCCCGTGTCATAAGTCAAGTTGTGTAGAAAAAGTTATTACACATCATGTGGCACAGATTACACACCATGTCCGAGTATCTGGGGTCGGTTCCATGTATGTTGGCCATGTGCCCGTACACGGCCTCAACCCGTGTATTCCAACCCGTGTAATTGGTACACAGGGTGACCCACGCTACTGGCCTCACCTAACCGTATGGTGTAGTACACATCCGTGGACTACACCCCGTGTTCGTGTATCCCCTGGATACACGCCGAGTACTACG
Organism: Viscum album; assembly: GCA_963277665.1. Taxonomy (NCBI): domain Eukaryota; kingdom Viridiplantae; phylum Streptophyta; class Magnoliopsida; order Santalales; family Viscaceae; genus Viscum; species Viscum album. The sequence continues at coordinate 1,731,741,407 of OY728127.1, forward strand.
TAACCGCATCTACCATGCTACGTAGAGAGTACATGCCATGTTCAGAATCCATGTAGTTGATCCCGTGTCCTGGTACTTTCCAAGATACAAGCCGAGCTTCGTGGAAAGTCCAACACGCCGTGTGACTAGGGTCACGTGCCGTGTGATTCCTTTCTGACCCCCAAAACCCTAGCTACCACCACCGGTACTACATGGCGTGTTCTTTGGAAGTACACTCTGTGTATCCTGGAATTTTCTAGAAATGACGCTCTTCGTCAGTGCACCTACCGTGCTGCCCCGTTCATCGATCTGGCCATCTGATCGCCATGAAACTCTAGAATTTAGGTCTCCCCGACGTCTCGAAGTCATTTATGTTGTTTTGGGGCCTCCGATCGGCCCCGAAAACATGTTTTGATCCACCTGCACAAAGAATGGTTGAAGAACGGTAATTCCCGAACAGTGTCGATTTGTCTGTCGCCATCACCGTTTCACCTTATCTAGGTTGTTGCAATATCAGATCCCCAATTTGGTATTGTTGCGTTGAAAAATGGACTTGAAACAATCTATTGTTCATTTCCCCATGAAGAACGCGAATAACGCGAAGAAAACATGAGATAAGAAAGGGGGAGGAAATTCAGAAATGAAATTTGAGGAACGAACCTCCGCCGTCGTTCGTCACAGAGTTGATACGCTCTTGTTAGTAGGATCAAATGGAGAGGGATCAAACGATAAACAATAATCATGGATCAATCCCCAAAAAACATCCCAACAGAAACACTCCCACAAGAATGCACAAATCCGCGAATCAACTTGTTCGTGGTTGATCCGCGTTCGTTGTTTAAATAAAAAACGGGGAAAAATAATTTAAATAACAAACCCCTACCTCAAAAGGGATCGATAGCCGACGAAGAGGTCGTGCTACCATCGTCGTCGAGATCCTTCAACTTGTTGGCGTAGTGATTCTCATCTTTGATTCCTCGTCGTTCATCGCCGAGAGTTTTATCCAAGGCTCCATGGATTCTCCAGAGTTTTCTCTCAATTTTCCATCATCGACCATCATTTGATTAACCCATTAGAAAAAAGGGAAGTGCGTTTTGGAATTCCATCATGTTGCGGAATTAATGAGTCAAGTTGTCATTTCTGAGTCATTATGACATGACATTAATTATTAAAAATTTACCCCGTCGTTGTGCTGCAGCGAATGTTTCCAAATAAAAATAAAATAAACTTTTCCATTTATTTTATTTTATTTTATTGAAAATGTCCGAAAATTAACTTTTTACCTCGACCCTCACCGGTCATGGTTAGACCCATTCTTAGGTAAATTCATTGTCCCAGACGCAACTGTGCCCTCATATTTTTAATCCGGGCATCCATTTGGAAACTGCCACAACTGCGCACAGGTGCCGACTCACTTAACTTAAAAAAATTTCAAACCACCATTCCAGGATCACCGGGCTTCGGAATGATGTGCCGTCTCTGTTCCTGGTCTCGTAATAATTCCATAAAATATTTAAAAATAATACACATAAAATTAGAGACATTACACCACATTTTTAGTACCTCCCACTTCCATGAAGACAATTCAACAAGTGACTTTTTCCTTGTTTTACACACAAGGGAAGTTTCAGTTTATTCCAAAACTTGTCTTGGTTAGGATTATTCCCATATTTTTTCTCCATACTTCCTTTTTTGATCATAGGACTATTGTGGATCCGTAAATACCATCTCCACCTTGAGGGAACATTATACTATTTCCTCATAACATTTAAAGTCTCAGATTGCTAAAGTTTTTCATAGATGAGGTTTCATCCCACTAAATAATTGATCAATATTCCCATTAGAATCAATCAATATGGTTAAAGCGTAACACACATGCCTTGTGAATTTCATCTAATAATTTCTGATATAATCACCTACCATTTTCTTTTTCTCAAATAATTCCCTTTCAATCTTTTTTTATTGGGTGCATGGAAAATACTTATTAAAAAAATTATTTTTGAAATATCCCCACTTCATTATATCCATTTATTCCTCAGGAATGGTATTTTTAATAAATTCCCTCCATTGATTGGCTTCCCCCTCTAAATGATACACAACCAAGGTGACCTTATCTTTCTTAGAACAATGTAGTACCAAAAATATTTTTTTGGAAGTAATGATAACTCTTCCACCATCAAAGGGTTAGATAGTTTATGAAAGGTTGGTGGATATTGACACATGAATAATTCAATAGTTATTTTTTGCCTCATAGGTGAATTGGGATTATCTACATGATTTATAGCATGGGAGAACATAATCATATAATTTTATGCTCTCAATTCCATCATATTAGGGATACCATTGTTTCCTTTCCCATTGCTACTATTGTTCACCTGGGCCCTTCTATTTCCATCCATTTTTTAAAAATAAATTCTCAAATAAGGAGGGTAATTTTTTGAATAAAAAAGATAGTAAATTTCAATAGATAGTTTAATCTAATTTTTTTCTAACATTAGGATTCTAGAATCATATACTATAATCATTTATTTATTTAATGATAAAAAAATCCAAACTTTCTATACATACTTTTATGTTGGTTCATAAAAATATTATTATAACCAAAAAACATCCATTGGGAGTGTCAAACCATGTTTGAAACAAGGACCATTTTCTTGTATCTAGTGATTATTGAGTCAAGTCCAATGCACCCCTTTCAAGTTTATTACCCCCAGGTTCAATAATGCTAGAGCCACATCCACTTGTAGTATGCAGACAAATATTTTATTACTTAGAAACCACTCATAACTAAACCATACTTTGATACAAACAATAAAGACCCTCCTTTTAATTACACGATTTTAATAATAAATCCTTGAAAAAATATTACATTAATAAATTTAAAGGACCTTTTAAGGTTTAGTGTATTGGAAACTAGGTATATATTAAAATAAATACATGGTACATAAATTAAAATAAAAATAAAATTTAAAATAATATTGAAGTTTTTCTTTAATATTCCATCCTAAATCATTTGACTGCACATGATATGCTGGGGACATTTATCAAATAAAAGGGGATAGTATAAAGACTTGTAAAGTATAAAAAATTTAAGAGGAAATCACATATGAAACATGCATCATAAAATAAGATCATATACATAATAACTTGAGGCATAACATTAGTACATGAACATATATCATGATGCATAACATATAAATGTGGGGGAAACATAAACACTAAGACATTCCTAAAAATATTATCAAAACTCATCACTAAGGTTTCATAAAACATATTACCAAGAATTTTGAACAAGGTATCATAAACAATTACCAATTATTTTGAACACGGTAACATAAAAAATTACCAAGGAATGATTTCAAGGTATCATGAATATGTCATCTCTGGAGATTACTTCTTTACCCAATGCATTGGAGTGCTATCAGAGAACACCCTTAATTTTTCTAATATTATGTGTGATATATTGATAAAAAACATTATTTCATATAATTTATAACCCAAGAGTAGGGAATGAAGGTTTCATACATTTTATTTCAAATAAATAGTTTAGTTATAAAAATAATTAATACCTTGAATGAAAATAGGGTTGGGTATTCCAAAAATGAAAATATAGCTTGGAAAATCAAGGGTTTACTTCAGCAGCATAATGGGTATACAAAAATGAATCTTAGAATGAGTTTAATAATAGGGAAATGGATCATCTCATTAAAAATAAATAATATATAAAATAATTGGGGTGTTTATAAACACTTTAAAATATGATAAATTGGAAATCAGAAATCCTTATATGAAATATGTACTTGAATCTAAAAAGTGGAGGAAAAGACCCCTTACCTTGGTAGGATGATTCTTAAAGATATAGAGAGACACCTTAGAAACTTATAATAATCTTGGAGAGACCCTTGATAGGGGAATTGAGAGATAATTAGTTCTCAATGTCTTTGGTTTGGGGAGTGAGGATGGAATGGGTGTATTAATACTTGATAAGGGGAGGTTTTAAGTGATTAAATAATGATTATTTTGAATTTAAAGCTAACCACATATGGGTGGAATTAATTTCAAATAATTTTTTGATAATTAATGTTAAAATTTTAGTTAAAGATGTTATAAATCTAAACCAACCATTTAAATTTTTTATTTTTGGATGGATTAATTCTTTAACTTTTAATTTTAACATTTTTCAATATTTTACCTATACTACAATAACTCTTTTTTACCACGGTAATTTTTTTGTACCTAAAAATGAAACTATTCTTATTAATTAATTTGGAACTTATAATTATAATTTTTTAATCCATTTTTATTATTTCAAATAATATAATTGCTAAAAATTAATTCTAATGTGATACAAATATAACTCATAAAAACCATTTTTTTAAAAGATAAAATCATGGTTTTTAAAATGTTAAGCACGTGTTTATAAAAGTAATAAATTATGTATTATTTTATTCCTTAAATAAATTTTTATCAATAAGAAATATTATGAAACTTTAAATCATGATCATTTAATGATTATATCATTAGAGTTATGATATTTTGTAATAAAAACTGTATTTTCACTTTTTACCCAAAAAATAAACTTTTTTAGAAAATTACCATAAATTAACCCTAAGATAATTTTGATGTTCAGAAAAAAAAATGATATTTATTTTATCAAAATAATACTCTAAAAATGATAATTTTATCATTTGAATAAAAAACGTTATTTATTGAAAATTAATAGTTTTTATGACATAAAGAACTTTCTGACTATTATAAAAATTACTTAGGACTCCATTAATTTATATTATTATCTAAAAGTGTTTTTTAATATAATTTCAAGAAAATGACATTTATTTATAACATATAAATTTTTAATAACACATAATTTTAATATAAATTAAATATTTTTATTGTTTCCAAAAATAAAATTGTAAAACAATCCCAATAGTCACTTTATTGCAACTTCATAACCAATAATAATAACGACCAACTCTCTTATTTAGTGGTTATAATGGAAATAGACCATATTGTCCAATTTTACTCTTTAATAAAAGTTATATTTCCCGATAAATACACAATAATTCTCTTTTCATCACTCACTACTTCACTGACAAAGGTCCATACACATCCTTTGATAATCTCTATTATTTTCCTAATGCTTATCTTAATTTTTATGATCTCTTTTGTAGGGGTGATATTCTTGTGGGATTTCAAGAATATGGAGTTATTTTAGTGAATGTACTATTATTTAATGTATATATCCCTTTACTGATCATAGTTTTATTAGTTTATATCTATGCATGATGTGTAATGTTGAAATGTAATAGTCTTTATGTGTATCACTATTGTAAAACATAATAAAATTTGGGGAGATGAAAGAGTTCCTTTATTAAAATAAGAAAATATATTTTTGGGTCATTACATATGTTCTAGATTAACCACATTTACACATCCATTCCTTTTTTATATTTCTAAGAGAGCGTCTTTAATTACCCTTAAATTTTAGTCTAGATGAACCTTACAAATATAAAAAACTCCTCCAAGACTTTTTCATTATTATATCCAGTTCTATATTGGTGGGTCTTTTAAATAACTCCAAATCACCCTTATGCATAGAGCTGGTAACCCTTATGTTTTGAGACTTGGCCACATTCTCACTATGAAATATATAATACTCTCATGCATTGTGTGATGTTACTCTTACATATTGGTAACTTTATAAAATTCACAAATACACTTACAATTTCTAAAAACTTTCCACTATTTGATTAACTTTTGGACTACCAAATACAACCTTTAGGCTTCCATCTTTCAAATATTAAATTATTTAACAAACTCCATACTACTAATTTATGGAAAACCATAACTCTTCCTTATTAATTTCTTCTTCCCAAATCACTCTACTAACTATTTTCAATAATTATTCATCACAACCAATATACAATGTTAGAAAAAATGAATGAAATCCAACACATATTGTTAATAAATACAAAAACCTATTGATTGCAACATTCTCCCCCTTTTTATTATGTTGAAAATACTTATATGAAATCTATGATCCACCTCCCCTATATATTTCAATCAAAGGCACCTCAATTATATGGATTTTACAAGCTTCTCTTTCTTTCCTCATGGATTTTATAGGATTATACATCCTTTATACCCCTACAGGAATAAAATACAAAGGGTTTTTTTATAAAAAATCTTCTTTTCATACACTCCCCCTTTCTCATATAATTCCACATGGGATCCTCCAAGATCTCTCCCCTATACCTATGAACTCCACAAGGGAGTATCTAATTAGTTTCAATCCCCCTTTATTAATATGAGTTTATATATATATATATATACTATTTTATCTATGAAAGTATTTTTGGAGCCATCTTATTCAAATATACTTATGAAAAACTAGATTAAGGGAGTTTGTTCTCTTTATTTTTTTATACACCACTGTTCCAGTCCATATTGATATCAAGCACTTCCAAACTCTTCCAATAGTAACTTCCTCCTCACTTCCCTCTTTATACCACTAGTTGGCATCCAAATATTTTATCTTGTCCAACCATTAGAATGTTCACCTTCAAATAAAAAATCTATTTTTACTAATTTCAAAACATATTCAATGCTTAAGATTCTGACTCCATTTTTCCACTATCAAACCTTGAGACCCAACCACTTATCAATTTATTTTTCCCAATTTTTGGTTTGACTAGTTGGGAAAAACTTTCAATTTTCACTTTTACCTTGATTACAATTTATAATACCACTTCTTTAATAGATAAAATTTTAGATATTCATTTTATCACCTATGAATCACTTGTTAACCTAAATTATTCTAGATTTACTAAATTTCAATCTTTGAGCCAATTTATCTTCTTTATCTAAATTTTACTCAATGATTTTCAATGAGTGCATTTTCCAATTTTCATTAAGTAATTGGAAAATCCTATATGCCTAATGAGTTGGAGCTTGGTGTAGGAAATAATAGTTTGAGTTAACATCCTCAATGATATCTATATCACTTACTTACTTCCATAGATGCTGGAAACTTGATCTCTTACTTTCTTTAACAAATATTCCAATGATCTCAATAAAACTACCAGTGAAAACCATCAAAAGATAAAAATAAAAAAAAATGTGTGAGATATTGCCTATATTGATTCAATTTATTCTACTATGTTGTAAAAAACTTGTGATACTACTTGATATCTATGATCTCCCATACTTTATAGGGTTTCTCCTTTCTCAGATGAGGCTAACCGGTCTTCAAGTGATGATTATCAAATCTCCCTAAATGTATTTAGTTCTTGAATTTAATTATGATATTATCTTTAGCATGAGGAACTAATTGGTTTTGAAATTCAATTCTATAATCTTTTTGGTATATTAAAAGTAATAAGATAATAAAAAATTGTTAGTATAAAAAAATAAACATGAATTCAATGAATATTTTTATTGATTATATAAATATGTATCCTTATTCTTATAGTGGTTAAATATCACTTTAAATATATCTTAATATTAATTGCTTATCACCAATGTTGACATGATATCTCTAGAAACTTTATATAGGTATTTGGAACAACTGTAGTTCTAGATCAGTCTCTAAACATCTGTACTTCTTCATTTTAGTATGAAACCTAAAAATTCAATTTAGAAAATAAAAGTGTTTGTTTGATACCACTAGTTAAGTCATATTTGTATCATTAAAACTATTTAATCACGTTGTTTATGCTTAATAATAATTTTAATATACAATAAATTTGACTCTACTTATTGTATTCATTTCTTCATGGAATAATCACATATCTTCTTAATTCATGTGAAACTTCATGATCAATCACTTTCTTGTATCTCCTTTAAGTACATATAAACTCATGGATACTATTCCCCCCTTAATTTCTCACCAATTAAAACAAAATTAAGAAACAATGAAATTTCATGGGGAGAGGGGTACCTCCAACATCCAAAAGTTTAGGATTGTGGTTGGTCTTTATAAATCAACCCTTTGATTCAAATACACTTTAAAACCTTAGTAGTGGTCCTCTTTTGGGTGATACGATTCTTGTAAACTTAATCCAGAATTTTTTCTTTAGGATTATTTAATATACTTATCTAGGATTCCATAATGGTTTTTAAACTAATCCCACTTATACAAGTTTCAAACTTTAATGAATTTTACCTGTATCCTATAATATGATTCCTCCACCATAAGAGATCTATTTCATCCATATTCACTTCTTTCATAGTGGTATGATTTATTAAACTAATAAATAATTCTTCATGTCTATCCTCTTTATAATCCATTAGATACACCTTTGACTTATTTTCCCTTGGTGTGTCTTCCTTGGAATATTCCTCTATATTACTCAAAAATTGAGTAGCATCCTCATTTCTATTCCACATATAATTCCTTTATCTCAATAAAGGATACTGTGGGTTTGAAATCATTGGTGTTTTATTTACCCTTATTTGAGCTCCATATTTTTCCACTGAGGTAGAAATTTTTTTCTACCTTAGAATAATTCCTTTCAGTGATATTTCTCTTTATGTTTTTCATAGGAATAAATTAATTCCTTATAAAATTTATATTTAATTTCATTATATAATCTTTATACATATTTCATTGGTTTCTAAAACTAAAACATATACTATAAAAATCATACCTCTTGTTGTAACTTCTCAGCTAAGATGTTGATGTAGCATATTTCCTTCTTCCTTTGATCCCTTGGGTTCCATGACACACACTCATGGTTTACCCCAATCTTCCATAATAGTAGCATGTCATAACCACCTTCTTTTGAGATCCATATCTTCTAGGTTTAGTAAGAAATATTATTTTATTCATTGATTCTAGATTTATAATTATACATGCACCACTTATTAAAGCTATTATAGAGGAAATATCCACCATATATTTTCCCTTTAAGGATCCTATATTTGATTCAATCCCCATAATCTTATCATATTATCCTTTATTTTGGGAAGAACACCCTTCATCCTTTTTCCAACTTATATTACATATTTTATCCTCACCTAAATATGTGTATTGGGAGGGATAATTATTTATTTAAGCTCTTTCTCTAAGGCCATTGGTTTTACCACTTCTTGAGAAAGTTCTTAAGTAAAGTTACTTTGATCCTCTATATACTTTATTTATTATTTTATTCTATATAGAAAAATATTCTATGAATGAATATCTCATGATATAAATAATCTCCCATTGATCCACCTCCTCATGTAAGGCTTGGATATGCTATTGGTTTCTGTATGAACACTCTCAATATTTATGACTAAATGTTGTTTCCACTTATTCATTGGAATCACTATCCTCTCTAACTTCAATGTGGAAATATGAATTTATATATTTTAAATGATCTTCTAAAAAACTATTAAAACTAGATTTATAAACTAATTTAGAATCGATCACCTTGATTGGAGAGTCCACGTTATTAGGAGTCTTATTCTTAATTATCCTTTTATTATTTCCTTTTTATACAATACATTATTTATCAGTTTTTGAGGATGATAATTACTACTTTACTTTAATTATTATCTTATAAAAAATCTCCAGAGTCTTCTATATCATGAATAAATTATCATAATGATAGGTGTTATTATATACCTCATTGTACAAGGATTTAGTTAAGACCTTATTCTTATTTTCATATCCAATTATTTCACTATACTTATTCAAATTAGTATCTCAAAGTATATACTACATGTATTACTTTCCAATAGACTATAGGAACATAATATTCTCATTTTACAACCATAAAAATTAGTACCATTTAAAAAAGGATACTTGAACATTTAATCCATGTGTGAAATAAATAAAAAGATGATTTATAGGTTGAAAACCAAGTTAGAACCTTTTTCCTCTAATAAAACATGTTTCAAACTAAGAAACTCTAGGGGTGGGGGATAAATTAGGGTGTTTCGTAACTAAAAATTATTTTTTCACATGTTTATCTTTCCTTAATATCTTGTTCCCATGTTAATAGTGACATTGTTTAACCCATTTCTCGATTAATCTCCAACACAACCTCAATGAATTATAAATAAATATATAGGTAAGTAAAATATGAACATACAAGGATTTTACTTAGTTCACCACTAAGGTCTAATCCAAAGAGAATACATACCACATTGTGTTATTGTACCCGAATCCACTACTGCATTAGTTCAGTGGATACAAGTTTCGTCATCATCACTCCCTACCAACGATAAATTCCTTACAATGTTTTGGGTTTATTCACTCTTTACCCATCGTGCAATGGATTTTATTAATTTTTTAAATTTCACTGATTATCTAAGGGCCACTACCTCCTATTATCCACTACACCCTACTTTGGGTAAGGGTATTCCATATTTTATAAACATGAAATTATGTATATATTCAGTGTATAAATCATTACTCCATGCTTTTTTGACTCTAGATATATTCTTTATTGATCGCTATGTTCACTTAACTATCCTTCTTCAAACTGGATTAATGCATCTTCCTTTAGTAGAGAATTACTCCATGAATTCTATAAAATAAAACAAAAGAAATTATCTTCTAGATGAGGATAATTCTACACTATAATTATCCTATTTCACTCGTTCTCCAATGACTAGATATAGCAGAGGAAATCCTTCTTCCTTTTATACTTCTCTCTCAAATAGAACCAGTTCTATAAATGGTACCATTCTATGGCTCCCTACCTCCCTTCTTTCTTTAACCTAGATGTAGTGGTATGTTCTACCCTATCTTCTTTCTTCCTAAATAGACATGTCAATGCCACTCTCTTATAAAAAACTAGATATTCTATGATAAAAATATCTTTCTTAGTGTCTCACCTCCTCCTTTATTATTATATATTCATAGATTATTTACTCAAAATATTTCCATATTTTGAATTTGGGAAGTCCATAAAATCAACAATGAGAATTTTTCCTTTTGAATTCTTCATGAATATTCAAAAAATAATGTGAATAATATTTCCATCATATCTGGTACTAGGTTTTTATCCATTTTATTCTTAAATAAAATCTCATTAATTAATCCCATAATTCATTACTCTTTTATTACTCAATAACCTCCACTATCCTCAAATTATCTTTTGTATGATATTATTTGAATATTATGGTCTTAAATGCTCCATAAAATCCACAAGATTTTCATAATATCTCCATTCATGCAAACATGGTGCGAAAAAATCTAAGTCATGGTGTGATATATGTTAAGAAACATATTTACAACAATCATGTATTTTAAATCACTAAAAATATCAAAATATGATCCTCCTTTTATCTCGATATGATCTCCTCCATAATGGAATGATCGTTAGAAACATGGCCTGTAATTGGTCGAGTTCTTCACTATCTTTGAGTTGGGTCTTCACCAAAAATCACAAAGAGAAAGAACCTCATGCGTTTCACTGATGAATCTTACAATGGGTAAAATGAACCTTACACATTATGCACATGACCCTTATTAAATGAATAATTTTTTGAATTTCCAAGTTTGTCCATACTTAATCTTATGCAAAATCCCTTAATAAACCTTACCATTTTTCTTGAGGACCCTTATAAAATATGCATGATGAACGTTTTGTTCTTCCAAGATTACTTTTATGAAATTTCTTAAGTCATAGAAATTAATCTTATATAATCCAATGATGGACTTTATGATTTTACCTTTTTCTATAAAATCAATCTTATAAACTCCAATGCACAATCTGCTGACTTTTATAGAATCTATCTTTACCATTTTTCTCTATCATAGGATAATAAATCTTATAAAATGAGTCTGGTGACTCTTATAATCCCTTTCATTTTTAATTTTCCACTTCTTATTAAAAAAATTACTCTTACAAACTGGCTTAACCGACTTTACACATCCATGCCTTATATCATATTTTCAAGAGACCATTCTGAACCACATTTGTGTTTTAGTCTGGATAACCCTTATGAATAAAAGTAACTTCCCCAAGAATTTTCCATTCCCACATATTACTCTATAATAGTCACTCTTAAGAATAACCCCAACACACTCATACACATGGAACTAGTTACCCTTATATTTTGAGAATTAAACACATTCTCACTATAAAATCTAAAAGATTCTCACACATTTAGTAATGTTACTCTTATATGTTGGGTATTTTTATAAATTTACATATCCTCTTAAAATTTATAATAACTCCCCATAGTCCTATTAAATTTCAATATTACAAAAAAATATTTTATACTTCAATATTCCAAATATATAATTATTCAAAAAACTCTAGACTACTAATTTATGAAAAATTATAACTCTATAATCTTCAATTATTTTTCCTAAATCACTCCACTACCTATTGTCAAAAGTGCTTCAACACAACCAATAGTTAATTCGAACAAAACTTCAATACATCCAACAACTATTTTCAATAAATCCAACAAACCATCTGCAGGTTTTAATAGAATTTTTTTTTACAAAGTGAATGAATATGATCATTCTATTTTATCCATTAAATAAAAGAAGGAAAATATCTCAAAAGGGTGGAAAAATGGTAATAATCATGAAAATATAACATGTGAGGGTATTTATATGAATTTTAATCCAAGAATATCACAATTTTTATTTGGCCATAGGAAGATAAAGAAACTAACCTTTAAGAGATCTACTAATTTTTTTACTATAATCTAATAATCTAGATCCACCTTGAAGAAAATTAATGAACATATTACAAGTAAAGACACTATTCTAAAATCCAAAAAGAGTGAATATGTCAACACTAAATATATGGAGAGACAAAATAAATGATGTTTGAATAATTTTGGGGTTTATAAGTGGATGAAAGTGGATGGATGAAAAAATGTAGGAAACCATGAACATTATTTTAAACACATTAAGTCATATTCAAAACTTATACATAAAAGAGGATAGGTTGATGGCATTATTATCTCAATGAAAATTCTGAATGTATTAAGAATAATAAGAAATTTAAAAGAAGAAAATAATTTAAAAAGTATGAATTAGTAACCCCATTCCATCTATATTTTCATGGATTACATTAATATAAGTGGAGTAATAATTTTTTATTATTTATGTTAATGGTAAAAAATCCAATATAAGATTTCAACGAAAAAGGGGATTCCTTAAATTATATTTAAGGGGTAATCAACCAAACTTATGTGACCATAGTTTTATTGTATACTAGTATATCAGTTTTTTATATAATTATATAGTAGAGATTCGTGTATTAAATTTGTAACATGTTTTTGGATCACATAGCTAAGTATGAGAATCATTGTGTAAATAATATAATATTAATTGGTTACTTTTATTTTATACAATGATTTTATAACATTGTATTATAGTGATTTATTTAGATTTATCATGCTAATAATTATTGATATTATTAAAGATAAAGGTTAAAATAATATCATAATTAAATCTTAAAGGGGTGGAGAAAATGAGAAGGTAATTTGAGTTGAAGAAGACAACTGTGAGCTCAAAAAGAGAAAACGATCCAAACCTATAAAGTAGTAGAATGAGATGATTTGATAAAACCAATTTCATTCCATATCATTTTTTTCTTTGAATTATATCATTAAAGGGGGAGAGATATACTAAAACCCAATATGGTAAGAGATATATAATTCTAGAGGGGGAGGGATACTCAAATCTTAAAAGTGGGATAATAGACTTAAACCCATAGAGGTTTTTAGAGATATAAAATGGGAATTTAGTTACTTTCTTATGATACATTCTATATTATCATATTATTTCATGTTTATGAAAAAGTGATATTGAATGTGTGAAGATTTGTGATTCCATTAAGTGTAATTTGAGTTTTATAAAGTTGATAAGAAATCCAAAGGGGGAGATTAAAGTATCCATGGATTTAAAGGTGTTGTGTTTATTGTAAATTCTATATAAATAAATCATAAATAAGATTAACAACATTCTTAAAAAATTATACATGAATTGAAGAGTTACTTTGTTAGTCCAGTAAGTTTAAAATTTATACAAGTGATGATGATTGGTGATTGAAGAACCCATATTGTCAAGAGATCAAATAATATTCTGAGTTGTATATGGTGAGAAGCTCATGATAATATGAATCCTTGATTTGGAGTCTGAGATAGGGGAAAAGGGACTATATAGGATCCCTGAGAAGTTCATGAAAAAAAATAATGAGTATCTTGATATGGGAAATCCACTCAAAAAAACGATTAAAATGAATATGTAAAAAAGATATGCATGCCTATATAAAGGGAATTCATACTATGATATAAATTTAAAAATAAAAAATTCACCAACCATTTATCAATTTTCACGATCAATAGAAAATAACGAGAATATGTATTTTTTAGTAATGATTATATTAATATTGTTTACTTAAATTATTATTTTAAAACGATCTAGAAGTATTTTAATTCATTATATATTGAGTTTTTAAGAACCCTCATGATGGGAATTAAAAAAGGGGAGTTGAGAAACCTATAATTGAGACTTGGTTAATATAGTATTGATATTTATAATGAGAGTCCGAGTGATATCAGAAAATTAATCTATATGGAAATGGGTTGTTTAGATAACTCTCACATTGATAGATTAATATAACCTATTTTATGAGTCTATGCATTCACAATCTTTGAATTTTTTTATGTTTCATTTATTTTCAACATGCTCATAGATGAGTTGGTGTATGATCATAGTTTCATATGATAAAAAGGAATGAATATTTTTTATGTTTGGAAAATTTCACCATGATGGAGTATTCATCGCACTACAATGGTCAGTTATAATGATATTTTTTTCACATAAATGAAAATAATACAATAATTCATGTTGGTTATTCCATGATAATTTCTTGAGGTATTATGGTTTCAATATTACAAGAGTATCATGAAGAAGTGAAAAATCTATGATTTGTGTAGGTTGAATGAGTAAAGATGAAAAAACTGGGTGTTACTTAGGATAATTCATATCCTAATTTTAGATGTTAATCCATAGGGAATTATATTACATCAAAAATTTTGGTCCATAATTTTTTTGTGTCACTTTTATAATTTGAGGCAGAAGTGTCACACCACCATGATATCAAGTCAAAATACAATTTGTTTCTAGAGTTAATTTGAAAATTTAGAGTTTATAAGTATTATTCCCCGAGGAAATAAAACATTCCAAAACAATTTCAAGATATGTGAGGTTTTTGTGAAGCTATTTGAAAATTTTAATGAGTATTAAAAGAGATTTTATCCATGATTTTTGGATATCAAGTTTTATAAACATTCCACCATGATGTAGGGCATTACAAAATTATTTTTAAAGGATATAAGAATTAAATTTGTTTCTTAGAGAACTTTGAAGAGACTTTGAAATAGTCATATATCCATCCTTGTGGGAATTTTTAGAGTTTTTGGTTTATGTTTTGAGAGATGAATGAAATTTCACACTTGATCAATACTTAGAGGCACATGAATAGGATTTAAAAAGATTTTTCACAGTCTTTTTCACTTATTTGTGATATTTATTCCTTATTTTTATTTGTAATACTTGTATAGGAGACCCGATCCTTCTTTCTAATATAAAATTATTTAATTTTTATTGATAATAAAATAAATATGTGTGAAGTTGGATTGCATCTGATAATTATCAAGGATGTAGCCACTTGATAATGAGAGTGTGTAAACCTTTCAAATCTCTTATTTAATATGATATTTTAATCTCTATATCTATCATTTATATCATTTTATTGTATATTTTTAGATACTATGATTTAAACATCGTTGGAAATTTTTTTATACTTTTAGGAATTTTTTACAGTGATTAAACCTCTCTCATTGCTTCTCACTTTGTATTCATAGGTTACTTCAATTGGTATTAAATCAAAGTTATTATCAAGGATATGAGTTGGTTATTAATTGATTATTTATTTTAATTGAATAATTTTCATGGAAAGTATGAATTCTGTCAATTACAAGGGTGTTCACGTGTTTAATGGAAAAATATTTCACTTTTGTAAAGGGAGGATGGTTCCATATCTTTTATCACTTGGATTTTTTCTAACATCCACGAGAATAGTGTCAATATATCCCAAGTTGGAGTTGAATTTTCATTACATGATAAAAATAATATTGAATCCAATGTGAGAGTGTGTAATGGATTACTATCACCACTCTTTGAGAAGGAATTTACATGAGTTATGGGATAAAAAAAAGAAAACATTACATAAAAAAAGATTCATGAAATTCATTAATGTTATAAGAAGTTTAAAGAATTATAGTTATAGAAATTTCATGAAATGTTTGATGATATTTAGGTGGATGATGATGAAATGGTGGATGTGTTCATTATTTGAGTCAACAAAACTATAATCACTATTTGAAGTTATAGAAGAGTTATTAAAGATTATAATATGTAAAATAATTAATTGTGTATTATACCATATAAGTTTGATGTAAAAATTTATGGTTTAGAGGATAAATACTTGGATGATTTTACCATTGAAAAAATCAACAACATCTTGATAACCTATGAGATGAGAAAAGAACCAACTTTGAAGAAGATAATAAAAGTAGAAAACATGACTATATTTAATGCCTTGAAAGGAATGAAAAAAATTATTCTAATAGGTACCATTAATTAGAAGTAGAATCTAAATATTATTTTAAGAACTTCAATGAGATTATATCATTTTTATTTAAAAGAATGCAAAGGGTAAAATGTAAGTGTAAAGGTAAAATTTGGTTTAAGCGTTTTAATAATAGAAATATTGATTAATTTTTAGTAAAATTATAGGATAAAAATCAATAAAAGAAGTGGATGACTAATTAAAAGGATCATCTAGGAGGAAAAAAGCATCATGGGGTCAAAATGAAAGAAATTTCTCTAAAGGAATGGGAAAAAACTTTTCATCAAATAAGAGATTTTTTTATCAAAATATGATATGTCATCTTGGGTTGAGGAAAGTGAAGTGGAAAGGAATAATTATAGGTTGAATTATAAAATGTGTAGATTTTGGATAAAAATAAAGTATTTGGGTTTGGTTGAGTTAAATAATATATGAAGGTGTTGGTGATGTATGGGATGTTTTTGGATGTTTTTTTGTGCCAAAAACCTTTGATCTAGAAGCAACCTCTATAAGTTAAAATATGTAAAAAATTATAGAAATTTAAAATCCAAATTAAACTCCATCAGATATATATAAACTGTAAAGAAAGTCACCCCATACACACACTAAATTTTCCTAATTCTATATACATTATAAAATCTAAATATACCTATCAGAATAGACTCAATAAAAAACAGAATGATAACACAATAATTAACATGTTTTGGGACCTTCCATACTCCATAAAAGGAACACTAAAACTTTAATTAGAGAAAATGGAACTAGTTAAAATAATACCACGAAGAATACCCACTGCACATGATACCATTACTATAACTACAAATGGAAAAAGCAGAAAAATCAAAACACTTCGGTACATGTGACCCCACCATATTTATTTATAGAAAAGTTCCTCAATAGCTAGCTAGTTCCATTGGTTTCATCCCTATATAATATTTATGGACATCTGTTATATTGACCAAGGTAATATCTATCATCCCACTAATGAAATGACTTCAGTTGAAACATCTAGTGAATAATGTGATCTTATGGAACTCAACCATAATCTCATCCAAACTTTCACCTAGAAAGTTTCCATTTTTGATTTGTCTATTTCTTGAAATTTTTTCCACTACCCCTATCAAAATCTAGTTTGGAATCACAGGTTTCAAATTATATCCTTTTGGAAATTATTAAACTTATAAAAATATTTTTCTTATACAATTCCTAATAATCTCCCACTTGAAGGCCCTTTTCAAGTATTTAACTAGTCCATCGGTCCACTTCCAAAAAACTATCTTCTTCCTTTATTTCATTGAAAAAACATGGTCCTACATCATTCCTTCAATCTTAAAAGTAACACTAAGGAATAACACCACCACATAATTTCTTTTATTATTACCTTAAGAAACATATCCATCATATTATGACTTTCATAAAACTTATATATATACAACACTCTATCATAGAACATCCTTTGAATGAAGTGATACTTGAGATGAATATGATTTTTCCTAGAGTGAAACATCATATTCTTTACAAGATGTATTTTTATCTAAATTTCATGAAATAAAATTTTGTCTGCCGAATCCTTATGAGATCCTTAAATATACCCTTCATCCAAATCAACTCCTTAGATTATATAATTTCCATGCACTCCTATTCCTTTGTTGAAAACATGATTACTGGTTGAATTATTGACATCCAACTCATAAATATTCCACTGAAAATAAAAAAATACAATGGAACTTCTACATGTGTCTGCATATCCACCAAAGTCTACATTTTCAAACATCCTCAATATATTATCCATTCTGAAACACCGTTCTAGGTTTTTTGAAACTTTGAGATACTAGAGTATCAAATTAATCTCTTCCTAGTTATGCTTTCTGAGATTTTACATGAATCTTATGATGAATCCCATTGCATATGTAATGTTGGCATTTTAAAAACCATGGAATAAATAATTATTCCAACCATTTATGTTTATAGAACCATCACCACACACTCATCCTTACCTTTCATTCTTGAATATTTTTATTTGGATAACTTAAAGTGTCTAACCAAGGAGGTTATCACATGCTTATAATCACACATTCCAAATCATTCTAATAAATTTTGGATGTACTATGACCGAGATAGAATCAAAGTTCCATTACACAATTCCCTTGTAATTTATATCCCCCAAAACCTCTTTATAGCCCTAAAATCTTTCATCTCAAACTTTATTGGCAATAAAACATTCATCTTCTTGGTCTAAGTCTCCTTCTAATTTCCAAAATCATATTTTACAAATAAAATATAATCATAATGTAACATTAATCATCAAACACCATTGGGTAGCAGGAATGATTTTCATTTCTCTAGAAGAAGTTATTATCCACTATGAAGGCATTGAACTTATAGTTCCATTTACCAGGTGCCTATTTCATCCCATTTAAACTTCACCTATGTGGACACACTAATCCTTCCATTATATTTTCCACCAAACCTTCCAATCTCTCTATAAATATTTCCTCCTCCAAATCACCATCAATGAATTTTTTCCTCACATCTAATTGATCAAGATGTACACTTACCATATTAATAATTTTGAGGACCATCTAAATTATTGAATACTTAACAATTTTAAAAAATATTTCATTAAATTCCACACCTTTTATTTGATAAAATACTTTCACAATAAGAATTTACTTGTACCATTTTTTACTATATTTTTCTTCTTTTTAACTAGTAGACCCAATTTTTACAAAATTCTATTTTATAGAAGGAAGTTCTATTAGATACCATGTTTCAGAAACATGCATGGAGTCCATATCCTCTTTCATTACTAACTCCCACTTTATTAAGTTCCTGATAATTATTTCCTCTTTCGAGCTCTCTAGTTCTCCACCATCTATAACAAGAATGTAGTACACATCAATTTTGAACCTCTTCACTAGGTGTCTATTCCTGATAGATTACCTCAATTCAAGATTAGTTTCTACTCTTTATAGAACCAATACTTTTTAAATTAATCCTTCAAAATATTTTTCTTGGGCTTCCATAATCCTCATTAATTATAGTATATATAGACTTGGTGATAACAATGAAATAAAACATCTATCCAAAATATCTTTCATGTAGTTTGGTATATTTGGACCTATCATGTTCCTTAAACCAACCATAACGTCTATAATTTTTTTTAGTTGAAATTTGGAATTATTAAATTATCTATTCTCAATTACATCATCCAATAAGTTCTAATCCTTCTGCATGATTCATTCATTAAAGAGAAAATATAACTTTTTTTTACCTTTTATAAGCTGTTATCCTAGATTCAAAAAATAAATTTATCACCAATATAACCTACAAAGAAACAAACTTGGGACTTTTCCTCCAACTTATACCTTCATAATGAATATTTTTGGACATATATGATAATTTCAAAAACTCTTACATGTGAGATATCGATCATTTTATTAGTCAAGAGTTCTTCTAAAAGATCCCCCCCAATGGAATAGAAATACTTCAATTCATAATATAGGTTGGACAATTGACTGTATATGACCAAAACTCATTGGGGAAATTTTCATGTAACCTCATTCTACTAACCCTCTCATTTAGAATCCAATTTATCTCCTCCATAGAACCATTATATTCTAGTGTTCTTGGTAAAATCTTCTTAAAACATATTCCTTCACTCAAATAGAACCTTCAGAACTCTCTAATTCTATAATCACCCAAATTATTAGACCTTAAGTATTTTAGATTTATTATAATATTCTATTCCAACATGAATCTCCATCTGATTAATTTTCCAAAGTCCTTATACTTATGCTTGAGAAAGTATTATCACAATTTCCATGCTGCCACACCAATGAAATTATTATAATACAATGACCCACTATGAGAACAAACTAATACTGGCCCCTATATATTAGTATAATCCATCTATAAATTCAATTTCATCGATGTATTTCCTTACATATTTAAGTACACCATCAATTTATTCCCAATGATACACTCATCACATCTTTTTTACTCCAGACATTCAATTCTTAGTATACCCTTTGTATTCAATACATTTATCCCTTTCTTACTCATGTGATTGAGATTATCATTCCAAAAATTTATAGTCTTGAAAGTTTATTTTCCAACATGATGTGTGCCTTATAAATTACCAGTAAGATATAATTACCTATTATTCACACCTTTTTCCACTACCATATAATCTCATGTGATTTTACACACACCATCCACAAACATTGTATAAAAACTAGGATTTTACAATTGCATTATAAAGATCTAGTTCTTACAAAACCTTGGTATGTGTAACTACCACAACTATCCATTTGAATTTTGGATAAAAACACCACCCATTCACCCAATATCAATAGATTCATAATTATAAGATAAACCATTTTTAACCTTTTGGATATATTTCTGACCACACATTTACTATTGGGAATAGAGTAAAAGGAAGACCCAGAGTCAATAATCCATGACTTAATTGCAATGGAGACACTCAACAACAAACTACTCTTATCTTTTGAAAAAATATTTAATAATGAAATTCTATATTCATATCTTTTGTAATTTACCCTTCATTCCCTATTGTATTTATTTACATGAACTATCATCCCATAATGAAAGCATATAGGTATGGGCCTAGTTGAATCACCTCCACTCTTTTATCTCTTCTCTTTACCTTCCTTCTGACTTTTCCATTGATTGGAACATCTTATATCTTATTTATTGAATGCATTTTCTATATATCCATAGAATTAATTAATCTGAATATCTTTATTCAGAATATGATCTTAGATGTCATAAAACACTAAGTTAGCCTTACTAATATAATTCATCACTAAATTAACCATCACATCCCATGATTCCAAAAGTTGTGATAAAAGGATCAATGACCACACTAACCATATTAAATTTACATTCAAAACCTCCAACTAACTTTGAATAACATTTAAGTTATTAACTTAATCCTCCACTGAAATTCCTTAAAATATATTTATGTTGAAAAGTCTCTACATCAAAAACACTTTTTTATAGTGTTTAGATCCTCATATGTAACTCCTATAATTTTATAAATTAAATTAACTTTTGAAAAAATAAATGAATTATTAAGTAATGTTGTTATAGAAAGCACATGCACTATATTTTATTTGTTATTATGGATAGTTATAAAATGTATCCATAATTTTATTTTCAGTCTTAAAAGAATATTAAGAACCATAACCACTGTTAATATAGTCATTCTTTAATGACCATTAAGATTTTTATATATTAAGGGTTATAATAAAATCTAACTGGAATAAAAGAAGGAAGTGATGGCCTCAACCAGTAGGATCATACCCTATAAATCCAATTTTGCAGAGCTTTCGAGGGAGATGACATCACCGGGAGTTCCCTTGAATAAGACCAAGATGAGATTAAAAAGATAAAACTCAAGAGAAACTATTTATGGGAGAAGTTCAATATTATAGAGATAACTTCCCAAACCCTATTTTCTGAACAACCCTAAGAAAGTACCACCACCACACACATTACCCTTAGGAAATACACTAGTTTAATAAATGTTTATGCATCTAGACTATATTAGTATGTATCTATATATTTTATCTTTAATAAAATAATGTTTATATTGACCCCTTTTCTTTATTAATTTATATATATATACATGATTATATAATGAGTTTGATAAAAATTATATTTTGATATGAAGAAACCAAAATTGTATTTTTGGGAAATACATAGTTTCAATACAAACAATATTTTTTATAAATCCTATATTTTTGAAATAAATTTTATTTTCTTGAAATAGTATTATTAAATAATATTTATAATAATAAAAATGGTAATGTAATTTAATGAAGTCCCATGCAATTTTTATAAGGTCCAGAAAGTTGCTTATGTTGTAAAACTAGTATTTCTCAATAAATAAGAATTTTTTATTTAATATTTGAAATTAATATATTTAGAATATTATATTGTTAAAATAAAAATATTTTCTGAAATTTGGACATTGAAATTATCCAATAGTGATTTTTTCATAATTTTCTAAGGAAACCGATTTTTTTGGGAAAAAATTAAATATGGTATAAATGTATGATATTCATTATAAAATCATAGTAGAAAAAAAGTGTTGTAATAAATAATATAAAATGAATCCAAAGAAAAAAATTTGTTTTCCATTTGAAATAATGTGTTTTTAAGTAATTTTATTAATTTTAAAAACCTATAACAAATCCTTCAAAACCTATATTATATTTTTTGGATTTAAAAATACTTATTTATGAACACAACACACTTCCCCATAATTAATGGTGTTATTATAATGATTTAGTTTCTTAACCTAATAAAATACTATAAACCAATCCTAATTTTTAAAAATCATGGTAAAAACCATGGTAAGATTTTTGGCTTTGATTATTTTGTAACTTAGAGTCCAAAAACTTAAGTTTATAAATTAATAAAGAATTCAACTCTCTTTTTCTATAAATAACCATCCAATATCCCATTTATATTCACAAAAAACCCATTTATCACAAATTTACTCTACCTATACTTCTATAAATCCCTCCTAATGTGTTCCCATGCTCATAAGAAGTTCCTCCTAGTCTTTTAAAATCAATCTCTCAAGTAAGGGATTCTCTTCCTATTCTTCTTTAATCAATTAATTTATTTTTATTAAGCCTTTTGATTTCAAATTATTCATATTGACATGTTATTTAACACATTCATTTTTTATACTCATGATTAAAAAGTAGTGAGAGATGAACTTTCACTATCATTAATCCCTTCAATGAACCTCCATGTATACCCATTATATTGCCGAAATTATTAGGTGATTTTCCATGCCAAAAATTTATATTATGAATAACCATACCCATTTCCAATAAATGATATTAAACTAGTTTACCTATCCTTAATTGATTGGGTACTTCCATGAATGAAATCCATAATCCTTAATCATGTGATTAAAAGTGAAAAAATCTGTTTTTATATTTCATGATCTATATGGAACACAAATGCATGTACATGATATGAATGTGATGGTTAGGACCAGAATTATATCGACCTAAAATGAATTAGGTAATGTTTTTATCTCATGAGATACTATGTTTAGTACATAGTACATTAGATTAATCCCACTATGTTATGATGTATTAATGGTTATCCTTGACTATTGCTTATGATGTCATGTTTTATGTTGTTTACCCATTTCTATGATGTATTGATGTTATCATCCTATGTTATGATTTTATGTTCATGAATATGATTATCACCTTTATATGTAACCATGTTATATACCTTTAATCACATGTACTTATTTACTTTGTGTTATACATTTATTTTTACCTTATCAAGATTCATATCCCACCCCTTTCTTGTGTACATCCCCAGGTTATCCCATGCAATATTAGAAGATTAATAGAATTTAAGGGTATGTTATGGAGTTTTTAAATAATGTTCTTATATCTCCAATTCAATTTATTATTCTATGTATTTAATTTTACAATAAAATAGGCCTCTCAATTATTTGGTATGGTATTATATGTATATTTATGTAATAAATCATGAAATAAATTATTTAAAAGATATGGGTTTTTGGGGATTAGGATCAGAAAAAATTACTATAAACCTTAGGGATAAGAGTAAACATAGGAAAATAGCCCTAAATTTTGGTACGATATAGAGTGTTTGGTTTTCTAAGAAAATACATATCTATCTAGATATTGACAAGTGGATGCAACCAAGTAATAGATATACCTAGGGATAATAACTCCGAAAGGGATAATTAGGTATTTAATAGATCGACACTTGGTGCATGATAAAGAGTCTTATGACTACACACCTCGTCAGACACTACCAAGGGACATACTTTGGTTAATCATGTGTTTTTTAAAATCCATTATGATTGGATTAAAAATTCCTATGAAATTTAATGTTAGGAAATAGACTATGGATAACATATATTGAAACCTAGACATTTATAGGTTAAGGAATACATTTTATTTATGGGTTATCCCTTTAATGTTCATAGTTTCCATTTTGTATGTTTAATAGTTTAAAAAATAGTATCTTTAATTTTTTCCTTTGTCTTAGTTAATGACTAGAAATAGGAAGAATCATGTCAAAAACCAATGTGATGGGAAATTTTATGACTACCCAAAGGATATTCCCAACCTGGTGGGATTATGATTCATGAATATCATGAAAATAATTACTCAATTAACTCAAGTTTTGATCAGAAACATGAATTTGGTAGAACAACCATATCCACTTAAGACAGAGTAAGTTATAATTGAGATATTTATACAATAACTTATTTTTTCAATTATAGTTGATATTATGATCCCTTAATTGAAAAACAATGGACCGACTCCAATGAAAATATCTTCCTTGTACTTGAATTCTCTGAGCAAGTTATGTTCATACTAGCTATTTATCATTTGAAAGGACTACCATATAAATGGCGGAAGTTAATCAAGAATAAAAATCCTAAATAAAAATAGAAATAATGGTGTGGGAATAATTAAAAAAAATGTTTTTTAATAAATATTTTCCTCAAAATCTCTAACTTAAAATAGAGAGGGAGTTCCTTAGTCTTAAGAAAAATGAAGAAAAATCCATTGAGGCGTATAAGGAAAACTTCACAAGACTGGCATGATATACCCATAAATTTTTTATTGACCCTAAAATTAAATTTTCCCACTTATTTAGTGGGATAAATTTGAATCTATAAAATTATTTTTTGATTCAAGACTTTGACAGTTATGAAGAAATTTTCTAATGTTCCCTCAAAGATGAAATAGAGATCGATGGATCTCAAGGGTCACATGGGATTAGAAATAAGAAGTAGATAATGAAGTTTAATTATCATGGAGAGATGGAGAAATCTCACGGTGTTAATAAATTCAAACTTTTAACTTGTCAAAAGTGTAGGAAGAAGCATCCTGGAAACTGACTGAAAGGGATAAGAAAATGATTTAGGTGTGGGAAGGAGGGGTACCAAGCTAGAAAATGATGTCAGGAGAAACCCAAAAATGTTATAGAAGAAAGGAATTATCCAATAAAACCTCAGTCTATTTTTTATTTTTTAAACTACAAGGAACAAGGACACTATGAAAACCAATGAAATAAGCCAAGGGTTGTCAAAGATAACAGACAATAAGAACCTTCAAGGCCTAGAGAGAAAGGGGGACCACATGCCATTATAACTGTTGAGGTGGATCCTAACAATAAATTGGTGATTGGTATTCTATTTTTACTATTTTATTATAGTTATATAAATTCTTTCATATCACATAAGTTTAGTTTAACTATTCAAATACCACCTCAAAAAAGGAAGTGGAGTTATAAGAAAAAATAAAAAATGGGGCAGTTATTGTATCCCAAGTATATAACTTCCCCTATAAATATTTGAGGACTAAATTTCCTAGTGAACCATGTGATATTACCATTAGTGTAATTAAATGTTATTCTAATAATTAATTAGGTTTCCTTATATAGAGCCAACATAAATTTCCGGAAGAATGAAATCACCCTCTATATCACGAATCACCCAATGATTCTTTAAAAGTGTAAGGATAAGAATGGATATTATTTTGAATAATAATATTAATCATATATAATATTATATTTTGATAAATAATATCTAGATAAAATGATTAATACTATAGAAAATATCATCCTTGATGACATGCCCATTGTTAGTAAATATGTTGATGTGTTCCTTGAATAATTACCCAGTATTTCTCTTAATAGATAGGTTGATTGCTCAATAAAACTTATACCCAAAGATTTTAAAATATCAAAGAGTATATATAGAATTTATACTATTAGACATGAAGATCTAAATAAGTAACTATAAGAGAATCTGGATAAAGGGTTTATAATCCTAAGTGTTTCACCATGGGGTGTGCCAGTCCATTTCATCAAGAATAAGGATGGGTCAGTGTGACTCTGCATTGATTATTATAATCTAAAAAAAATCATGATAAATAATAAGTATACTCTACCATAGATTAGTGATTTTTTGAATATCTAAATAGATCCCAATAATTTTTTAATGTGGATCTTCAACCGTGATATTATGAAGTAAAGGTGAAGGAGTATGTCCTCAAGAATGATTTTTGTATAAGGTTTGGGCACTGAGAGTTCATAGTGATTCTATTAAGATTTAATAATTCTCTCTCTATCTTCACATACTTAATTATTAAAGTATTTAGGGATTACCTTGAAAATTTTAATATAGTATTTATAAAAAATATTATTATCTACTCCAAAGTCAAGGATAAATAAGAGGAGTATTTTAATGTTGTGATAAAGACTTTGTGAAAGGAAAATTTATATTTTATGTACAATAAATGTGAGTTTTAGATAGAAAAAGTAACATTACAGGGCATGTAATCACCCAATGGGGATACCCATGGATCCTTAAAAGATAGATAAAATTGAAGGATGACCCAGACCAACTTCAATGATGGAAATATGTAGTTTCCTTGGA
Organism: Viscum album; assembly: GCA_963277665.1. Lineage (NCBI taxonomy): Eukaryota > Viridiplantae > Streptophyta > Magnoliopsida > Santalales > Viscaceae > Viscum > Viscum album. The sequence continues at coordinate 1,731,768,467 of OY728127.1, forward strand.
TTAATTGGGACCTATCATTGATTTGTGAGAAATTTATTATTATTTTCAAACCCACTATCCAAGATAAATCAAAATGTATTAAATTTTGTATGGAATAATTAATTAAATTAATGCATTAAATAGTTAAATAAGAGGCTAATAACGACACCTGTGCTCACATTATCCACCAGTGGGGAAGAATTTGTGATCTATAATGATTTTTTCAAAAAAGTCATGTGCTTTATAAACATGAAAAATGAAAAAGTGGTAGCTTATTCCTATCACCAAGTAAATATCTATGATCTGAACTTCCTAATGTATGATATGGAATTGGTTTTAGTGATATTCACATTAAAGATTAAGATAAATTTATCCCTATAAGGATAAGTGTGACATATATATGGATTATATAATCCTAAAGTATATATTCACAAAAAAATATATCAATATGTTCCATTGAAGGTGGTTAGATATGATCAAGGATTATAAATATTCAATCCATTACCATCCTGGTAAGATAAATAAATTCATAGATTTTCTAAGTAGAAAGGATCTTGTCCCTATCCATTATGAGGATTCATAGGGATCCAATATTCTTGGACATACAAAGGATGAACATGGGAATCATAAAATCAATTTCATCCTACCTTACTTAAATAAATTCTCAACCATCCTTTATAAAGAGGATTAAGGAGGCCTAAAAATATGATAAGGATCTATAGAGAAATATATTGAATATTCCAGAGTAAAACTTTGATAAATATGGATTCATAAGGTTTTGAAACTGGATATGTTTCCCATAAAAACTAGAAATAAAGAGGTAAATCCTAGATGATGTTCATAGATCATCCTTATCTATTAATCTAGGAAGCACTAAGATGAATATAGATTTGAAGTAAAAATTTTAGTGGGATAAAATAAAGAGGAAAATTACAGAATTTTTATCTTTATTCTTGGTATGAAAACAACTCAATTTTGAATGAAAAATGTATAAGGGAATGATGAAAACATTTCTCATAAAATTATGGAAATAGGAAAGAATAACCATTTATTTTTTCATAGGACTCCCTAGGATATCTAAATGCCTTAACATCATTTGGGTGGTAGTCGATCACCTTATAAAGGTAGCACATTTCATTTCTATCAAGGAAGATTTATCTCTTAAAAAAATCACCAAAATATACATAAGATAAGTGGTAATATTTCATGGATTACCACTCTCCATTGTATATGATCAAGATCCAAGGTTTACCTCAAGGGTCCATAGAATCCTTAAATAATAGTTGGATACAGAGCTAAGTTTCAGCACTACTAATTACCCTCATATGGATGGTCAGTATGAGGGAACCTTTAAAATTCTATGTGATATTCAGAGTTCATGTTTAATGGATTTAAATGTATATCGGGATCAATATCTTCCCCTAATGGAGTTCTCATAAAACAATAGTTCCCATTCTAGCATTAAAATGAAACCTTATGTGATTTTTTATAGGAAGAGGTGTTAGACTCCAATATACTAGGATGAAGCTGGATAACGAAAGATGATAAGACTCAACATTATCCAGGAGTTAAAAGAGAATGTTCAAACTATTCAGAATCATCTAAAATTCATGCAAAGTTGACTAAAATATACATATAAAATCATTGATAAGACGTAGAGTTTGAGTTTAGAGATAAGGAATTCCTTTGTATATCACTATAGAATAAATTTATGAGGTTTCAGATGAAGGGAAAGCTTAGTCCTAGATATATCAACCACCTTGAGATCCTTGATTGCATTGGAGATGTGACCTATCAAATAACACCCCCAATTAAACAATCTTAAGTAGATGAAATATTCCATGTATACATCTTAAGAAAATATATACATGACCCATAAATTGTACTAAATCTAGAGATGGTACCTTTAGTGAATAATATTTCATACAAGGAGTATCTGGTGAAGATCGTAGATTTTAGAGAGAAAGTTCTATGAAATAAGACAACTCACCTGGTCAAACTATTATGGTGGAACCAAAATTTTGAGGAGGAAACATGCAAACCAGAAGAGATGATGAAACAAAAGTACTCTAAGCTGTTTTAGTGTGAAAAATGAAATTTAGAGGGAAAATTTTCTGAAGGGGGAAGAATGGAATAACCCAAAATTTTATAAATGAAATCATGTTTTTAATAAATAAATGCCTTATTAAGAAATGTAGTTATATAAAACAATTCACTATATTTACTTTTTTATTTCACACCATTATAAAATATAGCCAAAATTTGAATATCAGGATTAAAATACCATTAACAATCATGACTATTGTTAATATATCCATTCTACAATGATCATTAATATTATAATATATTAAGGGATGGAATAAAATCTAATTGAATCAAGAGGAATTTATGGATTCAACTAGTAGTATAATACCATATGAAGCCCATTTTTTGGATCATCCAAGGGAGATGGATTCAATAGGGTTTTCTATTGACCAAGCCCAATATAAGGTTCAATAATTGAAACTTTAGTAAAACCATTTGTGGGAGAATTTCAAGCTTATAGAGATCACTACCCAAACCATGTTCACCAAACCACCCTAACAAAGTTCCATAACCACACACCATACCCATAGGGTGTATGCGGGTGTAATCAAGGGTTATGTATCTAGAACCTAGTTTTATGAATGTATATATTTTATTTTTAATGAAATAATGATTATATTTTTCCATTTTCATTATTAATTTTTATATATATACATGATTATATACTGAGTTTGATAAAAATTATATTTTGATATGAAGGAACCAAAATTGTATTTTTAGAAAATATATAGTTTTAATTAAAACACTATTTTTGATAAATAAAATTGATTTGAAATAAATTTTATTTTCATTAACTTTTGTTATTAAATAATATTATTTAAATATAAATTGAAATATAATTTAATGAATTTCCGTGCAATTATTATAAGGGTCAGAAAGTTATTTTTGTAGTAAAGTAGTATTTTTTATCAAAAAAGGTTTTTTATTTAAAAGTGAAAATTCCTATATCTATAAAATTATTTTGGTAAAATAAATTTCTTTTTTTTTGAAATCAGCACGTCTAAATTATCCGATGATGAATTTTTCATAATTTTTTAAGACGGTCAAATTTTTGCATAAAAATTAAATACAGTATAAATATAATGTATGTATTATTAATTCATAATATCCCAAAAGTGATTTAATAAATACTATAAATGGAATCCATGACAAAAAGTGGTTTTCACTTTAAGATAATGTGTTTTTTAATTAATTTTATTATTTTTTCAAACCTATAATGAATCCACCAAAACCTATATTATAATTTAAGGTTTTAAATACAATTATTTATAAACAAAACTCACTTCAACATCATGAATGGTATTATTATAAAGATTTTGGTTCTTAATATAATAAAATATGGTAAAACACTCCTATTTGGTAGAGGCCATGGGTAAAAACCTTATGAAGGTTTTTGGTTTTGATTGTTTTATTAGTTAGAGTCCAAAACATAAGTTTAGAAATTAATAATGAATTACCATATCTTTTTCTACAAATACCCATAAAAAAATATCATTCCTCTTCCCTAACAACCAATTTATCATGAATTTCATCTTCCTATACCTCTCTAAATCCCTCCCAAGGTGTTCCCAATCTTTTAAGAATCACTTCTCAATATTTTAGAAGTAACCTCTCAAGTAAGGGATTCTATTCCTCTTCCTCTTTATTCAAGTAATTTCTTTATATCAAGCATTTTGATTTCCAATTGTTCACGTTGACATGTGTTTTTTCACATCCTTATACCAACATTATGATGACCAAGTAATGAGATTCCACCTTTAAATATCATTAATCTCTTCTATGAACCATTATGTACACTTGTTATGCTGCTGAAATTATTTCGTGATTGTCCATGATAAACTTTTGGGCTATGAAGACTCATATTCATTTACAATTATGGTTATTCACCTAGTTATACATATTATTCATTGATTGGGTATTTCCATGTATGAAACCTTCACTCCTTAACTATGGTTTTAAAAATTATAAAATTCATTCTTATGTTGCATGATCTATGTGGCACACAAATGAATGTACATGATATGAACATAACAGGTGGGCCCAAAATTATATAGCCCTCCAATTCATTAGATAATATTTTTATCTCATGAGATACCATGTATGGTTAATAGGTGGTTAGACTAATCCCAATATGTTATGATGTCTCCATGGTTATCCTTGACTTATTCTTATGGTCTCATGTTTTATTATATTTCTACATTTATATGATACCTTGATGTTATCATCCTATGTCATACTTTGATGTTCATGAATATGATTCTCACCTGTCTATCTAACCATGTTATGTCCCTTGACTAACATGGAATACTTTAATTTATGCTATGATTTGATTATTCCCTAACTGTACTTCATAGATCACCCATTTCTTATGTATATCCCCAGGTTATCCCTTATAGTATTAGAATATCAATGAATTTTAAGGGCTTGTTATAGAGTTTTTAAATAATTTCATTGTATCCCTATTTCAAGTTAGCATTATATGTATCTAATTTACAAAAAATACTAGGCCTCTATATTCTATGGGATTTTATTACTTTTATATTTATCTAATAAATCGTGAAATAAAGTTTATAAAAGACATGGGTGGTCATATCATACATGTTAACAGGTATTGAAATCATTTCAGCAGCTTCTTTCATCTTCTAAATATTGAAGGCCACGTCCTGGTCCAAAATAATCTGAACAAATACTAGTGTATTCTCATCAAGCCATTCTCATTCTTCCTTTTACATCTATTATAGATTTAATCTCATTAATGGAAGATCCAATTATCTATAGAATAGATAATATTCAATCTGAATCCTCTAGAATGTTAAAAAAAATCCTTTAAACTTATCAATATAGAACTTACCTTCTTCTAACACCATCCTTCCAAAATAGGACTCTCATTAATTCAAAAAAGTGTAAAAGTATGAGGAAAATACCTACCAAAAGTATCATATAACTAAAAAACCCAACAACTACTCAACATCAATATCTAAACACTTGACCAATGTCTGAATACATTAAACTATTTTACCAGGTTTTAATAACACTTGTTGTGACAAAACCCTTTGATCTAAAATGAAATTCCTAAAAATAAAATGTAAAACTAAGTTAATAATTTTAAAAACTGAACAATACCTAATCCTATGTATCTAAACTAAGAATAAAAACACCCCTTCTATGCATCAAATCATCTTAATTCTAGATAAGACCATTCTAAATTATAACTGACCTAGAAAAGAAAAATCAAAACAAAACATAATGAAAACATAATAATTAATATGATTTTGGAATTTCCTTTATTCAAGGAAATAACACTATAAATGTTATTATAGAAAATGGAATAATTAAAAAATAAACCATGACAAAGACCTACGACCCTTGCTACTATTACAATAACCAAAAATAAAAAAATAACATTTAAAATGTTTTAGTGCAAGTGAACCCACCCATTTTTATATATAAAATTTTATTAGAAGATATCTAGTTCCATCGGTAACATCACCATCCAATATTTTCATGCGTCCATCAAATCAACCCAGGTAAACACCAACAACCTACTCATACACCCACTTCAGTTGAAACATATGACAAACGATAAAAACTTTTAGAACTCATCCATGAGATCTTATATAATTTCACCTAGAAATTTTTCATTGCTTCTTCATATTTTTAAAAAACTTAGTTACATATCCCCTACCACTACATGGTTCTAAATTATAGGCTCTAAATCCCCCCTTTCATAAATTTTGTAACTTAGCAAGAAAAAAGTTTTCATAGCTGAATCCTAAAAAATTTGGGATAAAATTAGGGTTTTATAGGGGAATTTAGATACATTACTATATAGGTACAAGGTTTGGAGACCAATAATTATTTCTATATGACTATAAAAAGGATTCTAAGGGATTAAGAAGCACATGTTTGTTCAGATAGATTTTTATTAGTACTGTGCATGTTGATTGTGTTGAGTAAAATGTTTAAGATAGTAATAGATACACAATCCCATGTATTTGTGTTAAATAATGGTTAACGTTGATGGATTCTCATTTTATATCATAATCATTGTTACAATAGGTGGATTCTCATTTATGATATTATGTGATAAATTATGTTATCCTGAAATTTGATCATTAATTATATTTAATTAATTTTAAAAGGATTTATAAAGGTGTTTAATATATAGTTTTTCTTTGTTTTGGTGTGTGTGGATTTAGAAGATGAGAAAAGTATATTTTCCACATGTGTGATTATTTTTCATAAAATATGGTATTTGGGATTTTTTTCCATAAAATTATTGATTAATTATTGGAGAATATTGAGTAATATTTTCCATGGTTTTTATTAAATTTTTTAGAGGATTTAATGTGAATGAGTTATGAGTATGGGTTAGTTTTTGAATCTCTTATTAAGTATAGAGACTTCATAAGGTTAGGTGGGGTTGGTTTTGCAAACTCCACTTGAGAGTGGGGGTATCGGCAAGTTAGAATAGGCTGTTTTTGAAAACTTTACTTGATTATAAGGTCCTTACATGGTTAGTTTTGAAAACTCTACTTGATTTCAAGAGATTATATGGTCATGTGAGGCTAGTTTTGGAAACTCCACTGAGTGTGGGGTCCTTGAGGTTGGTTTAGAAATCACACTTTAAAGTAGGGGTTGTTGGTAAGACAATTATGGGTGTTATATGGGGTTAGATTTATATTGGTTTTGAGGTAGACATGTGTGTATGAGTTGGGTTACATGAAAATTTATGGTTTATGACTATTTTGGTTGTGATTTTATTAAAATTTATTTATATTGATTGATAATTCTATATGTTTTTTGGTTATATCAATTGTCATGGGTTGGACATGTTTTTATAAAAAACAGGTGAGGTATTCGGTTTTCACATGGATGAGGTGCACAGGGTGTCTTGAGGATATCCAATTTAATCTTTACTATCCAATGATTTTGAATCTGGGTGCATATAAAGATGATGTATTGTTTGAGTTTTAGTTTACATAGGCCATTACTTTATCAGGATATTTTGAGTAACATGGATCAGATAATATAGACTAGTATAGTTTTTTTAGTCTATGGTGAGTGGGTTAGTCATATAAGATTGTATTTGTATAATATAGTAATTGTTATATTATTTTGTTATACATTACATTCACGTATTCCACTACATATCCTATTTTATAGGTTTTTTTCAGTGATGGTGCTGTGTTATCAAGCCATTACCCATGGAAGGATTTGATTATTTTTATTCCATTATTGTTCCTTTAATGGTTAGGGGATGGAATCAAGGGCTAAGTAACATTTTGATTCATCTTGGGGTTGGGTGTGAGTGGAAGAACCAGTTGAGGAGGTTAGAAATGGTATTATTTTTGATTAGTTAGGGTCCAATAGGCATGAAGATAATATGTTTTAGGAATTAATTGGTAAAATATAAAAATGACAGATCAATATCTTAATAATGAGACATGAGTTTCCAAGGAAGTCTGAGAATGTGAGATGTTGATTCACTCAGGATAAGTTGGTTTGTTTTGAGTCACCTTGGTATGGTGTCTTATCCACAATAGACTCAAATGGATGTTGTATTTCCGACATCATGTAGTACCATAATATGGATTTCATTGGATATGTTTGACTACATGTTATTATTGATGTGTTTTTCCTATAAATAAACTAGAATATAGTAAAATTAGTAGGCATTTCATTATTATTAAATTCACACTAATAAAAAGGTTTTGATATGAGATATTGACTATTGATATGTTGTGATAAAGATTGAGAAATAATTTTTAAGTAATTACAAGGATATGAAATTGAATTAGGTATTTCTTTGGTTTAACTATGGTTATTGGCTAGTTATTTGGTCAGTAACATTGATATGAGTATGAACTTAACTATATGTTATCTTTATCATTGGTATTTAATATATGTGATTTATGTTAGGGTTCCATAAAAAGTAATTAACTTCAAATATTTTTTTTACAAATAACTACATAAATAATAAAAAATGGTTAGTTTAGTGGTGAATTATTTGGGTTAACGTTAGTAGTCCACTTTATGAGAATATTGATCTTTGTTTAGTGAATTATATTATACTAATTTTTAAAATTTCTTGTAATTTTTCAAATGGATTCATGTTAGGTTGGTCTTTTTAGGTGGGTAAAAATCCTTATTGAATGTTTAGTAATTTTTTTCTTTTCTAAATAAAAATTAGTGGTTTTTGTGAAGTATATTTCATTTATTATTATTTTAAATAATTTTTGTGATGTGTGGTGTTTTGATAATGAAAATGTCATTTTAAACATTTTGACTCATTTTTCTATTGTTGGGTAAAATAAGACTTTTTCATTTATGTTGTGTTTATTTTATTTTCAAAAATAGCCATAGAAACAAAATTTGGATAAAAAAGAGGCATTTAACCTAAGTTTATTTTGGTTAGGAAAATATCTTTAGAAAGTTAAATGTGTTTTATAATGGATTTTAAAAATACATGGTGTTATTATAACTTTTGGAATTAAATTTTCAAGTTAAATGATTTGGGGTAAACCCACATGGTGAGTTTCTTTTAGTTTGAATTGGTTTTGGTAAAGGGATTTTGACTGAGTGAATAAATTCAGTAAATGTATTTTATAAATTTTTATAGTTTTAAAGTAATCAGTTTTGATAATGATATATGAAATGGTTCAATTTAAATATGAAATTATTTCACAATGGGGTAAATTAAAAAATGATGGATGTTAAACATTTTGAAATTAGTGTTGTATTTTATAAGTAGTGCGTTTAACATTATGGGGATATTTATTGATGTTTTGAATATTGTATTGAGTAAATTTTGGTTTTGGAAATATGGTTTTGGGGAAAAAATTATTTTCTAGGGTTTTTGAAATGTTTGGTTGTGATTGTTGTATAATTATAAATTTTTTGTTTTGGTTATAATGGCTTGTTTGTAATAGTGATATTCCTTGGTAGCGGGTAGGTTTGTCGTGGGTGGATTGGGTTTATTCCTTGGATTAGATATTGGTAATATAAGATTTATCCTAAGGAAAAGTGATTTGGATCATTTATTTTCTTATAGTATTTCTTTTATAGTGGATCCATGTGAGATGGATTGATTGTGGTTAAAACATAAATTCTTGAGTACAGATACTCCATAAGAGATGGAGTTGTCATTTGGAATGTATTGGTGGGTGATAATTTGGTCTTGGTTTATAGATATCTTGGATGAAACTCTTGGTCTATTGATAACATATTTTTTTGTTTGTGTGACTCTTTATTGAAGGTGTTTCATTTTGAATTTTTCAAGATGAATAAATTATTAATTGAAATAAATGTATGTTTGGGTTTTTTGTGGTGATTTATCCACATTTCATATAGTTTTGATGTATTATTTAATTATTTTTCATTAAATTTTAATTCCAAAAATTTTATAGTTAAATGAACCATCAAGGTATCCCTGTTGTTATTTTTTGTATTTCACTATGTTGGATGATGTTAGATAGTGATTTACTATCTGGTCCTTGCTTGTTGTGTGGTGGTTGTGGTTGGGTCCTGAGGCATTATATAAACAGGTTATATTCCAAGTATTATTGAAGATAAATAGGGAACCCAAAGGGTTCTTATATATAGGTTTATATATACTAGTAGGTGCTAATTGACATTATTTGTATATGTGGTTGCATCGATATAATGAATTTGTAAAAGGGTATTCATGGTGGGTTACTATATAGACCTTGAGAGTAAGTAATGGTTGAAATGGTTATGAATTTTTTTGGGACTTAATTGGATAGGATAATTGTGTATGGTAATTTTGACAACTTTCAAACCATACTCAAGATATGGATAGTGTGTGGTTTGTGTTTCACAAAAATTAAAGGATTTATAAGGTGTATATAATTATTCAGGAAGTGATGAACCTTATCTCAATTTCATCCTTGAGAGTTTTGATAGGTTAAGATATTGCAAGGTAAATAGAAAATTTTGAGTACCTATGATTCAATAGAGGTATGAATTGGGTTTATGATGGGTAAATCTAGTGAGAGTGGATTGTTTTTGATTTTATAATGAACAAATAGTTTATTGATTGGTTTTATTTCAGTCTTTAGTAAGTGCCCATCTTGGAATGTAGATATTTTTGGTATGATTACAACAGTTGAATTCAGATAGACCTGAAGGTTAGAGAGTGTCTTTTGAAAGTGGTTTTAGGTTCCAAAATCTTCTAGGAGGAGTTTTCAATGAGAATTATAAAAATTTACCATGGAGTGGACAATGGATTTGGTAGTTTAGATGAAAATTTAAGTTATTGTGAATAATTTATGTAAAAATCCTTTGAGTGAGTTGGTATAGTGAATATAATTTTTTTTTCTCATTTTAGGGTTGGATTTGGTGATTGAGTTGAAAAGGTTGGGTATTTTGGAATTTTTCATGGATTCATCATAAACAGTTTCATTGAAGGTGATCTTTGGGTTGAGTTTAAAGTGATGATTGAAAATCACATTTGAGTGGTATGTTTTGTTGTAACCTTTAATCAATTGGTTTTTGTGCATTGTATAGTATTTTTTGGAATATATGGTATGGAAGCACCATGCCATTTTATTAATTAATGATATTTTCATTAGATAGTTTAGATAATGTGGTGGTAGTTGCACACCATGGTATACACATTGATAGGGGATTGGAATCCTTGATGTTGGGGGGGGGATATAAGATTTTAATTCATAAAAGTGGATATTTTTATCTTGAAATTTTCACAAGATTTTCGAGGTTTAAAAACATAATGGTGGGGATTGTTTTATTATGTAAAGTTTTAGTGGGTATTAAATGAATTTACTACACCTAGTTTTTTCATGAATTAAAATGTTAAAGGTGGCTGAAATTTTAGGGTCCTGAATTTTGATAAAAGGAAAGAATTTGGGTTGGATTTGGTTTGAAAATGGCCTAAGGTGTTTGGATATATTGGGGAAGTATGATAATTGTTTATAGGTTCTTTGGGGGGGGGTGAAATTGGGGTGTTTTGTATTATTCTAAATACATGCATGGGTAGGTTCATAGTCGAGAGACTATGAATTATTCCTATATTCCTATGAAATGGGTTATAGTAGAGGAAGAAACAAATAAACAACTATACACATGGACTTTAGGACCATTCTTACTGTCTATAAATAGAAAAATTTGGGTAATAAGAGATGCATTGTCCTATGCATGATCCTGAAGACCGTGCATTCAAGTTATTCATTATTTAAAAAGAATATACAAAAAATTTTTGCTACCCAAAACTCATGGGGAATCTATAATTTTATTCTCTATATGGGACATGCCTTCTCTAGGTTATTTTCAATGGTTTTTTGGTTCGGTTATTCCTCTCACATCCCCATGGAGATGTGGTAAGTATAGTTTCTATTCTCATTCTTACTCTTATTGGTTTCCCATTTTAATAGTGGTTGGATCTAGGGATTTTGTGGGTGAGGATTCATATAAAGCATAGAAAAAAGCTAATTAATATTGATTATTTTTCTTGTAGAGGCTAAGGTTATTCATAGTGGGTAGATTTCATGCCTTAGGTGGTGGTGTTAATGTTATATTAGTGATCGATAAGTGTTTCAACATTATTGATCAATTTAATAATTCTAGATTTTTGGTTGTGGATTATATTTGGGGTATTTTGTGTTTAGATTTAAATTATAGGTAGAGTAAGGAAACATCTTTTCCAAGAAATATTTATTTAGAACCATTTTTGATATGCTAATACTTTCACTACATTGTTCTTTCACTTTTCAAAATATGTTCTTTATTTTTTAAAAAATCATAAAAATAGACTATGAAAGTGTGACTCCAGTGAAAATAAATTCTTTTTTATTTTCTTAAAAGAGTGGTTGATCAACTTTTACTATCATATCTTGAAAACTGCACAATATAAAATATATAAAAATATGAAGATAATTTCAGAGAACACCATTGGGAAAAAAACATTAACCTGAACTAATAGTTGATGAGAAAATAACATAAGATATTTCCATCCTCTAAAAATTATTTAGAAAAAGGTAATTGGAAGTAGAACATTAATTTAATTTATTTGTTGAGGAATACATCAAGGTGTTTGAAGAAAAATTGGAAAATACTTCATGATCCATTGTACTTGATCCACCTAAGGAGCTGTACGAAAATAACCATTATTCCACTAATGTGTTCAAGGGAGGATAATCAACATTATAAGAATACTAGGAAAATTATTTCTAAGTAGTGGTATAAACTGGACCCCTCACTTTTACAAGAAATGTCTAAATCAAATTTTATACACCCTTAATGACAAAGATAAGACAAATATAGAGTTGAAATATTTTGAATAAATCTTGAAGATCTATTTCCTCATCCTAAAAATGAGTTCCCAAAAGTATTTCTTGATGAAAAGTACTAAAATATGTTATCTAAGTGGGAGATGTCTCAAAATTACATTCATTTTATTTAAATTTTATTAAATTTAAATTGGATACAAATATATATTATATTTTAAATGTATAATCAACACCATTATTATTGGATTTGGATGATAAAGAAAAGGAGACTCCACTAGAGATAGTAAGATTTGAATAAAAGATGGAGTGCCCAATGCCTATCATTACCAAATATTTTTAATGGCATTGAATGGAGAGAAAGATATTAATATTAATACACAGAATGTATATGAACAAAAATTGAATTCACTATTAAATTTTATACAATATATATATTACATTTTAATTCCCCTTGTTTTGAAAGAATATACTCAATATCATGGAGTCTTTCCTTGGTAGATAAAGAAGGAAAATCCATATAAGAGGTGTATTAAGTACTATAACAAGTGTCAGAGATTTTGTTATCCATTAAAACACATGATAAAGTTGTAAATGAATTGGAATCAATTGTATAAAAAAATTCTCAAACCAACAAATAAGACACAAAACTTCCTAATATAGTCAATATAGACTCAATGGAAAACATAAATCCTTAATAAGAAGAACTAGGGGCCCCTTATACCATCCTTCCACCCAAATATACAAGCTATTTTCCATTAAATCATGGGTTGGAAAAAAATTCAAAACACCTCGGGATCTAAATAAAGATGTCTTAAATAGCTATACACTACGGGAAAAATGAGCAATTGCGACGGGTTATTTGCGACGAGATTTATTCCCGTCGCAAATAGTCATGTTAAAAACTTATTTGCGACGGGGGTATTTCCCCGTCGCAAATAAGGAGGCTTTTGTGACGGGATTTCTTTCCCCGTCGCAAATAGTTTTCCCGCGATGCGCGCCAAATCGCGGGAAAACTATTTGCGACGGGGAAAGAAATCCCGTCGCAAATAACCGGCGGCGATAAAAGGTATTTGCGACGGGAATATCCCCCCGTCGCAAATACTATGTCGGCAGGGGTTATTTGCGACGGGACCCGTCGCAAATAACTATTTACCGGTTGACCGTAATAAATGTTGGCTAAGGTATTTGCGACGGTACCCGTCGCAAATAATACTATTTGCGACGGGAATCCCGTCGCAAATAATCTAAACTATAAATACCCCCATCCGTTTTTTTCATTTCATTCTCATTCCTTATCTTCTCCTTCTCTGAAAATTATATTTCTAGAGTTGAGTTTTTTTCCAGTTTAATTTTTTTATCCGGAGCTGATATTAAAGTTTTGAAGAACGATCAGAACAAATCAATTTTCAAGGTATTTATCTTCATTTTAATTTTTTATTTATTTTTAATTTTTTATTAGTTTCAATTATTATTAATTAGTTGTAATTTAATTATGTTAACATTGTTTTATTATTTAATAAATTTAAATTATTAGTATTGTTTGGTAATTAGGAATAATTAGTAATAATTTTTAATAATTAAGAATAAATATTAATAATTAGTTATAAATACTAATAATTAGGAATAAGAACATTATTACATTATTAGTTTATTTTATTATTAATATTAAAATAATATAATTTTTTATATATATACAATTCTTTTTTCATCTGTGTGTTTGCTGTCTTCACATGTATTATTTGTATGTAGAGATAGAAAACGCACAGATGAAAGAAGAATTGTATATAAATTAGAAAATTATATTATTTTAATATTAATAATAAAATATATTAATAATGTTATTATTTATAATTATTGGTAATTATTTCTAATTATTGATAATTATTCATTTAATTTGTCACGACCCGACCTCGGGGCCCGTGCCGTGACTACCCCAAGCCCGCCTTCCATAGGCCAGGGGCTGGCGACTAGCACCAATGGCGTAAATCCCGATAACTGGGAAGGCATTGCCATTACAAAAGCAAACAAACACCACAGAGTAAGCAAGCGGAAAAGTAAACACAAGCGAAGAAAAAAGAAAAAGGGCCGGAAATACAAGCCCAACTGTAAAGTACAACTCGAAAGGGAAAAACAGCAGCTGGAAGAACGAAGCGGCTCCTGGGTCGTCCTCCTCGATTCCTACCTGAAGGGTAGGTACAGATGGCTCAGCTCCTGGATCGTCCACCACAGATCCTACTTGAAGGGTAGGTACATATAGCTCCTCTACTCCTCGGGTCCTGTTGTCTACTCCGGGTACGTCCTCCCAGTGGTCCTCCTCCGGGTACCGACCTGCTCCGCAAGCCTCAACTGCGATTTGCGCTGTCCGTCGTCTGCAACCAACACAACGAAGTGCGGGCATAGCCCGTGCAGGGGTGAGTATAAGCTACTCAGTAGGGACCCCGAGACCCTTAAGGTCTCACTAAATCCAACATGGATATCCACAAAGCAAAGACAGCAGTCACGAAGTAACATCAGACTCTACTTAGGTATATGCCCATACATATACCTAAGTCATCAAGTAGCCCATCCAATCACAAGGATACACAAAAATCATGAAATCAACGGATAACCATCACCCAGGTACATGCCCATACATATACCTAAGTTATCAAGCGACCCATCTCAATCATGAGGAAACGCAAAGATTCATTGACTCAGCTCAACCAGGATTTTTCATTATCAAAACCGTAGCTACTGAAGAGCTCCGTCTCTAGAGTGTACAGTGGTCCTGTCACGACTCCGAGGTACTCCTCACTAACCTAAGACTGCTGAGGTACTCCTCCTGTCGAGTACTGCGGGTTTGCGGCCAACTACCGGGCGCTCCGTCCGCTGAGGGTCTGTCGCCAAATACCGGGCGCTCACCCAAATAGCCTACTGAGGTACTCCTCCTGTCGAGTACCGCGGGTTTGCTGCCAACTACCGGGCGCTCCGTCCGCCGTGGGTCTGTCGCCAAATACCGGGCGCTCCGTCCACTGGGCTAGTCGACTCACTCCAAGTCGAGTCGGTCAAGCAGTCGTCAGGTCTCAGCCGGCTACACGGTCTCCGTACTCTGCACGCTCGTCTCCAGGAGGGTCCGCTCCATGAGCTACTGTTCGATACTCCAAGTATCTCAAGGTCTCACGAAGAAGTATCTCAAAGGACCGCCTCGTCACAGGGGTCTCAACGCAACAGACGGCGCGTCGATCGGACGCCCGGTCTGTGAGTTATTAGCCTTTTCGTCCCAGGGGCCCGGTTGGTTTCGTGAGCAAAACCAATCCCGGCCGTATCTCAACTGTACCCCGAACTCTCATAGGGTATACTCATAGGGACCGTTACTAAACGTAAACACCAACGCCGCTGACGGTTCGTCGAACGGACGTCCTGTCTGAAAGATATCATCTTTTCCGTTCCAGGGGCCCGGTTGGATTTCGGGTGCGATCCAACCCGGCCACTACTATCTGTATCCAAAACTCGGGCGAAGGATGTCAAAAGTTCCGTATCGTAAACAGGAACTCAACGCAACAGACGGTGCGTCGATCGGACGCCCGGTCTGAGAGTTATTGGCATTCTCGTCCCCGGGGCCCGGTTGGTTTTTAAGGCAAA
The DNA here is from genome assembly GCA_963277665.1 of Viscum album. NCBI lineage: Eukaryota > Viridiplantae > Streptophyta > Magnoliopsida > Santalales > Viscaceae > Viscum > Viscum album. The sequence goes on from OY728127.1 coordinate 1,731,784,420, forward strand.
ACCAACCCGACCGTACTCCACTTGCGTCCAAACCTCGGGCGGAGTATGCCAAAAGATCCGTCTCACTAAGAGGAACACAACGCGGCTGACGGCACGTCAATCGGGCGTCCGTAGCTCAAGATATGTGAATTTGACCGAAATGGTCCGAAAACGGGGGGGTCCGGGTCCGGGCCGACCCGGCCCGACCCCCCCTGGGTCGGCCCGAACCGGGTCCGACCCGGTTGTCCCGGCCCCGCCCGGCCAGGGCCGGTCCGGCTCGGCTCGGCCGAGCGGCCTGACAGCCCCGCGGCACCCGCGGGGTGTCGCGCTGGACACCCGCGGGGTGCCGCCTGACAACCCCGCGGCACCCGCGGGGTGTCGCGCTGGACACCCGCGGGGTGTCGCCTGACAACCCCGCGGCACCCGCGGGTGTCGCGCTGGACACCCGCGGGGTGTCGCCTGACAACCCCGCGGCACCCGCGGGGTGTCGCGCTGGACACCCGCGGGGTGTCGCCAGACAGCCCCGCGGCACCCGCGGGGTGCCCCCCTGGACACCCGCGGGGTGTCGCAAGACAGCCCCGCGGCACCCGCGGGGTGCCACCCTGGACACCCGCGGGGTGCCGCCGCCTCCGGCCGCCGGCGCCGCCGCGCCGGCGACCCGCGCCGCCGCCGGCTTTCGCGGGCCACCGGAGACGCTCCGGTGGTCCGATTTGCTTCCCGTCTGCGCCTACGGTCATCCCGGGACCCGACCTTCACTGCGGAGGCCTCAAAATTAACTTGCGGCCTCGTTTGTCGTCGCCCGTCAATCTGCGCTCAAGAACAAAATAAAATTAATTTAATCTGCGGCCTCTTTGGCGCGGCGCGACGACGTCGCGTGCTTGATCGACTTTCTCGGCGTGGCGCGAAGGCGTCTCGATCTTGTTTGATTTCGTTCCACAGCGCGGCGCGACGGCGCCGCTCAATAGTTGTCGTACGATTCCCGCGTGGTGCGACGGCACCACGCCATCTCGCTCCATCCGCAAGAAACAACAAGAATAAAGGAGGGGGGGTTCGGCCGTGTTTGTGCGGCCCGACCCCCCTCGCATTAGATTGATGACAATCGGCCTTTCTAGAACGAAAATCCATCACAATATTTTTAAAATAAATAAAAAGATTCGGAAACAAGGGCCGACAAGGAAAAAGAACCTTCAAGATCGAAGGAAAGATCAACAACTTTAAAAAGGTTTAAAACCCCTACCTCAAGCGTTGTCGCTCGCGAGTTCGTCGCGGAAGAGGACGATCGTCGCGGAAGAAACGTCGCCGGAGAAACGTCGTTGATTCCGTTGTCGTCGAGGTGCGTCCGAAGGGAGAACGTCGCTTGGAAAGGAACGATCGTCGCAGAAGAAACGTCGCGGAAGAAGCGTCGTTGATTTCCGCGGTTTCGGCGTTCTTCGCCGGAAGCCGGCGTTCTTCGCGTTCTTCGCCGAAGAAGAACGCTCTCCTCCAAATTCTCCCCACGCCACAAGCTTCCACCCAAAATAAAATAAGAGTAATCTTATTTTATTAACGCACAAGCAACGATTAAAAAAAAAGAAACGAACAATTAATTCCAAGAATTAATTTACCAAAGAAACCGCCCAATTAATTGGATGAAAGAAACAGCCCAATTAAATGGTCTGTTAAGAATTTAGAAAACGCGTCGGTTGACTTTCAGTTTCTTTGACGGGTTTTCGCGGGTGCGTTACTTAGCGGAAAGAAACGGCGGGGTTCGTGCGGGCCCCACCTCACAAATATCCTACCAAGGGGTAGGATATTTCTGGATAGCATCCTATCCAGTTCAACTCAGTTCAAGCCGCCTTTAAGTGGCTTCAAGTGGCTTCCAAGTGGCTTAAGCGAAATAAAATAAAGTTGTCGCAAAATTATTTTATTTCTTAACTTTAAGCCCGAAAATTAAAAACCACATCCGAGCAAACGCAACTCCGGAAGAGGCGTTTCTAAGCGAATATCGGCGCTGCGATTTCATCGGTGCCCTCAGAATTTGATTCCGGGCACCGATTAAAAAGTTAGAAAAACCCGCTCGTCCGTTCACTGAACGTACCCGAGCCAAACTTCGGAAAATGATTCCGGGCACACCGGGCCTCGGAATCAGGTGCCGTCAGAAACTGCGTTCTTGTAAAATTCCAAAGAAAATTAAGAAAAAAAAATTTCCTTGAAATTTACGGGTCTTTACATTACTCCCACCACAGGACTTTATGTCCCCGTAAAGCTTCACCACAAACTTAGGGAAACAAAGCGGTACTGAGCACGCATCTGAGCCTTCCGCTCCCATGTGCTCACCTGGAGGTTCCCGCGCTGCCAAAGAAAGTGCACAAGAGGAATCGACCATCCTCCTAGGATCCGCTCCTGTCGATCCTCGATCCCCATAGGAACCTTTGTATAAGACACTCATCGCCACCGTCTATCTCCTCATGGTCGATGATACGCGAGGGGGTTGAGCACGTATCTCCTCAGTTGGGATACGTGGAAAACGTCGTGCACCTAGTGCAACTGAAGTGGATGGGCCAAGCGGTAAACCACCTCGCCTACCCAGCTGAGGACCTAGAAAGGTCCGTTGAACCTCGGAGATAACTTGCCTCCCAGGCCACATCTCCATAAACCTCGTCGAGGTGAGACCCGTAAGAAGACGTGGTCGTCATCCCCGAACTCCAGAGGTCCCCATTTCTGTTAGAACTGAAACTCAAAACGACTGCTGCTATGAGGGTAAGGTTGACCGACTCAAGAATGATCGGTCGCACCCTCCTGTGCAAGAGTTACCCTGCACTGCCTGGGGTTTCCTTTTTACGCCGACCAAGGAAAACCCACCCCAACGTTTGCCTAATACCGTCAATTTGAGTGTGAACAGTTATTGCCCATTCCATACTCAAACTAACGTCGTAAGGCCTCGACGCTGCCACCAAGAGATTCCAACCAGAACTCTCGCCTCGAAGGTCTGACCACACCGCCGGCGTAAGTGTGATTATCGAGTCTCCTCCCAAGGTATCTCCAGACGTGAGGGTCAAGTCCACGGCTTACCGGAAACTCTAGGTCTGGAACAAGATTTGTGGAAGCGAGGAATGATTCATACCGACGTCTGTTACTACAGCAGCTAGTAGTGGACATAGACTGTCCCTTGAATCATTTCTAGAGCCATTGGGTCACACTCCTTGACCGCATGCAGCTGCACTCTTCCTCCGCCATTCAGCTCCCTGAGCCTGGCGGGAATAACCAAGGCGGGTGGTTGTAGCATGCTAGGATGTACACCACCTCATGCTGCTCACCTAGAAGTGCCTCCACGTCTGTTGCTTTGTAGACTCATCTCTCCTTTAAGCTTCCTCTTCTTGAAACATTTAACACGCCCGAGTCTCTAAGACTGGCACTGGTTTCCTGTTTCTTACTGCACTGTGCAGTCTTCATCCGCTCCTGGATGACTGCACCTCCTTTGCATAAGATCTGGAAGAGCTGCTAAAATTTCTCCTTTGCCGAAAAGAGAAACCTGGTCTCATCCCCTGTCTAGATGAACCACGCCCATTGCCTAATACAGTCAATCCTGGCATGAAGGATGCATTCATGCCATGGATGACGTCGTAAGGCCTCGACGTAACTACTAAGAGATCCAACTGTCACTCTCGCCTCCAAGGGTCGAGTCACACTGTCGGCATCAGTGTGAGGTCATTGGGTCTCCTCCAGTTGAAATCTCGAAAGTGAGGGTCAAGTCAACAGTTTAACCAGGACCACTCAGTAACATCACAAAAGAGGACAGGAAGGCAAACATCACAAGATAAGTGTCTTTATTTTATTGCAGCTCATGGTACAAAGACACAAAAACAACATCAACATGGAACTAGAAGTACAAGAGACGTATCCACTAGCTCCGCTCCTGCCCACCTGCTCCAGGATCTCTACTGCCTTGTCCACTGCTCTACTGTTGCTCAAGCATTCGTCGCTGCCTCTGCCTCGGTGGCTCCTCAAAAGCCTATGGATCAACTGTACGAGGAGTCGGACAGTCACGTGCCAGGTGACCCTTTCCGCGGCATGAGTAACACAACCTGCTCCTTGCACGGCTGGCTCTGTTCCCTCTCCGGGTGCCCCGCACCACCGGTCCTAAAACCCGAGATCGCCCAACTGCTTGTCTGGTCCTCCTAGACCTCTCCATCATCTGTCTACTGCCCACAGATGACTCGGCTTCTGATCGAAAAACACGCGGCAAAGGTAGCAGCTCCCGAACACCCTCGGGGTGTAGAGCTACTGGCACAAACTCCACCCTGAAGAAGGTCTCGAAGTCTTCCCATGTGAAAGCCATCCCATCGCAAAACTAGAACAAGTGGCTCCACCACCTGCCTGCTGCTGCCTGAAGAAGGCTGGCAGCAAAGGTCACCATGAAGTCTGATGGCGTCCCCACTAGCCTGAAGACTCCCACCACAGCCTCCAGCCAATCCTCAGCCGCCTGCGGGTCCGTCTCTCCCCCGAACCTGGGTGGCCTCTGGCGCTGGAACTCATGTAGTGCGCGCAAGTAGCGGGCATCGCCTACTGCTGGGGCTGGTGGCATCGGTGGCCCAACGTATGGTAGTATCGCTGGTGCCTCCGCTGGTGCCTCAACTGCAAGAGGGCCCTGTACCGAAGCCTCGTCGCTCGACAGACTATCAGTACGCACATCCCTCCGGGCTCTAGCTGGTCGTCCGAGAAAAGGCATCCTGAAAGGAACAACGTAACACGGTCAAACGATTATACCTAGTGAGCTGACCTGGTTTGAGCTGTTTTAAGGGGGGAAACCTTTTAAAACACACACGCAATCAGTGTTTTCGTGCACAAAGTCGGAAATCAGTTTCCAGGGTCCTGGTGTATGGATACGTCGGCCGCCCGCACCAACACTGGACTCCCTAAACTGAAAACCACACTCGGTACCCTTAACACTATTGCTTCATAGAAAGAAAGATCAGAGTCTACGGTAGAACCGACCACCTCTGATACCAATCTGTCACGACCCGACCTCGGGGCCCGTGCCGTGACTACCCCAAGCCCGCCTTCCATAGGCCAGGGGCTGGCGACTAGCACCAATGGCGTAAATCCCGATAACTGGGAAGGCATTGCCATTACAAAAGCAAACAAACACCACAGAGTAAGCAAGCGGAAAAGTAAACACAAGCGAAGAAAAAAGAAAAAGGTCCGGAAATACAAGCCCAACTGTAAAGTACAACTCGAAAGGGAAAAACAGCAGCTGGAAGAACGAAGCGGCTCCTGGGTCGTCCTCCTCGATTCCTACCTGAAGGGTAGGTACAGATGGCTCAGCTCCTGGATCGTCCACCACGGATCCTACCTGAAGGGTAGGTACAGATAGCTCCTCTACTCCTCGGGTCCTGTTGTCTACTCCGGGTACGTCCTCCCAGTGGTCCTCCTCCGGGTACCGACCTGCTCCGCAAGCCTCAACTGCGATCTGCGTTGTCCGTCGTCTGCAACCAACACAACGAAGTGCGGGCATAGCCCGTGCAGGGGTGAGTATAAGCTACTCAGTAGGGACCCCGAGACCCTTAAGGTCTCACTAAATCCAACATGGATATCCACAAAGCAAAGACAGCAGTCACGAAGTAACATCAGACTCTACTTAGGTATATGCCCATACATATACCTAAGTCATCAAGTAGCCCATCCAATCACAAGGATACACAAAAATCATGAAATCAACGGATAACCATCACCCAGGTACATGCCCATACATATACCTAAGTTATCAAGCGACCCATCTCAATCATGAGGAAACGCAAAGATTCATTGACTCAGCTCAACTAGGATTTTTCATTATCGAAACTGTAGCTACTGAAGAGCTCCGTCTCTAGAGTGTACAGTGGTCCTGTCACGACTCCGAGGTACTGCTCACTAACCTAAGACTGCTGAGGTACTCCTCCTGTCGAGTACTGCGGGTTTGCGGCCAACTACCGGGCGCTCCGTCCGCTGAGGGTCTGTCGCCAAATACCGGGCGCTCACCCAAATAGCCTACTGAGGTACTCCTCCTGTCGAGTACCGCGGGTTTGCTGCCAACTACCGGGCGCTCCGTCCGCCGTGGGTCTGTCGCCAAATACCGGGCGCTCCGTCCACTGGGCTAGTCGACTCACTCCAAGTCGAGTCGGTCAAGCAGTCGTCAGGTCTCAGCCGGCTACACGGTCTCCGTACTCTGCACGCTCGTCTCCAGGAGGGTCCGCTCCATGAGCTACTGTTCGATACTCCAAGTATCTCAAGGTCTCACGAAGAAGTATCTCAAAGGACCGCCTCGTCACAGGGGTCTCAACGCAACAGACGGCGCGTCGATCGGACGCCCGGTCTGTGAGTTATTAGCCTTTTCGTCCCAGGGGCCCGGTTGGTTTCGTGAGCAAAACCAATCCCGGCCGTATCTCAACTGTACCCCGAACTCTCATAGGGTATACTCATAGGGACCGTTACTAAACGTAAACACCAACGCCGCTGACGGTTCGTCGAACGGACGTCCTGTCTGAAAGATATCATCTTTTCCGTTCCAGGGGCCCAGTTGGATTTCGGGTGCGATCCAACCCGGCCACTACTATCTGTATCCAAAACTCGGGCGAAGGATGTCAAAAGTTCCGTATCGTAAACAGGAACTCAACGCAACAGACGGTGCGTCGATCGGACGCCCGGTCTGAGAGTTATTGGCATTCTCGTCCCCGGGGCCCGGTTGGTTTTTAGGGCAAAACCAACCCGACCGTACTCCACTTGCGTCCAAACCTCAGGCGGAGTATGCCAAAAGATCCGTCTCACTAAGAGGAACACAACGCGGCTGACGGCACGTCAATCGGACGTCCGTAGCTCAAGATATGTGAATTTGACCGAAATGGTCCGAAAACGGGGGGGTCCGGGTCCGGGCCGACCCGGCCCGACCCCCCCTGGGTCGGCCCGAACCGGGTCCGACCCGGTTGTCCCGGCCCCGCCCGGCCAGGGCCGGTCCGGCTCGGCTCGGCCGAGCGGCCTGACAGCCCCGCGGCACCCGCGGGGTGTCGCGCTGGACACCCGCGGGGTGCCGCCTGACAACCCCGCGGCACCCGCGGGGTGTCGCGCTGGACACCCGCGGGGTGTCGCCTGACAACCCCGCGGCACCCGCGGGTGTCGCGCTGGACACCCGCGGGGTGTCGCCTGACAACCCCGCGGCACCCGCGGGGTGTCGCGCTGGACACCCGCGGGGTGTCGCCAGACAGCCCCGCGGCACCCGCGGGGTGCCCCCCTGGACACCCGCGGGGTGCCACCCTGGACACCCGCGGGGTGCCGCCGCCTCCGGCCGCCGGCGCCGCCGCGCCGGCGACCCGCGCCGCCGCCGGCTTCCGCGGGCCACCGGAGACGCTCCGGTGGTCCGATTTTCTTCCCGTCTGCGCCTACGGTCATCCCGGGACCCGACCTTCACTGCGGAGGCCTCAAAATTAACTTGCGGCCTCGTTTGTCGTCGCCCATCAATCTGCGCTCAAGAACAAAATAAAATTAATTTAATCTGCGGCCTCTTTTGCGCGGCGCGACGACGTCGCGTGCTTGATCGACTTTCTCGGCGTGGCGCGAAGGCGTCTCGATCTTGTTTGATTTCGTTCCACAGCGCGGCGCGACGGCGCCGCTCAATAGTTGTCGTACGATTCCCGCGTGGTGCGACGGCACCACGCCATCTCGCTCCATCCGCAAGAAACAACAAGAATAAAGGAGGGGGGGTTCGGCCGTGTTTGTGCGGCCCGACCCCCCTCGCATTAGATTGATAACAATCGGCCTTTCTAGAACGAAAATCCATCACAATCTTTTTAAAATAAATAAAAAGATTCGGAAACAAGGGCCGACAAGGAAAAAGAACCTTCAAGATCGAAGGAAAGATCAACAACTTTAAAAAGGTTTAAAACCCCTACCTCAAGCGTTGTCGCTCGCGAGTTCGTCGCGGAAGAGGACGATCGTCACGGAAGAAATGTCGCCGGAGAAACGTCGTTGATTCCGTTGTCGTCGAGGTGCGTCCGAAGGGAGAACGTCGCTTGGAAAGGAATGATCGTCGCGGAAGAAACGTCGCGGAAGAAGCGTCGTTGATTTCCGCGGTTTCGGCGTTCTTCGCCGGAAGCCGGCGTTCTTCGCGTTCTTCGCCGAAGAAGAACGCTCTCCTCCAAATTCTCCCCATGCCACAAGCTTCCACCCAAAATAAAATAAGAGTAATCTTATTTTATTAACGCACAAGCAACGATTAAAAAAAAGAAACGAACAATTAATTCCAAGAATTAATTTACCAAAGAAACCGCCCAATTAATTGGACGAAAGAAACAGCCCAATTAAATGGTCTGTTAAGAATTTAGAAAACGCGTCGGTTGACTTTCAGTTTCTTTGACGGGTTTTCGCGGGTGCGTTACTTAGCGGAAAGAAACGGCGGGGTTCGTGCGGGCCCCACCTCACAAATATCCTACCAAGGGGTAGGATATTTCTGGATAGCATCCTATCCAGTTCAACTCAGTTCAAGCCGCCTTTAAGTGGCTTCAAGTGGCTTCCAAGTGGCTTAAGCGAAATAAAATAAAGTTGTCGCAAAATTATTTTATTTCTTAACTTTAAGCCCGAAAATTAAAAACCACATCCGAGCAAACGCAACTCCGGAAGAGGCGTTTCTAAGCGAATACCGGCGCTGCGATTTCATCGGTGCCCTCAGAATTTGATTCTGGGCACCGGTTAAAAAGTTAGAAAAACCCGCTCGTCCGTTCACTGAACGTACCCGAGCCAAACTTCGGAAAATGATTCCGGGCACACCGGGCCTCGGAATCAGGTGCCGTCAGAAACTGCGTTCTTGTAAAATTCCAAAGAAAATTAAGAAAAAAAAATTTCCTTGAAATTTACGGGTCTTTACATTACTCCCACCACAGGGCTTTATGTCCCCGTAAAGCTTCACCACAAACTTAGGGAAACAAAGCGGTACTGAGCACGCATCTGAGCCTTCCGCTCCCATGTGCTCACCTGGAGGTTCCCGCGCTGCCAAAGAAAGTGCACAAGAGGAATCGACCATCCTCATAGGATCCGCTCCTGTCGATCCTCGATCCCCATAGGAACCTCTGTATAAGACACTCATCGCCACCGTCTATCTCCTCATGGTCGATGATACGCGAGGGGGTTGAGCACGTATCTCCTCAGTTGGGATACGTGGAAAACGTCGTGCACCTAGTGCAACTGAAGTGGATGGGCCAAGCGGTAAACCACCTCGCCTACCCAGCTGAGGACCTAGAAAGGTCCGTTGAACCTCGGAGATAACTTGCCTCCCAGGCCACATCTCCATAAACCTCGTCGAGGTGAGACCCGTAAGAAGACGTGGTCGTCATCCCCGAACTCCAGAGGTCCCCATTTCTGTTAGAACTGAAACTCAAAACGACTGCTGCTATGAGGGTAAGGTTGACCGACTCAAGAATGATCGGTCGCACCCTCCTGTGCAAGAGTTACCCTGCACTGCCTGGGGTTTCCTTTTTACGCCGACCAAGGAAAACCCACCCCAACGTTTGCCTAATACCGTCAATTTGAGTGTGAACAGTTATTGCCCATTCCATACTCAAACTAACGTCGTAAGGCCTCGACGCTGCCACCAAGAGATTCCAACCAGAACTCTCGCCTCGAAGGTCTGACCACACCGCCGGCGTAAGTGTGATTATCGAGTCTCCTCCCAAGGTATCTCCAGACGTGAGGGTCAAGTCCACGGCTTACCGGAAACTCTAGGTCTGGAACAAGATTTGTGGAAGCGAGGAATGATTCATACCGACGTCTGTTACTACAGCAGCTAGTAGTGGACACAGACTGTCCCTTGAATCATTTCTAGAGCCATTGGGTCACACTCCTTGACCGCATGCAGCTGCACTCTTCCTCCGCCATTCAGCTCCCTGAGCCTGGCGGGAATAACCAAGGCGGGTGGTTGTAGCATGCTAGGATGTACACCACCTCATGCTGCTCACCTAGCAGTGCCTCCACGTCTGTTGCTTTGTAGACTCATCTCTCCTTTAAGCTTCCTCTTCTTGAAACATTTAACACGCCCGAGTCTCTAAGACTGGCACTGGTTTCCTGTTTCTTACTACACTGTGCAGTCTTCATCCGCTCCTGGATGACTGCACCTCCTTTGCATAAGATCTGGAAGAGCTGCTAAAATTTCTCCTTTGCCGAAAAGAGAAACCTGGTCTCATCCCCTGTCTAGATGAACCACGCCCATTGCCTAATACAGTCAATCCTGGCATGAAGGATGCATTCATGCCATGGATGACGTCGTAAGGCCTCGACGTAACTACTAAGAGATCCAACTGTCACTCTCGCCTCCAAGGGTCGAGTCACACTGTCGGCATCAGTGTGAGGTCACTGGGTCTCCTCCAGTTGAAATCTCGAAAGTGAGGGTCAAGTCAACAGTTTAACCGGGACCACTCAGTAACATCACAAAAGAGGACAGGAAGGCAAACATCACAAGATAAGTGTCTTTATTTTATTGCAGCTCATGGTACAAAGACACAAAAACAACATCAACATGGAACTAGAAGTACAAGAGACGTATCCACTAGCTCCGCTCCTGCCCACCTGCTCCAGGATCTCTACTGCCTTGTCCACTGCTCTACTGTTGCTCAAGCATTCGTCGCTGCCTCTGCCTCGGTGGCTCCTCAAAAGCCTATGGATCAACTGTACGAGGAGTCGGACAGTCACGTGCCAGGTGACCCTTTCCACGGCATGAGTAACACAACCTGCTCCTTGCACGGCTGGCTCTGTTCCCTCTCCGGGTGCCCCGCACCACCGGTCCTAAAACCCGAGATCGCCCAACTGCTTGTCTGGTCCTCCTAGACCTCTCCATCATCTGTCTACTGCCCACAGATGACTCGGCTTCTGATCGAAAAACACGCGGCAAAGGCAGCAGCTCCCAAACACCCTCGGGGTGTAGAGCTACTGGCACAAACTCCACCCTGAAGAAGGTCTCGAAGTCTTCCCATGTGAAAGCCATCCCATCGCAAAACTGGAACAAGTGGCTCCACCACCTGCCTGCTGCTGCCTGAAGAAGGCTGGCAGCAAAGGTCACCATGAAGTCTGATGGCGTCCCCACTAGCCTGAAGACTCCCACCACAGCCTCCAGCCAATCCTCAGCTGCCTGCGGGTCCGTATCTCCCCCGAACCTGGGTGGCCTCTGGCGCTGGAACTCATGCAGTGCGCGCAAGTAGCGGGCATCGCCTACTGCTGGGGATGGTGGCATCGGTGGCCCAACGTATGGTAGTATCGCTGGTGCCTCCGCTGGTGCCTCAACTGCAAGAGGGCCCTGTACCGAAGCCTCGTCGCTCGACAGACTATCAGTACGCACATCCCTCCGGGCTCTAGCTGGTCGTCCGAGAAAAGGCATCCTGAAAGGAACAACGTAACACGGTCAAACGATTATACCTAGTGAGCTGACCTGGTTTGAGCTGTTTTAAGGGGGGAAACCTTTTAAAACACACACGCAATCAGTGTTTTCGTGCACAAAGTCGGAAATCAGTTTCCAGGGTCCTGGTGTATGGATACGTCGGCCGCCCGCACCAACACTGGACTCCCTAAACTGAAAACCACACTCGGTACCCTTAACACTATTGCTTCATAGAAAGAAAGATCAGAGTCTACGGTAGAACCGACCACCTCTGATACCAATCTGTCACGACCCGACCTCGGGGCCCGTGCCGTGACTACCCCAAGCCCGCCTTCCATAGGCCAGGGGCTGGCGACTAGCACCAATGGCGTAAATCCCGATAACTGGGAAGGCATTGCCATTATAAAAGCAAACAAACACCACAGAGTAAGCAAGCGGAAAAGTAAACACAAGCGAAGAAAAAAGAAAAAGGGCCGGAAATACAAGCCCAACTGTAAAGTACAACTCGAAAGGGAAAAACAGCAGCTGGAAGAACGAAGCGGCTCCTGGGTCGTCCTCCTCGATTCCTACCTGAAGGGTAGGTACAGATGGCTCAGCTCCTGGATCGTCCACCACGGATCCTACCTGAAGGGTAGGTACAGATAGCTCCTCTACTCCTCGGGTCCTGTTGTCTACTCCGGGTACGTCCTCCCAGTGGTCCTCCTCCGGGTACCGACCTGCTCCGCAAGCCTCAACTGCGATCTGCGCTGTCCGTCGTCTGCAACCAACACAACGAAGTGCGGGCATAACCCGTGCAGGGGTGAGTATAAGCTACTCAGTAGGGACCCCGAGACCCTTAAGGTCTCACTAAATCCAACATGGATATCCACAAAGCAAAGACAGCAGTCACGAAGTAACATCAGACTCTACTTAGGTATATGCCCATACATATACCTAAGTCATCAAGTAGCCCATCCAATCACAAGGATACACAAAAATCATGAAATCAACGGATAACCATCACCCAGGTACATGCCCATACATATACCTAAGTTATCAAGCGACCCATCTCAATCATGAGGAAACGCAAAGATTCATTGACTCAGCTCAACCAGGATTTTTCATTATCGAAACCGTAGCTACTGAAGAGCTCCGTCTCTAGAGTGTACAGTGGTCCTGTCACGACTCCGAGGTACTGCTCACTAACCTAAGACTGCTGAGGTACTCCTCCTGTCGAGTACTGCGGGTTTGCGGCCAACTACCGGGCGCTCCGTCCGCTGAGGGTCTGTCGCCAAATACCGGGCGCTCACCCAAATAGCCTACTGAGGTACTCCTCCTGTCGAGTACCGCGGGTTTGCTGCCAACTACCGGGCGCTCCGTCCACCGTGGGTCTGTCGCCAAATACCGGGCGCTCCGTCCACTGGGCTAGTCGACTCACTCCAAGTCGAGTCGGTCAAGCAGTCGTCAGGTCTCAGCCGGCTACACGGTCTCCGTACTTTGCACGCTCGTCTCCAGGAGGGTCCGCACCATGATCTACTGTTCGATACTCCAAGTATCTCAAGGTCTCACGAAGAAGTATCTCAAAGGACCGCCTCGTCACAGGGGTCTCAACGCAACAGACGACGCGTCGATCGGACGCCCGGTCTGTGAGTTATTAGCCTTTTCGTCCCAGGGGCCCGGTTGGTTTCGCGAGCAAAACCAATCCCGGCCGTATCTCAACTGTACCCCAAACTCTCATAGGGTATACTCATAGGGACCGTTACTAAACGTAAACACCAACGCCGCTGACGGTTCGTCGAACAGACGTCCTGTCTGAAAGATATCATCTTTTCCGTTCCAGGGGCCCGGTTGGATTTCGGGTGCGATCCAACCCGGCCACTACTATCTGTATCCAAAACTCGGGCGAAGGATGTCAAAAGTTCCGTATCGTAAACAGGAACTCAACGCAACAGACGGTGCGTCGATCGGACGCCCGGTCTGAGAGTTATTGGCATTCTCATCCACGGGGCCCGGTTGGTTTTTAAGGCAAAACCAACCCGACCGTACTCCACTTGCGTCCAAACCTCGGGCGGAGTATGCCAAAAGATCCGTCTCACTAAGAGGAACACAACGCGGCTGACGGCACGTCAATCGGACGTCCGTAGCTCAAGATATGTGAATTTGACCGAAATGGTCCGAAAACGGGGGGGTCCGGGTCCGGGCCGACCCGGCCCGACCCCCCCTGGGTCGGCCCGAACCGGGTCCGACCCGGTTGTCCCGGCCCCGCCCGGCCAGGGCCGGTCCGGCTCGGCTCGGCCGAGCGGCCTGACAGCCCCGCGGCACCCGCGGGGTGTCGCGCTGGACACCCGCGGGGTGCCGCCTGACAACCCCGCGGCACCCGCGGGGTGTCGCGCTGGACACCCGCGGGGTGTCGCCTGACAACCCCGCGGCACCCGCGGGTGTCGCGCTGGACACCCGCGGGGTGTCGCGCTGGACACCCGCGGGGTGTCGCCAGACAGCCCCGCGGCACCCGCGGGGTGCCACCCTGGACACCCGCGGGGTGCCGCCGCCTCCGGCCGCCGGCGCCGCCGCGCCGGCGACCCGCGCCGCCGCCGGCTTCCGCGGGCCACCGGAGACGCTCCGGTGGTCCGATTTGCTTCCCGTCTGCGCCTACGGTCATCCCGGGACCCGACCTTCACTGCGGAGGCCTCAAAATTAACTTGCGGCCTCGTTTGTCGTCGCCCGTCAATCTGTGCTCAAGAACAAAATAAAATTAATTTAATCTGCGGCCTCTTTGGCGCGGCGCGACGACGTCGCGTGCTTGATCGACTTTCTCGGCGTGGCGCGAAGGCGTCTCGATCTTGTTTGATTTCGTTCCACAGCGCGGCGCGACGGCGCCGCTCAATAGTTGTCGTATGATTCCCGCGTGGTGCGACGGCACCACGCCATCTCGCTCCATCCGCAAGAAACAACAAGAATAAAGGAGGGGGGGGGGGTTCAGCCGTGTTTGTGCGGCCCGACCCCCCTCGCATTAGATTGATAACAATCGGCCTTTCTAGAACGAAAATCCATCACAATCTTTTTAAAATAAATAAAAAGATTCGGAAACAAGGGCCGACAAGGAAAAAGAACCTTCAAGATCGAAGGAAAGATCAACAACTTTAAAAAGGTTTAAAACCCCTACCTCAAGCGTTGTCGCTCGCGAGTTCGTCGCGGAAGAGGACGATCGTCGCGGAAGAAACGTCGCCGGAGAAACGTCGTTGATTCCGTTGTCGTCGAGGTGCGTCCGAAGGGAGAACGTCGCTTGGAAAGGAACGATCGTCGCGGAAGAAACGTCGCGGAAGAAGCGTCGTTGATTTCCGCGGTTTCGGCGTTCTTCGCCGGAAGCCGGCGTTCTTCGCGTTCTTCGCCGAAGAAGAACGCTCTCCTCCAAATTCTCCCCACGCCACAAGCTTCCACCCAAAATAAAATAAGAGTAATCTTATTTTATTAACGCACAAGCAACGATTAAAAAAAAAGAAACGAACAATTAATTCCAAGAATTAATTTACCAAAGAAACCGCCCAATTAATTGGACGAAAGAAACAGCCCAATTAAATGGTCTGTTAAGAATTTAGAAAACGCGTCGGTTGACTTTCAGTTTCTTTGACGGGTTTTCGCGGGTGCGTTACTTAGCGGAAAGAAACGGCGGGGTTCGTGCGGGCCCCACCTCACAAATATCCTACCAAGGGGTAGGATATTTCTGGATAGCAACCTATCCAGTTCAACTCAGTTCAAGCCGCCTTTAAGTGGCTTCAAGTGGCTTCCAAGTGGCTTAAGCGAAATAAAATAAAGTTGTCGCAAAATTATTTTATTTCTTAACTTTAAGCCCGAAAATTAAAAACCACATCCGAGCAAACGCAACTCCGGAAGAGGCGTTTCTAAGCGAATACCGGCGCTGCGATTTCATCAGTGCCCTCAGAATTTGATTCCGGGCACCGGTTAAAAAGTTAGAAAAACCCGCTCGTCCGTTCACTGAACGTACCCGAGCCAAACTTCGGAAAATGATTCCGGGCACACCGGGCCTCGGAATCAGGTGCCGTCAGAAACTGCGTTCTTGTAAAATTCCAAAGAAAATTAAGAAAAAAAAATTTCCTTGAAATTTACGGGTCTTTACATAATTACTAATAATTAGAAACAATTATCCATAATTATCAATAATTAAGAATAATTAGTAATAATTAGTAATAATTACCAATAATTAGTATTAATTACCTATAATTAGTATTAATTACCTATAATTAGTATTAATTACCAATAATTAGTATTAATTACCAATAATTAGTATTAATTACCAATAATTAGTATTAATTACCAATAATTAGTAATAATTACCAATAATTAACAATAATTAGTAATAATTACCTATAATTAGTATTAATTACCAATAATTAGTATTAATTACCAATAATTAGTAATAATTAGGAATAATTAACAATAATTAGGAATAATTAGTATTAATTAGGAATAATTAGTATTAATTAGGAATAATTAGTATTAATTACCAATAATTAGTAGTAATTACCAATAATTAGTATTAATTAGGAATAATTAGTATTAATTACCAATAATTAGTATTAATTACCAATAATTAGTATTAATTACCAATAATTAGTATTAATTACCAATAATTAGTATTAATTACCAATAATTAGTATTAATTACCAATAATTAGTATTAATTACCAATAATTAGTATTAATTACCAATAATTAGTATTAATTACCAATAATTAGTATTAATTACCAATAATTAGTATTAATTACCAATAATTAGTATTAATTACCAATAATTAGTATTAATTACCAATAATTAGTATTAATTATCAATATTTAGGAATAATTACCAATAATTAGTAATAATTACCAATAATTAGTAATAATTACGAATAATTATCAATAATTACTAATAATTATCAATAATTACTAATAATTAGCAATAATTCGTAATAATTAGCAATAATTAGAAATAATTAGTAATAATTAGCAATAATTAGTAATAATTAGCAATAATTAGTAATAATTAGATATAATTAGTAATAATTAGAAATAATTAGAAATAATTAGAAATAATTAGAAATAATTAGTAATAATTAGAAATAATTAGTAATGATTAGAAATAATTAGTAATAATTAGTAATAATTAGCAATAATTAGCAATAATTAGCAATAATTAGCAATAATTAGCAATAATTAGCAATAATTAGCAATAATTAGCAATAATTAGCAATAATTAGCAATAATTAGCAATAATTAGCAATAATTAGCAATAATTAGCAATAATTAGTATTAATTAGCAATAATTAGTATTAATTAGCAATAATTAGTATTAATTAGCAATAATTAGCAATAATTGCCAATAATTAGCAATAATTGCCAATAATTAGCAATAATTGCCAATAATTAGTAATAATTGCCAATAATTAACAATACTTAGTAATAATTACCAATATTTACCAATAATTACCAATAATTAGTAATAATTAACAATAATTAGTAATAATTACCAATAATTATCAATAATTACCAATAATTATCAATAATTAGTAATAATTATCAATAATTAGTAACAATTAGCAATAATTAGTAACAATTAGGAATAATTAGTAACAATTAGGAATAATTAGTAACAATTAGGAATAATTAACAACAATTAGGAATAATTAGTAACAATTAGGAATAATTAACAACAATTAGAAATAATTAGTAGAATTAGTAATAATTAGTAATAATTAGTAATAATTAGTATTAATTAGGAATAATTAGTAATAATTACCAATAATTAGTAATATTGATTATTAATTACCAATAATTAGTATTAATTACCAATAATCACCAATAATTACCAATAATCACCAATAATTACCAATAATCACCAATAATTACCAATAATCACCAATAATTACCAATAATCACCAATAATTACCAATAATCACCAATAATTACCAATAATCACCAATAATTACCAATAATGACCAATATTTTCCAATAATGACCAATAATTACCAATAAAGACCAATATTTTCCAATAATTACCAATATTTACCAATAATTACCAATATTTACCAATAATTAGGAATAACTACCAATATTTTGGAATAATTACCAATAATTTGGAATAATTACCAATAATTTGGAATAATTACCAATAATTTGGAATAATTACCAATAATTTGCAATACTTACCAATAATTTGGAATAATTACCTTATTAATTATTTGTATATTTTATTATTAATATTAAAATAATATAATTTTCTATATTATATACAATTCTCTTTTCTTCTATGTTTTTTCTGTCTCCACATGTAATATTGGCATTCTTTTTCAAAATTATCAACCTACTCGCCAATGGAGAGGTGAAAGTGAATGCCAATATTACATGTGGAGACAGAATGTGAAACACACAGATGAAAGGAGAATTGTATATAATATAGAAAATTATATTATTTTAATATTAATAATAAAATATACTAATAAAGTAATGATGTTATTATTATATAATTAATATTTATGAAAAAAATTATATTAGTATTATTAAAAAAATAAAAAATCAATATAATATTAAAATTATCAATATTTGTAACAGGTTTTGCTTTATTCTCAATATATTCAATCCTTGCTTGTGTTTTTTCTAACAAATTATTCAAAACCAGTAATGCTTTTATATTTTATAGAAAAATATGGAACAACGAGGTCGTCAACAGTCATTATTAGATGACCGCATATGGATAAATCAACGTAGAAATCCAAATGGTTCTGGTTTAAATCCAGTATATATAGAGGGTGTGGAGAGTTTTTTATCATTTGCGGCATCAAATCCAGAATTTGTTTCAGAAGGAAAGATAAAATGCCCTTGTAGAAAATGTGCATTGAGAACGTTTGACACGTTTGACAAAGTGGAGGAACATCTCTTGCGTTTTGGTTTTCAAGCAGATTATGTTTTTTGGTATCAACACGGTGAACGCAGTTCCAGAGCAGGTGATACCAACTTGATTCCGGATCCATCCCAGTTTCAAGATTTAGTACATGATGTTGCAGGTTCATCTGTTCAACATACAGAAACTCCGGCTGATATAGCTTCAAATCCTGAGTTGGGACCGTCTGAATTTTATGAGTTGTTGAAGTCTGCTGAGGATGCATTATATCCTGGCTGCAAGATGATCAAATTAGAAGCAGTTGCAAAATTTATGGCTATCAAATCAGATAACGGAATGTCAAACACATGTTTTGACCAGATATTTTCTTTGCTGAAAACACTGTTACCCGAAGGAAATGTTTTACCTGCAAATTACTATGAAAGTAAGAGGTTGGTTCGAAATTTGGGACTTACTTGTCAGAAGATTCATGCATGTTCAAATGACTGCATTTTATATTCAGGGGAAAATGAGTCGTTGGATAGTTGTCCCACATGTGGGCAACTGAGATATAAAGAAGGACAACATGGGAAGTCTGGTTTGATTCCTGTAAAACAGTTGAGATATTTTCCGCTTACATCCAGACTTCAGCGTTTATTCATGTCTAAGAATATAGCGACAATGATGTCATGGCATAAAGAGAATATTTCAACCGATAAAAGCTTGAATCATCCAGCCGATGGTGATTCATGGAAACATTTTGATAGAGTGCATCCATCATTTGCTTTAGAAGCTAGAAATGTTTGACTGGGCCTTTCCACTGATGGTTTCTATCCGTTTGGATCTTATGGTAGTCAATATTCATGTTGGCCTGTTTTTTTAACTCCGTAAAATTTACCTCCATGGATGTTGATGAAGGAGCCATATATCTTTTTGACTTTACTAATTCCAGGACATCCGAAGAAAAATATTGATGTTTATTTGAAGCCATTGATTGATGAATTAAATTTATTGTGGAGTACTGGTGTCAGTACATATGATGTTGCAACGAAACAGAATTTCATACTGAGAGCAGCATTGATGTGGACAATAAGTGACTTCCCGGCTTATGGGATGTTATCTGGCTGGAGTACACATGGTCAGAAATCATGTCCTTACTGTATGGGAGAGAACAAAGCATTTATGCTCATTCATGGAAAGAAACCTTGTTATTTTGACTGTCATCGCAGATTTCTTCCAGCTGATCATCCTTTTCGCAGAAACAGATCTCATTTCAGAAAAGGAACAGCTGAAAGGGATGGACCTCCAAAAATGCTATCAGGTTCGGAGTTAAAATCGGTTGTATTTTCATTACCTCCCGTCACTTTTGGTCCCACAATAAACCAACAGAAAATTTCTGGTTTTGGGAAAGAACACAATTGGATTAAACGCAGCATATTTTGGGATTTGCCATATTGGTCTGATTTGTTGGTCCGACACATGTTAGATGTCATGCATATTGAGAAGAACTGTTTTGATAATTTGTTTCATACAGTTTTGGATACGCCAGGAAAGAGCAAAGACAATGTAAATGCACGTTTAGATCTTGCCCAAATTTGCAGGCGTCCAGAATTGGAACTATTTGAGAATGTCAGAACAGAAAGGTTACTGAAACCAAAAGCAGCTTATACACTGTCTAAAGAAAACCGTTTATTATTTTGTCAGTGGATTGCAGATTTGAGACTTCCAGATGGCTGTGCTTCCAATTTGGGTAGATGTGTAAAGAATGGTCATATTACTGGATTGAAAAGTCATGATTGTCATGTTATAATGGAGAGACTTCTACCCATTGGATTAAGAGGTCTGTTGAATTCTGTGATTTGGGATTCCATAAGAGACATGTCTCATTTTTTTCGGGAAATTTGTGCGGCTACGGCAGATTATGATGCTCTAGGCAAACTTGAAAAAGATGTTGTTGTAATTATATGTAAACTGGAAAAAATATTTCCGCCGTCTTTCTTCGACTCAATGGAACATTTGATGTTACATTTGCCATATGAAGCCAAATGTGGAGGTCCGGTACAGTTTCGATGGATGTACCCATTTGAAAGATGCATGCAAAAATTGAAAAGAAAAGTATGCAACAAAGCATCTGTTGAAGGATCTATTGCAGAAGCTTATTTGCAAGAGGAAATATCTTTTTTCTGCTCTCATTATTTTGAATCTGAGTATCCTTCAAAACACAACCGAATGGGACGGAATGAGAGGAATATTGATGAAATCGACAATCAATTATCTGTTTTCAACCAGTCAGAGCTTGGTTTTGGTGGAGTTTCTGAACGCTGGCTTTCAGATGATGAACATCATAGAGCTCATACGTATGTTCTGCTCAACTGTGAAGAGATGACATCAGTTGTACTGTAAGTGTTTATATCACTTATTCTATCATTTATGTTACAGTAAATAACTTTGGTTTTTATAGGTTGTATGATAATCATATCAAGAAACAAATTCCACAAATTACAGCAGCTGCTCTCGAAGAACGGCGACTGAAAAATTTCTCTCAGTGGTTTCAAAAACTGGTAACATAAATTCTTTATCATTTAGCAACTCATTCAATGTATAGTTTACTATATTGATAATTATTTCACAAATCTTCAGGTGTCTCGACATGCTGATAAAATTGACAAACGGCTGTGTGTATTGAGTAACCCACCTTCCAAACTTGTTAAAACTTATAATGCATATGTGGTGAATGGATTTCGATTCCACACGCATGCATATGGGGAATCGAAAAAAACAATGAACAGTGGAGTTAGCTTGAGAGGATCTCATCATCGAGAAAATGAAGTTGACTTTTATGGCATACTTGATGAAATCATTGAACTCTGTTATCTTGGACAACATTACATAACCATGTTCAAATATCGGTGGTTGGATACAGAGAGAGGCGTGCGTGTTCATCCGACTCATGGAATCATCGATATTAAATGTAAAAGTGTTCTCGCAGTAAATGAACCATTCTTATTGGCTCAACAGGCATATCAAGTTTATTATGCAAAGTACTGTGCAACATCAAGAGACTTGACTGATTGGTGGAGTGTAATAAAAATCAAAATTCGAGACAATCAGTTTAGTCAAAGTGAATGTGCTTTCACTGATGTGCAAAGAATTGAAGTTTTTCAAGAGAGTACTCAAAATCAATCTTTTTTACAAAGAGATATGAGTATCGATGACGACACCCCACATTTAAGAGTCGGTGATGACGATGATGTTAATGATGTCACACATGAATTTGAAATGGTAAGAGATGAAGCAACTGCAACTCGAATGGATATCGATGATGTTGAGGAGGAATATGAAGATGACATTGACATATATGAAGATGATGATGAAGATGAACACTTATAGAATTCCATGGTATTTATATACAATCATAATATGTATATATGTATATATAATAGTAATTATCAATTATTTGCTAATATTAACATTTTCTGTTTCAGATGGACGAGGCCACATTTCGTGAGTTGGCGGAGGCTGACCTGCCTTTCGATGCGGATGAGTTGCTGGCAAATGACCCTCAGCCTGCAGGCGCTCCAGGGAGTACGTGGAGGGGGCGCGGTCTTGCACGATTGATGATTCCTGACCCCGTCCCCGAGCGACGTCCACGTCTTGGGTTTGATCCGCGCACCCGGAGGTCTGATAACCTGTGTAATAACCTGTGAATTTGACTAAGATTTCATTAATCTATTCACATAATAAATGTTTATTATTTTTTCAGTTTTTCGCATATAGCAGTCGGACAGGGAAGCGCTATTTTGCGCAACTATTTCTCTCAGTCGTGGACCACATGGGAGCAGATTCCCATTGATGTGCAGCAGGCCATGTTCGGCCATTGGTTGGTACGTACGTAAATAAATAATTTTTATTTTGAAAATTATTTCATTTCTAACTTGATATTTTGATTTATTTGTAGGGTTTATGGTATCCGATCGAGGATACCATGCGTGACGCCATCCACGAGGCATGGGAGGTGGCCATGCGTGATCGCCTTCGTCAGTTTTTGCACAATTTAAGAAAAGCTGCGATGAAGAAAGAAGGAGTGTCAGATTTTGATGAGTCATGTAGAGCACACCGACCAGAGTACATTTCATCCCATGTATGGGATGGATTATGTGTGCAATGGTTGAGTGGTGCCTTTCAGAGGAGATCATCGGTGGGGAGGCAGAATCGGGGGAGGCAGGAGGTGACTCATCGAGCTGGGAGTCGTTCTTTCAGTACTCATAGACAGCATCTGGTACGTACATTATTTATAAATATTTTATATAACTATAAATATTAACAGTTTATTTTTTATTCTTATAGGCTGTCGAGCACCCCGATATTACAGAGTACGACGTATATCGGAGGATGTATAGTGATCCTGCTACTGGGGAGCTCAGAGGTGATCGTCAGCATCACATCGTGGTCAGTATTATTTGTTTTCAAGTTTAAAAATTAACTGCATATAATATATTCACAATTTTAATTTTAAATTGAAACTATAGGAGTCATATGAGGCCGCAGCGGCACAGGCCCGACCTGAGAGTCAGGCCGAGTCATCAGATCAGACCACTGCCCGTCAGTTTGATGAGGCGGCATGGATGCAGGCCACCCAGTATGCCTTCGAGAAGGGCCGGGTAGTTGGTATCGGCTCTCGACTGACTCCCGGAGATTATTATGGCAGTGCTGCGATGTCGGCGTCCAGCTCGAGGGGAGCTCGTGCATCTTCTTCTACACAGTATGAGGAGCAGTTGTGATCTCAGACTGCACAGATAGAGAGTCTCCGACAGGAGCAGGAGCAGATGCGTCAGCAGCATGAGGAGGAGCGTCGACGCCAGCAGCAGCTGTACGAGGAGCAGACGAGTCGGTGGCAGCAGTAGCATCAGGAGCAGATGGAGTACATGCGCCGACTCACTCATGCTTTAGGGATGGAGTTTCCTCCACCACCATCTGCAGATCCCCCACCTCCCCCCTCCCCCCCTCCTACAGATTAGAGTTTGTATTTCTGTTATAAAATTTGTGAAATCAAAATATTTTTTTTCTATTCGTAGTTTCTGTCTCATTATAAAATATTAATAATATTATATTTTTAAATAACAATATTAATATTAATAATAATAATATTTATATTTTATAATATTAAATTTTATATATATATTAAAATTTTATTTATATAATAAAATTTTATATATATATTAAAATTTTATAATATTATAATTTAATTATTTTTTTTGTAATACTTGAATTATTTTAATATTTGAATGTAAAATAATTCTATTATTTTTATATTAATTAAAATAACTTATTAATATTTTTTTTATTTATGAATTATAATTGTAATATTATTATATTAATTAAATTATTTATTAATATTCTATTATTTTTATTTTTGAATTATAATTCTACTATTATTATAGTAATTAAAATAATTTATTATTTTCATTTGTAAATTATAATTCTATTATTATATTAATTAAAATAATTTATTAATAATTTATTTTTTTATTTTTTTATAGTATTTGCGACGGGATACTATGCCCGTCGCAAATACTAGTATTATTAATAGTTTTTTATTTTTTTTAAAAGAGTATTTGCGACGGGACCCGCCGAAAATACTATGAATAGTATTTGCGACGGGTCCCGGTTCCCGTCGCAAATACTAGTATTATTAATTTTTTTTATTTTTTTAAAAAAGAGTTTTTGCGACGGAACCGTCGCAAAAACTATTTGCGACGGACCCGTCGTAAAAGGTATTTGCGACGGGTCCGTCGCAAAAACTGTTTAAAAAGTTTTTTACAAAAATACGGAATACTTTTTGCGACGGGGAGAATGCCCGTCGCAAAAAAAGATTTTAGCGACGGGCCCGTCGCAAATAAGTTTAGTTGCGACGGCGTTTTCAGCAACGGGCTATTTGCGACGGGATCCCGTCGCAAATAGCCCGTCGCAAATACCTGCTTTTCTAGTAGTGATAGAACCAAAATAATGTGGTGGTTAAAATCAAAGAAACTAAATCCTTCTTTTTATTAGGAAAGAAAAGTGGAAATTCTTGACTATAGGCATTCAAAACATAACTCTAATTAGGGATGCCCTAAGATTTATTCACTTTCTCTATTTCTTTTCATTTTATTTTATTCTCAATAATGTTTTTATTTTTTACTTATTTTGTTATAAATATAAACAGTTATTAGTTTAGATATTAAATCAGTCTAACCATGAAAAATAAACATCAAATTATATTTATCATACTTTATTGTGTGATCATTTTTCATTATTTTTTTAAAAACTTCCTAAACTATGACTAGGGATGGTATTAGATAAATCTGTGTATGTGTGTGTGTGTGTGTGGGTGGGTGGGGGGGTGGAGATATACTAAATTGTTTTAGGTTTTCATGCTTATTGTTGTTTTTAATTTTCAGTATTTTTTAAATATAAAAAACCAATCTTCAAGGAACACTGCTTAGTGATGATTCCTTACTATTTTTAGGGAGTTCATTGCTTCTAAAATCATGAATTTATATGATTTTAGATATGATATAACTTTCTATTTTCATAGACTTGATCCTTTGTGAGTAAATTAGATATGATTTTTTTTCCATGAGTTGATTATCCCAAATTTATTATCCCATCCTCAAGAGACATTTTAAGAATATTTTTCATATTCTTTATTGTACCTGATTTCTTGGAGTCCAGGGAGATGCATGAAACTATAAATTTCCTTGATTATTTTTCTAAGCTATATGATTCAAGTGTTCTAAGTTTTATTTAGTTCATCATTAATTTAAAGAACTATACAATCCATTTAAAGGATACCTTTACATTTAAACCTATTTAAACATTAAAGTTCATGAAATACCTATTAGGTAAGTTATATTACAAGCTAAAATATCCTTACCTACCCATATATTTAATAATTTCATGACATAGTTTCATCTAATAATGGTTGAGAATAATGGTTTTATGGTATATCTTATGTGTAAGATCACTATTAGGGAATAACATGAGGGTAATATTACATTGGTTATGGGAATTGTGTTCAAAATTTTTAATTTATCATTATAATACTTGTTAACTAGTTAATATCTATAAAAAACATGTAAAATAAAAAAATTTATACATATGAAAAAAAATTGTATATAAAAAGAGTATAATGGATAAAAAATATATTCATGAAAATAGATATAAGAGTATGGTTCATTTATATAATTTTTAAAGCTATATCCACTAAAGGAACAAGGGAGATAATTGTTGTGCATGACTCATTTTCAAGGAAAATGAGGGAGAACCATTATTATTTCTGAAAGTATATCATACATTGGGATTAAAATATAAACCTTTTAATTATTCCTTTTAATTTTTTGAAGTTAAATACTTACAAACCATTGAACCCCAAAAAAACCTATTAGAAGTCCTCATGATTATTCTACTTTGCATATAAAAATATAGAACTTAGGAGTTTTCAAATATTATAATGGAACACATGTACCTTGAAAATGAGAAAAACTCCATTTAAATTGTTCCTTGACAGATGAGAGAAAAAATTCCAGGAAGGTTGGTCACTATTGTTCATGGGTAAGAGTAAATTATTGAAAACATAGACAAAATGAAGTAATGTAGAGAGTATAACTAATAAAAGAGGCAATATGAACATAAATTATGGTTATATTGGTTATTTCCCTATTATTTGGTTTGTACAATTGAACTAATCTTGGCACTCTTTTTTCTTTAATTATTCAATAATTTTATAGGAGTGTAATGAGAATAGTGCAGGGAAGTGATTAGAACTAAATTATGAAATTTTTATTTTGAATGTTAGGTGTAAATAACCCCTTAAATATTATAAATCATGTGAATACAATTCATTCTACATACAATTTTAAAATTTGGATTTTAAATAGAAAACAACCCAAAATTAATATTTTATTGATTTAATTACATTTCTATATAAATTGGTATGCATGAACATTAAATTTATCATTTTAATGATTTTTAGGTAAAGAAATAAAACCATGTCACATTAATTGGATAAAACCATAATAATAAAGGAGTAAACTAAACTTTATATGAGCTATGTAAGAATAAAAGACTCATAAACTAATGCAATATTGATAAATAAAGAAATGGACGAGTTATGTAAAAGTATATGTTCAATTTTTTAGCCTATGTAAGAATAAGTCAATAGATACAGAAGCTATGTATGTTTAAATTTTTTTCATGGGATTTAAAAGTGGGGACAACTTCATGTGATTAGTGTGTAAATTCTAAGATATATAAGATTAAAATGAATATACATAATATTAAATTTAATCTGTTTAATATTAGATAAAAAATTCAATGGGCTGTGTAAATTTTTTTGGAACCTTTGTAAGAATAAATAAGATCTCCAAAGGGATATGTATGAATAATACATTCCCATGCAATGATTTCCATTTTTCTAAAAAATTTCAAACATGCTATAGATAAGGAAGGGATCTAAATATTTATAAAAAAGGAATTATATGTATCCTTAATAAATAAACCTTTGACCATAAAGCTACCAAGATATTCACTATAAAACCATATTAAGAAAATGAATAATAAACTAGCTATGTGGATAAATATTATAAATAGAGAAGTAGAGAAGATACTGGAAACTAAAAACCATGATCTCCCAAATCAAGTAGGGATCAAGAAAAAGTCCACATGTGATGATCATATAAGTAGAGGCTATTATGTGGAGAATATCAATATAAAGAATAATAATCCCTAGTACTTGTCAGATTTCATATAAAATTGGACCCAAATATCTATTGCAGGGTTCCTACTCATTAGGATTATTTTCAATATTTTCTAAATTTTTATTTAGGTTTTAATAGATGTTTGTGTTTCTACCTCTCTTATTCCTCTAAAAGCACTATGGTCATGGAGAACTAACCCAAGAGTTTAATTATGGGGATGTAAAAAATTCCTAAGAATTTTTATTTCATTTATATTATTTTATTTTCATTTAATAATGAGTCAGTGTGGGTTTGAGGAGGTTAGTTTAGAAGTTGTCAACCATCTCCACATATATTCATTCTTACTTCTTCTTCTACCAATTCAATTCTCCCACCCTTAAATTATCCTCTCCAATGTACATTGGGGTTGGGGGAGGTGATAATCAACATTTAAGTATTTCATAAAGGTAATAAGGTTTATAATTTTTGTACTTCCATGAAAATATTAGAATAATGACTCTAAATTATTACAAATGTGATGAAAAAAATTCAAGACATACACACTTCCTAATTTTCAGGGAAAATAATATATTCTTATAAGGTAAAACCCATGTGAATCATATTTTTGATCCTCCAGTTATTGTAGGAAATGACCCCTCAAAATTTGGGTCAATATATTCTTCCACCACTATTTTATGTATTCCATTGTTCATAATTAGATCATGGACTTAATTGAAAAAAATATGAATTCTATTAGTGACCACTTATATTTTTAGTGTATTTTTAAAGGATATCCATAATTAGGATAAATAACTTGATGGAACGTGTTCCATGGGATCCAAAATCATTTAAAATCCAATTCCTAACCTAAGAATAAAATAATTAATTGATTCAATTTTAGAAACAAGGTATATATAAAGAATATAAGGGCCCAGATCTGCGTGGATCGACCATTTGGGTGTTTTTTAAGATTGGGGTGCTCAAAGAAGGCATGAAGGAAGTATGAAGGAGTTAGGTTGCGATAGGATGGAAACAAGGGGCTACACGATGCGACCAAGGGGTACATGACATGTACCATTCGGGTTTATGAAAAATAAAACAAAGCACTGAGGTGATTCTTTTTTCGGCGTAAGTTGCCTCGAGGTGGTACATGACGTGATGAGGAGGTACACGTCATGTACTTCCCTGCCACTGGGTGTTTCAAATACACCCAACTACTTAGGTTTTTAAAACTCTACGGATTGAGCACACCCTCTCTCGACCCCAGATGACCTGGACGCCTACCTCTTCAACATTTGTGGATTCCTTCATCCTGGATCGGTTCCCCGCTAACCTTATTCGATTCATCTTCATTCCGAGGTAAGATATACCTATATTATTTGGTTTTCATTGATCTTTCTTCTCCCATTTCTCCTTACCATGCTATGGAGTTTGATCTCCATAGTTCTAAGGGAGTTTCTTTTGGTTTTTGTTGATGCAGTTTTGTCACGACATCCTTGGGTGGATGTTGTTGTTGTGGGGAAGGAGATCATGACCCATTTCTTTGATTCATTCTAGATCAAAGAACGTCTAAAACCTATAGAGGTAGGGGATTACTTAATTATATATTATTTTACATGAAATCATAGAGTTGAAATGATTTATCCCTTTGTATCGCAAGGTAATTGACCTAATTAAATATTTGAACCAGATTAAAAGAATTGTTTTGATCACATGTTGGTGCTTTTAACCATGATAACAATTTGCCTCATGATTTGATAGATAGAGTGATATCTATTTTTTTCTTGTTAGCATGTTGTTCTTGATGAAATTGATAAATAACTTAAATATAGAATTAATTGATAATTAAATGACTAAAGATAAAGAGGCATGTGAATGAATCCAGTTGTGGTTGTTGTAATTTGATGTTAATCAAATTGATGCAGATGTGCATGCCTATTCTATTTGGTTGTTAAACCTGAATCATGTTGGTTCTTGTTGTTTAATGGAATGTCAAATTAATTGGTTAATTAAATTGTGGTAGCTATGATAGCTTGTAGTTTAGGTTTCCCATAGTTGTAACCTACTAATAATGAATCTATTAATTCAAGATGGATTAAAGAACTAGTTGTTTGATAAAGGATAATTCCTGGTAGGGTTCTCGGTGAACCTCATAATTGTAAGGATGAGTGCCTTGTGCTTTGGATCCATGAGTGCTCATTATGTATGAAGGTTGGATTCCTTGTTTAAGGGACAAGATCCTAGTTGATATGATGTTTGTTTTCTACTACTTGTGTTGTGATGTGTGCCAGGATGGCTATTGTTATATGAGGGAGTAGGGAGGCCCATTGGTTGTGGAAAAACTTGACGCCAAGAGTGGTGTGATTCATCAATTTATGCATGTGGGTGTCAGTGAGGACATCAAAGATGATGAAATGGGTTAGATATAAATGTTGGATGCTTACTGAATCTTGTTGGTTTTTTATTTTCTTTACTTTCCTCACTACTCAAGGTAGGTATTTTTTCTACCCTCCTTCCAAAAAATAGGTGAAGACGCACAAGGTATACCATGTGCTTTCTGTGTTTAGCTTATTGAGGGAGGATGGGTCTAAACTCTTGATATAGGTGTCAACGACTCGACCTGTAGTTCACCTACTCACCATGTTGATCCCCTTATGTTTGTTAGCTTATAATGTTTTTCTAGAATGCTTGGGAATATGGGAAAGTAATAATTCCATTAATAAATTATTTAATAAATGATTTTAACCCATGGTGTTGGAGCTTTCTAGGATGCAATGTTGAGGTTATATTTCTAAGTAGTTGTGGACTTGGTTTAGTTATGCCTAGAGGGCATAGAACTTTGGCGTGATGCTAATGAAATATAATATGGAATTTTTAACGGTTAATTAATGGTTAAAGAATTAATTAACATAAAGTGAAACTGATAAAAAGGGATAAATCAATCTAATGTATCGCTTTAAATGGTTGTGTGCTTATAGGATACCTAGTATTAGTAGTGGCATCTGGGAGTCCAAGAGACGTTAGCAGTAGTTGAGTCTAAGACTAGGTTATGCCCATAGTGTGGTTGTGAGATATATTATATTCTTCACTTTTTGTGTTTCTATATAATATTCCACCTCATCAGTTAGGGAAACTGATACCCTGGGGATTTTGATCCTTGGGGAGGGGGAGGGTGTGTTTTCCCCAGCATTCCGGTGGGAGGATGGATGATTGACCACCCCCTTTGGCCCATCTCTCTTCTCTTGATAGTTACTTGTGATGGTAGGCACAACAATTAGTTTTCCCCATATATGTGTGTAGAGGGATGGAATGGATTGTGGTTATTTCACACACATATATTCTAGATATAGTTTCATTTGTGCTACTATAGGTATAATGTGTATAGGCTATGGTGACTTGAGGATCCTTAACCAGCGTATGGGCTGTAATGGCCTGAGGCATAATACCCGACATATGATACACATTATATGGGTTGTGGTGACTCCTAAAAACTACCTAGTTATGTTTGAAGTTGTGTGGACGATGTGGTGCTTCACCTAGGTCTCTGCAGGAAAGCATTGTGTTGCCTTCATTTTTTTTGATTTTTGATAATCCAACTTTTAAGGGGTGAGGTGGAACCCTTATAAGGCCCATAGGTGTAAGTATTACATGGCCCGTAGGCCTTAGAGGAATTCATTGCCTATAGGCTTCAAACATTACATACAACCCGGACTAACTACTTGGAACTACTCTTCTCCATCACCTTCATCGTGAAATCAGCTCTCCACCTTCGCATGGGTATTTGACTAGGCATTTCCGTGCATGCAAAGGCTTGTCCTGATGGAAGGTGCCATACCCTCTCATTCTTGAAATCCGTTTAGCTTCTGCTATGGTGAAAACTCTTTTGCTCATCTTCCTTTTAGAGATTGTTCCTTATAGGTTGTCTGGTTTGCATCTGCACTTAAGGTGCCCCAAAGGCCATGAGGTGGCCCGAAGGCCTTACTAACCCAAAGGCTTGGGTGGCCTGAAGGCCTTAAAGGACTTGGGGACCAAATTAGTGGCCTGAAGGCCCAAACAGGGGAATATTCCTGGCTCTTACAGTGCCAAACAGTACCTACTACAGTTCCCGCTACAGTACTTGCTACAGTACTGCACAGTCCCTGCTACAGTGCCTGCTACATTACTGCTACAGTTCCCGCTACATTACCCCCAGAAATTATGCCTCCACCTGGATTTGATCCTAGGTCGCTTGTATGCACTTACAAAGTCCTTACCAACTGGGCTAAGGCTCAAGTGCAGGAAAGATTCGTGTTTCACAAGTTACATGTGTTGGTGCTTGCCCATGTGTCTTTGGGATGACCTTTTTGAGGAGAGATGTTTTTGGACATATGAAATTGGGGAAAAGTGGAAAAACAGTGGGGAAGTGGTAGTAGGATACCCTTGATATTTCTTATTATGTTATATACTCTTGTATGGGATACATGGTGAGAGTAGCCATGGTGAGGATAGAAACTTAGTATACTTGTTTAGCTGATGAGTTAGTTTCACTTGTTGTTCACTGTGATTTAGCACGCTTTCTTTACTTTTTAATGAGAGGCTCTGGGGAGGACCCTACCAAGTACACTGTTATACTCACCCTACATATATATAAACTATTTTTAGGTCACTTGGAGTAGGTTGGAGATCAGGCTGGTTACTACTATCTTGGGGTTATAAGAGCTGTTCGGGCTTCATGGTCTCTATTGTTTTTATTTTCTTTTGGTACTTGTAGTTTTCCATTTCAGTTGTAGTTTTTTTGCATGACATTACATATGTGTACTTGGGATTTCTTTTATATTGCAGTGTAAGTTAGAGTTGGTTGGTGTCTATCTTATCTCTCTATTTCTCATGTCTTCTCTTAGAGGGTAATGCCTCCAATTTTTGTGTTTACTATACCCTCAGTTCTAGTCGCAAACCTGGGTCCTACTGGAGGCGGGACTTGGGGGTCACTATCTCCCTTCTCACATTGTCGGCCCAGGAGGGGTACACCTTGTGGGGAGGGGGTCATGGCATAGTGGTATAAGTGCTTTGGTTGAGGTATAGGATGGAGTTTGGTGTTTGTAACAGGTGATGTTACATGGGTTGGTAGGGAAATAGTGTCAGTTAAGTTTAGAAAGTGATGTAAACACTGGAGACTGGCTGAGACATAGGCATTTAGGTCCCCATGTGATATAATGCACGTACCTTTAAGTTTACAGTGACTAATAAATGAGGTGATACTGGTTGAAAGGTAGAGACCTAGGAAGGGATCATGCATCATTCTTCTTTGTGCCTATGTTTGAAAGGGTAGACCTTGGGATAGGTTAACCTAAAATGAATAAAATAAAACAATTCATTAATTAATGTTGAGTCTTCCATATTCCAGGGTTAGTAGCTCTAACCGATTGTTATTTTGCAGGTATGTATCCATGTTGACATCCTCGTATGGTTTGAGAAGAAGATATCCAACAGGCTATGCCAGCAGATTGTCGTAGGGTAGAGGTTGAAAACAAAGACACTTGGAGGAGGAAACTTCGAGAGTTTCAGCACCAGAGTCGGCAGAAGTATGAGGGATTCATTTCTGATGTAGTCACAAAAGATTGGTTAGAGGATTTTGAGATAGCCTTCAGTTTGATCATGATCGAAAGGAGAATTGGGTGTCTTTGGTTGTGATGATGATGCATGGGGCAGTGAGGAAGTGGTTGTTATTATTCCTTGGGGATCGCGAGGAGTCAGCGATCTCATGGGAGGAGTTTCGAGAAAAGTTTAGAGTTGAGTTTCTTTCTTCGACCTTGAAGGTGTCGAGTCACCCGGAGCTGCTTACCCTTCGACAGGGGAGATCCAGTGCATGAGAGTTTGGAATCCATTTCATGAACCTTTTACAATATTCTTCAGACATGTTTCTAGAGGAGGAGGCCATGGTAAGTCATTTTGAGGAGGCTTTGCATATAGATATCTAGCACTAGGTCACCCCATTTATGCTGGAGACATATTTTTAGGTGTTGGCGAGGGAAGAGGTCATTGAGAAGAAATTATCCAGAACTAGATCTTTACGAGAGGGGAGTCTTTAGGATTCCTCATGAAGAAGATCTATGGTCTAGGGTTCCCAGTTTTTAGGGTAGAAGAGTTTTCGTTTTTATGGGGGTAGGTCCCAGCCCTCAGCATATCGTTTCTCCAGGGGAGGCGGATCTCAAGCCTATTCCAAGAGATGTAGTGCTTTTTTTTTTTCATGTGGAGGATGAGGTTATCAACAGTGAGAGTGGCCGAACTTTTATAGTAGTCATCATTCACTAGGTGTTCCGCTCAAGGTTCCTCCGTTGAGGCAATTCTATCCAAGGAAGCAACAACAGGCTGCACTAGCTTTGGATCAGTAGAGAGAAGATGGGGTAGGTAGAGGACATCCCCATGATGCTACCCATCCTCATAGAGTAGAGCATGGTCATGGTGGTGGTCTTCATTTGGGTCAGAGAGGCTGTGGAGGAGGTTGTGGTCATCTTCATTCTTTAACATTTCCAACATCAGGCAAGCCATACATCGTTTGAGGTACCCTTTGCTTGTTTTCTACTTAGGTGTATGCCTTGTTTAATTCGGGAGCGACAGAATCCTTCATATCACCTACCCTTGTCCATGCTTTGGGACATGAGGTAGAGAGGCTTCCAGTGCCCTTGGCATTGACTACGCCAGTTAGAGGTCGAGATGACTTGTTTGAAGTATGTATAAACTATGAGCTAGTGCTGGGGAATCACCAATCTTGGGGAGATTTCCTATGTTTATGGATACAACCATATAATTTTATCCTCATCATGGATTGGTTGTATTTGGTGTTGGATATTTTGGATTGATTTAGGAGGTAGGTGGTGTTCTTAAATGCTGATGGAGAGTCGATGGTGTTTGTCGGCGAACAAAACCCTCGGATGGGTCAGAGGCATGTTTTATCCTTGTTATCCTTGATGGCTGAGCTGATGCTAATTTCTTGAAAGGTTCAGTAGTTAGTGTTTCCTAGGGTCATAGAAGAGTACCCTAACATCTTTCTAGAAGAGGTTTTAGCATTACCCCCTTGACGAGAGATCAAGTTTGGGATCGAACTACAACTAGGAGTATCTCCTATCTCTATGTCTCCATATAGGATGGCCCCTTATGAGTTACAGGAAATGAATGTACAGATCAATTGTCTGTTACAGTGTAGTTTTGTTCAACTGAGTGTGTCACCATGGGGCACACCATTTTTGTTCATAAAGAAGGCTGATGGCAGTTTGTGGCTGTGTATCGATTATCGTCGCTTAAACAAAGTGACAGTGAAGAATCGTTATCCTATTTCAGAAATTGATGATTTATTCGATCAACTGAAGGCTGAAAGCTAGTTCTCAAAGATCAAATTGCAGTCAGAATATCATCAGATGTGTTTGAAGGATGAGGATATCCCAAACACTACTTTCCATTTTCGTCATGGGCATTACGAGTTCGTTATAATGCCGTTCGGTGTGATGAATTCTCTAGCTGTGTTCATGGGGTTGATGAAGGCTATGTTCTGTGAGTTTCTGGATAAGTTCATGGTAGATTTCATTAATGAAATCCTTGTGTTCTCTGCATCTGAGGAGAATCATGAAGAGCATCTTGACACCATTTTGTGAGTTCTTCATCAATGACTACTATTTGGGAAGTTATTGAAGTGTGAGTTTTGGGCTCGATAAGTTCATTTCCTAGGGAATTTTGTGTCTCATAAGGGAGTATCTATGGATCCATCGAAGATATAAGTGGTTGTGTCTTCGGTAGCCCCCAAGATATCTTTAGAGGTTCAAAGTTTCCTTAGTCTCACATGGTACCACATGAGGTTCATAGCTGATTTCTCTCGGGTTGCGACTCCTCTGACAACATTGATTAGGAAGGATTAAGTGTTCATGTGGACTGATTATTGTTAGAAATCTTTTGAGTATCTGAAGGAGAAGTTGGTAACTACTCTAGTTATTTGTCTCCCAGTAGAGGGAGTTCAGTTTGATGTTTTTTTCAATGCTTCGCATCTGGGTTTAGGCTGTGTTCTAATGCAGTAGAGGTCATTTGTTTCTTATGGGTCTCAGAATTTTCATCCCCATAAACGTAACTATTTCACCCATGATCTTGAGTTATCAGTAGTGGTGTTTTCTTTGAAATTGTAGATACATTACCTCATTGGAGAGAGCTTTGTGGTTTTCTACGATCATTGGAACTTGAGGTATATTTTCTCCCAGTGTGACTTGAACTTGTGAAAAAATTAGTGGATGGAGTTCTTACAGGGATAAAACTTTAAAATATCATATACAACTAGAAAGGATAATGTTTTAGCTAATATGTTGATCAGGAAGTCACATAGTGATGCAGTGCATGAATCTGGTGATTATTGGAGAGTGATGAAAGAAGTTTCAGCATTACATCTAGATATGGGAGAAGTTGGAGGTAGAAGTTGTCTTTTTCAGATGATAATGCAGTCATCCCTAGTGAAGTAGGTGGAAGAGTCATAGTTGGGGGATCTAGAGGTTGAGATCTGGAGAGACCGAGTTGTTTGTGGCGAGGTCCCTGATGGTTGGTCTGAGGAAAAACGACACTGAGTGTTGTATCAGGGACGTCTTTTAATTCCTTTAGCGATGCATGAGATGGTTCTAAGAGGGTTACATTGTTCACCTTTAATGGTGCATCTTGGTGTGAAAAATATGTACCGAGCCTTTAGGAGTTAGTTTTGGTAGCCTGGGCTGAAGCATGTAGTTACAGAGTTTATGTCTCGATGTTTGATCTTCCAGAAGGTGATGGCTGAGCACCGCATCCCCGGTGGGTTACTACAACCATTAGATGTTCCTCAGTGCAAGTGGGATGAAATCTCAATGGAATATGTTACCAGTTTACCAAAAGATCAAGGAGGCCATGATGCTACATGGGTGTTAGTGGATCATTTGAAAAAATCATCCCACTTTATAGCAATCAAGGAATCAAGATCAGTAGAGGTTTTTTCGAGGCAGTATCTGGAGGAGGTGGTGATACCCCATGGAGTCCCGAGGGTGATCATTTATGATCAAGATCCTCATTTTACCTATAGGATTTGGAGAGGTCTCCAGCAATCTTTTGGTTCTTAGATATGCCTTAGCACTGATTTTCATCCACAGAAAGATGAATAAACAGAGTAGACCATCCAAACACTTGAAGACATGTTGTACTCTTGTGTCCTAGATTTTGGAGGTTCATGGATGAGATGATTACCCTTTGTGGAGTTATCTTAAAATAATAGTTTTCACTCCACCATCAGTATGGAATCTTTTGAATCCTTTTATGGCCGACCTTTCCATTCTTCATTATTCTAGACTCGGGTCAGAGAGTCAGCAATTCTAAGACTGTAACTAGTGAAGAATACGACATAAATGGTTCAAATGATTCGTGAGAGGATGAAAGTAGTTCAAGATCGTCATAAATCATATTCCGATCAAAGAAGGAGAAATTTGGAGTTTGATGTTGGGGATCATGTGTTTCTGAAGGTGACTCCCCATCATGGGAAGTGAAGGTTTAGTTATGAGAGTAAGCTTTCTCCACGTTTTTTGGCCTTTTGAGGTATTTTCTCGTGTTGAATCCGTGGCGTATTAAGTAGCACTTCCTCCATAGATGAGTAGGGTACATAATGTTTTTCATGTGTCATAACTCCATCATTATCTTCATGATGTCTCTCATGTCATCGATTGGGGTGAGATCAACATTGAAAATGATGAGACCTTCAAGGAGTGGCCTGTGAAGATTCAAGACTACAAGGAGAAGGTATTGCACATTAATTCTATCCACATGGTTTGTGTCCTATGGAAGCACGATGGCATGAAGGAGAGTACCTGGGAACGTGAGTCAGAGATACGTGCTTAGTATCCCGAGCTATTTGATGTTTAGATCTTCCCTTATGAAGATGTTCATTTTGTGGTTGTAGAAATTTCCTGTCTATGAGATGGATTTCTTTTGTTACTTGTTGTGGATTGATCTATTTGAGAGGTATCTCCCCTAGGAGAGCATTTAAGAGCTAGTTGTGGTTGTCGCAAGGTGTCGCGTTGTTCTTTTGATGTGGTTGAACTCTTGTGGTGGCGAGATCCTTGAGAGGTATCTTGCAAGGTGGTTGTTCAGACAACCCCTTTTCTGTTTCCTCTCTGGGTTAGTTTTGGATTCTCGAGGATGAGAATGTTTTGAGAGGTATCTAATGTAAGGGCCCGGATTCGCGTGGATTGACCCTTTACGTGTTTTCGAAGATTGAGGTTCTCAGAGAAGGCTTAGAGGAAGTCTAGAGGAGTTCGGTTATGAGAAGATAGAAACAAGGGGGCTACATGACATAACCAAGGGGTACACAACATGTACCGTTCGTGTTTCAGAAAAATAAAACAAAGCATCTAGGGGAAGCGTTTTTGGCATAAGTCTCCTTGAGGCAGTACATGACATGACAAGGAGGTACACGTCATGTACTGCCCCACCGCTGGGTGTTTTAAAGACACCCAACCGCTCAGGTTTTTCAAACCCTATGGATTGATCACACCCTCTCTCAACCCCAGACCGCCTGGATGCCTCCATATTCAATGTTTAGGGATTCCTTCATCCTAGATCGGTTCCCCGCTAAATTTATTCAATCTGTCTTCAACTCGAGGTAAGATCAACCTCCGTTATTTAGTTTTCTTCAATCCGTCTTCTTCTGTTTCTACTTTCCATGCTATGGAATTTGATCTCCATGGTTGTAATGGAGTTTATTTTGGTTTTTGTTGATGTGGTTGTACCATGAAATCCTCGGGTGGATGCAGTAGTTGCGGCGAAGACGATTGTGATCCGTTTCTTTGATTTATTCTCGAGTGAAGAATGTTAGAAACCTTTCGAGGATAAGGATTCATCACTCTTATATATTTTACGTGAAATCTTAGAGTTTTCATGATTTAGACCTTTGGATTGTAATGGAATTGACCTAATGAAATATTTGAACCAGATTAAAAGAATTGGTTTGATCGTATGTTGTTGCTTTGCACCGTGATAATAGTTTGCAACTTGATTATCTAGATAGTGTGATATCTAGGATTTTCTTGTTAGCATGTTGTTCTTTATGAAATTGGTAAAGAATGTAAAGCTAGAATTAATTTATAATTAAATGGATAAAGATAAAGGTATAGGTAAATGAATCTGGTTGTTGTTGTTGTTGTAATTTTATGTTAATCAAATTGATGCTGTTGTGCATGCCTATTCCAGTTGGTTGTTAAACCTGAAGCATGTTGATGCTTATTGTTTAAAGGCATGTCAAATAAATTGTTTAGTTAAATTGTGGTAGATATGATATATTATAGTTTAGGTTGCCCATAGTTGGAACCTACTAATAATAAATCTTTTAATTCAAGATGGATTAAAGAACTAGTTATTTGATAAAGGATAATGCCTGGTAGGGTTCTGAGTCACCCTCTTACTTGTAAGGCCGAGCGCCTTCTAATTTGGATCCATGAGTGCACATTATGTATGAAGGATGAATGCCCTATTTAAGAGCCCATATCCCAGTTGATAAGATTTTGGTTTCCTACTGCTTCTGATGTAATGTGTGCCGGGATGGCTGTTGTGATATGAGGGGGCAGGGAGGCCCATTGGTTGTGGCAGCAGTTGACACCTAGAGTGGCGGGATGCATCGGTTTATGAATGTGGGTGTCAGGGAGGACACTAGAGATGATGAAACAGGTTGGATACTAATGTTGGATTCTTACTAAATCTTGTTGGTTGTTTATTTTCATTAATTTCCCCATTGCTCGAGGATGCTATTTTTTCTACCCTCCTTCCAAAAAGAAGTGGAGATGCATGGGGTACGTCATATTATTTCTGTGTTTAGATTATTGAGGGAGGATGGGTCTACACTATTTCTATAGTTGGAAAATACTCTAAGGGTGTTTCACCTACTCACCATGTTGAGCCCCTTGTGTTTGGTATATTAGAATGTTTTTATAGAATGCTTTGGAATATGGGAAAGTAATAATACTGTTAATAAATGATCGAATAAATGATGTTAACCCATAGGGTTGGAGCTTGTTGTGAGGCAATGATGAGGTTATATTTATGAGAATCTTTGGACTTTGTTTGGTTATTCCTATAGGTAATGAGACTTTGGTGTGATGCAAATGAAATATAATGTGGAATTGTTAATATTTAATTAATGGTTAATGAATTAATTAACATAAAGTGAAAATGATAAAAAATGGTTAACGTAATCTAATGCATCTCTTTAAATGGTTGTTTGATTATAAGATACATAATCTTAGAAGTGGAAGCCAGGATTCTGAGAGATGTTAACTACAATTGAGTCTAAGACTAGGTTATCCCCATAGTGTGGTTGTGAGCTATAGTATATTCTGTATTTTTTGTGTTTCTATACACTAATCCACCCTGTCAGTTAGGGAAACTAACACCCCGGGGATTCTGATACCTGGGGGGTGTTTTCCCCAATATTCTAGTTGGAGTATGGATGAATGACTACCCCCTTTGGCCCAACTCTTTTCTATTGGTAGTTACTTGTGATGGTAGGCACATCAGTTAGTTTTCCCCATATATGTGTGTAGAAGGATGTAATGGATTGTGGTTATTTCACACACATATATTATGGATATAGTTTTCTTTTTTCTACTATAGGTATAACGTGTATAGGTTGTGGTGGATTGAGGATCCTTACTCAACGTATGAGCTGTAATGGCTTGAGGTATAATACCTGATGTTTGATGCACGTTATGCGGGCTGTGGTGATTCCTGAAAACTACCTGGTTATTTTTTCAGTTGTTTGGATGGTGTGGTGATTCACCAAATTGTCTATGGAAAAGCTTTGTGTTGCATTAGGTGTATGTGGTGGTGCTCGCCTAGGTGTCTTCAGGCTATCCTTTTTGGAGAGAGATGGCTTAAGATGTGCGACGTTGGGGAAAAGATGAAAACCAGTGGGGAAGTTGTAGCAGGGTACCCTTAATATTCCTTATTATATTATATACTCTTGTATGCGATACTTGGTGAGAGTAGTCATGGTGAGGCTGAGAACATAGTATACCTTTTTAGATGGTGAGTTAGTTTCACTTGTTGTTCACTGTGGTTTAGCTTGATTTCTTTAATTTTACATAAGAGGCTCTAGGGAGGACCCTACCAAGTATACTGTTATAATCACCCTATGCATATGTAAACAATTTTTTAGGTCACTTGGACCAATTTTGAGATCAGGCTGGTTACTACTATATTGGGGTTACAGGAGCTGTTCGGGCTTCATGGTCGCTGCTATTTTTATTTTATTTTGGTATTTGCAGTTTTCCAATTCAGTTGTAGTAGTTTTTTCATGACATTACATATGTGTACTTGGAGGTTCTTTTATATTTTATTTTGAGTTGGAGTTGGTTGGTGTTTGTATTACCTCTATCTTTTTCATGTGTTCTCTAAGAGGGTAATGCCTCCCATTTGTGTGTTTACTATACCCTCGGTGGTAGTCACCAACCCGGGGCCTACTAAAGGCGAGACTCGAGGGTCACCATCTCCCTTATCACATTGCCATCCTAGGAGGGGTACACCTCATGGGGAGGAGGTCGTGATAAAGAATGTGTGTTGGTGAAAGAATATTAATGAATAGTGATCTTAAATAAATTTATCGATTACTTTAGACAATGATGGTACACTATTCATTGAATCTAAGATAGTTATATAAGGAATATAAAAGTTTATTTTTTACATTGGTAATTAATATATGATTTACATAACTCATGATGTCTCAAAGGGGTATAAATAATATGGTCTTATTCATAAATGTCTTGTGTACATGGGTAATGATCATGCCTTGGAGATTTTTAGAGTGTTTATAATTAAGATTAAAATTTTCATCATTAATTATAATTAAAATAATAATTTTTTAATTAAATTTAACACACAATAATATTCCACTTGAGGTCATGATTAAAATTAAATCTAATTTTCACAATTTATTTACAAAATTTCTTTTATATTTCAGAACATATGTCCTTTAATTTTCATGTATTTATTAGATTTTTTTAAATTATAGTTTAATACTAATTTTAAAAACAATTTTTTTTCTAATATTGATGTAATTGATATTTGAGATATTCCAATACTTACTATTTTATTAGTAGGTTATATACCTATAAAGATAAAAGTTGAATTATAATCTTTTATGTTTAAGAACCAACAAAATTTTTAAATAGTTATAAGGATATATAATATGTCTGAATATTATGGAAAACAACAACATTCAAACAA
This sequence comes from Viscum album, assembly GCA_963277665.1. Taxonomy (NCBI): domain Eukaryota; kingdom Viridiplantae; phylum Streptophyta; class Magnoliopsida; order Santalales; family Viscaceae; genus Viscum; species Viscum album. The sequence goes on from OY728127.1 coordinate 1,731,825,582, forward strand.
AATATTTACTAAAAGAGGTTTTTAAAAAAATGAATAATAATGAATAATATATAAAAATTCATACTATTCTATTTGATATATCAAGATACACCTTCCATGTAATATATAAGAATCACTATGAAAAAAATAAGGTGAACTAATAGAAAAATAATATATTCCTATGGTTTTATTTTCCTAGTTTTAAAAATCATAGTAATAGATGTGTTTAACCAAAATTTAAAATAATATTTCTATAAACTTATTTTTTTCCATAATTTAATTAAAACCATGTATATGGGTTACCTATAGATAAATCCTTAATCAATAAATGGTTTTACATTATTCATCACCATGATTTTTGAACCATAGGGGTAGAGTAAAAAATGGATTTGATTTGAAACCATGGACTTAAAATTTTATAAAATAAACCCTCATTTCACAATTAATATTCTTCATCCTCAAACCTATATAATCTCCCTCCCATAACCATCCATATCTCCTTCCCCTAAAAAATGTATTTCCCAACATTATCCTTGAACCCTAGTACCCTTCAACCTCAACCCCATATTCCTTATAATTTTTTCTATCCTCCCTCTACCTTATTTTTTACTTGTGGCTGTTTATTTTCATTTCATATATTTAGTGAAATTGAGTTTCCATTTTTTTAATTTCAATTATATTTTTCATATGATTTAAGAGTATATTGAATTTTATGATTGAAGAAATGTATGATCCCATTTTTTCATGGTGTTTTAAGATATATATTGAATACATTTTGATTCAGATATTTAGTGATTAATTTTTTTATATCTTATTTATTTATATTTCAATTATGATAATTTCTTGAATCCCATATCATCTGATTAATAAATAATAAAATACCTAAGGCTTATGGTTAACTATAATGGATGTTGGTTTTGAATCGAAACCATGAAAATTAGTGTTATGTTATATTAAACTTAATTTTTTTCTTCTTGTCTTTCAATTAATATATGAGGACTAAGTTCTAAATATTATTTATAATATTTAGAAATAATTTTTTATTTTTAATTTTATTCCAAATCATGAATTTATATTAATAAAAAACATGGGACTATTATGTCTATGTTTCCATTTTTTTTCAATTTTTATTGAATAATTATAGAATTATTTTATGTTTTTGGGTACTAAATTATAATTTATATAAATAAAATTCTCCAAATATTTTTTCTCTAAATTAGTGATTTTGTTAGTTATATAAATAGTATAAGTCTATATAATGAATCAATAATATTTTTTCTCTCCATAAAAATCAAATAAAATAAAAACTATTCATAACATTTTTACTCTTAATGTTATTTATTTATTTATTGGGTTTTTAATAAATTTGCATGAATCCTTAGATTATACTTATATATTTATTTATAAAATTAGAAGTATTTGTGTGGTTGGTATTTCCAATGGTCTCATGTTATAGGATGTACAATAAGAAGCATATGAAGTTTCTTATATAGAAAAAAATTGAATTTGTTGATACAAATTTCATTTCATCTAGTGGACATCGGAAAAGAAAATAATTATAGTGGGAATGAGAAGAAAACAAAAAAAATTGAAAAAATGTGCATTAATAACGAAATTTCAAGGGATACAGTTAGCAGGATGTCATTTTTAGATAAAAGTATATATTTAAACTTCTTGATATATATTTTTTATTTATAACTGACCACATTTAGATGAATTATGTCTATTATCCATTTAATTTTAAAAATAAAATATGTTTATTTTTTTTATTATTATAAAAATATTAATTTTTATTTATTATTTCAACAAGTAGATACTAATGGACTCAAAAATAAGGTCCTCAAGATTTTTGTTTCCATTTTCATGTAATATTTTTGATAAGTTTAGTAATATAATTTTGGATAATTAAATCCAAACTCATAGGTTTCATTTGATAATACTTATTAAAAAGTGTTTACATCACTTATTTATTATCAAATGATATTTTTTTTAAAAATAATACTTTTTTAATTTTTATAACATTATCTTATATTATGTTGATAATATTTTTTAATAATTTCATAAAACACTTATCAAATATAAAAACAATTAATAAAAAAGATAATAGAATAAGAGATGTTTTTCCAAAACAAAAATCATTTTTAACATTTATTTAAATGTTTTTTAGGAATTATAGTGTAAATATATTTAAAAAAATTTAATATAATTATCATAAGTGATAAGTTTTGTAAGTTTTCTTAAAATGTTGTTAAATGGAGGCATACACTAAAAATATAGAGTAAAAACATTTAAATATGTTTCATAAAATAAAATTTCAAATAAAAAATATGGAAACACTTAAAACCACTTACCACAGATGTTTAAAAATTAAGCGTTGTTTGTTCAGTTTTTGAAAAACACTTATGCTTAAATTTTAAAAGAAAATTGATATAAAAATAAAATTATAATTTAGTAATATGTTATCAATAACTAAAATGTTCACTTATGATAAATATTTTGAAAATAATAAGTAGAATTGGATTATTTTTTTTAAAAAATATCTCCAATCAAATTCCAATGAAAACAATGTAAATAAGTATAAAAAAAATAAAATTTTAAATAATAAATCTATAAATAATTAATGTATTTATCTCTTATTACATGTAGTTTTAAAAAAAATTGGTGGTTCACCTATTTTTGGAAAAAAAATTATGTTTAAATTTTAGAATGAAACCACTTAAATAAGTGTATTAAAATATTTTTTATAAGATTTTGTTTGAATTTTTTTTACTAAAAACTAATTTTAACAATTTTCATTTACAATGAATCATTTGGGAAAAATAAATAGTATTTTTTCTATTTTTTTAAAAAGCTTATTTTATAACACTTATCACTTATTATTAGTGAAAAAACTTTTGAAAAAATATGTGGTGTTTATTAACTTTATAGAAACAATTAGTTTTATTAGTTTAAAAATACTGAAAATTGATTACAAGACTTATAATATATGTTAAAAAATTTAAAAAAGTATTATTTTTCTAAAAATGGGTGATCACATAGATTTCGTTTGAAAAAAATTATTAAAAATTACTTATTAGTTTTTTTAGGAATTCAAGGATATTTGTGATTTTCATGGTGAGGTGCCATATATATTTTCTTGTGTGATTATCTTAGGATTTGTTTTATAGTTTTTCAAAAAACTACTTAAAAATTATTTGAAAATATATATTGTGTTTATTTTTTTTAAAAAAAGTATATTTAAAATTTATGGAAAAAATATTTTTAATGAATGAAATAAAACTAATTTTCAATAATATTTGTTTTAAATTTTTTTATTGAAAACTGCTATCCCTTATGAAAAATCATTATGTATAAATGTCTCTCAATTACTTATAGAAAAATTATTTTTCTCCCACATATTTGTTTTATTTTATTTTATAGTTATCAAATATTTTAAAACACTTTGAAATATACTTATGAAACTCATGAATTATGATAAGTGTTTATATATAAGTGAATGTTTGATAACACTTATTAAAAACCTATTATAGAACTTATCAAAATTGATATGAAATTTCAAAAAATAAGTGTTGTTTTTCCTATTTCTAAAACACTACTTCCCCTTAAATTCATGAAGAAAACCAATTAAATGAGGGATATAAAACATATTTTAAATAATAAATACATAAACACTTATAATGAATCAATTAAATGTTGTTAAAAACATTGTATTTTTGTAGGATTATTTTTGAAAAAAGTTATTCTACCACCTATTTAAGTGGGTTTGTTTATGAATTTATGTTTTATAAATTTTTGAAAAACAAAAAACCACCACTAATATTTTTCAAATTTTAAAGTGATAATCATAATAAGAATTTTTTTATAATTTCTACAAATTTAAAACTTTTAATTATAATTATTTTTGTTTAAAAATAAAATAAACACCACTTATTTTTTTTAAAATTATTATCATATATGATAAATAGTATTATAAAATCTGAAATTATATTTAAATTTTAATTACTATTAAAAATATATTTCAAATATACTTTTAATTTTTCAAGATCTAATAATATCTAGATAAAATACTTCTATTAAATAACCCACTTTTAAAGATAACTATGAATTTTTAGAGGGATAAATGAAGAGATCAAAATATTATACAATTTTAAAAATTAATGTGATATTTTTATTTTAAAATGGAATTCATATTTTACAAGTGATATTAATATATTAAAGATACAACTCACAATATTTTTTCGCTAGATAAATTTAATCAATAATACACTATAGTTTAGAAAATTCAAATTGAATTTAGATGGATACATAATGAGTTATCAATAACATAAAATTTCACATGTTCTAAAAATTTTGTTAACAACAATGAAAAGAATATATTATCTTCAAATAAATTATTTTCTTTAATTTTTTATAAAATTCAAAAATACTTGAAAATTCATCAGATTTGTACATGGAACATATTGTATGCATAATTTTTTATATTGGTTTTCATTGAAAATATATTCATTATAAAATTAAGTGTAATAATATACAACTTGGAATGAATATTAATAACTCATAGGCAAAATTTACTATAAAATAAAGGATCCCATATGTGATGGTAAAGCACTAATAATAAGTGTTCATGTTACAAAAATTTGATGTTTATTTATGCTTGTATCTTATAAATCAATGATCTATTTTTTTATATTGTAATTGAAAAAATTTATTTTTTTATATTAGAGATAATATCATGTACCTCCTATTTTCAAATGGGTGAGGATAAAATCATATATTCCTCATAAAGTAGATACATATCGAAGAAAATTTATCTTTCAATTTCCTTGATATTTTACAACCTTTGAAGTGAAAGTGTTTTTCCCTTGGAATGATTATATACATATAGGAATTGTGATATCTATATAATCCCTATTATTTATTTAATTTTTTTCATATTTATTTTTTTCTATTTTCTAACCATTGTATTTATAAGGGCTATCAACACAAGTATAAAGGATTTGAGGGTTAGAGTATTATGAAATTTCTAACGGTATTTTCTTTTCAATGACAATTTTAATATTAACATGAATTTATTAATTTCTTGTTTTAATTATGTTCTTTTATATATAGTAAATATTTTTCTCCAAGATAAAAGTGCAAGGATCTCATATAACCTTCTTATACCTTCTAGATGATTTAATCATCTCTATCATGTAAAAATATTGTTTAAATAATTTTTAAATATTTTTGAACATCCAAATCACCTGAAAGAAACTATTTGATATATCCAACACCTTTTATTTTATAAAAAATTTATATGGATCATGGTGTCTCTTTTACATGATTTCAAAATATCAATTTTTTCCATATCATTCGACAATATAAACAACACCAGGGAATTGAATATTTATTTTCTAAAGATATGGATTTCATGTTGGAAGATAAAATGGATATCAACAACATACAATAATTCTATGATGTCAGGATTTAAGGTATTAATTATTTTATTATGCCCTAAGTATGAAAAATTATTAAGATTATACTGAAAAATCATAATGTCATATTTTATGTAATTTATTTATAGGAATAAAGTATAAAAAAATAAGAAAAAGATGCATGGTTAATGTTTTAAGGATGTGTTTATGTATATACTTTTCAATAATTAGGATATAGTGGTATTTTGTCAATCATTAAACACTTAAGGGTTATTCTATAGTAGGTTTTGTTTTAGAAATTTGGATACATATTTTAGATGAAATTAATACCTTTAAAGAATAGCATGGTGAAAAGGTGATAATTTTTGGGAGAATTTGTTGAGTTTGATGTATATACAACCCTTTAGTTTAACATATGAAAAAGTTTATTTGAATAAGAATGTATTCAATTTTTGTGTACATGAGTTTAATGGTATTTATAAACTTTAGGGTTTATATTATCTTTTATATTGATTTAATTATGTGTTATTAAAATTTGGGGGACATATGTTTTATTGTAGAGACAACCATGGGATTTAAAAGTGATTTGGTGATTAATTTTATTTTTGAAAAGTTCACCATTTTGGGAACCTTATATGATTAGGGTAAAAAAATTATGGGATTTTATTTGAGGATTAATGGTTGAATTATCTTTTAGAGGAATATATAATTTTCATGTGGCTTAATGGTGATTCAGGTCATTTATGGAAATGGTTATCAAATCTTGAAGCCTTTATGATTAAGGCATATACATTTTGGTTATGATATATTAAGAGTGATTGATATTATTTTTGTAAGTAAATATTAAATTAATCTCTAAAGTATGTATGATCAAATCCTTCTAATTTTTTTATTTCAAACTTGGTCAAGAATATATTAGAGAATTTTAGGTATAGGTTTTTATCGAATGATATAAGTTGGACTTTGAGAGTTATTACTAAGGATTTAGAGATTAATATTGTTTGAATATTTATTAATTTTAGGAATTATATTATCTTGTGCTTACCTTTTTTGGTTTTTTTTAATATCAAAATAAATTAATAATATACTGTTATCTTTTTTTGGAATTATATGATCTATTGGAAGTTGATTTTAGTGATTCCAATAAGAAAAATTCACCTTGATTACTCATTATTTGGAGAAAAATATGAGATTGTGGTGGAAATTTATTAGAGGATGAAATTATACTTGTAATGTAAGTATATTTACTTATTTTTTTAAAGGTTGGGGCCGAAGCCCCATTTTTATTATTAAATCAAAGCAATGAAATCTTATTTTTAACTGGGTAGAGGGAAACCCATTATTAGTATAGATAATAAATCAATTCTTTAACTGTAGGAAAAGGGTCTTGAAATGAAACATTATCCATTTACTTTTCTTACAGAGAAATCAATGGTCTTTTAACTCATCACATATTTATGGTTTTTCGATGGTTAAATTTCTCATGACCATGTTCTCTATCACTCTCTCTTAGTATTTCATCATTAGTTTTTTTCTTCCATGTCCCTGTTTTCACTTCCCAAAAATGTTTTCCTAAATTAAAACCTAGTTATGTGTTATTATATATAACCTTCATACTTAGCTTTTAATCTCTTTTCATGAGAACATTTTGTTAACCCTTTTTATGATGTGGGATTTCAATAAAGGTATTTTGAGAAGTCAACCCCATCATTTCTAAGCCCGAGTTCAAATTTTTAGGACCCAATTTATAAAAAGGGGTGGGTGGATAATTTAATATCCCAATATTTTAAAATAAGGACATTATGTTTAATAACATGTATGACACACAAAACCAATCTTAAATGAACAATGAAATATTTTTATTTAAATATGATTATTATAACCTTGCAGTTAAATTGGAGGTTATAAATATGATTAAATAATTTTTAAATATATATAATGATTCTAATCATTTTTTTTATTATTACCTATTAAATAAGAACTCAAGTTTTAGTAAAAAAAATTTAATCCTCAAAGTTATGTTTTAATCAAAATTGGTTTTTTATTGATTTTTTGTGAGAGAATAATATAATTATTTATTGTAAATTTTAGAAATTTTATTTTATAAAATAAATATCATTTTATATACCATCATATAAAATTTATCCTATGGTGAAATTTTGTGTTTTTTCTGAAAATTTTGATTTTTCAATGGATAGTGAAAAATACCAATTTTTATTGAAAGTTATGTTTTATTTTAAAGTATTTTTAATGTAAAATTATATTTTAGATTAATTTTAAAATTTAATTAGTTCCTTTTTATTTAAAATAATCCAATTATTGTTTTTAAATTAATTTCATATATTAATTTAGTATAAAAAAATTTTATACTTAAAACATACATTTATTTGAAAAAATGTTTTCATAGATTTTTTTTTGATTTAATTTAAATTAAATTATAAAAATTCCATGTTTTGAATTTTGAAAAATTGATTTCATATTTGGAACTTGGAGGTCCAAATTTGGAAGCAGGTTCCTTTTATTTTTGGTTAATATGAATATTAACCTTATTAAATTTTGTTACCATGATAAAAGGTAAATCATGTAATAATCTTTAAACATAAAATTAAAAGGAATAAAAAATGACCATAAAACCTTACTTAATAATATTTTATGAGTAAATTTTATCCATAATCCTATAATATTCAATTATATGAACATTTTTTCCATTTGGATGTGATTATGACCTTTATAATGTTTTATGTAAAGAAAAGTAAAAAATATAACACTCTAGTTTTAGTAAATTTAATATTTTTATCATGGGTATAATCAGAGGATATATTCTATTATAAATATTATTTTGAAATATAAATGATTTATCTTCATAATGGTAATTTTTTTAAATTTTTAGTGAATAAATAATTACCTTAAATTCTTACACAACTCTGATGTAGTAATTATTCAATTAATGGAGAAATCCAATAAATGATATTAAAAATAACAAAATAAATAAAATTTGAGATAATTAATGTAATCCATGAATTTTATTTAATAAAATAATATGTTATTGATGTATTAAAATATTTTTTTTTCTAATTTTATTTGTTTTCTTGATGTTATTAAATTTAAAGTAACGAATAGTTTTAAAAATTGACATTAATAATATTTTATACTAAATAATATTTAATTAAATGATATAAAAATACTAAAAATATTAGATTAATCCAATTTATTATTATATGGTTTATTATATCAACCAAGGTCCATTTATGGGCCGTTTTTCCATTTATATTAAATATCTTGATCCTTAAAGTGTAAAAATCATTGTTGTCAAGATAAGTGTGAATGAGGTTAACAAGGGGTTAAAACCAAAAGATAAAGGTAAAAAAATAGTCAAAACATGATTTTATTTTATTTTATGAGTTATTTTAGATCCATCACCTTCATATATTTTAAATAAATCATTTTTAACCATTTGAAATTGAAAATTAATTTATATTAGTTAAATATTTTGAGAAATTCCAAGAGTCCCCCTCCCCTCTCTTATAAAAGGGAATCTTTTATTCCAATTACTTTATAATTTGAAAGAAATTTTGTTTAGATAATATATGAAATAATACCATTATAAAATCTATACCCACATTCTTAAGGCCTTAGTTATGGTATAATACCAACCTTAGTGGTCTTAATGTTTTATGAAAGTGAGGTTTTCTGAAGAAGAGATATTGTTCAAAACCGAGCATTTTTGTTTTATTTATTCTTCCATCTCATTCAAATAATCCTTAACCATGATTATATAATATCACCATTATATTATATATATACTAATGTGTTTTAATGTAATTTAAAAATCTATATCCATCTCCACTTCCATCAAATGGGAAACAAGACCATCATTCATGTGTACGACGAACTACCGCCTCACGAACCGATATAATTCATTTTCCATCAACGTCTATCATGACCGATTATAATGAAAAAAAATAATATATATATATATATATATTATTCATTAAATATTTATAATTCTTAAAAGATAGAATATCATTTAATTTCTTACCTTTCCATTCACTGAACAATGATAACATCATTCGTTCATACATATGGACTACCACCTCCACAAAGCGATGTGATTCGTTTTTCACCACCACCTCACATAGAAGATATTTATAAGTATGTTTAAAGATATAATATGATATTTAATATATAATTATAATTATTATAAGATAAAATAATACTTAACTTCTTTCCTTAATGATCGTTGAAAATTGGAAACTTTACTTATGCTTATGTATAACCTATCATCTTGATGATTGTAACATAGTTTAATTTTCATAAACATATTTCATGATTGATTTTAAAATTATAATTGATTTATAAAAAATATAATTATGTAATTATTGTTATTCTATATATTATGGAATAATTACCTCTTAGACCATAGTCAACCTACCAATGTTATTTTGGACTTATGAACCGAATATCATAAAAACGTTCGATATAAAATTAAATTGTTAAGTAATTGTATATGACATGGAAATAAATAAAAAATTGAATAATAAACTTGAAAAAGGTTCTCAATAAAGTAAATAATTAACATATGTTTATTATTTAAGAAGATAAATAATATACATGATGAGTCGCACTCAAGGTAGGAGACACTTTAAGTTAAAACATTGTTTTAAATATTATAATGATTTATTTTAAAAAATATTTCTATTCCATGTATAAATTTTTAAAATTATTTTTTCAATTAATTTATATAGATATAATATAAATATAAATTTCGTTTTATAATTATTTATTTTAAATGTTTTCAAAAATGAATATTTTTATGGAATATTTGACATTATTTACAAAAAAGAAAAGGAATGTTTTAATTTAATATATATAATGAAAATGAATTTTTCCATTTCCATAACCACTTATTGAAGTTTGTATTCATTTATAAGATTTTATGTTTTCTTCAAATAAAAATCATATTTCCATTTTTCTTGGTATTTTGGTATTAAAAATTGGTTTTTAAAAGAAAGGGTTATTTTGATATCTGAATGTGTTTTTAACGCTTGTTTAAAAGAGTTTTTCAAGGGTTTTATTAATGATATGATCCTTGGACATTGTTTATGAAGGGTTTATCTCCATTATAGATCATTATTGATCCTTATATAGCTTATACAATGGTTGTTCCTAGACAGTGCTCCAATACATTGCGTAATGATTATGATTAGCAAAGAATTATATTAGAAATCAACCATATGGTCATTCTTAATTTATGGGTTTTATAAGTGTTTTAATATGATGATTTACCAAGACACCTACATGAATTTCATATGATTTATAATGAGTTTTCATGAAAATATTTTTATTTTAAAATTTAATATAATCATCATTTTAAAGGAAAAATGAAGCTCTTTTCAGATAAAAATATATTTTTTAAGAAACAAATTTCATGGGTTTCCCTAAACTAAAAGATTTATTATTTTATATACCTTATTGAGATTATTTTACTCATACCATGTTTTAAATTGTTTTTTCGTAGATATTTAAGGATGATTAGGTAAAAGGATGAGGTCAAGGTCAAATTTGTGAAGATATCTCATGACAATAAGACATGTTTCTTTTTAAAAGTTTTTTGGAAAAAATGGATATTGAGTAGAAGTGTCCAATATGTAATATATGATATTTTTATGTAATATTTATGACCTAAATATCTAAAACTATAAACCTAAATGATTTTAGTGAATGAAATAAAGTGAATTCTAATTTAAAGTCGCTAAGAATATATAATATTTAAGGCCATGTGCTTACAAATATATTATATTTTTTAAAATATATATCAATAGTTATATATTATTTGTATCACTATTATTTATCCATAACATATTTTATTAATATATAAATGTTCCTAATTTTAAATACATATTCTATTTTGATCCCTAGAAAAAATTCTACTAATAAAGATTTTTTGTGATATTATCTTGCAAATATTATGCCTAAAACAGATGTTTTGTAGTATGATTGGTTACTTATGACTATTCGATAATCCAAAGACATAAAAAAATGTTCAAATTATTAAATATGTATGCTCAATTTGATATAGAATTTAATAAAAAATTGATTATTAATTTAAAAAATATAAAATCACATTTTTTAAAATAAAAAAAACAAGTTCAATGAAAATTTTGTTATTCTTTAAAACTAGAAATAAGAAAATACAGTCAAAAAATTAGAGAACACACTCTTTGTGTCTTAAAAAATAAAAAATTTATTTTTAAAATAAAAAAATATGTTAAATGAAATTTATTTTTATTTAATAAAACTATAAATAAAACACCTTTAAAACCTATTAATATAAAAAACACAATTCTTAACTCACATATAATATATGTTCTGTAATAAAAAATATTCATTTCAAAAATAAAAAACATTTAATAATGAAATATTTTATTATTGAAAACTAATCCTTGTGAAGTGAAACCAAATTGAATAATTTACTATATAAATAATTTTCATATAAAATATATCTTAATTATAAAAAATAACATTTATCTCCCTCAAATTCCATATTTTTTTTATTTTAGAATTAACCATTTTTTTGTTTAGTAGAAAAGTGAATCCAGATAACCACACTTTCGAAATCCAAAAAAGACAAAAAAAATCTCAAAAACCATCAAATCAACACATCATGTCACATTTGATCCATGATCTAACTTGATCTGTGCTTTTCTTACATGCCTGTTTTTCATCAATATCTTACCATTGGTTCATACTAGTTATAACTAAAACCTACTAGAAATATTACCAATGAGAAATGTCACACTAAAATAGACCCAACCATGCCACCAACTTCTCCATCTCCAAAGCCATAGTAATAAAATCATCAGACATGTGAAAGCTTGGAATCTCCTCACCACTGAAGAACCAAGACACCTGAATCTTGATTGATTCCATTACAACCCATAGAAGCACCCCACTACACTTATACTAACCAATGAATGGTTTTCACCACATTAATAGAGACATATACAGTTAGCCACCATCTATAAGACCTTCCAAGCATCTACCCTAAGTGGCATACTCAAAGAATAACATGACCAAATGATAGATCTAGTAGAAGGGATCTCAACACCAAAAAACTAGGAAAACTAGGAAAGAAAATACAAGGGAACAACCATAGAGAAACAAACAAAAACAACGAAGTTGATAAGGGGAGGAAAACCCTATCACTTACCAAACCACCATGAATCGCCAATGTTTTTTCCCAAACTGGGGTATTGCATGTTGGGTCAAGTCGACGGGGCTATATGGAAGATAAATAGATAGGGAAACCCTAAGGATCTAGAACCAAAATAGAAGAATCTACACTAAAATATAAGAGGCCCAAACATCCATTAATAAAGCTTCATTAGAAACCAAAACTACCTATCCCTTATTAAAGAACCATTGAATAAAATAAAGGAATAATCACAACTAAAATCACCAGTTTCTGACACAAGGGAGAAAAACCCATCACCACCCAAGCCACCTTGAAACACCAATGTTATTAACTAACTTTGATTCCTTATTTTTGGGATATTCCTATAGAGAATATGAGATAGATAAGGAGACAAGACCACTCAAGGGAATTAGAATCAAACACATACCGATAAGAAAAAAACCTTTAATAAGGTTTTATAAACAAAATAAGAATAACCCCAAGGATAATTATGATGGAGAGAATAAAGACAAAATAAATGTGGAGGAACAAAAAAATAAGTTAGAAAAAGATAAAAATCTTGATCTATCATCACTACATAAGGATTCAGAGGGATTACTATGGTGTTTCGAAGGTTAGAGTAAGAGATAAAGTAGAAAGAAAGGGGAATTCACTACCATTCCCATGAAAAATTAAAAATATATTATTTAACATGTAGCCCACAAACATGGAAATTTAAACATATATTTGATGTTTTTTTTAAAACTAATTCTATACCATAAAAAGTATAAAACATTAAATTATGTTCTAAAAATAAAGAATATAAATGTTATTTTTCATAAAATACCTAAAAAAAAGTGATTTCATAAATAGAACTACATAATTAAAAATAAAATTATAAAATGAAACTTATAGCGATGAATCAAAATATTTTTTTAAATAACTTTTTATTTATTAAAAATCCTAGATGATCAAAATTTATATAATTATTTTTCAAAATATTCAAGATACATAAATGAAAATGAAAATATTCAATAATCCAACCCCTAAAACATGAGAATAAATAAATTTGATAATTATTTAGTAAATTATGATAAAATTCAAATATTCAATTGATATAGATGTCATTATTCAAATATTGAAGAAATAATTGTTGGAGGAACATTAATAGTGGTGAAAGAAGATTGACGATGATGGATGATGAACTAGGGTGATGAATAATGTTCAAGTGTGGTAGAGGATGAGCATGGGAGGTGAAACATTAATAAGTAAAGTGATCAATGAAAATAAGTGTTAGTGAATGAAATAGTTAGGATTTTTTTTAGAAAATATAGAGAGAGTATTAGTTGGATCAAGAGAATAAATAAAACTAAAATTTCAAACATGAAAATTTTAATTTTTAAGGTTTTTGATATCAATTATTATTATAAAAAATTATGAAAGTGTGTTTTTAACATTTATTATTATATAAAAAATAATAAAAATAGAGACCAATTATTTTTCATGTTGGTTATAAAATAACTGATGCAATTGTTTTATAATGTCAGTTATAAATAGACAAGTTATAAACATGTTATTTTAATCAATTTTTTTACTACTAAAATATTCATATTATCTATGTGACACTTGTTAATATATATATTAAAAGTAATTTAAGTAATTCATGATAAAAATACTAGGGTTGTAATGAAGAAGTTCAAATAAGAAAGTGGAGCTACTACCATGAGTTTAATATGTGACTTTGGAAAAATAAATTCACTCGAAGAATAGTCCACAAGTGATCCCGAGATAGAAATTAGATATTATAGTATTTGAAAAATAATGAAATAAATATACATGATTTATAATAATGTAATGTCCAAATCACCAAATAACATAGCATATAAATTTTTTATTTGTGGTGGAAAGAATTATTCCATTTACTACCAAAAAATAAAAAGAAAGGTTTGAAGAGAAGTTACTAAGTTAAATAAAATATTTGAGTATGTCATGAACAATAAAACTTTCAAGGTGAAGAATAATTCCTCAAGAAATAAAAAAGATAATAATAACTTAGAAGAAATATTTTATAGTGAAAATAGTTTCATAGGAATTATAAAATTGATTGTACGTGCTTATAATACATTAAATGTATTATGATAAGAAGAAAATAGCATTACTGAAAGTTATGGTGAGTATGGGTACAATTAATATAATTATTAATATTAATTTTTGGATCCTAATTATGTGGTAGAATAATCTTTATGTGAATAAATTCCACAAATATATAGTATATCATTTTTTTGAGGGTGATATAAAAGTTGATCCTAAATGTTTCAATGGTGTTTGAATATTGCTTCTTGCAAAGGAAAATTACCAAGAAAAGGGTTATCTATGCATTATTGTATTCATATATTATGGAATAATCTTAGATAATATTAATGGGGATGATATGGATCAATTTTACAAGAAAATAATAGATAGAGTTGAAATTTAAATATTATTGGAATAATTAAATGTTTCTAAATCCCATTTTTTATTTTATTGTCAAGTTGAGAAAGAAAATATGTATATGGAATTTAGTGATTTAAATACCATTGCATTTGAAAAATTTGAGATTTAAAAAAATATTATAAAAAATATTAAAAAAATTATAAATTCATTATCGAGATTGAAGAGGAGTACTATATTTCCATGAATAAGTATATGGGGTTATAAAAACTTATTTTTTGAATCATCCAAGCTGATTATAAAGTCTATAGGAAAGGAGAAAAATAATATTTAATATCTTAGTGATAAAATGATGGATCAAAATTGGATGTGTGCCTATGATTTCAATGGACCCATTCTATGGGAAATGTGGGACTTAGGTACTTGGAAGGTTTAATTGAGAATTTGAATTAGGAAAAGAAGAATGCTATTTTTTTGAAAGGGAGTGATTCCAATAAGAGGGATACTCCATGATATATGAATCCCAATATAAAAAAGGTTGATAAAACATAATGTATATTGATTTTACATCCTTTAAAATACTAGATAAATCCAAAAAATCATAACATAATATGAATAATAATAAAAATGACTCACTCAAAGGTGACTTTCCAAAATCCTTAAAGAATAGTCAATTCCAAGTAAATTGCTGAGAGTGTGATATAAAAGGATTGTAAATTTTCTTAATGGGTTCCTTTGGGACTCTTGATGAGTGGTTCGTTATTACTAGGTGATTTTTCCATGGTTATAAAGGCTATATGATGAGGGATGTTTCAATGTCAAGGTTCTGGATGAATTCATGTTTCAACTTTAGGCCAAAATAGACTAGAAGGATCTTATAAGTTATTCCATATTAGCCCACTTTACAAAGTAAAAATATGGTAAGGGTTATAATATTTCCAGGGCTTGAAGTTATGGTTTTTTGAATCTATGGTGTTGCCTAGAAGATAACTACTATATAATTAGATAACACTCTAGATGGATCATTGGAAATGAAAACATATTCTTATAGTCTAACAACTGATTAGGGTGCTTGCTCTTTTTTCCTAAATGTCTGGTTCATAACATGCCTTTTCATGAAGCTATTGTGAAACCATTTTTTATTAATTCCATTTTGGATGAATATAAAAAAAATATTATAATACAATATCAATCTATATGAGGAATCAAACATTATATCCTTTACAATCTCTAGTTCATAATTTTTTTTTTCTGTTGGTGTTTATTGGAACCTCACTCATGTGGCTTGAATCTTGGACCCCTGGGAAAAAATTATTTTAGGACTCTTCTATCCTTTATAAGATTAGTTTTCTTTTATATAGGATCATACATGAATACATCCCTAATGATGATAATATCTAACATAAAGGTGTTTATTTAGTATTCATATGCTCATGTTTCATTCAAACTGACATGGAAACTATGGATCATTGATTTACACTAGGTGAATGGTTGAGTTTTACATGGGGTTTCTTGGGTGATGCATGTATATCCATTATTATCCCTAGATTTGAGAATATTATTTATTTATGGTTTTCTAACATGAAAATCATCTCTTCTTCTACGCTCACTGGTAGATTTTCTTTTGTTTCAAGTTTCTACTGCATATGGGATTCATGAAACGAGAACATAATTTTGGACTCTCAGGTGAACAAAACTATCATGAGGTTTAAAATAATTTTTTTAATTAAAGATATTAAAATTAAAAGTATAGGGAAATTCATTTTAACCTATTTTCTTGGGCTATTTCATCTTTTCAGATTAGACCAGATGACAGGTTCAATGGGCTTTCATGGCCATTGGGTGGAATGAGAGAAGCTAAGTGAAGGGTTAAAATGGAATAAAAAGGAGTGTGTATGAATGGTTTTATGTGTGGAGGTGGGGTCATTAAAGATGACCATGGCCCTATATTCCTCACATTAAATGGTTTTAATGGAGAAGAGAACTCTGTTGTAGAAGTTCAGGTGATAATGAGTGGCAAGGTTTTAAGTAGACTCTATAATAACAATATTAATGAAGTGGAAACTGAATTAACCTTACTAGATACCTCCATGACGGGTGCCTCCCATTATCATTGGTCAGTTACTTACTACATCCGGGGTTGCATGCTACTTCTTAACTATGGTATGAAGATGGCACACACACTTAGCACAAGGGCAACAAAACTGAAGTCCTTTTAGCTTCCAAAGGTATACTAGATGACCCTTTTAAAATATTCTTTTTTTGGGATCTCTATCCTTTTAATTTAATTCTGAAGTCCTTGCATATTATCTAGGCCTCCAATATTTTATACCTCCTTGTTCCTGATTATGGTTTCTTAATAAATATTTAATTTGAGGGAGTTCTATATATGGGCACATGTTTGATAAGTATTTTTCAAAAAATATCATATAGTAATAAGAATAAGGTTCACGAGTTTAGTGGGAGAGTCAAATAAGAGGAAGATATGACTAAAGATACTTTAGTAAGAAATACAATATTGCTGTTATAGGATATTTAAAATAAAAATAAGCCAATAAATTTGAACAAAACAAATGTTATATAAAGAATTTGAAGTTCCAAAGCTGTTATATGAGTTTTTTGCAACATAAGACACCTTGATGGGGGGGGGGGGGTGAATCATGGGTTTTCCTAAATAAAATTTTTCTTTCACTAGTTTATCTTTCCTTAGGATATTTTTTCTAGTTTTAGTACGATTTGTGTTCAACATGTTTCTTGATTACTCTCTCATATGACCTTACCAAATGATAAATAGATATGTTGCTAAGTGAAGCATGCAAAAATAAGGATTTTATTTTGTTCACCACAAAGATATAATCCAAGGAGCATACACAAAATTTTATGAGAATATAAAAGAATCTAATACTACAATATCTCAGTGGATAAAGTTAATTCATGGTTACTCCACACCAAATATTAATTACTTAGAATGTTTTGGGTTTAATCACTCCTCATCCAAGGCACATTGACTTACCCTGATTCTAGAAAGCTGTTCTAATGATCCAAGGGACAGTCTCACTTATTCTCCTCTTCCACTACTTTAACAAAGGGTCTTCAATAGTTTATATACATGAAGTTTATTATCCAAAAATTCTTTTGAGGATTTTTTTTGTTTAAATTTAGGTTTAAACAACTTTAAATTGGTTAATTAAAATTTTCCCAAGTTTATGAGGAGGTTCAGGGGTGTCTTGGGGATTTGGGGCATGAAAGAAGAGAAAAAGGGGTCATATAGTATAAGTTTATTGGTTTTCATATGATTAGTAATAACCATGAGCTATAAACGTTATTTTTTGGAGGAGGTGTCATAGAGTTGGAGAAACTGTGCAAGGTGGGGAGGAAAAATCATGTGGGCCGAGATAGAGCCATCCCACATAGTTACTACTTGGTTTGTTAAACTGTGTAGTCTCCCCAGGAGATTGTGTGACCTAGCCCCCTCTTGGATAGAGGGTAGTACATGGTTAGCATACGGTTTAGCCAACTGTGTGGAAAAACCATGCAACCAAATTGTGTACCTCATTAAATATTGGGAAATTTACCAATCATCCCCTTAGGTTTAAATATTTATCAGCTGAATTTACTTCCCATTCTTCCTAAACTAGCCAACGATGATGAACCATTCCTCCAGAACTTCCCGAGGATCGATCACCCTCACTCCTAAGTCATTTGGAGAACTGTTAGGTGTGGATCAAAGATCTGGGGTAGTCCAACACTATTATTTAATATTTTTTTTTCTAGATTAGGTCTTTTAGAATATTTAGTATTCTTATAAATCCCTAGAAACCTCTTTTTTCCTGTATATTCTAGGTTGGAGATTTTAAGGGTGTTTGAGTTCATATCAAAGGTCAATTGTAAGAAATCATTCAACCATAAAATCGAGGTAGGTGGTCTAAAAGTTACATACCAAAGATGCGGTGGTGTGATTGTGTAGTTGTGCTGTCCATTTGATTTCTTTGGAAAGGAATGATTAATTGGTTGGTTAAATAATGAATTGAACCCTTTATGATCCCTATGGGATGAAAATGGATAACCCATGGAATAAATGATGAATGTGGATAAAGTGAACCTTGTTAATTATTGGCAACCATTTTTTCTTCTATTTATCTTGTTATTCATTATACACATGCATTCACTATTTGATTAGACTGAATATTTTGTCAACACCATTGTTGGTGGCCTATTGAGTTTTAATCGCACCCTTCTCAGACCATTAATGGGTACCCAAGAAGATTTCATGGATGCAGGTTAGGACAAGGGAAATGGCCCTATACTAGATGGTTGATTTGGGTGGGGTATGTTCATGGATGAGGGATCCAAACATGGAGTCAAGACCCATTTTTTTGGGATTCTTCAGTTTTCATTTATTTTGGGTTTCCCTTACACTTGGAACTATATGACATGACATAACATACTCAATATTTAATTTTGGGCTTACACCTAGTTTTCGGAAATGGACTGTGATGTATGTTTATAGCTACTTGTTTCCTTTATTTATTATTTTATCTTCTATGACTTACTCTAATAAAGAGGTAATAGTCTCCCCGCATGTTCCATTAGAACCTCGTTGCTAGTTGGTAACCTATGGCGTCTGGGGAGGTGATCTTGAGGTCATGTAGCAGCCTATCTTGGGGCACCGGATATAGTGGATACTGGGCCGAGGACATTACAAAGGGGTATCAGAGTAGGTTTTCCTATTCTATTATTTTACTTTTTGGGAATGGTAGATGAGATACTAGGATATGTCAGGACTTTTCAATGAGCTCATGCATGGGAGTAGTGAGACCATGTATGAGGGAAAACCCAAGTACCTATGGTGGAATTGTTGTTCTTGATGTTTTTTGTTACGGTTGAATGATATTTCACCTTGGGTGATGCACTTATTGTGTGATGTGGATTTTATTTTATTTTATTTCTGGTTGAAATGGATTGAGGTTGTGAATACATGAAACATTTTAGAGACCTAGGGATATATGTGACACAAATCATGGTAGGAACACACATGAAAGAAATGAGGGATGTGAGGGATAAAATGCTTTTCATTTTACTTCAAATTTAAAAGAAATGTCTTCAAATAAAGATGATGCAAAGAAGTAATTGGTAAGAATGAAAAAGGATGGTTAAATAATAGTGTATAATGAAGATTCATGAATGGGTTAAAATTTTATTGTGATGAGTTGTAAAAATGGAAAGGTTCCTAAATGATAAATATATATGTTGTTGAGGTAAAATGGTTAAAAAGGGTGTCTAATGAAGGGGTTGTGACTATGCATGTTTGGTTTACCTCTGTTAGCCATGACTCATGGTAAGGATGGTTGATGGTAGTGTTCGAAATTAGATGATATTCGTTGAGATAATTTATGTTAAATAGGTTATTATGTCTAGTAGAGATCCTTCTTTTGTGTAAACTGTGGAATCTTTATGTTATGTTTTTTGAGACGTGTATTTGGAATTGCAAAGAGATTCCTCCATGATGACATGTTCTAGTTGGGCGATAAGAGGATATATCCAAGAATGATCCTCCAGTAGAAGGTCATGAAACACCATTTTTCCAGGGTAACAGAGATGAGGAGTAGTTCTCTGAGATTTTTTCTTGTTTTATGAAGATGATGGAACATGACCAAGGATGGGTTTTGCTGAGTATGTTTAATTTGACTAGAGAGTTTCAGTTGCAGAACCCTATGACATTTGTCAAAAAGAGTGGACCTGAGGAAACTAAGTTCTAGACAGAGTCCAACCATATGGTTCTTGAACACTAAAATAATTATCCTGAGAATAGAGTCAAGTTGACAACTTACATGTTGTGAGGGTCTGGGAAGTGCTTGTGGGATATCTTGGTTCATACTAGCAGGAAGATGGTATGTTTTGAAAATATTTCCAAGAAAATTTTATATAATATTTCTATCAAGTGACCTTGAGATAGGATAAAGTTAAAAAGTTTATGAGTTTGGACTAGGGTACTATGCTAGTGGTGGATTATTCTGGCCACTTCATAGACTTACACCGATTTTTTTCATCATTGGAAGGGGGTGAGGCAGTTATGACGAGATGTTTTCAAGATATAATTAGGCAAGATATCAAGTCCTAGGTGAATATATCTCATTTAGAGAGATTTGATTAAGTAGTGGACCATATTCTTATTTGATAAGGGGACTTGAAGGAGGCTTCTAGTGGTGGGAATTCAGTTCTAGTTGGGTGATCCAGTAGTGTGGCTTCTTTTGACAACCTTGCTCTTTATTACACTCTTAAACATGATTTATTACATAAACTTGCACTTAAGAAAAATATGAGGATCAAGATGTCTAGTGTCTTGGTAAATTAGGAACATTACATAACAACTTATAACATGAAACCCAACATATTTACTGAAAACAACTTTTACATGACCACAACATTCCTTTATACTTAGTATTGCATGGGATAACCTGAGGACATGCATAAGGAAAGGGTGAGCTATAAAGCCCAGTAAGGGAGTAAAAAAGGAATAACATGAAGAATACAACACATGTTAGGAAATAGACATATCAATGGAGAATAAGATAAACATGAACATAAAGGCATGATACTAATCTTTACCCAATGCTTCGAAGCACTATCAGGGTTCACCCTTCTTAATCATTTCATTTCATGCATAAGTGTGCCGCATGGATCATATAACATGGATTGATTAAACATAATAATTTATTCCATGATAAAGGAATATGGAATACATACATGAAACACTATAATCAATAATTAAATTCGTATGAAGGTAAATACCCTTGATAGATAAATGGGAATGGTATTCACTACAGAATGGCTTTAGCTTGAAAAAACACAGTGCAATTTCAGCAGCATAACGACGTGTCATAAGAATTCATAAAAATGGTTGATGAGAGGGAAATGGGTCAATCATCATATTTACTTGAAATGGAAAGTAATGTGGTCATATAGATACATGTCCCAACATATTTAATGAAATTTAGATTCATAATACAAAGGAATATCTTGAATGTGAATGGGGATAGAGAATCCCCTTACGGAATTTCTTCATGGTAACAGGTGTTCATGGGAGGCATTAATGAGAGAGAAAGGGGTATATCATCATTCAGACATAAGGAGGGAAGTATAGGGGAGGTACTAAATCATATCCTAATATTTTTAATTTAAAATAAAAGGTCATAACAATATAATGAAATTTTGAAAAAATAAGAAAGGAAGAATATCCCTTATGGAATTTCGGCATATTAACAGGTGTACATGGGAGGCATTAATGAGAGATAAAGGGGTATCTCATCATTCATACATAAGGAGGGAAGTATAGGGGAGGTGAAAAATCATACCCGAACATTTGTAAATGAAAATACAATGGTATAAAAAAATAAAGAAACTTGGATAAAAAATGGGAAAGGAAGAAATCCTTTACTTGGAAGCGTGATCACAAAGGCTTGGGAGAGGCTTCTTGGGGGTTTGGGGTGCCTCAGGAGGATTCTAGAGAGATAAGGGTAGAGTTTTTTAGTGATCCAAAGGCTTTTAGTGAAGAGGAAGTGGGATCTTGTGTGGTTCTATATAGGAAAAGAGAAAAAATTATTTTTTATTTAGGTTTTGGCCACCACATATTAAACTAATCAAAACCACAAACCAACCCATGGTTTTTGCCCATGGTTTTTGAAAAAGGGGAGTTGAAAACATTTTTTTATAAGTCCAATGACCTAAATTCTTAAAATATTATTCTTTATTATATGGAGGTGAGTCACACTCTCAAAGAAATCATTTTAAAAAGATAAAATGTTTTATAAGTCTTGGAGAGTCCACTAAGGTTTTTTAAAATAAATTAAATAAACCCAAAATCAAATTATTTTAATGTTAAAACATATATTGTCTAAAAAACCCATTTATATTATTTTATTAAATCACTATTGGGTCATTATGATGTCATAAAACACATTATATAATTAAACGGTATTTAATTTTTACCCAAAAATTCGACTGTCTCAGAAAATTATGAAAAATTCACCATTGGATAATTTCAAAGTTCTGATTCCAAAAAATAATATTCATTTTATCTAATTTTTTTTATAATTATGTGAATTTACTTTTAAAATAAAAATCGACAATTATAAAAATATCATGGGTTTTGAAAAAAAACACCTGTCAAACCTTAATAAAAATTACAAATGTATTCATAAAAATTATACGATCATTTATATTTAATAAAAAGAAATTTATTAATAATATTTTATTAAAATATTATTTAATTCAAAAATATATCAATTCATCAAAATATATTTCTTAATTGAATATTAACTAAAAATACTATTTGTGCTTTTAAAATTATTTACAATGTAACAATAATAAAATGAATGTATATTCTTTATTATATACAAAAATAATGAAAATAATAATAGTGATAAGGTATTATTACATAACCTCTTATAAAACTCGCATAAGACTTAAGGGTAAGGTGTGCAATGTTGATAGACTATTGGGATGGCTTGGTAAAACATCGCTTGGGTGGTAATCTCTATCAACTTCCACTTCTCACGTAGGTGGTTCCGTTCGAGCTTAACATGTTGAAGCTAGGATTGGGATTGTTCAAGATCAAAGCCCAATGAAACCACCTTCTTTTTAAGCTTTTACAAATGGGATTCATATGGAGCAATTCTACTAGATGAGGCCATCACTTCCTTTGTATGAGTAAATTGGATTTGTTAAAGCCCTATATTTATACTAATCATTAGATCAATATTCAACAACTATAATAGAAATGATAACAATTATTAATGGAATTTTAAAATAAAAAAACATAAAACCAAAGAAGTTCATATGTTTCATAACCATTTTACATAATAAGACATTTAATTATATCAAGAGGAATTTTCATTAATAAAAGTTTGGGTCATTAAAATCTTCCCCCCTTAAGAAATTTTTCCCTCGGAATTTACTTTTCCCACACTGAAATAGATGAGGGTAACTCTATTTCATCACTTCTTATGATTCCTATATTGGTTATTCAAGCTTGTGGTTTCACCATAACACCTTGACAAGGGGCATTGTATTATTTCATAGAACTTTTCCCCACGATCTAAGATCTTCACCGACTTCTCTTCATAGGAGAGGTCATTCTTCAATGGTACCACCTCTGGATTGAGTACATGCGATGGGTTAGATATGTACTTCCTCAAGAGTGATACATGGAATACATCATGTACTTGAGATAGGTTTATTGAGAGTTCTAGTCGATAGGCCACTACTCCAATGCGATCAAGGATCTCAAAAGGGATGATGTACCTTGGACTAAGCATTCCCTTCTTCCCAAATCTCATATCTCTCTTCCATGGTGATATGTGGAGGAATACCATGTCTCTGACATAAAACTCTAGGTTTCATTGATGATTATTATCATAGCTCTTTTTTCGACTCTTAGCATCTTTATTGTGCTGCTGGATGGTCTTAACCTTCTCCACCATTTCATCAACCATTTCTGGACCTAGGATTTTTCACCCCCCAATTTCATCCCAACATGCCAGTGTTCTACACCTCTTCCCATAAAGAGTTTTATAAGGAGCCATTTGGATGCTTGAGTGGAAACCGTTGTTGTAAGAGAACTCAACAAGAGGAAGATATTGATCCCATCCTCCATCGAAGTCGATTGTGAATTATCTAAACATGTCCTCAAGTGTTTGGATAGTATACTCAGATTAGCCATTAGTTTGAGGATGATAAGTCGTACTGAAGTTCAACTCAATATTCATAGAATCTTGAAGACTCTTCCAAAAATTAGAGGTGAATCATGGATATTGATTTGATACAATAGATAGTGGTACCCCATTCATCCTTACCACATCTCTGATATATATCCGTTCTAGTTTATCTAATGAGAAATCCTCCTGAATTTTAATGAAGTGTGCAGTATTTGTAAGACGATTGACAACAACATAGATAGAATTGTTTCCTTTGGATGTCTTCGGAAGTCCAGTGAAAAAGTCCATGGTGATGTTCTCCCATTTCCATGCCGGTATGGGTAATGGTTAAATCATCCCCTTAGACTTATGCCTCTCAGCCTTCACCTATTGACATACTAGGAACTTTGATATATACTCAGCAATCTCATTCTTCATGTTATCCCAAAAATAATTCTCTCGGAGATTTCGATACATATTTTTGTTTCCTGGGTTAATGGAGAAATTCAAAATATGTGAATCATCCAAAAGTTCTTTCTTAAACTCTGGATTTTATGGAACACATAGTCTTGACCCAAATCTCATAGTTTCTTCTTCATTAACATTGAAATCTGAGGATTTCCCTTTTCTGATAGTTTTCACTTTCTTCTGAATTCCCACATCATCCTTTTGAGCATCCTTTAACCTTTCTAAAAGAGACGGTTGAGCAATCATTTGTGAAAGGATTGATGATGTTCCCTTATTTATTATTCCCATGTCCATCTTCATCAAATCTAAGTAGATTGGATCCTTTTAAATTCTCATAGATGATATAATTGCTAGGTCCTTTCTACTTAGATCATCAACCACCTTGTTATCTCTCCTAGGGTGGTAATGGATTGAGAAGTCATAGTCTTTGATTAGCTCTAACAATATTTATTGGTAGATATTTAACTCTTTCTATGTGAATATATACTTGAGGCTTTTATGGTCCGTGTATTTTTCACACTTCTCTTAAAAGAGGTAATGCCACCAAAATTTTAAAGCGAAGATCACCGCAACCAAATCTAGATCATGTGTTGGATAGTTCTGCTCATGAAATTTCAATTTTCTTGAAGCATAGGCAATGATTATTTCATTTTTCATCAACACACAGCCCATGCCCTTCTTTGAAGCATCACTAAATACCACAAAAGTTCTCCACTTGTGGGTATTTTGAGCAAGAGTGTAGTGGTAATCCTCCTTTCAAACTCCTTGAAGCATTATTCACATTCATCACTCCAAGAAAACTTGACTCCCTTCTGAGTTATCTTGGTAAGAGGGTTTGACAATCGTGAGAAATTTATCACAAATCGGCGATAATATCCAGATAACCCTAGGAAGCTATGGATATCTACTAACAATGTTGGCCTTGGCTATCCCTCAATTGTTGTTGTCTTGGAGGGATCCACAGATATCCCATTGCTTTTGATGATATGACCCAGGAATGAGACCTCCTTTAACTAGAACTCACACTTGTTTTACTTTTCATAGAGATTCTCATTTCACAAGGTCTCTAGTACAGTTCATAGATGCTCCTCATGATCCTCCTTTGTTTTTGAGTATATTAGAATCTCGTCTATAAAGACTACCAAAAATTTGTCAAGGTAATATCTAAAGACTCTATTCATCATGTCCATGAATATTGATGGAGTATTAGTGAGTCCAAAAGGCATTACTATGAATTCATAGTGCCCTTATCTTGTACGGAAAGCAGTCTTGAGGATATACTCCTTCCTCACCCTTAATTGGTAATATCCCGACTGAAAATCCACCATAGAGAAGTATTTTTATTCATGTAGCTGATCAAACAAGTCCTCAATTCGGGGTAGTGGATACTTGTTCTTTATCATGATTTTTTTGAGCTCGTGATAATCAATGTAAAGGCGTATTGACCCATCCTTCTTCTTGATGAAAAGGACTAGTGCACCCCATGGTGAAGCAATTAGGCATATAAAACCTTTATCCAGATTCTCCTGTAGTTGTTTCTTTTGCTCCTCAAGATCCAAAACAGCCATTTTATATGGAGTCTTGGATATTGGAAACACCCCAAGTATAATATCAATTGAGAATTCAACATCTCTTCTAGGATGAAGTCCATACAATTCATTAGGAAACACTTCAATGAATTCCATCATAATAGGCATGTCTTCAATGATGGTTGATTTCTTGGAATCAATCATCGGATCCAGATACACATGCTCATTGGGTGGTAATATCCACGATTGAGATTATGGTGCTAAGGAATATTCATCCTCCTCCTTGCACTTGTACAGAATCAGGGGCTGATTCACTATATGAAGAGTGATTTCCCTCTCACGACAATTTATATTGTCTCTATATAAGAAAATCCAATCCATGGAAATAATTGCATCAAATTTCACCAAAGGGAGTATGGTGAGGGTTGCTGGGAAGTTCAATCCACAAATCGTGACAGGGGAGGAGTTATACTCATGGTTTTCAATGATTTCCCCAATTTCCGTACTCATCAAAATCTTTACTTCCATAACTTGTGGTGGTGTTGAGATTGTTCTAATAAACTTTTAGAATATAAAAGAATGTGTACAACCAGAATGAAAAAGTACATTCCCTATTCTTGAATGAATAACTAGCGTACCTATCACCACTTCTTTGTCGGGGTTCACTTTGGGGGTAGTGATAGAAAAATCTCATCCTTTCTGCATTGGAGGTTGTTGTTTGCCTCCAAAAACCCTTATCTTAGGGAACTAGTTTTAAAAGTGCCCCAGTTATTTGCAGTTGAAGCAATGAATAATGTGTTGAGGGTCGAATAGATCATTCCTCTACTTTGTGGCAGCTTCGGGTTTTTCTTGTCGGCATTTAATGACCATGTTCCCTTCTCTTCCACACCTAAAGTATTTCCTCGTCCCCTTGAGGAAATTTTCGTGGTGCTTCTTTCTGCACCTTTGGTAAGTGGAGTGCTGGAATTTCTTAGCATTGTTGGATTTATCCAGTGGACCACCATAATTGAAGTCCACTTTACGCATCTTATCCCCATGATACCCCTGAGATTCTCCAATCTCTATTTTGACTTTGAGGGAAAATCAGAAAATTTCCTCATAGCTCTCTAAGTCTTGTATCACTAGGGCTTTCTGTAGGATAGGTTTTATCCCACCAAAGAAGTGACCAACCTTGCATTCAGAGGTAATGACAAAGTCGGAGGCATATTGTGCAAGTCTTGTGAAGTTTTCCTCATAGGCTCTGACGGATTCATTATCTTTTTCCTTGAGGTCAAGGAAGTCTCTTTCTATCTTAAGTCAGAGGGTGCATGAAAAATATTTATCAAAAAACATCTTCTAGAAATAATTATATTACAATGCTTCGATCTCCTCCCCAAGCTTCATATTTTTGATCAATGTACACCATTTCCCAACTTCACCCCCATACGATAAGCAGCTAGGAGAACCTTCTCTTGTTCGAAACATTGAAGGATGGATAAGATATTTTCAATAGAGTTGATCCATTGTTCAGCGATTGAGGGATCAAATGATCCATTAAAAGTAGGAGGCCTTTGTCTCATGAAGCTCTTGATTGCAACTTGTTATTTCTTAAAAGGTTGAATATTCTTCTTGACCCATGTTTCTATTCAAAACATGAGTTAATTGAGAGATCATAATGAAAAAGTTTGCGATTCCCACTCCCATCAGATTGTGCATCTCATTAGAAAATTTGTCACATTGATCTTCACATTGGTTGTTATCCCAAGTCCTCCTATTACTGGCCATTAGCTGGAATAAAAGGAAAGTTAGGAGTAACACATAAAGGGTAATCCAAAGACAAAAATGGATGACTTATAAATTACTTTTATTTCCTTAACTTATGAATTAATAGGCTTCAATATATGTTATCCATGATCTACTTACCAACATATATTCTTAGGGTCATTTTTTTATTCCCTTAATGATGGTTTATACTAAGCTTATGAATTTACCAAAGCATATACCCTAGGAGTGTCATAACCAAGAGTTCAGTAAAGCCCATTGTCGTGCACCATTTCTTGTTTGAGTCTAGCTCAAAGCAGTGTTTTCGGGTTTTAATCATAGGATACATCTGTTCCAGAGTTGCCTCTACCTGCTCGTATGCAGACATGGATGTATTTTCTTGATAAACCACTTACTCATTAATTTCCAAAATCAAGAGATGTTTTTATTATACTTATTCTTATCCCTAAGGCTTTCACCTAGGTTTTCTAATCCTAATCCCAAAAATAACTAAACCTATCCTATGATACTATCTTTAACAACCCTTCTCTTTATTACACACTTAAACATGATTTATTACATAAAATTGTACTTAAAACAACTCTGAGGATCGAGAGGTCTAGTGTATTGTGAAATTATGAACATTACATAATAACTTAGAACATAAAACCCAACATCTTTATTGAAAACTTATTTTACATGACCACAACATTCCTTAGTACTTAGCATTGCATGAGATAACCTGAGGGCATGCATAAGAAAACAGTGAGATATAAATCCCAGTAAGGGAGTAAACAAGGAATAAAATGATGAATACAATACATGGTAGGCAATAAGCATATCAATGGAGAATAAGAGAAACATGAACATAAAGGCATGATATAGCATGATTATCATAACATGGAAATGTGGAAACAACATTTGACATGATATTAGCATGAGCCAAGGATTATTTCATGTAGATCATGATTAAAACCTCATTTAACTTGAATTAGAAAGATTAAACCCTCATTTCACTTGACATATCATGATACTAATATTTACCCAATGTATTGGAGTGCTATCAGGGCACACCCTTCTTAATCATTTCATTTCATACATAAGTGTGCCACATGAATCATATAACATGGATTGATTAAACATCATAATTTATTCCATGATAAAGGAATGTGGAATTAATAAATGAAACTGTATAATCAATAAGTAAATGTGAATGAAGGTGAATACCCTTGATAGAGAAATGGGCATGGTATTCACTACACAATGACTTTGGCTTGGAAAAACGCGGTGTAATTTCGGCAGCGTAACAGTGTGTCATAAAAATTCATAAAAATTGTTGATGAGAGAGAAAGGGGTGTCTCATAATATGTACATGAAATGGACAGTAAGGGTGTCATATAGATACATGTCCCAACATATGTAATGGAATTTATATTCCCAATACAAAGGAATTTCTTTAATGTGAATGAGGAGAGAGAAATCCCTTACGGAATTTCATCATGGTAACAAGTGTTCATGGGAGGCATTAATGAGTGAGAAAGGGGTCTCTCATCATTCATAAATAAGGAGGGCAGTATAGGGGAGGTTCAAAATCATACCTCAACATTTTTAATAAAAAATAAACGGGCATAACAACATAATGAAATTTAGACAAAAATGAGAAATGAAGAACATCCCTTACGGAATTTAAGCATAGTAATGGGTGTACATGAGAGGCATTAATGAGAGAGAAAGGGGTCTCTCATCATTAAAATGTAATGAGGGTAGTATATGGAAGGTGTGAAATCATACCCCAACATTTGTAAATGAAAATACAAGGGTATATAAACATAAAGAAACTTGGACAAAAAAATGAGAAATGAAGAAATCCCTTACTTGGTAGTGTGATCCCAATGGCTTGGGAGAGGCTTGAGAGAGACTTATTGGGAGATTAGGGTACCCTGCGAGGATTCTAGAGAGAGGAGGGAATAGGTTATTTGAGATCTAAAGGCTTTGAGTGAAGAGGAATTTGGAGCTTGGGTGGGTTTATATAGGAAAAGAGAGGGAATTCTTAATTATTTAGGTTTTGGCCACCACACATTAAACTAAAAAAAACCACAAAAAAACCCATGGTTTTTTTTTCAAATGGGAGTGGAAAACATTATTTTATAATTCCAATGGACAAAATTATTAAAATATTATGCTTGATTATGTGGAGGTGAGTCACACTCTCAAGGAAATCATTTTAAAAAGATAAAATGTTTTATATGTCTTGGAGGGTCCACTAAGGCTTTGTAAAATAAATAAAATAAACCTAAAATCACAATATTTTAATGGTAAAACATATATTTTCCT
The DNA here is from genome assembly GCA_963277665.1 of Viscum album. Classification (NCBI taxonomy): domain Eukaryota; kingdom Viridiplantae; phylum Streptophyta; class Magnoliopsida; order Santalales; family Viscaceae; genus Viscum; species Viscum album. The sequence continues at coordinate 1,731,856,345 of OY728127.1, forward strand.
AAAAACCAATTTATAGTATTTTATTACATCACTAGTGGGTCATTATAATGTCATAAAACACATTATATAATTAAATGATGTTTAATTTTTACCCAAAAATTCGACTCTTAGAAAATTATGAAAAATTCACCATTGGATAATTTCAACATCCCTATTTGAAAAATAATATTCATTTTATCTAAATAATTTTCTAAATATGTGAATTTTTACTTTTAAAATAAAAACCAACATTTATAAAAAAATCATGGGTTTTGACAAAAACAACTTTCAAACCTTGATAAAAATTACAATTGTATTCATAAAAATTATACGATAATTTATATTTAATAAAAAGAAGTTTATTAATAATATTTTATTAAAATATTATTTAATTTAGATATCCATTAATTCATCAAAATATATTTCTTAATTGAATATTAACTAAAAATACTATTTGTGCTTTAAAAATTATTTACAAAGTAACAATAATAAAATGAATGTATATTATTTATTATATACAAAAATAATGCACATAATCATAGTTATAAGGTCTTGTTACATAACCCCTTATAACACCTACATAAGACTTAAGGGAAAGGTGTGATATGGTGACATAATCTTGGGGTGGCTCGGATAACATTGCTCGGGTGGTAATATCTATCAACTTCCAGTTCTCCTGTAGGCAGTTCCGTTCGAGTTTAACATGTTGAAGATCAGATTGGACTCGATAATGAGAAAATACTAATGATGCCACCTCTTTTCCGAGCTATGAAAAATGGGATTCGTATGGAGAAATTCTACTGGATGAGTCCATAGCTTCCTTTTTTATGTGTAAATTGGATTTGTTAAAGCCCTATATTTATACTAATAATGTGATCACAGTTCAAAGTCTACATTAGTAATGGTAACAATTCCTAATGGTATTTTTAAATCCAAAAAACTAAAACTAAATAATTTCATATGTTATATATCCATTTTACATAATAATACATTTAATTTGATCAAGATGAATTTTCATTAATAAAAGTTTGGGTTGTTACACTTTTGATGGTTGGAAGTGCCATTTTGAGAGTTTTCACCAGGGTGGTGGGGGACAGAGTATCCATGGAAAATGTTTAACCTCTTATAGTGGTGACTAGGTGTTTTATTACTAGTGTGGAATGCTAGGAAACATGCATAGTTAGTTTTTATAATGTTTTATGACTTCTTGATTCATTACTTTGATAGTTTTTGTGGTTGGATGGGTTTAGAGGAGGTTCTGGGAGTTTTTGGAGGAGGTTGGAGGTGAAGTAGAGATGATGTAGGAAATAAAAATTATGTAAAGTTTACATGATGTGAAAGTGGTGTTCACAACTTTTGTAGGGATGGTTTATGACATGTAATAAATCAAGTGATTAATCCTTCGAGGTGATGTGTTTTTTTGGAAAAAATCAAAATCGCGGAATTACACGATGTGTGTAACATCCCCGACTTAGGAGCCACTAACTGTTTCCCCAATCCATGTCACCACATGGCATCAAGTGTGCCTCATAGTATTCTAGAGGTTTCTGACTAGCATGGAGAGTCTAATAAGTAACGTGGGGAGATTATACCCTCTTAACCAGAGTAATCCACAATAAAAATAAATGAAATAGCTAAAAAAATGAATAAAAATCAGAAATACGCATAATAAACCATTCCCCGAATAGGGTAAAAGACACAACTAAACATGTAAATATGCCATGTCATGATAATAGTTCCAATGTGAAAAAAACCCAAAATAAAAATAGACATTCAAACTCCCAATCGTTCTTGACACCAGATCTGGATCCTCACCCATGATCAACCAAGCCTAAATCAACTCCCTATCACTAACCCTTTTCCCTTTTCCTGACCAACAACCATGAAATCTGCTTGGATACCCAATGGAGGCCCGAGAAGGGTGTGATTACAACTCAGTAGGCCACCACCAATAGTATCTACAAAATATCTAGTATAAAAAGATAGTTCATGAAATAAATAAATAAATGTAAAGGTAAAAAATATAACTTGAGTGCCATTAGTTAACAATATACTCTTAAAACATTTCTTCATTATTGTTATTTAATTACTTAAACTACCATCATTAATAAATTAACTTTCCTCACAAGATCTATGAGTTAGCCACTTATATCATTTACAAAACATTCTAAGCCAATCAATTACCATGTGGAAGTAAAAGATTCATGTTCCCTATATCACGAAGGGTAAAATTTCATAATCAATCACATAACACTTACCTTAAAGCATCAATCTAGGCAGTTTCATTCAATGAAACCATTAGGGGCCTAGAAGATTAGTTTGACACCCTAACCCATTCATTCTAGTGGTGGGGGGCATCAGTCTAACCCAACCCATGGGTATTGAGCATCAGTGGATCCCACACCTACCAATGGGATTAGAGAATCAGTCCAACCTAACTATGGGTGTTGAGAATTAGTGGATCCCCACACTACAAATCCACGTGCACATGATTATTCAACCATTTACCACATATACCATACCATAACCCAACACAATCAAATGTCAAGTCATTCAATAACATAATCATTTTTCATAAAAATTAACTTTAAACCTTAATTTATTAAGAAAAATCAACAATACCCTTACATTAACCCCTTTTCTATAATTCACCAATTCACATGTGTTCTCCCATTTACATGTTTCAATTACCATTTCATAATCCCTTTAACACATTCATATTAAACTATTTAACCCATTTCACAACATGCCAAATGATCCCCTATTCCCTTGATATAACTAGGCACATTCACCCTTGGTTCCCCTTTATAGTTTAAGATACATGTCAAAATGTTTACAATGGAAATAACTCATCTCAAATAAATAATAGGATTAACATTACAAATTTCTATGTTCTGGGATTTTGGAGCACCCCATGGGTGGCCCTATATCAGTCTAATAAACCTCAACGCATCCCACATGGATCATGAGGGGTCTAATTCATCATTAAACTCACCATTATACCCGTACTTTCGAAAAAAAAATTGCACAACAACATGGAAGCTAAATTGTAACTACACATGCAAAAATCCACAACAAAATTATGGGATATAACTTAATGACTGCCTACCTCGAAATCGATGAAAAATTCACTTCATATCAAAGCCTAAGATCTGGATTCAAACACCCTTTGAATCCCCAACCTATAATCCACTAAAAAGGAGGGTTTTAGGGATTTAGAATACGATAAGAGAAACTAAAAATCCTAATCTAGAAAAGAGAAGCAAGGGGATGATTAGACTTACCTGGAGCTTCGATCTGCAACCAGCGATGCTTCAAACAGCCTAGAAATGAGGGTTAACGATCCTTGGGAGATCTTGAAGGTTTAGGTTCTTCAATAGGGATATAGGTTTGAGGAAGGGGAGAAAATTTGGGTGGAAATTTAAAAATACCAAGGGGGGGACTATAATTTTTTAATTTTTTAATAGGTCCCATGGTTTGTCCGCATGGTTTTCCAAACTACGTGCAAACTGTTAACCAACCACCATCTAAGGGATGTTAGTTTAAATGGTTACCTGGGGAGGCTTGCATGGTTTTAAGAACCATGCACCAACTGTGTGTAATGACACTATCTAATTCTACATGGTTTGGCCTCCTCTTTCACAGTTTCACCCAAACCATGCAACCTTCCTTCTGCCTTACACGGTCAGGGTGCACTATTATCTCTAACCAAGATCTAACCATGAAACATGCACTGGATGGCCATTTTCCCTTTTTATTTCGGGTCCCAAACCCCCAAAATACCCCAAAGCCTCCTCCTACACCCAGTAAACATCCCACTAACCAAAATAAAGAGTTTAGAACTAAAAGTTAAATAAGGTCACACCTCCACAAAATCCGGTGTCTTACAAACTCCCCACCTTATAATAGATCGCCCATGAGCTTCGCTTCCGTGTATTATTGAGTTTATGAAGAAAATATATTGGAAAACTGGGACCACATATTTGACTCCATATCCCAATTTTCCTCATGAATGTTACCATTCCACCATAGAACACAAAATAAAGGTATAACATTTCCCCGAAATACTTTCTCATTATGATTCATAATATGAACCTGATGATCCTGATGGTGTTGTAATGAAACGTCAAATATATTATGTTTTAATGATGATTTTATAGTCTAGGTAAGACCCTAGGTTATCTCCTAATGAGCGTTGATAGGTTTAGAGTTTGAATTTTTAATAAAAATTACTAAAATAGGGGGATGGTTTTGAAAAGAGTTTTAAGAAAATAACTTAATTTAAAGAGTTTAATAGTTGATAAATAATGGTAGTTTTTTAAGAATTATGAGAGAAGGAGTTCATTTCATGTTCAGTACAAATTTTTTTAGCTCATAATTCTATAAAATAAATATTTTATAATAGAATACTTTATTTGAGGGTTGTTGAGATCTCAATTCCCCTATTTCCTCTTAAAATGATACATAAAGAACCACCCCTTGACACAAAAATCATTTTTTAAGGCTTGGACCTCAACAATAGAGTGAGGTCTTCCAAATAAAAATGATATATCATATATGTGTGTAAGAAATACGATTATTCTATTATCTAATCAGAAAAACCCAAGATTCCCACTTGAAATCTCAACCCTATCAGTGTTGAGATAAAAAAGTGTTTAACTTGATTAAACCAAAATAAAGAATTTAGAGGATAATCATGTTAATATAAAAGATAAGTGAAATAATTCACTTACAAATTAAACAAAAAAAATTGAATAACAAGTGTTTTAACTCCCTCCCAATTGTTTAGCTCCCTCGAAATGACATTATACTATTTAAATTTCCATCGAGAGGAGGAGGAGACTCGGGTGGAACTTCACCTTCATCCATGATCCCACTATGAGGATAGGTGACTCCAGAACTTATTAGATTAGTATATGAATCCTTTGGGTCTACAAAATCTAGATATTTTTTTCCAGGTCAAACTTATAAATGGTGTTCCCAAGGATCCATTTTATAGGCAAAGTGGAATGTGGTTTTGGGTACATAGATTTCTTAAAACCACATGGACCATGGTATTTAGAATCCATAAAGTATTATATTTGTTTTTAAAAAAGTAAAAAATTGTTTCCCCACCTCTTTAATATTTCCACAAAAAATTTGGAATCATTTGGAGGCCTATAAATTGAGATTTAGATGAAACACAACATACCACTATTGACTTCATGGAGATTTAGTTCCTTGGACATATCGGTCCAGTTGGGACACCAGATGACCAAATTGGAATTATTGTATCTATGTGGGATTGAGTCCACCGGGGTGCTTGTAATCTTGCATAGTTTGGCCCATTTTTCTTCAACTTCATCCAGGGGCCTCCAAATCAACTCAAACTACAATGAAAAAAATCAAAACAAGTGAAATTGACCTGTTTAAAAATGACAAAAATTAAATTATTAAATCAAATATGAAGTGAATTTTTTTATAACAATTAGAATTTACAATACAAAATTTGTTTAAAATAGTGATGTAAGGGTGAAAATTAATAGTGAATTGCTACATGATCGCACCCCACACCACACCTAAACATTTACACTCCTAGTAAAATTCACATTTAAAAAATAATACATGAAGATATTCCCAAATTAATGAATATTTAACATTAAATGAAAATTTAATACAGGATAATAATGTGGTCAAATAAAAAATCACATTAAGGAGTTATTCTTAGTGATTATAGAAAAATGAGTCTCATAAATTGTATGAGAACAAAATTATAAGAGATTCATGATAAAAATATAAGAAAATTATCCAATGTTAATAATGTCACTAATTCTCTACGTGATTGTGTGAAAACCATTTCATTCTATTCTTTCCCCTTTCTATCTAGTAAATATAAGTTAATTTAATTTTTTTTCTTAAATGATTCCTTCCAACAAACCTTCCCTATATCCTTTATCATAAAATTTCAAGACCCAATCAATTAATAATTCCCAAAAGTCAAACCTTAAGCTATCAACCAAGATATCCCCTTATATTTTAAATTTTATCACTCCCCTCATTTATTATTATTTTTGTTTTTTTTCAAAAGTTGAACTTGGAACAAATCTCACACTCGTCACTCAACCCTTGTTTGATATCCTAACGACAATAATTGTAATAGTTATAACAAGATCAAAGGTTGAGTAAGAGTGGTTTTTAACTTGACCAAGACACAACCCATATTTTTTTTTGTATTTTATGTTTTTTTGGGTGTAAAATAGCCGGATAATAGGTACACACACATAGGTCAATCTGGTACAGTAATGAAATAGATCAGATAAGGAACAAATGTATCGAAAAATCATTTTAGAAAGATGAAAAAATTAACCTAACTTTTATTTACCTTATATTAAGTAAGAAATATTCAAACATCATGGTTTGGTGAATAATGTGTGGAGAAATTAAGTGGAAAATTTTCCCATAAACTACTCACACAAAGGGTACCATTCTTCTTAAAGGTTTAAAAGTGATACAACCATTTATATTACCGAAAAATAACCAATTTTCTAGAAAAAGTCACACCTTAATGTTAACTTAATGATAAAACACACACTCCATTTGATATTTTTCGTTAAAGAAACATGAAATAGGGAAATTCATCATGTATTTTCAGTAATTTCCATGATTAAGTGGGCATTATTTTCCATGACAAAGTTGGAATCATTTTCTATGAAAAAGTGTGAATAATTTTCCATGATAAAGTGTGAATAAAAAATTAATATTCTAGCACAAAAGAGAGGGGGGAAAGTGATGGGAGAAATTGAGAATACTATACAATAAGTAAAAAAGATAAAAATAAGAAAGGTGATGAAAATTACCAAATAAATCAGGAATGTAACCATCCCCCCACACCTAGTGTTTGAAGTGTACTAAATATAATAAAAGAGAATATGGGAAGGAAGGATAAAACCTGGTGGGTTTCATTCATAGGTTTCTTCATGAAATTTGAGTTCCTCTATCATGGACTCTAGAATGGATTTGTGAAAGTGCTTTAGCCACTTCCCATTGACAATGAAGGTTTGTTTTGTTTCTTCATTTTTTACATAAAAAAACCCAATAAATAAACATTAGTAATAGTGTATAGGAAAAACTAGTGGGAATGAAGCCTACCTAAATGAAACTTTAGAATTTCATTATAAAGGAGGACCTTATTCCCAATGTGGAATTGAATATGAAGGATGAGGCGGTTGTTGGTGTAAAGACCCGTAAATTTCAAGGAATTTTTTTTTCTTAATTTTCTTTGGAATTTTACAAGAACGCAGTTTCTGACGACACCTAATTCCAAGGCCCGGTGTGCCCGGAATCATTTTCCAAAGTTTGGCTCGGGTACGTTCAGTGAACGAATGAGCGGGTTTTTCTAACTTTTGAACCGGTGCTCGGAATCAAATTCTGAGGGCACCGATGGAATCGCAGCACCGATATTTTCTTAGAAACTCCTCTTCCGGAGTTGCGTTTGCTCGGGTGTGGTTTTTAATTTTTTGGGGTTAAGTTAAGAAATAAAATAAAGTGGTGCGGCAACTTTATTTTTATTTCACTTAAAGCCACTTAAAAGCCACTTAAAGCCACTTGAGCTAAGATGAAGTGGATAGGGTGCAATCCAAAATATCCTACCCTCTTGGTAGGATAATTGTGCGGTGGGGCCCGCACGAGCCCCACCGTTTCTTTTCCTCTAAGTAACGCACCCGCGAAAACTCCTCATTAATGAAAGTCAACTGGGGCGTTTTCTAAAACTCTTAAACGCTCATATTAAATGGATAGTTAAGCCGTTACCATTAATTCACTGAATTAATGGTTCGTTTCTTAACATGTTTTCAAACTGTTGGGATAATAATAAAATAAGACCAACACCTTTTCTTTTTGTTGACAGGTTGATTGTTGAGAGGATTTGACAAATCTGTACCTTCATTCCCCTTTGCGAAGAACGCGAAGAACACGAAGAACGCAAAGAACGCGAAGAACGCCGAACCCTCGGAGATCGACGACGCGACGCCGTGTTTTGTGACACCGACAATTCTCCTTCCACGACGCTTCTTCCACGACGTTCTTCCCCGCAACAATCTCTGATCATCAACTGCTTGAGGTAGGAGATTTCGGATCTTTTAAATTTCCTTGTGGATTTTATCCTTAACATGGATTTAATTCGTGGATTTAAATCCGTGTGTTTTCTTTAACACTTAGAGATCGTCGACGCGACGCCCTTCCGTGACGACGCGACACCCTTCCGTGACGTGACGATCCTCTTCTTTTGCGACGATCAATTCCGTGAAAAACTCTCGTCCGACGACAGCTACGAGGTAGGGGTTTTATTTGAGAATAATATTTATTCCCATGGTTGTTTCTTCTAAAACAAAGAACCCGAATCAAAGTTCAATTTTAATTCATTAAAATTGTGCCTTGTTTTGTTTTTCATGTGTTGAATATTATTCCCGATTATTATCACCTAACGTGGAGGGTGCGGGCCAAAGAAACACGACCCGAGAACCCTCCGCAGTTTTTCGTTGATGCGCGGATTGGCAGACGACGACAAACGGGGCCACAAGTTAATTTTGAAGGCTTTGCAGTGAATTTCGAGTCCCGGGATGAGCACTGGCAAAGACCGCGCGCAAATCGGACCACCGGAGTGTGTTCGGTGGTCCACAGAACCCCCCGCCGGCGCGCCACGCCGGCACGGCGGTGCCGGCGGCCGGAGGCGGAGGCCGACACCGGCCGGCCGCCAGGAAGCGGTGGCGCCCGGCGCACCGCTGGGAAGACCCGCCGCGGCTGAAGCCACGGTGGCGCTGGCCGGTCCCGCGGCCGCGCGAGACCGTGGAGGAGGGACTTGGATTAAGCCGCGTCCGGTGACACAGAGCGGACCCACGCGGGGCCGCGACTCTCCTTCACGCGGGGGTAGCGCACCCTCGCGCCGCTCGGCCATAACCGGTCGAGCCGACCCTGGCGGTCGGGCCGCGCCCGCGCCGGCCGGGCCGGGTCGCGCCCAGGCCACGTCGGCCGGGTCATACCCGGACCTGGGTTGGGTCGACCTGGTTCGGGCCGACCCAGGGGGGGTTGGGCCGGGTCGGTCCGGGCCCAGACCCCCCATTTTCGGACCTTTTCGGTCTTTTGCTCATAACTTGAGCTACGAGCCTCCGAACGACGCACCATCAGTGGTGATGCGATCCTTGGATCGAGACGGTCGTTTCGGTATACTACACCCAAGGTTTCGGAGTACTTTGGGTTTGACTGGGTTGGTTCGTACACGAAGCCAATCGGGCCCTTGGAGCAGAAACACTAATATCTTGAGCTTCGGACGTCCAATTGACGTGCCTTCGACTTTTTTGAATTCCTCTAAGTGAGATGGATCTTTTGGCTTACTCCGCCCGAGGTTTGGGCACAGTTGGAGTACGGTTGGGTTGGTTTTTCCTTAAAAACCAACCGGGCCCCTGGAACGAAAAAGCCAATAACTCTCAGACCGGGCGTCCGATTGACGCACCGTCTGCGACGTTGAGTTCCTGTTGACGATACAGAACTTTTGGATACATCAAATCTAAACTATGTGTCAGTTGATGTATCAGCCTCTCGTCTCATGGAGCGGACCCTCCCGAACGAGCTTGCTGTGTGCGGGAACCCTAGAGCTGGTTGCGACTACCACGACGACAGTACAGAGATCCTCAATGGATTCGACGACGACTGTGCAGAGAATCCTCAGTGGATTCTACGACGACGACTACAACACTCAGCGATCCATTGTGGGTCAGTGCTACCGATCCTGTGTGGGTCCGATCCTGTGTGGGTCAGCGCTCAACGGTCCTGTGTGGGCCAGCGCCTACAGATCCTGTGTGGGTCCGATCCTGTGTGGGTCTTTGCGGGGGTTAGTTACCTATCGATCCTTCGTGGGTCAGATCATTTGTGGGTCATTGCGGGGGTTTGTTACCTATCGATCCTTTGTGGGTCAGATCCTTTGTGGTTCATTGCTAGGGTTAGTACCTATCGATCCTTTGTGGGTCCGATGGCTTAGATGAATTAGTGGCAATATCTGGTCATCTTTATCATCATACAAAGAAGTATTCCTGTGTGAGATGAATCCTTTTTTCTTTCCTTTGTGGATTGTGTTGTGCTATCCTGTGTGGGTATACGTTTTGCTTTCCTGTGTGCACTGGGTTGTACTTGGGTTCGGATGTTGGAGCCGAACAAGAATTGATGACTTAGGTATATGTATGGGCATATACCTAAGCCGTGTCGGATGTTACTTGGTGATTGTATCTTTCCTTTGTGGTTTATCCTTTGTGAATTTTGGGAGACCTTCGGGGGTCTCGGGGTCCCTACTGAGTAGCTTATACTCACCCCTGCACGGTCTATGCCCGCAATACGTTGTGTTGGTTGCAGACGACGGACAACGCTGATCGTGGTTGAGGCTTGCAGAGCAGGATGTTACCTGGAGGTGGACCACTGGGCGGGACGTACTCGGAGCAGTCGGCTGGAACCGAGGAGCAGTGGAGGCTATCTGTACCCACCCTTCAGGTGGGATTTCCAGTGGACAACTCGACTTTGCGGCTTTACTTTCCAGTTGCTATTTTTCCCTTTCCAGTTGTACTTTACTTTCAGTTTGGGTTTGTATACTGGCCCACTTACTTTTCTACACTTACTGTTGTACCAGTTTCTACTTAGTATTACTTATACTGCTTTCTTGCTCTGTGGTGTTTGTTTACTTCACAAAGGCAATGTCTTCCCTTTTTACTGGGATTTATGCCTTGGTGCTAGTCGCCAACCCCTGGCCTATGGAAGGCGGGCTTGGGGTAGTCACGACATGGGCCCCGAGGACGGGTCGTGAAAAATTGGTATCAGAGGAGTTCGGTTCTACCACAGAACTCAGGACTCTGATCTTTTTCAATGTGAAGCAATAGTGTTTAGCGTATTGGGTGTGGTTATCAGTCCAGGGAGTCCAGTGTTGGTGTGGCGGCCGACGTATCCGTACACCAGGACCCTAACTTCTGATTTCCGACTTAATGCATGAAAACATTGATTGCGTATGTGTTTCAAGTTTTCTTTGTGATTACTTTGTGTCAGCTCACCAGGTATACTGTTCTGACCGTGGAAAATCTGTTTCCTTTTTCAGGATGACCCCATGACGGTAGCCAGCTAGGGTTCCAAGAGTTGAGCGTGACGACAACCCACCGAGCGACGAGGCCTCGGTGCAGGGCCCTTTGACAGCTGAGGCACCGACGATACCTTTACCCGCTGATCCACCGATGCTTCCAGCACCAGTCGCTGATGATGCACGTCGCCTCAGTGCACTGCATGAGTTCCAGTGCCAGCGACCGCCCAGGTTCCATGGGGAGATAGACCCCCAGGCAGCCGAGTACTGGCTGGAGGCAGTGGTGCGAGTTTTCCGGTTAGTGAGGACACCAGCAGACCTCAGGGTGATCCTCGCAGCGAGCCTAGTGCACGCAGCAGCGAGCCGATGGTGGAGCTTGATGCTCCAGGTTCATGATGAGGCATCTCTTCTCTGGACAGACTTTGAGGGCCTCTTCCGCTCAGAGTTCGTCCCGGCCACCCTCCGTGCTGTGCGCATCCAGGAGCTTCTTCAGCTGCGGCAGGGCAGCTTGACGGTCGCCCAGTACTCGGCGAGATTTACTGATTTCTCGCGCTACTCGACAGACATGGTACGTGACCCATTCTTCCGGGCCCGGACCTTTGAACAGGGATTGAGACATGAGATCATGATATCGCTGATCTCCCTCAGCATTCCGACTCAAGCAGGAGTACTGGAGCAAGCCCTTTTGATCGAGATCTTCCTTGCTGAGCCTTCATCAGTAGCGAGACCTACCGCGGGGCAGCATGTAGCAGAGTCTTCTGCGGCAGGCAGTCGAAGGATGACTCAGGGGTCCAGGCAGACCGGACCCTCACGCAGACGACTGCAGGACACTGACTCAGTAGTGCGGGGAACACAACGTGGAGCCAGTCTTTCGAGAGGCAGGCAGTGCTACACATGCGGCGGCCAGGGACACATGGCTCGTGACTGCCTGACCCACCGTGATGAGGAGCAGCAGACAGTTGAGGGGCCACCCAGGCAGAGGCAGAGGGTCGATCGTGGCGGTCCGCAGGGAGGAGGCGGACGAGGCAGAGGAGCTGGCCGAGCAGCAGGTGGTGGGAGATGCTTTGAGGCTCTACCACCACCACCACCAGTAGGTCCACCCCGACCACAGGGAGCTGGCAGGCAGAGACAGGCACAACTCCAGGCAGCGGAGGCCTACGACCACGGCGCACCCGAGATGATTCGAGGTACTATCTGTGTCTATTCCACCCTTGCTACAGTTCTTATAGACACAGGAGCGAGTCACTCTTTCATAGCCGCTGCCCTTGTTCGGAGCTCGGAGATTCCGACAGAGCCGTTGGCTCGATCCTTACGGCTAGAGACTCCTACGAAAGCATACTCGACGATTACGCACTGGTGCCGACAGTGTGAGATTACTCTAGGAGGCGAGAGCTTCGGATGGGATCTTCTTGTAGCAGCGTCGAGGCCTTACGACTCCATCTTGGGCTTGGATTGGTTATCTACATTCCATGAACAGATTGATTGTATTAGGCGCAAGGTGCGATGTGTACGCACCGACGGGAGCAGGTTCACCTTCACCGGTGAGAAGGGAGCCTTCGCAACACTGGATGGACTTCGGCAGAGGAGAGGACAACCCATCACTCACCATTTGGCTAGCCTCATCCTAGGAGCAGTTGACGTGTGGAGTCCTAGTTTTCCTGCAGTGGTGGATCAGTATGCGGACGTCTTTCCCGACGACGTTCCAGGACTACCTCATCGCAGAGAGGTAGACGTTCATATTGACCTGTACCCCAGGACAACCCCGATATCGACTCCAGCATATCAGATGGCTCCCGCTGAGCTTCGAGAGCTACGGGTACAGTTGGAGGACTTTCAGGGCAAGGGATTCATCTGACCTAGTGTTTCACCCTGGGCTTCCCCGATATTGTTTGCCAAGAAGGCGTACGGGAGCTTGCGACTTTGTGTCGACTATCGTCGCCTGAACCAGGTGACAATGAGGAACAAGTATCCGCTACCAAGGATTGATGACCTCTTAGATCAGCTCAAGGGAGCACGGTGGTTCTCGAAGATAGACCTCAGGTCAGGCTATCATCAGCTCAGAGTTCGGGACGAGGACGTGCAGAAGACGACCTTCAGATGTCAGTATGGCCACTATGAGTTCCTGGTTATGCCATTCGGCGTAAACAATGCTTCATCAGTGTTCATGGGCCTCATGAACAAGATCTTTCAGCCACACCTCGATCAATTTGTCGTAGTCTTCATCGACGACATTTTGATTTACTCGACGACTGAGGAGGAGCACACATGCCACTTGCGGGTTGTGCTGGACACACTCCGAGAGCACCAGCTTTATGGTAAGCTCTCGAAGTATCAGTTCTGGATGCGTGAGGTCCACTTCTTGGGACATGTCATCTCTGAGGCGGGAGTTACAGTGGATCCTGCGAAGATCGAGGCAGTGCTAGCTTGGGAGCCACCCAGGAGCGTGACGGAGGTGCGGAGTTTCTTGGGACTAGCCAGATACTATCGGAGATTTGTGCCAAACTTATCCAGAGTTGCGGCACCACTCTCAGATTTTAAGAAGAAGGGGAAACCCTTTGTGTGGTCAGATAGATATCAGCAGAGCTTTCAGGAGCTGAGATAGAGATTGACCAGCACTCCTATCTTGAGGTTGCCTGAGGAGGGAGTAGGGTATGTAGTCTACTGCGATGAATCAAGGACCGGACTCGGATGTGTCCTGATGTAGGAGCGGGAAATGATCTCCTATGGATCACATCAGTTGAGGCCGCATGAGTAGAACTACGCTACCCATGACCTGGAGTTAGCAGCAGTGGTCTTCGCTCTGAAGACATGGAGACACTATCTGATGGGCGAGCACTTTACAGTCTTTTCTGACCACCATAGTCTCAGGTACATCTTCTCTTAGAAGGACTTAAACCTGAGACAGCGGTGATGGCTCGAGTTCCTCCAGGACTATGACTTTGAGATAGTCTATACTCCTGGGAAGGGGAACGTAGTAGCCGATGCTCTCAGCAGGAGGACGGGCATTCAGCTACTTGAGGAGGCGACAGAGCAGCTAGCCGCTTTGCAGATATCCTTCATGGATAGAGATGGAGTAGCCTTCCTTCAGTCTCTCATATTCACCCCTCCACTACTGTAGCAGGTAAGAGAGGCACAGCGTGGGGATGCTGACTGTGAGAAGCGGCGTGCACAGATATCCTCAGGACAGGCACCTGATGGTTTCTCCTTTGGAGCAGAGCACGTCGTCCTTTTCAGAGGACATACCTTGGTACCAGTTTCTTTACGGGAGGAGGTGCTGAGAGAGTTTCACACTTCTCCTTTGGTGGTATATCCTGGAGTGGCGAAGATGTACCAGGATCTCAGACAACAGCATTGGTGGCCGGGCATGAAGAAGGCTGTGGCGGAGTTCGTTTCTCGATGCCTCACCTGCCAGCAGGTGAAGGTAGAGCATCAGGTACCATCAGGCTTGGTACAACCCTTGGAGGTCCCGGAGTGGAAGTGGGATGGGATATCTATGGACTTCGTGACTAGACTTCCACACACTTCCAGAGGTCACGACTCCATCTGGGTGATTGTCGACCGACTCACCAAGTCGGCTCACTTCTTACCCATCAGAGAGTAGGGATCAGTGGAGAGCTTGGGGCATCTCTACGTTTAGGAGATTGTACGACTTCACGGTGTGCCATCATCTATCGTCTCCGATCGAGATGCTCGCTTTACTTCCCAGCTTTGGAAGGGGTTGCAGGAGGCGTTCGGGACGCAGCTATGTCTGAGCACTGCCTTTCACCCTCAGACGGATGGTCAGACGGAGAGGACCATTCAGACTCTTGAGGACATGCTCCACGCATGTTTCCTCAACTTTGGTCACAGCTGGGAGGACCACCTACCCTTGGTGGAGTTTGCATACAACAACAGTTACCACTCCACCATCAGGATGGCACCATACGAGGCGTTGTACGACAGACCTTGCAGATCTCCTTTGTGCTAGACAGACCCTGGGGAGTCAGCACTTGTGGGACCAGAGATGGTCCGGACCACGACAGAGAAGGTCCAGGTCATCCAGGAGCAGATGAGGATAGCTCAGAGCTGGCAGAAGTCTTATTCTGACAGGAGGCAGATGCCACTAGAGTTCGAGGATGGAGACCACGTCTTCTTGCGTGTCTCACCTCGATGTGGATTACGGAGATTTGGCCGAGGTGGCAAGTTGTCTCCACGCTTCATCGAACCATTCCAGGTCCTCAGCAGGATTGGCGAGGTGGCTTATCGCCTGGGTCTACCACCTCAGTTGCACCGGGTGCACGATGTCTTCCACGTATCTTAGCTTAGGAGATACGTGCACGACCCGACGCACATCATAGACCATGGGGAGCTAGATGTTGATGATGGGGCGACTTTTGCGGAGGTCCCGGTGGAGATCGAGGATTGACAGGAACAAGTCCTATGTGGACGGTCGATTCCTCTTGTGCGCATCAGATGGCAGCACGGGAACCTCCAGGAGAGCACTTGGGAGCGGGAGGCTCAGATGCGTGCTCAGTACCCACTTTTGTTTCCATAGTTTATGATGTATCTTTATGGGGACGTAAAGCCCTGAGATGGGAGTGATGTAAAGACCCGTAAATTTCAAGGAAATTTTTTTTCTTAATTGTCTTTGGAATTTTACAAGAACGCAGTTTCTGACGGCACCTGATTCCGAGGTCCGGTGTGCCCAGAATCATTTTCTGAAGGTTGGATCAGGTACGTTCAGTGAACGGACGAGTGGGTTTTTCTAACTTTTGAACCGGTGCTCGGAATCAAATTTTGAGGGAACCGATGGAATCGCAGTGCCAGTATTTTCTTAGAAACACCTCTTCCGGAGTTGCAATTTCTCAGGTGTGGTTTTTAATTTTTTGGGGTTAAGTTAAGAAATAAAATAAAGTGGTGCGACAACTTTATTTTTATTTCACTTAAATCCACTTAAAATCCACTTAAAGCCACTTGAGCTAAGTTGAAGCGGATAGGGTGCAATCCAAAATATCCTACCCTCTTGGTAGGATATTTGTGAGGTGGGGCCCACATGAGCCCACCGTTTATTTTCCTCTAAGTAACGCACCCGCAAAAACTCCTCATTAATGAAAGTCAACTAGGGTGTTTTCTAAAACTCTTAAACGCTCATATTAAATGGATAGTTAAGTCGTTACCATTAATTCACCGAATTAATGGTTTGTTTCTTAACATGTTTTCAAACTGTTGGCATAATAATAAAATAAGACCAACACCTTTTCTTTTTGTTGATGGGTTGATTGTTGAGAGGATTTGGAAAATATGTACCTTCATTCCCCTTCGCGAAGAACACGAAGAACGCGAAGAACGCGAAGAACGCGAAGAATGCCGAACCCTCGGAGATTGACGACGCGACGCCGTGTTCCGCAACACCGACGATTCTCCTTCCACGACGCTTCTTCCGCAACGTTCTTCCCCGCAACAATCTCCGATCATCAACTGCTTGAGGTAGGAGATTTCAGATCTTTTAAATATCCTTGTGGATTTTATCCTTAACATGGATTTAATTCGTGGATTTAAATCCGTTTGTTTTCTTTAACCCTCGGAGATCGTCGACACGACGCCCTTCCGCGACGACGCGACACCCTTCCGCGACGCGATGATCCTCTTCTTCCGCGGCGATCAATTCTGCGAAGAACTCTCGTCCGACGACAGCTACGAGGTAGTTGTTTTATTTGAGAATAATATTTATTCCCATGGTTGTTTCTTCTAAAACAAATAACCCGGATCAAAGTTCAATTTTAATTCACTAAAATTGTGCCTTGTTTTGATTTTCATGTGTTGAATATTATTCCCGATTGTTATCACCTAATGCGGGGGGTGTGGGCCAAACAAACACGGCCCAACAACCCTCCGCAGTTTTTCGTTGATGCACGGATTGGCGGGCGATGACAAATGGGGCCGAAAGTTAATTTTGAAGGCTTTGCAGTGGAGTTCGAGTCTCGGGACGAGCACTGGCGAAGACCGCGCGCAAATCGGAGCGCCGCCGGGAAGACCCGCCGCGGCTTCAGCCGCGGCGGCGCTGGCCGGTCTCGCGGCCCCGTGGGACCGCGGAGGAGGGACGCAGCTTAAGCCGCGTCTGGTGACACAGAGCAGCCCCACACAGGGCCGCTGCTCTCCTTGACTCGGGGGAAGCGCACCCCCGCGCCGCTTGGCCGTAACCGGCCGAGCCGACCCTGGCGGCAAGGACGCACCCGCGCCAGCCGGGCCAGGTCGCGCCCAGGCCGGGCCGGGCCACTCCGGCCGGGCCGGGCCGTGCCGTCCGGGTCGGACCCAGACCCGGGTCGGGGTGACCCGGTTTGGGCCGACCCAGGGGGGTTGGGCCGGGTCGGTCCGGGCCCAGACCCCCCATTTTCGGACCTTTTTGGTCGTTTGCTCATAACTTGAGCTACGGGCCTCCGAACAACGCGCCGTCAGCGGCGATGTGATCTTTGGATCGAGAAGATAGTTTAGGTATACTATACCCAAGGTTTCTGAATACTTTGGGTTCGGATGGGTTGGTTCGTACACGAAACCAACCGGGCCCTCGGAGCGGAAACACTCATATCTTGAGCTTCGGACGTCCGATTGACGTGCCGTCGACTTTGTTGAATTCCTCTATGTGAGACAGATCTTTTGGCTTACTCCACATGAAGTTTGGACGCAGGTGGAGTACGGTCGGGTTGGTTTTGCCTTAAAAATCAACCGGGCCCCTGGAATGAAAAAGCTAATAACTCTCAGACCGGGCGTCCGATTGACGCGCCGTCTGCGACGTTGAGTTCCTGTTGACGATACGGAACTTTTGGATACATCAACTATGGACTATGTGTCAGTTGATGTATCAGCCTCTTGGCTCGTGGAGCGGACCCTCCCGAACGAGCTTGCTGTGTGTGGGAACCCTAGAGCTGGCTGCGACTACGACAACGACAGTACAAAGATCCTCAGTGGATTCGACGACGACTGTGCAGAGAATCCTCAGTGGATTTGATGGCGACGACTACAGAACTCAGCGATCCTTTGTGGGTCAGTGCTACTGATCTTGTGTGGGTCCGATCCTGTGTGGGTCAGCGCTCAGCGGTCCTGTGTGGGCCAGCGCCTACAGATCCTATGTGGGTCCGATCCTGTGTGGGTCTTTGCGTGGGTCAGTTACCTATCGATCCTTCGTGGGTCAGATCCTTTGTGGGTCATTGCGGGGGTTAGTTACCTATCAATCCTTTGTGGGTCATTTCGGGGGTTAGTACATATCGATCCTTTGTGGGTCCGATGACTTAGATGAATCAGTGGAAATATCTAGTCATCTTTATCGTCATACAAAGAAGTATTCCCGTGTGAGCTGAATCCTTTTTGCTTTCCTTTGTGGATTGTGTTGTGCTATCCTGTGTGGGTATACGTTTTTCTTTCCTGTGTGGAATGGGTTGTACTTGGGTTCGGATGTTGGAGCCAAATGAGAATTGATGACTTAGGTATATGTATGGGCATATACCTAAGCCGTGTCGGATGTTACTTCGTGATTGTATCTTTCTTTTGTGGTTTATCCTTTGTGGATTTTGGGAGACCTTAGGGGGTCTCGGGGTCCCTACTGAGTAGCTTATACTCACCCCTACACGGGCTATGCCCACACTACATTGTGTTGGTTGCAGACGACAGACAACGCTGATCGTGGTTGAGGCTTGTAGAGCAGGACGGTACCTGGAGGTGGAACACTGGGCGGGACATACTCGGAGCGGTCGGCTGGAACCAAGGAGCAGTGGAGGCTATCTTTACCCACCCTTCAGGTGGGATTTTCAGTGGACAGCTCGACGTTGCAGCTTTACTTTCCAGTTGCTGTTTTTCCCTTTCCAGTTGTACTTTACTTTTAGTTTGGGTTTGTATACTGGCCCACTTACTTTTCCACACTTACTATTGTACCAGTTTCTACTTAGTGTTACTTCTACTACTTTCTTGCTCTGTGGTGTTTGTTTACTTCACAAAGGCAATGCCTTCCCTTTTTACTGGGATTTACGCCTTGGTGCTAGTCGTCATCCCCTGGCCTATGGAAGGCGGGCTTGGGGTAGTCACGACACGGGCCCCGAGGACGGGTCGGGACAGTTGGCATCCTTGGTTATCTCCTTATAGATCCAGGAGTTCTCATACGAATCTCTACGCATTTTCTCCAACTCCAGAATCTGTAACTTCCTTTGATCACCTACATCAGAAAGATTAGAATCACATTGTTTAATTTACCAGTTGTCCCAGTTCTCTATCTCAATATGGAGGTCATAACTCTTTACAAACACAAGCTGATAGGGTGACATTGTGATGGGAGTTTTGAATAATGTATGATAATCCCATAATGAATCAAAAAGTCTAAGACTCCAATATTTCTTGTTGGATTATACCATTTTTTCAAGAATTTGTTTTAACTATATATTTGATACCTTGGCTTGACCATTGGTCTTTGTTTGATATGAAATAAACACTTAATGTCTGACCCCATACCAACAAAACAGTGATTTCATTGTTCGGTTTCAGAAATGAGAACCCTGGTCACAGATGATGAACCTAGTTAATCCAAATCTATAAATAATTTGGGTTATCCAAAATTCCACAACTTTATTGGAATCATATGTACTCATAGCTCATGCCTCTTCCCATTTTGACATGTAATCAACTACCATAAGAATTTACATGTTGTAAAAGGAATTGGGAAATGTCCTTATAAATTCAATGTCCCAAACATCAAAAATTTCATGGAAGAGCAGGGGTTGTTTTGAAATTTCATTTATTTTAGAGACATTCCCCATTATTTGAAAGTGAGGAAAAGATTTAGAAAAATAATGGGGATCCTGAAATAATGTTGGCTAAAAGAGACCAGAATAAATGACCTTACGAGTAGTCTATTGGAGACCAAAGTGGCTCCCATATGCAAGAGTGTGGAAGAACCAAAGGACTGACTGAAACTCACTATCAGGAATATATTTCCTAAGGAATTGATCACTACGTGTTCTAAAAGGGTAGGGGTCATCCCAAATGTACCTAAATGACTCATGTTTTATATAATTGTATTGGTTTTAATTGAAATCAGTAAGAATGCAATATACTACCAAATAATTTATGATTTTGGTATAAAAAGGAATAAAATATTGTACTTGGTACAACTTATCATTAAGAAAAATGTCATTTAAGATAATAAAAGGGGATGAGTTAATGTCTGAGTATGGGAGGATCCTACTGATATGGTTAACCAACACATTATATACTCCTTTTTTATCCCTAATTTCTAGATTAAATTCTTAAAGTATGTGCATCCAATAAATGATATGTGCTTTGAATTCTTTTTTCTTAAGGAAATACTAGAGGGATACATGATCTGAGAACACAATGAATTTGGACCCTAAAAGTTATGACCTAAATTTATCCAAGGGGAAAAAACGGAAAGGAATTCTTTTTTAGGTGTGGTGTAGTTTTCTTGGGCATGGTCCAATGTTTGTGACACATAATCAATGACTTGTGGAGATAGATCAACCCATTGTGATAAGATATCCCCAAATACATAGCTAAAGGTGTCACACATGAGATAAAATGGTAAATCCCATCGAGGAGGTTTGGTTACCAGAGGATATGTGAGACTCAATTTTTATTTATTAAAATCATCCTCACATTCTTTATGAAAAAAATATTTTTCTTTTTGGAGAAATAGGGAGAGGGGGAATGAAATTTTGCTAAAGTCACGAATGAAACAATGGTAAATATAGCATGACCTAAGAAATACCACACATCCCATACATTTTTGGGGAATGTTAGGGAAAAAATGACATCCACTCTTGATTATCTACTTGTATACCATCCCAAAAAATGACATTCCTAAGTACTATACCTTTTTACACTATGAAATGAAAATTATCATAATTTAATACGAGATTCTATTCAATATAGAAATGTAGGATAAAACCAATACTACTTAGAAACTGATCAAAAGAGGAACCATATATAGTTAAATAATACATGAAAACTTCCATACAATTTTCTAGTTAATATAAAAAAATACTAATCATGCATCACTGGAAGGTACCTAGAGAATTGCACAGGCCAAATAGAATCCTCCTGTAGGAAAATGTGCTAATGGGGAAAGTGAAGGTTTTTTATTTCCTGATCTTCAAGGGAAATATAGATATGATAGTATCCAGAATACCCATTAAGGAAACAATATTGGGACTTCCCTGCTAGCATCTCAAGCATCTGGTTAATGAATGAAAATGGGAAATGATCCTTCATAGTGTGTTAGTTCAGTTAGTGATAGTCTATACAAACACACCCACTATTCTACACATGGGTTGGAACCAATTCATTATTATCTTTTTTAATTACAGTAAGACCATTTTTCTTGGTAACTACCAGCACTGAACTGACCCATTATCTATAAGATATGGGATAAATGATTCTGGAAGCCAATAATTTTGTTACTTACTTTTTAAAAACATCTATTAGGTTACGATTCAATCGAAGTTTCTCCCACCTCCCTAGTTTAGCCTCATAATTTAACAATATATGATGTGTGAAAATTGATGGTCCAATACCATTAATTTCATAAAGTGTCCATCAAAATTATTTTTTATACTCCCATAAAAGTTTACATAGTCTCAATTAATACTCTGGAGGGAGGGAACTAGAAATTATGATAGGAAAATTGTTTCCATTCTCAAGATATGAATATTTTAAATTTTAAGATAGTGGTTTAAGTTATAATTCAGGTTGAATTTCGATTAACAGGAGTAAATGTGAAAGTGAGAGGTCACTGATCTCATATAACTTTAATGGAAACATCCACAGATTTGGAAAGAGCTTTTATAAGCTTATAAGTATTATAGATGGTTATAGAATCCTTAGTGATCAAGTTATCATCAATTAAGAAATATGAATGAAATTTTTATAGACCGTTACAATATTATATGCATGATTTATTACCTAGAATTTATATTAATGATAAAAACCTAGAAAGGGGGTTCAGGGAAAGAAAAGAATCTTTTTTATGGAAAGGGAGTACATCAATAGAATTAATCAAGCGAGAGGAGTGTTCTTATAAGGGGTGATTCATGGAATCTAGGATGTTGGAGTGGAAAATGTCACTACCAAAATCCATATATAATGTACCAATGTGGACATTAATTATGGTTTTTTTATGTTTTTAGAAAAGGTATCCACAATATAATTGGTACATGTCCATTCATCCAATCATTTTTCATTTTAAGCACATAAAAATTAATAGGAAAAATTAAAATTTTCACCTTAAGAAGAACATCCTCTAACACACTAGTGGGGTGTGTTGTACTCTATTTTCCTAGTTTCACAACAATTACAATGGGATTAAATTCACTAACCTTAAATACAGAGAAAATAGAGTGAGTAATCACATTTATAGAGGCACCCAAATCAATCATAGATTTAGAAAAAGAATACTCCCCAAAAATGTAGGGAATCGAGAATGTTCCTGAATCATTTCATTTGGTGGGAAGTGATGGATCTATCAATCCTAAGACATTCCTCCCCAAGATCACATTTTCATCATCAAAAAGTAATATTTGATGTTTAAAAATCTCCTTTAGAAACATGACATATCATGTTATTTTTTTATGGAATTTATTAATTGAATATTGACCTGAACTTTTTTGAAAAATTACAATATTTCATTATAAAGTTTAGTATATTTTAATTTTCTTGGTTGGGTGGCCCTTTGGGGAAACAAAAGAGGAATGATTGGGCTAGGCAGGTCATCAATAGAGACAATCTTTCCTTTAGTGGGATTTTTCTCAGGATAAGGATTTTTCTAATTTGGATCATTTTAGATGGTTGGAATGGAAGTTTCATAATAAGGGGATGAATATATTGGAGGGTTCATTTGGATTTTAAGTTGAGTTCCAATCTAAAGGGTGATGGCACTGACATTTACCTTATCCCTAAGGTAGACTAGTGGTTGGGAGGGTAGTATTCCTAACGCATGACTTTGGATTTTACCCACTGAGTTGTCAAGTTGGAAGAATTGGGTTTTTAGGTCTTGTATGGATTCTTGGGTGGTTTTTTGGAATTGGAGATTATTTGGATTTTTTTTCATTATGTCTTTTAGGCTAGGATTAGGTTTTGGAGGTGGTTTTTGGAAAGGCCTTTGTGGTGGTTGAGGATTTTTGGGTGGTGGTGGTGGATGAATACTCTACCCTAGTTGGTTCTTTGGTTGTCGAGGTTGGTTTGAATACCCCCTTTCCTATATGATTGGTTTTATTTTCATAAAGGATTGGATGTATAGTGTGGTTCTTTCCTAAAGGGTTGGTTATAGGGGAGACCTGAAAATATTGCCTCAAAACTCTTAGATATTTCTCTCAGTTGAGGGCATTGGTCAGAATAGTGGGTGTCAAAAGAATAGATACCATAGTGTATGGGAGGAGGAGATTGTGATTTCTCTTTGGAAAGACAAAGTTTTAGAAGAATGGTACTTAACAATTAAAACTTTGTGTCCACCTTCTTTTCTAATTCAGTTCTTATAAACTAATGGACAACTCGAATGGGTACACTGGACCTTGAACTAAAGTTTTGTGTGTTTTCACCATGTTCTCAATGAGTATCATTGTAGTGATTGGGGTCTTCTAAATTAGTGAACCACCTATAGAAACATCAATCTTGTTTCTATAAATTGGAATTAAAACTTTATAAAAATATTGTATTAGAAGTTTATCACTTATTTAGTGGGGTGGGAAACGTGAAAAAATACTTTTAAATCTTTCCCAATATTCATGAAGTGTTTCCACTTGAGATTGTACTATCCCACAAATTTCTTTCCTTATTTTCGCTGTTCGAGAGGCTAGGAATTATTTTTAATAAAAAGGTGTTTCATGTCTACCCAGCCTCTAATAGGGAAATTAACATAATACAACCAATATTTTGCAGTGTCTTCTAATGAAAAATAGAATTACCTAATCTTTACTTATTATTCATCCACATTAGATGGTTTTAATGTATAACACATAGTATGAAATTATTTTAAATGCTTATGTGGGTGTTATCAAGAAATTCTATGAAATATTATAAATAAGTGAATTAGACATGATTTTATTTCAAAGTTTGGTGCTTCACCTTGTTTTTGAATATAAGTGGTTTTGATATCAAAATCAGGGGATGGTAGTTCTTTTAGTTTTCTATTATTATCATCCATGTTATAAAAGTTATTTTCATTTTCTAATTTTTTCCAGATGAAGAGGGCCTTAGAAATTTAGCAAGATGTAGTGTGTCCTCCTACAAAGGGTTGTCTTGTGTGTATCAGTGTTGTTGACATAGGATCCTCTCTAGTTTGGGTTTGAAAGGAGGTAAATCTCCCAAATTAAAACACTTCATGAATAGAACCTACATAAGAGATAAATTAGACGACAAAAAGATATAAAATGGTAGAAGATAAAATAAATAAATATTCACAAAATTTACAAATATCTTAGAAAAAACACGCACTAAAAACTGAAGCGCTCTCCTAAAATGACACCAAAATTTGATCATGTTGTCATGAAACGTCAAATTGATTATGATTTAAATATGATTTTATAGTCTAGGGAAGAACCTATGTTATCTCTCAAGGAGTGTTGATAGGTTTAGAGTGTTTATTTTTAATAAAAAGTACTAAAATATGGGGGTGGTTTTGAAAAGAGTTTTAAGAAAATAAATTAATTTAAAGAGTTTAATAGTTGATAAATAATGGTAGTGTTTTAAGAATTATGATATAAGGATGTCATTTAAAGTTCACTGCACATCTTTTTTAGTTCATCATTTTGAAAAATAAACAAGGTTTAATGGAATCCTTTGGTTGAGGGTTGCTGAGATCTCGATTCCCCTCTTGCCTCTTAAAATGATGCATAAAGAACAACCCCTTGACACAAAAATCGTGTTTTCAAGTTTGGACCTCAAGAATAGAGTGAGGGATGAAAAATCATAAAGATATCTCATGTATGTGTGCAAGAAATAGGATACTTGTGTTGTCCAATTGAAACAACACAAGATCACCAATTGAAATCTCAACCCAATCGGCGTTGAGATAAAAATTATTTTAATTGATTAAACCAAAACAAAAAATTTAGAGGAGAATCATGTTAAGATAGAAAATAATTTAAATAATTCACAAAAAAATTTCACAAAATAAGTATAAGAACAAGTGCTGGAACTGCCTCCCAAGTGTGTGTATCTCCCATGAAATGACCGTCCACTGTTTAGCTTGCCATCGATAGGAGGAGGAGACTTAGGTAGAAATTCACCTTCATACATGACCCTATAAGTATAGGGGAATCAAAAACTTTTTGGATGAGTAGAGGAATCCTTTGGGTCTCCAAAATAGCAGATATTTTCTTCATAGACGAACTTATAAATGGGATGTCTGAGGTTCCATTTTATAGGCAAAGTGTAAGGTGGGTTTGGGCACACAGATTTATTAAAACCACATAGACCATGGTTTTTGAAATCTATATAGTCTTATATTTATTTTGACAAAACTAAAAACTTATTTAATATCCTATTTATTATCTCCCCCGAAAATTTGACATCATTTGGAGACCAAAATATCTAGATATGGATGAAACACAGCACACCACTTTTGAATTCATGCAGATTAAATTCCATGGATAGATTAGTCCATTTGGGCTAATAGATGGCCAAATTGGGCTTGGATTATTTCTTAAAAGTCGCATCCCACTGGATTTTGGATAATTAAACAAAATATTAGCCCAATTTGATGCATTTATTAGTATAAGTGTGTGGTTGATTACACTAGGGTGCTTGGAATCTTGTACACTTTGGCCTATTTTTCTTCAACTTTATCCTAGGCCCTCCAAATCAACTCCAACTACAATGAAAACATCAAAACAAGTGAAATTTACCTTTTTAATAATGATAAAATTATATTATTGAATCAAATATGAATTGAATTTTTTATAACAATTAGAATTTACAATACAAAATCAGTTTTGAAATAGTGATGTAAGGGTAAAAATGAATATAGAATTGCTACATGATCAGCTCCTCAGAGGACACATTAGCCTCAAGCTGAAAATATTCAACATCAATTACATGATATGGGTTAGGGTGATACTATTGAAGTTGTGAAACTTGAAAAACATCATGCATGCCCCTATACAATTGTGTAAGAGGCAATCGGTACACCACCAGTCTGCTCTTCTCCACAATCTCAAACGACCCTATGTACCTAGGTGACAAATTACCCTACTTCCGAATTTGAGGGTGACACAATCTAAGAGAACCCCAAAGAAACACACAATCATACACTAAAAACTCAAGAGGTCTATGATGCTGATCTAAATATGATTTCTTCCTACTCTACGCCATTTCCATACATTTTTGAACCAGCTAAACCTGATCCAACACCTCCTACACGAGACTTGGTCCCAAAAATCCTAATTACCTAGCCTCTAACCAACACAATGAAGATCTAAATAGTCTACTATAGAGTTACTAATATAGTTCCATATGAATCATAGCCTGAATAAAATTTTTATATAAAAAATCAATAGCTGACAAGTAATTTTTCCATGATCCTACAAAGTATAAGACACATTCCCTCAACATGTCCTCTAGAACTTGAATAGTATGCTCTAACTACTGGTTCACCTGTGGGTGGAAATCCATACTCAATAACACCTGCGTACCAAGTGATTTCTATAATCCTTTCCATAAGAGTGATGTAAAATGTTGATCACGATCTGAAACTATGGTTGAAAAAACCCCATGCAACCATAATATCTCCCAAACATACAACTTACCCAACTTCTCCATGATGAAGGTCTCTCAAATGGAAAGAAATGGGGCACCTTAGTTAACCGATCAACAACTACCTAGATAACATCATTCTCCTAAGGCATCCTCAAAATTCCCACCACAAAATCCATCATCACTTCATCCCATTTCCATTTAGGAATGGGGAATGGATGTAGGAAACTAACTGACTACTAATGTTTGGACTTAATCTGTTGATAGGTAAGTCATCGCACTACAAAACTTACAAACACCTTCTTTATCCTAGGACATCAATACTACCTATGAAGGTTATGATATATTTTAGTCAATCCCATATGCACAACCCACTTTGATGCATGTAACTCACACATCAACTCTTCTTACATAAAAGTTTAAACAAACACACAACAACAAACATGAATGATCGCATCATCTCCAATAGTCCAACCCAAAGTTGAATCCACACCTTTAATAATTTCTCTCATAGATAAAATTTCTGGATCCTCAAGCCGCATATCCTTGATCTAGCCCAATGGTGTTGACTAAACTAACAAAAATGCAAGGGTCACTTTCCCCTACCCATCATGCGCCTCTAGATGCATCTTAGAAAAAATTCTATCAGTCTCTACTTAGAACCAGATTCCTGAACTACTTGATTATGGGTCTTCTAGCTCAAAGCATCAGCTACATTATTCCCCTTTCCCAGTGTGTAATGAAGTTCAAAGTAAATGGTTTACATGTACTCAACCCATATTTACTATCTAAGATTAAAATTGCACATAGAGAATATGTATTTAAGGATTTTATGATCTATATAAACCATAAAATTCTATGCCAACAAGTAATTCCACCAAGATTTCAAGGCATAGACCACCTCGGCCAACTCATGATCATGAGTGGGGTAGTTTTTTATGAGTCCTTAATTTCCTTGAACCGTACACAACAACCTGACCATCAAACATCAACACAACACCAATCCCCACATAAGACGCATCACACAACACAATATACCCCTTTCTTGACTCAGGAAGGATCATAATTGGTGTAGTAGTCAACCACTTCTTTAACTATCTAAAATAATTCTCACATTACTTAGACAACTAAGAATTAAAACCCTTATTGGTCAATCCAAAGGGTGGCACTACTAAATGGGAGAAGTACCTTATGAACCTTTAGTAGTAACCGAACAATCCCAATAAACTTTTAACATCAAAAACATTCTTGGGATACTCCCAAGATAGGACTAATTTTACTTTCTCTAGGTCCACATACACACCTTCCTCAGAAATAATGTGACCCCAAAAATTCACTTTATCAATCCAAAATTGAAACTTGGATATCTTGGTTTAAATATTACACTGTATTAGTATACTCAAGTCGATGTCAAGGTGTTTGGAATGATCATCATGAATTTGGGAGTACACCAAGACGTCATCAATGAAGAAAACTAAAAACTGATCAAGATAAGGGTGAAAGATTCAATTAATCAAGTCCATGAAAACTTCTGGTGCATTAGTCAATCCGAAAGGCATCACCAAAAACTCATATAGCCCGTACTTGATCATAAAGGAAGTATGTGGTATGTCATAAGGCCTCACTCTCAAATGAAGATACACCGATCTCAAATCAGTCTTAGAGAACACCGAATCACCTCTCGACTAGTAAAAAAATACAGTCAATTTGGGGAAGTGGATATTAGTTCTTAACTTTCATCTGATTCAGCTTCCTATAATAAAAAAATGTAACAATCCATCAGCCTTCTTGGAAAAAAATACAGGAGATCCCCATGGTGACATAATTGGATGAATAAACCCTTTACTCTCCAATTATTCTAACTGTGATTTAATTTCCTGGAGTTATGCCAGAGGCATTCTATATGGTGGAATGGAAATTGGTTCTGCTCCTAGAAAAAATTCTATTGTGAACACAACAACCCTATCAAGTGGAATCCTCTATAATTCCTCATGAAATACATTCCAAAGCTGGTCCACCATAGGATGGAAAATAGGCTTCTCTACTCCCCTGTCATCAATAATGAAGCAAGACACTTGGACTATGAGATCACCCATATATCTGAAAAATAGCCCTACACAGCCTTCCTGAACATCATGATGAACATACATGTCTCCCTCAAGAGACATAAATGTTGCCCTATTATGGTAATAGTAAATATGGGCCTTGTACAACACCAT
The DNA here is from genome assembly GCA_963277665.1 of Viscum album. Classification (NCBI taxonomy): domain Eukaryota; kingdom Viridiplantae; phylum Streptophyta; class Magnoliopsida; order Santalales; family Viscaceae; genus Viscum; species Viscum album. The sequence continues at coordinate 1,731,885,358 of OY728127.1, forward strand.
ACAGTCCATACCCAGAATCAGGTCAAAACTCATCATCTCAAGAATGAACTGGTCCCATAGAAAAATGTACCCACCGACCTTGAGAGTACACCCCTTATATTACAAGATATTTTTTTTTCTCACACCCCTAAAGGTGAATCAGTCGACATAAATCCATACATATGTTTATCTGAAATTCCCAATACAATTGAAAACTAAGAAAAAATAATAGAATTTGAATCCCCTGTATCGAATAAAGCACTAGTAAGCGTAGAAGCTACAATAATTGTACCACTAAAATTCAATGGTCCAACCTTTCCACCAAAAGATTTAGTCTGAACTACATGGACTTGACCTAACCTTCTATGCTAGGCTCTAGCCTGAGCTCTAGGTGTTGTACTAACCTACTAATATGAACGATCCCACTGTAGAGTACCACATTCACCACCTCTACTAGTATGGCCAGTAGAGCTCCAACTGCATGCCTGGTATTGTGTAACCGACTCCCTACCTACAATTGGCATAAAAATTGATCCTCCATTTGTACCTAACTATCAAGGGTTCCTATAAAACCTATTCATGTGCCCCAACCTACAACATGCTCGGCACTCAACTGGTGGTCAGGGACACTAACCCCACATGTGACCACCTTACCACACTAAAAACAAAAGACTCGGTCACAACCATGAGACATTGGTTCCCCTTTCCAGCTACCCTACCCACCACTGCCTTGGTGAAGACTCTCAAAAAAATGCTTCTTACTATCAAAAGTTTTGCCGCTAGATCGTCCAACTGGAACCACATGTCCACCACCTGAAGCCTCTTTGAGATTTCCCTTGGAGATGAGGGCCTAGTCCATAACCTTGGTAAACCTATTTAAGAAGAAGATTTTTAATTGGGACTTAATCTCATGTGTAAGTCCATCATAGAAGCAACTTTCCATTACTTCCTTGTCCCCTACCGAAGCTGAAAAAAATATTTCAAGTCTGTAAAATGTCCTGCATACTCCATCACTGACATGCTTCCCTTGTCCAACCTCATAAATTCCGAAGCCTCATCCTACTGCAGAGTCTACGGGTAGTAATTCTCCAAAAAAATCTCCTAGAAACTCTTCCACAACATACCCTCTACCTGCTCAGTCTGAACTATGATCTCCCATCAGCATTTTTCCTGACCTCTCAACATATAAGATGCCAGCTTTACTCTCTTCTCGAGAGGAGTCTCAATGTGATCTAAAATATTTTGGATGAACTCTATCTAGAAATTGACAGTCTTTGTTCCCCCCTTTTTAGTAAATATTGGAAGGTTCTATAGTTGAAACTCCCTAGTTAGCTCAAAATTTCTCGGTGTAACCCACCCAGGGTCCCATTCCAACATTTTCTTAAAACGAGAAAAGTTTTCAAGAAAATTATCCTCTCCTCTATTTCCCTATACCATCGACGCCTCCTGATCCACTTAGGGGGATCATTCTTAATGATATAATCTTTTCTCCCAACTGGTACATGTCACCGAGGTGTTATTTATCTACAATTCCAAACATGAGTTTTTAGAACACATAACATAAGGCTTCCACAATTTCATAATGGAAAGATCCTCATTATCCATAAACTCATTCACACACACTATCTCAACAAAGTACATCACATCTAGTACACTACCCCCATCCACCCCTTACCATTACCATGGTTATCATGGGAGGGGGGGGGGTGACTAACATTCATAAAAACAATTCTTTTCATTAAACATAATTATTCAATAATTACTTAAATTCTTTTTTGTTAATTTTTTAATCATTTTTATTAGACAACTTTTTGTTCAAATTTTCAAGGAATTGGATTTCATTATACTCTTTATGCCCCACACACCCATCCCATGTGTGACTATCCTGATGAATGCCACATGCATCCCTAGGTACCTAAAATGATGTATTAATTCAAAACCTCATTCCATTTTATCCATGATAAAAATAGCATAAAACCTTCACATCACAAAACATGTTTATCACCCAATGGTGAAATATCATTCAACTATAATAATGTATATTAAGAACAATAATTCTCACCTAGTGTACTTGGTTTTCTATCATACATGGGTTAGATACTCCTGTGCATGAGCTCATTGCCAAGTCCCGACATGTCATAACTTCCCATCAACTGTCTCAAATAGTAAGGCATAAAAAAGACCCTTCGATACCACTTTGGAATTTCCCAGATTCGGGAGCTACTAAACGGTACCCTGAGCGAGGTTTTCACATGACCACAAGTGAGACTCCCCATACACCAAAGGGTTCTAACTGCTGGAAGGGGTTTAATAAGTCATTTTGGGAGACTATACCCTCTTTACAAGAGTGATACAAAACATAAATAAATTAAATAGAGTAAAAAATGAATAAAAATAAACAACACACACAATAAAACATTCCCCAAATAGTGTACAAGCCACAACAAAACAATTAAACATTCCATTTCAGGATAATAGTGCCAAAGTGAAAAAAATTAAAAATATAAACAAATAATCAAAATCCCAAGTAGTATTGACACCATGTACGGATCCTCACCCATGCTCAACTAAGCCCTACTCAACTCCCTAGAACCAGAACTTTTCCCTTATTCTGACTTGCAACCATGAAATTTACTTGAGTACCCAATGACAGCCCAATCAGGGTGTGAGTAAAACCCAGTAGGCCACCAATAATGTTTTATACCAAATTTATAGTCTAAATAGATAGTACATGTAAGAAATAAATATATGTAAAGGTAAAAAAATATAACATAGGTTGCATTAGTTAACAATATACTCTTATAACATTTTATTCATTTTGGATATTTCATTAGTTAATCTACCATCATTAAAAAATTCACCTTCCTAACATGATCCATGTGATAGAAAATTATATCATTTACACAACATTCCAATCTAATAAATTACCATGAAAAAGTAAAAGAGTCATGTTCCCAATATTACTAGGGGTAAAATTTCACAAGCAATAACACCACACTTACCTTGGAGAATCAATCCAAGTGGTTTCATCCAATGCAACTATTAAGGGCCTAGATAATAAGTCTAGAACCCTAACCGATGTATTATATTGTTGTGGTTTAGATCATCAGTTCAACTGACCCATGGATATAAAGCATCACTAGATCCCACAAATACCAAGGGGTTTAAAGCATCAGTCCAACCAACCATGGGTTCAAGAATCACTAGATCCCCACGCTACCAAGCCATGTGCACATGCTTATTCAACTATTTACCACATATACTATACCAAAACCAGACAATTTTTTTTTAAGTCATTCACATACCATAATCATTCAACATAAAAATCAACATTAATCTTTAACTTATTAAGCACAATCAACAATTCCCTTACATTATTCCCTTTTACATATTTCTTTAATTCACATGTTTTCCCCCATTTACATATTTCAATTACCATTTCATAATCACTTTAAAAAATTAATATTAAACAATTTAACCCATTTAACCGTATTCCAAAAAATCCCTTATGCCCATGCTGCATCAAGACACATTCACCATTGGTTTCACTTATGGTTTAACCTTTATGTCAAAATTTTTACAATGTAACTACCTATTCTAAAAAAAATACTAGGCTTAACATTAAAAATATATATGTTGAGGGATTCTAAAGAACCCCATAGGTGGCCCAAGATTAGTATAATAAACCTGAACATATCCCACAGGGATCGTGAGGGGTCTAATTCATCATTTAACCCACCATTATACCCAACCTTTCCAATAACAACAATTTCACAACAACAAGGAAGCTAAATCGTAACTACACATGCATAAATCCACAAAAAAACCATAAGATATATCTTATAGACCACCTACCTCGAATATAATGAATAACACACTACTAATCATATCCTTAGCTCTAGATTCAAACACCCTTTGAAGCCCCAATGTAGACTCCACCAAAAAAGAGGGGTTTTGGGTTGTAGAAGAAGATGAGAGAAACTAAAAACCCTAATCTATAAAAGAGAATAAATGGGAAGAATAGAATCACCCGAAGATTTTATTTGCAACCAATGATACTTCAAATGGCCTAAAAACTATGGAGATCAATCATTGGGTGCTCTTGAAGGTTTATGTTTGTCACTATAGCTGGAGGTAGGAGAAAGGAGAAAAATATCATGTGAAAACTTAAAAATCCTAAGGGGAAAAACTGTAATTTTTTAATTTTTTAATGGGGTGTATGGTTTGTCTTCATGATTTTATAAACCATGCGCCAAACACTGTCTATGATAATTTGGGTTTCATGGTTACTCGGGGAGGCTCACACAATTTAAAAAACCATGCACCAACTATGTGGAATGGCACAATCCAATTTCAGATGGTTTGGCCTCCCCCTTTCATGGTTTGACCCAAACCATGCACCCTTCCTACCCCTTTCATGGTTAGGAAACATGATTATCTCTAACTATGTCCCAACCATGAAACATGAATTGGATGGCCATTTTACCATTTCTTTTCAGTTCAATACCCTAAAACTCCCCCAGGCCTCCTCCTACACTCAGTAAACTTCCCATTAACCAAAATTAAGAGTTTAGAACTAAAAATTAAACAATTTTATACCTCTATGAAATCTAGGATATTAAAACATGAAATGGGATTACACATCATATAAATCATTGATGTAGTGCAATTATAAAGTTTGGAGCACTTGGGGGTTATTCCTTAAACCCTATGGTAGTGCCCCCTCCCATTCTAGGAAATCAAAAGGATCCCTATTTAGGTGTTTGTATTTACTTTCTATGGGTATTCATTCAAGGGTTCCCATATTTTATCTAGGGTGAGTTATCCTCTCCTTCTCATAAATTTCCTTCAATTATTCTTTTGAGTTTTATTGTAGAGTACAATTTAATTTGGGTTGTATGTTTGGGTGGAATTTTGATGATATTTGGGTTCTAGGAAGGTTGATCCTTGGTTTAGTATGGCACAGTTGTGGTTGGTGGGATTTATTCTTTGCCTTATAGAGCACATCGAGTTGGAAAACTTCTTTGAGGTAGGGAGTCACTCATTTCTCTTTATTGTGTATCATGTGGGTTGGGTTTGATTTTTTTATATACAACATATGGTTGTTCTAGATTAAGAAAAGATAAAGAATGGGTTAATTTTAAATTGAAAGGGGTAAATGGGTTTGATTCACATGTTCTTATAGCCTTTTAATTATTATGTTATTTTGAGTTGTATGGGTTTGATGCCTAGCTAAAAATTGTGGTCGTTGGGGGATTTTTTTGCATTGGATGATATATTTTGTGACTATTATGCCTATTGTGATTGTTGTTATATCACCCTAAAATGGAAATTGATTAACCACTTATATTTTTCTTATGAAATGGTTTCCCCAGGATCATGGTTTGTGTGATAAGTCCCATAAAATAAAGTTGAATGTGATAAAAACCCCTTGGTAAAATGATCTTACTGTAATGTGATGTGTATCCGTTCTTATAGGGAGGTGATGTGTAGTTGGGGAATGTGGGGCTGACAGTTTTTTTGTCCATGATTTTGGGGCAGTAAGGTGGTTTTACGATGGGGATTATGAGCTTCTTGTGACATGTGGGTGTGCTGTTCTAGATGCCCAAATAGTGATGGAATAATAATAATTTAGTTAATAATGATGGAAATGACATGGGTTAGTTTGGTTAATGGGATGGAATTGTTAATGAATAATTAAATGATGGATTGTGTGGTTAAATGTGGTTGATGGTAATTAATAAAATGAATATGATGGATAATGGTAATTGGTTGGAAATGTGAAATGGGGCTTGTGGATTGTGGTTTGTGGATTTTTGTGTGGTGTTATGAATTTAGAGGTGGTAGAAAAGGTGATCGTGATTTGAGTTGTTTAGTTTTTTTGTGAAACCATAGTTTGGGTTTGAGTGTTTGATATTATATATATCTTGTATATTCTTTTGATTTCTATATAAACCCCACCCACATCAAGCACTATGTGCGACATGCTCGTAGTCCGGTGAGGGATGTTTTCCCCATCATCTGGTGAGGATGATGGATGGATGTGCACAAGCTCTTTCCCACTCTCTCTTCCAGGATAGGTTGTTTTTTCATAGGCTATGATAACCAGAGGATTAATATCTCATTATATAGTTATTGTTATAGCCTAGGTGTGTTCATGTGAGATGTGACTATGCTTGTGGGGTAGTGGACTAGGTTTTTTCAGGTGATTTGTGACATGACCATTCTTGTGGGGAAGTTTTTGATTGGGGTCATTCATGGTAGGAGGTGGGAATGAGGTTGATTTCATACATGTTCATGATCCCCTACTACCATGGTTTTGGAAGTGATTGTGTTGTGGAATAGGTGTTTTTGGGTGAGACATAATGTGTTTGTGCTTGTGGGGCGGCAAGCCCAGGTGTCTGGGGGGAGATGTGTTGTGACCATGATTGTGGGTCGGTGTGGTATACAAAAGAGATAAGAACACCAAGATGTAAAAAATCGGGGTTTAAGAGAGACATAATAGTGGGAAAATGGTGTGGGGTACCCTTATCGATGGGATTATGTTATACTATATTACTTAACTTGCTTTGTTTGGTGAACATATCTTAGTGAGGTTTGGTTGGTTAGTATAACTGTTTAGGTGATGTTTGGTTATATTGTTTTCTCACAGGTGAATTAGTATGCTTCTTTCACATGTGTAAGAGAGACTTTGGTTTTCCTACTTAGTATACTTGTATGATCACCCTATGTATATGAACTATTTTCAGGATTCCAAGAGGATTACATGGACCGTGTTGGACATTACTAGCTCAAACTACAGATAGATACTGAGTCGTTGTTTTATCTTTTATTTTGGGTATTTACTTTTGGATACTTTTATCTATATTAGTTTTATTTATACATACATGTGGGATGGTTTTGGTTTCTTTTTCTATTATGTATTTGAGTTATTTGTGAATGGTTCATATTATCTCCTAATTATATTTATATTACAGAGGGTAATTCCTATCATACATGAGATTTTTATACCCTCTATGCTAGTGACCAACCCATGGCCTACTAGGGGTGGGACTTGGGGGTCATTATCACTCTACAATCATTGCAATATATTTGGATGGAGGGGGTTGTGATGGTGTCCTAGACCACCATATAAGTGATAAGAATGCGATAGGAAGGGGAATGCATAGAGGTTCTATAGGAACCCTCAAAAGATGGGTAGTGGTGGAGGAATAAGGACAATATAGAGTGCAATTTGGGAGTCGAATATCCCATACCAGGTTGATAGTTGGATTTCTAAGGGCCGAATAGGTTAGGGTGGCTGATGTGGTACTTTAAGAAAGGGTTATCCTTATCTGCAAGGTAGTGCAACATTAGGGACATAGATTGGATCTTAGTGTAGAGGGGTAGGTCATCTCAATGTAGTTCAGCCCACACTTGAAGGTGGCGAGGATGAACCATTAATAGTTTGAGGTATGATTTTTGTATCTTCCATGCTTGACAGTGCTTTATTTGATAAAAGTTCCTCACATTATTTTATATATTCATAGTTTTTGAATTTTTTGGGTCTAGTAGTGTAAAATATGTTTGAGGTTATGTCAATTGATACACCATTAGGAGTGCATGAAGAAAATGCTCAGTAGTACAAGGAGTGTGCTCTTGAGGTTTGTGGGTACCATTTCCTGTGGGACTTGTTTGTTCTCAAGATATTATGTTTTTATTTAATAATGGTGATGGATTGGATGGTATTGTATCTGGACCATATTGACTGTTACAATTTAATGGTAACATTCACATCTCTTAAGGGGGGTACTTATGTTCACCACGGGGAATGTGTTGTCTAGGTAGGCCGTGAAGGGCCTGTTCATCGGTGGTTTGGTGAGATCATATCCCAAGTGGCATGTATTATGATTGATGATGGGGAAGTGGAACAATTGTTTTTACTAAGGTGGGGGATCAGTTTAAGATATGTTTCCTGAGGACTTCTCGAGGCTATCACCAGAGAGAGATGTTGAGTTAATGATAGAGTTTCTTGCTAGAGCATAATCAGTTTCTATTCTTCCATATAGTATGGAACTGGAATAACTTCAAGAAATCAAAACTTAGTTTGAATAATTAGAGAATAAAGGGTTTATTCGTTCAAGTACATCACCTTGGGGGTCTCCAGTTTTGTTTTTTAAAAAGGATGATGGGATATTAAAATTGTTTGTTGATTATTAGAGTTTGAATCCGATGATAGTTAAGAACTGATACCCTCTTCTATGAATTGATGATATTTTTGACCAATTGAGTGGTGCTTCGGTATTATCCAAAATTGATTTGAAATCAGGGTATCATTATCTGAGGGTGAGGCCTTAAAATATACCACAAACTACTTTTAGGAGAAGGTAAGATTTATATGAGTTTTTATTTATTCTATTCAGGTTGACCAATGTGCTAGCAGTGTTTATGGACACAATGAACTAAATATTTCTCCCGTACCTAGATCAATTTGTAGTTGTTTTTTTGGATGACATTTTGGTGTACACCAAGACTCCTAATGATCATGAAAATCATCTTGATATCATCTTGATAAAACTAAGATCACATTATCTATATTCCAAGACAGATAAGTTTCATTTTTGGTTTAATTGGATACATTTATTTGGTTACATCATCTCCATAGAAAGTGTGTTAGTGGACCCAAAGAAGGTGCATGTGGTTGTTTCATGGAAGAATCCCAAGAATGTTTTTGGTATCCAATGTTTTCTAGGTTTAGAGGCTATTATCAAAGTTTCATCAAATACTTTCCCCATTTTTCAAAACCAATTTCAGGATTGACCAAGAAGGGAATAATGTTTGAATGGTCTAGGGAATGTGAAAATGCCTTTTAGGATTTAATGAAGTGGTTGACTACTACACCAATTTTGATCTTACCCAATCCGGGTAAAGACTATACCCTATTATGTGATGTATCTAGTGTCTGGATAGGGGCAGTGTTGATGGATGATGATCAAGTTATGGCATATGGGGCACAAAAGTTGAGGGATCATGAAAGAAATTACAGTACACATGATCGTGAGTTGGCCATAGTGGTTTATGCTTTAAAGTGTCATTGGAATATTCTATTGGGTGAAAGGTTTACTACATATACTTGTCATAAAATCCCTAATTAAACATTCTCTTATTGTGTTTGGAATCTTCAGTATTGAATATGGGTTGAATACATGCATCTTTTGATTTTGAGCAGGTCTACATGTTCATGAAGGGAAATAATATTATTAATGCTTTGAGTTGGAAGACTCAAAACCTGATGATTCAATAATTTAGTTCTGAGTGTAGGAAGATAGAATTGTTTGATAAAATGAAACTAGAGGTTTAGGAGGGACAAGGGAAGATGAACCTCACATCCTTTGTAGTTGATTCCATGCTTCTGAGCTAGATCAAGGAAAGATAGTATGAGGATCCCAAGTTTTTGGCCTTGAGAGAAGGCCTTAAAGGTGGAGAGTCACCTTCGTATTGTACTATCAATGAGGATGAGATTTTTTGAGTGCATGTTCATGTTTTCAATCCTATAGGTATGTGAGAGGAGTTGATGTGGGATTTTCATGCTTCGAAATGAGCAATGTAATATAGTTTGACCAAGATGTACCATGATCTTCATAGATAATATTTGTGGTCAGAGATGAAAAAGGAAGTTTCAAGTTTTCTGATATGATTCTACACCTGTCAGTAGGTAAATTCTGAGAATTTGTGACCGAGTGGTTTGTTATAGTTTTTTCCTTTTCCAAATGGAAGTGGGAAGATGTCATGATGGGTTTTGTGGTTGGTATTATGAGGAATACACAAAATAATGATGCAATATGGGTATTTGTGGATCAATTAACCAAGGTGTTTCATTTCTTGTCAATATGAGAGACTTCACTATTGACCGATAGGGTTAGTTGTATGTTCGGTAGATAGTATAGTTACACAGGGTTCCACAGACTATAATTTTGAAATGTGATCTGCATTTGACTTCACACTTATTGAAGGGGTTACAGAAGGCCCTTAGTACCCATGTTTTTTTTGAGTATGAATTTACACCCAAAAATATATGGGAAGTTAGATCATACTATCCAGGTGTTAGAGGACATGATGAGATCTTGCATCCTTGATTTTCGTGGTTCTGGAGAAAAGAACTTAGAACTTTTTGAGTTCACCTATAACAATAGTTACCATGTGACTATTCAAATAGAACCATATGATGTGCTCTATGGTAGTCCTTATAGAATTCTATTATGTTGGATGGAGGTTGGGATCTAGATTTGTTGGGACCAAGTCTCGTTTAGGATACATTGGAGTAGGTTTAGTGGATTCAGAAATGTATGGCTATGACTTAGAGTAGGAATAAGTCATATGATGATCGACATAATTGACCTTTTGAGTTTAGGGTGGGTGATTGTGTATTCCTTCAGGTGTCTCCAAGGTTAGGTTGCTATCAAATTTAGAAATAGGGTAAGTTGGCACCCAGGTATGTGGGTTCATTTGATATTGTGGAGTGGATCAGACTGGTGGTGTACCGATTAGATCTTCCACAATGGTATAGTAGCATGAAAAATGTTTTTCACATGTCACAAATTTAGAAGTATCACCTATACCCCTCTCATGTGATATATTTGTATGATGTTGAGCTTGAGGCTGATGTGTAATTAGAGGAGAAACTAGTTTTCATTATGGATTGTAGTGACAAAGTTTTAAAAGGTAAGATGGTGTCGTTAGTCCGAGTGTTATGGTTTCATAGTAAAGTTAAGGAGGAAAATTATGATAGGGAGGTAGATATGTGGGCCCAGTGGCCCAATATTTTTACCTTAGATACCTAGTGATTCTTTAGATCATAGCTTGAGGATGCTCTATTATAAAGCAGGGATTTTATAATATCCTAGACTTATTTTGAGATACATTCCTATTTAAATTTTGGTTTAAAACCCTTCACATTGGTTAATGAAATGTTACCCAAGTTTATGAAAAGTCTTCGGGGGTGTCTTGGGGGTTCATGAAATGAAATAAGTGAAAAAGGCGCCATCCAATGTAGGTTTCATGGTTGGCGTATAGTTATTAGTAACCATGCACAAAAACCATGCTTGCTTGGAGGAGGTGGAACACTATTGTAGAAACCATTCTAGGTGGGGAGTTGTAATCATAAAGGCTTGGATAAATCCACCTTTCATGGTTACCATACCATTTTTCAAATCACGTGGTATCCCCAAGAGACCGTGTGACCAGGCCCCCCCTCTTTGAAAAAGGGTATTGCATGGTTGGTATATGATTTGGCTAACAATGCGGCCAAACCATGTGACTCATTAAAGATGGGGAAATTTACTATTTTACCCCTAAATATTTTTATTTTCTCACCTGAATTTCCTTCCCATACTTCCTACAATATCCAAGGGTGATGAAACCTTCCTCCAAAACTTCACAAGGATTGATCTCCCTCTTTCTTAAGCTATTGGGAGTATTGTTGGGTGCAGATCAAAGATCCAGGTGAGTCTAACACTTCCCTGTATTCATTTTTCTAGATTAGGTTTGGTATAATCTATCTTCTTCTTCTAAATCCCTAAAAATACATTTTTCCAGTGTATTGTAGGTTGGGGATTTGAAGGGTGTTTGAGTTTAGATCAATGGAAAAGGTTAAGGGAGAGTTTGTCTAAAGAATCATGGTAAGAGGTCTATAAGTTATATCCCATAGTCCTATGGCTAAATTTATGGGCATGTGGGGGTGCACTTGTGACTTTATGCTGTCAATTTGATTTCCTTGACAAGTATTGATGAATTATTTGGTTAAATAATAAATTTAACTCCTCATGATCCCCATGGGATGATTGTGGTTGATTAAACCAGGTTAAGGGCCACCAATGGGGTGTGCCACTATCTTTAACATAGAATTTAGTCATGAAGTATAGAATTTTATTTTTATGATATATAAGCCATGATAATTATGTTGGCATGTTAACTTTATTCCTGAAATGGAACTAATGGTAAGTGTTCCTAGTTGATAACATGGCATAAGGGTGTGTTTTTTATAATGTGAAGGTGTTAAATGAATGGGATAAGGAATATAAATGGTAAATGTGTTAAATGGGTTGAGGCATGTGATTGGTAAATGTGTTAATAGGTTAAGGCAAGAAGATGTTATATGGGTGGAATGAATAAAGTGTGTAAGTGGTAAATTTGTTCAATGAGTTATATTTAGTGAATGGTATATGTGTTAAATGGTTAATGAAGCATGTGCACATGCCTTAGTGGTATGTGTGGGGTATTGGACTTGAGGCTCTACAACCATGGGTTGTATTAGAATAAGGATATAATCCTACCCCTATACTTATTGGTTTAGGGATTTGGGCTGGGGATTTATGCCCCCAACAAATCCATATGATACGAGTACCCGGATTGAGGCTCCGAGTTAAGTGTTTTTTTGTTTTGTGTGATATTTTCCCTTATTATGTAGGGAACTTTATTCTCCCCCTTATGCATAGTGTACATGAATGTTATAGGTCAATGGTTATTTGATGAAAATGGTTATCCTATGGAACAAATAATGAAAGCGTCTAATGTAAACCTTGTTAATTAATGTCCCTAGATTTTTCTCATATTTATCTTATTATTCATTATATACCTTTATACACTATCTATTTATACTGGCTATTTTTTTGAAACCATTGGTGGTGACCTATTGAGTTGTACTCACATCCTTCACGGACCACTATTGGGTACCTGAGGAGACTTCATGGATATAGACAAAGATAATGGGAAAGGCCATACTCTAGATGGTTGATTTAGGTGGGGGATGTGCATGGATGAGGGTACTAGACTTAGAGTTGAGACCCATTTTGGGGAATCTTCAGTTTATCTTTATTTTGGTTTTCCCTTACATTTGGCACTATATGACATGATGTAGGATACTTACTATTTGGTAGTGGGCTTGTACCCAGTTTTGGGAAATTAATTGTGATACATGTTTGTGGTTTCTTGTTTCATTTATTTCTTATTTTATATATTTTGGATTACTATGATAAAGAGGGTATAGTATCCCCACATTTTCCATTAGACCCTTGATGCCAGTCGAAAAATTTTGGCATATAGGGAGGCAAATCTGAGGTCATGTGGTGACCCTAATTGGGTCACCAGATATAGTGTCTACTGATCCAGGGACGTTTAATGCAAGTCCCTCCATGTTTAGTGTTGAAATAATTACTCTATGCATTTTAGCTATATATAGATTCTCTATTGATCTCCATATTCAAAACACTATCCTTATTCAACTTAGATGAGAGTAACATCCATTAGTGATGAGTTACTCTTTTTATTCCATGAAATACTACAAGAAAACTTCTCCTTTGGGTGGGGATAATTCCACACTATAATTATCTTGACGCAATCATTATCTAACTACCAGATGTAGTAAGGGGAATCCTTCTTCCTTTGAACCTTCTCTTTAAAAACAAACCAGGTTTTTCAAAGGAAATATTTTAAGGATCACTTCCTTACTTATTTTTATGAACTAGATATAGAAGTATGTTCCACCGTATATTCTTTCTTCCATATTTTATATACTGATGGTGATATCTTTTGATAAAAAAACATATTTTATAATAAATTCCTATATCTATTTATCCTCATCCTCTTCTTATATTCTTATATATTCACATATTATTTACCCAAAATATTTCCATATTTTGAATATGGAAAGTATATGAAATTATCACCGAGAACTTCTTCTTTTAAATTCTTCATGAAAATTCACAATATAATGTGGATAATATTTCCATCACATCTGTCATGAAGTTTTTTTCCATTTTATTCTTCAACCTAATCTTGTGAATTAATCTCAAAATTCATGAATCTTTTATTTCTCAATAAATTCCATTTATTTTTATATTATTTACCAATTTATATCCTTTAAATATCACGGTCTTCAATCCTACAAAAAATATGCAATCTTACATAATCTATTTTGACAAAATTATTAATCATATATTGAAATTAATAATATTTACTTGCATGAAAATATGTGTCACAACACTTTGAGTCACAAAAAGTAACTATTTTAGGAGACATATCTATAAAAATATTGTATTTTATATCAAAAATAATATCACAACATGACCTCCTTCAATCTTAACATAATCTCATTGCTAATTGCACAATCATAAGAAAAATGGTCTATAACTGGTCGAGTTCTTAACTATCTTTGATATGGGTCTTCACCAAAAATTTAAAAGGGAATAAAACTTATTCATTATGTCGATGACTCTTATGATATGCCAAATAACCCTTACATGTTATAAAAATGACCCTTATGAAATGGTTACTTTTCCAAATTTTTAATTATATAGAGACTTACTCTTATATGAAATCCCTTAACGACCCTTAATTTTTTTTCCCGATGATCCTTACATTCATCCTGGAACAGTATTATAAAATCCTTTGAGTCACATGAATGAATCTTAAATAATCAAGTGATGAACCTTATGATTTTACCCTTTTCTATGAAATTACTCTTAAGAACTATAATGAACAGTATGATGACTCTTAGGGAATATAAAATTTTCATTTTCCTCATCCATAGTGAAATTAATCATACAAAAGGGGTCCATTGACTCTTAAATTCCCTTTCCTTTTTCATTTCCATAGCCCAATATCAAAATTCACTCTTATATTATAGTGACCTACCTTTTTATTAAATGATTTTAACCATAAATCAATGAATAAATATTCTATAAATAACTTTGGAGGAACTTTAAGGGTTGGTGTCTTAGAAAATAGGTACATATTACAAGACAAACATGATACATAAATGAAAACATAAACAAATTCAAAATCTTCTTGAAACTCTTCCATATTATTTCATCATAGATAATATCAATATATAAGATATCTTAGGGACATTTATCAAATGAAAGGTGTAACACCCTAATATTTTGTGAAATATATATTTTTTCAATAAAATTTAATATTTTTGATATTTTTAATTACATAAAACATTGATTTTATCTTTATTTACACACAATATTAATTTTAACTTACATTTCATGATATACCAAATTTAACTTTCATTACACACAAGACTGAGTTTAAAATAAAATTTCCTATTATTAAAATATTATTATATGATAGTTACAACATAGCGATTGGAATGGAGGGTATGAATAAGACTAACTAAATTATGAAAATATATTTATTACATATGTATGTAAAATTAATTATTTAGTGAACAATTAATTAAAAATTAAAATAAAAACTATTTGAAAATAACAAAAAATCTTTTTCTGAAAAACTATTTTTATGAAAAGAACAACATTTTACCAAACATAAATTAAAAAAACCACTTTTGGTGGATTATTTTAATGAAATTTATATATTAAATTTCTAATCAACTATTTAGAATTCATATTATGCGTTTTCTAAACAAGAGATAATAATAAATCCAATTTTATTCTTACCAATTGTATTTTTAAAAAAATCAATTTTTCACCCTTTTGTGAACTTATTTTAAAGAAATTTTTTGAAAATTTTAGAAAATTTATTTGAAAAAATAAAATTATTTTTGAAATTATCATATCATTATTATCTTAGGTTTACTTTTTGGTATTTTTCTGAAAAGTTTCATTTTTTTATGAATAGTGAAAAATACTAAATTTTAATTGAAAACCGCCTTTTTGTTTAATTTTTTTAATATTTTAAATTATATTTTTAATTGTTTTTAAAGTAAAATTAGTAAAATTATATATAAATTAATCTATTTTAGGTAATTGTAATAATTTTCATATTGAAATTTGATATATAAAACTTGTAAACTTTTGAGCATTTTCTCATTGAAAACCAGCTTTCTCTTCGCGTCTGCGGGATTAATTTTATATTAAAAATTTATAATTGTGTGAATTGAATTTTAAAAAATTAGTAAAATATTTATAATAATATTAATTTATTTTATCTAATAAGTTCAAATTAGTTTTTTATAAAAATGGGTTGTGGAAAGAGTAAAAACTTAATTACCACGGTTAAGGTAAAAATGAGTTTACTATGGGGTTAAACTAAAACGATAAGGGTTAGAGTGGCATAAAAACTTGTATAAAATATATTATTTGGACATATTTAGACCATATAATTTATAATACTTGATAATACCTTATTTTTGACCCTTTTTTCATTTGAAAAATGTGGTTACACCTTTTTCTTTTAAAAAATCATAAGTGTGCCACACTGCTCACTTATAAAAGGCCACCCCCTATTTTCTATTCTTAACACCTTTAAACCATTTTTTATACAAAGACCTGCAAAAATAAATTAAAAAATTTCATTATATAATCCTAGAAGACTTACTTTTCTATTAATCTAACCTAGGATGGATTTTGGTGCAAACCTAAGGAGGTTTCCCAAAGAAGAGGTAACATTCTTCAAGGAGCATTTTTATTTTATTTATTCCTCCAAATCCTTAATTTTTTATTAAACCATGATGATATAATAACCTGAGTATATTCTATATACTAATATTTTTATGTTAATATAATTTCCTACAAAAATATCCACTTCTATCAAATGGGTTAGAAAATAATCATTCATGTGTACGACGGACTACCGCCCCACGAACCGATGCCATTCATTTTTCCATTATCACCTCTCATAGTTCGGTATGATGATGTATATAAAGTATATATATATATATATGATATTTATAACATTATTATACCTATTTAGTCATTATTTTATATATACCTTTTTTACTTTCTATTCCGTTGGGAATACAATAGCGTCGTTTGTGTGTACAGAGAACTACCACATCACAAAGCGATGCGATTCGTTTTTCAATAATGCTTTACGTGGAAGATAAAAAGGGTAAATATATCTGAAATACATGACATAATTATAATATTAATGACATATTTATCCTTATTAAAATATAATATATCATTTTTTTCTTTCATTTTCACTCACTAAAAGATGATAACGTCGTTTGTGTACGTGTGGACTACCGCCTTCACAAAGTGACGTGACTCTCCTTTCGTCACCATATCATGGTGATGATAAGTATATGTATATTTAAATAAATAATATGTTATTTATGATATTCTGATTAGTTTTAAAATATAATATATGACATATGTCTTTTCGATAATGATCATTGAAAAATGGAAACATTACTCATGCATACGTATGACCTAACATCTTCATGACTGTAACATACTTCATTTATCAAAATCATATTTCATTATTGGTATTAAAAGTATTAAAGTTGTAAAGGATAAAAAAAACTGAGAAGGGGGGGGGGTTAATTATTTTTTCACTTTTTACGAGTTTTATGACTTTTAATAACTTAAACCGTTCAACCTATTAATATTAATTTATTTATCATATTTTAGTAAATACTCATGCTTGAAAAAGTTGGGAAAAATTAAAGCACACAAGATTTACAAGGTTTGGCCTCAGTGTGAGAACCTATATCCATTCCATAGCTACTCCTACAGGTCTATAGAAATTAACTATTAAGAATAAGTGAATAAAACTTGTTCCAAATCCCATTATACACCTTCTATCTTATGATAGGAATTACTATATTGACTCCCACTAGTTAACAAAGTTTCTGAAAAAATAATTGATCCAAAACAAAAGAGTAAATAATTTTTTCAATCTTCTCTAAAAAAGTTCTTGGGTAAGATGAACCTGAGTATGATAGACTTCAGTCTAATGAACCCAATAAAGTTGACTCAGTACGATTGACTCAATATGAAATTACATTTATCAATATTACCTTATTAAAATCTACTAAAAAACTTAGTCTGATCTTCCTTAGTCTGATCAACTCAATATGATCTTCTCAAAAAGATGTTTCTCAGTCTAGTTAAAAAAATAGATGTTCGATCAACTAATGAGATCTCTATATATAAGGAACTCATTCTCAAATTCCTCAGTTATACACCTTTTCATCACTTGTGAAAAAGTTACAAAGTGCGAATGAACTATGCCTCTATTTATAAGAGACTCAAAAAAGTAAAAGTAAGAAATTACAAAACTTTTTTCTGAGTACTCAAAATTCAAAACTCCAAAAATCACTCGTATCTAAACTCCAACTTTGAATTATTCAAAAATTATTATGATTTCTCTGAAATCATTATTCTCAAACATAAAAACTGTCCTTTAGTATGATTATTTTTCTCAGATTCAATCCAATTATCCTGTACATATTTAGTCTGATTATCTTTCTCATCTTTAGTCTGATTAACTTGCTCAAATTTAGTCTGATTATCATTCTCAACTTTAGTATGATTATCTTTCTCAGTGTAAGTTTGATTATCTTTCTTAGCTTCAGTCTGATTATCTTTCTCAACTTTAGTCTGATCATCTTTCTCAACTTTATTATCATTATCTTTCTTAGCTTCAGTCTAATTATCTTTCTCAGCTTCAGTATGATTTTCATTCTCAGACTTAATCCAATATTCCTTCTTAGAGTCATTCCAATTTTCCTACTTAGAATCAGTCTTATTTTATTTCTTAGAGTCAGTCTGATATTTTTTCTCAGAGTTAGTATAATCTTCCTTCTCAGTGTCAGTTAAATTTTCATTCTTAGAGTCATTCTGATATTTCTTCTTAGAGTTAGTCTGATTTTCCTTCTCAAAGTTAGTCCTATCTTCCTTCTCATAGTATGTCTGATTTTCCTTCTTAGAGTCAATCTGATTTTATTTCTCAGATTCAGTTCAACCTTCCTTCCCAGATTCAATCTGATTTTCATTATTAGAGTTAGTCCAATCTTCCTTCACAGAGTCGGTAATATTTTAATTCTCAGATACATTATGATTTTCCTCCTCAGAGTTAGTCTGATATTCCTTCTTAGAGTTAGTCTAATTTTCCTTCTCAAAGTTAGTCCTATCTTCCTTATCATAGTATATCTGATTTTCCTTCTTAGAGTCAGTCTAATTTTATTTCTCAAATTCAGTTCAACCTTCCTTCCCAGATTCAATCTGATTTTCATTATTAGAGTTAGTCCAATCTTCCTTCATAGAGTTGGTAATATTTTAATTCTCAGAGCCATTATGATTTTCCTCCTCAGAGTTAGTCTGATATTCATTCTTAGAGTCAGTATAATTTTTCTTCTTAGTATAAGTATGATTTTCCTTCTTAGAGTCAGTCAGAAATTCCTTCTTAGTGTCAATACAATTTTTCTTCTAAGATTCAGTACAATCTTACTTCTCAGAGTCAGTCTAGTATTCCTTCTCTGATTCAGTTTGATTGTACTTTATTATGGTGGAATTTTTCATTACGATGTAAAGTATTCAACGGTGACCCCCCTAAGGAAATTTCACATTTTTTAAAAAAATATTATTATACAAAAGATTAGTTGTCAACAAATAAACAAATTTTCTAAGACAAAACATCACAAAGGTTTTTCAATATCCCCCTTTGTATTTGTTGACAAAAGTTGTTAACAACTTTTCCAACTCTCAAAATTTTTTCATAACTAAACTTTTTAATTTATACCAAAACCCATCCTTCCTAAAAATAGAGTGTCCTGACACCACATTATTGGATAAAGTATTGTTTTTAAAGAAATTCCATCCCTCGATGGAAAGAAAATTTTGTGTTCATGTTTATATAAACTCCCCCTCACTTTTAGCTTTTCACAATTTTTGTTTTCTCTCCCCCATTTTAGGATAACCACAACTTTTGATTCATAAAAGAAAGATAATTAAAAACTTATTACAACGTATTAAGTAATTAATTTATATCCCCCTTTATCAATATAATCCAAATAATGGTGAGGAATATTCCATATGAAATTTAGGAATTCATTAGAGGTGGTAAAACATGAAGTTTCATCCTTAACTCAAAAAACCTTTCTTTTGGAATTGCCTTCATGAGGATATCATCAATTTGATACTTTTTTGGGATATATTCTAGAAAAACATCTCCATAAGAAACTTTCTCTTTTAAAAAGTGATACTTTATATCAATATGTTTTGATCTTAAATGTTGGAAATGATTTTTAGAAAGATCAATTATACTCTAATTATCAAAAAGTATCTTCAATGGTTTAGAAAATTTTACATTCAAATATTTTAGCTGAAATTTTGTCCACATCATCTGAGTACAATCCTAAATAGCCGCAACATAGTTTTATTCTTCTTTGCTCAATGTTATTGAACTTTGTTTATTACTATGCCAAATTACAAAAAAATCACCACATAAAAATGTTTCTCCTGAGGTTTATTTTCTATCATTACAATATCCTACCCAATCGACATCAGTATAACCCAAAAATTCATCTCACAATTTATTTTGTATAACAACCCTTGTGAAGTTGTTCCTTTGAAATATTTCATAATTATCTTTACTTCCAACATATGCGATTATTTCATATTACTTTGATACATGGAACACAAAGTAATAGCATAAAATATACTAGGACTTGAGATAGTAAGGTAAAGTAGACTTCCTATCAGCTTCCAAAAGGTTTTTTATTCACACTTTTTATGGACTCATATTTACTTAAATTTGTTCTCACCAATATAATATTAGAAACTTATTTGGATTCTTCCATCCCAATATTCTTTAGAAATTCCCAAGAATACTCTTATTGAGATAAGAAAATATATTTTTCTTTTTTTTGAACTTTTAATCCAAAGAATACTGTTAATTCACCCAAAATTGATATATCAAAAGTCTTCTCCATTTTCTCAGAAAACTCTTTACAAAATTTTTTCGTCCTCCCCATAAAAAATTATATCATTAGCATAAAAAATTAAAATTAGAGTTCTGGAGTCAATATCATAAACATATAAGTTTCTTTCAACTTTTCCTTTAGTAAAATTCAACATTCTCAAATAGATATCAATTTTTGAATACCACGAACATGGACTTGTTTCAAACTATACAAGGCTTTCTTCAATATACAAACCTTGTTTTCATCATTAAAAATTTAAAAACCACAAGGTTATTCAATGTAAAATTATTCTTCAATATCACCATTTTAGAAATATGAAATTACATTTATATGATAAACATTGTAATTTCTATGTCCAATCACTAATAGAGACATTATAATAGTTTCTAATCTTGTAAATTGGGATTTTTTTCAAAATCCACACCTTCCACCTATGCATAGCCTTTACAAAAAAGTCATTATTTTTTTCTTGAAACTTCTCCATGCTCATTAAATTTTTTTCTTTAAACTCACTTTGTTTTGATAAAATTTTATTTTTTATCCATGGAACAAGTTCCCATTTTTCATTTTTCTCAATTTGATCCAACTCTTCATTCGTAGAATCCACAAATTATTTGTGTTGAATATCTTATGAAACTAATTTCGGTTCAACTTTAGATATATTTAATGTT
Organism: Viscum album; assembly: GCA_963277665.1. Taxonomy (NCBI): domain Eukaryota; kingdom Viridiplantae; phylum Streptophyta; class Magnoliopsida; order Santalales; family Viscaceae; genus Viscum; species Viscum album. The sequence goes on from OY728127.1 coordinate 1,731,906,661, forward strand.
TGATTTTTTAATATCAACTTTTTTCTGGTCTGAACTGGGCCCTTATTATTTCAAATAATGTTTTCATACTTAACATGTTTTTATTTGGTAGGAAATTTTAATGTTTCTCTTCCCACCAAACTTTCCTCATCACATGATTCTCCTGAATCATGGTAGGGATGTTTAAATAAATATAATTGTAAATATATAGTTTATATTCTTCAATATTTTCAACAAATTTTGTAAAGGATTTTTTATTTTTAATTACATTCACATCATATGAGTCCACTATCTTTTGTAAGAATTTTTTCAAGGATCCGTAACTTCTTCTATTGGGTGAATAACCCATAAAAGTTCCTTCCTCATATTTCTCATAAAACTTTCATAGATCCATATTTTTGATTTTATGTAAACATGGACTTCCAAAAACATTTAAGTACTTCAATGAATGTTTTTTAAACCACATTTCATTGTAATCATGTTTGATTACGGTCTCGAAAAACACCAGTTCTGAATATTTAAAAGATTAACAATAACTTCTCTTCAGTATAACATTGAAAGTTTTTATTCTTATAACATACTTATTATTATTTTCAAAAAACATATAATTATTATTTCTACTAATCCATTTTGTTTTTGAGTGTAGGTATCACTATACTGATGTTTGATACCATGATTTCTCAAATAAATTTCAAAATTATTTCTTGTGAATTCAGTACCATTATTTTTTCTCAACTTCTTTATATAATTCCCCATTTATTTCTGAACTTTTTTTTTTCTAAAAAACCTAAACATTTCCACACCATTTGATTTGTGTTTCATAAACATGATATTTTTTATCTGAGTGAAATCATAATAAAATCGATAAAGTATAAATCCCATTTTTTTATTTATATTTCATAGACCCACATAAATCGGAATGAATAAGTTCAAGAGGTCTGGTAGACTGAATATCAACTCTCTTATAACTTTTATTAATTATATTACATTCATTACACATAATACCAAAAAAATCAATCTCTTCTTTTCATATCTAGAAAATAATAGGTAACATCAACTTTATAATTTTTTTCATGTTTTCTTCCCAAGGTGGTCAAGTCTCTTATCCCAAAACTTATTCTCATCCTCAAAACTTAGATAACATGAGTTGTTAAGTTCTCCAATATGAAATATATTCCCAATAATTATTTATCCTTTTGTTGTAACATTTCCATATTTTACACTTTTGATAACACATTAATATTTAATAAAGATTATTTTAAATTATTACAAAGTTGAATCACATTAATTAAGTTATTTTTATACAATCAACAAATAAAACTTCCTTAAATTTGAACTTTTCTAATTCAATATCAACCATTCAGATTCCTCTGATTTTTTAAGGAACTATCATTACCAAAGGTAAGTTATCCTCCAAAATGAATTTCAACATGTTTCAAAATTTTTATATCTTCTATCATATGTGAAGAACAACCACTATCAAGTTTCCATGGTTTGTTTCCTCTTTATTTATTTTAAAGCTGTCTCAACAATAAAATCTATTTCCTAAACATTTTTATTTGTAGTTTTCATTTCTTTTCTACCATTAAAAACTATTTTCAGAAGAAGTTTCATACATATTTCAGAATGATGACCAACTTGATCACATATTCCACAAACTTCTTCCATACATTCAAATTGATTTTTTATTTTAAATTTTATAACATCTTGGGTTTTTTATTTTCTAACTTCCTGTGGGTTGGGAAAATTACTCATCATTCTTCCACTATTGATTTCAAATTGTTTAAACCTTCTTCTAGGAAGTGACAAGTTATGCCAAAAATTATATGGTATATGCCCATATATTCTACAAAACCAACAATAGCTATGAAATATTGATTTTCTATTGAAGTAATGTCTTTATCTATAGAAACAATATTGAGGTTGATGAATTCTTCCTGCATTAACAATATTTGGACGTGGATACACTTTTATCCTAAGAGAGTTTTCATCTTTTGTAGTAGAAATAGGTTTCTAACACCCTTTTTCAACCCAATAATTCCAAATAATTTTTCTAGTACCTGAAATGTTAAAAAAGTATAAGAAACAATATTTTCAATGGGTGAGGATTTAACATGATTCTTGGTTTGAGTTCTCTCAACAACATTAGAAGTCCCAGATTTTACTTCCAAGTCTTTGTTAAATATTTCATTTATCTCCCCCAAGATAATTTTAGACTCAAGAAGTTTTGATTCAAACTTATTAACTTATTCTTAATTAGATTCAAGATTCTTATAGATATCTTCAACCATATTTCCCTATTCATAAATTATATGTTTGTAACTTGAGATCTATTTAATGTATTCTCCCTCCTACTTGATGAAATATTTTATTCCTTTAGAAAATTGTTCAAAATCATTCTTTATTACAATGATTTATTTATTGGGAGTTTTTTTCTTGAACATGAAACAATTTCAATTTCAAGTTGATAATCTCTATATGATTCTTCACCACCTTCTTTAATATCTATGGAATCTTTTTTTTCTCAATTTTTTCATAGATGGTTCTAAATTTTTATAAACATTCATCTTTTGAAGAATTGTTATTTGTTGATTCCAATTCAACTTTCTTACTCAGAATACATCTTTTTTATCTGATGAAATTCTTCTTATATTTGTTGTATGACTTTTTGTCATTATAAATTTTGTTCCACTTCTTCCATCGAGGTTTTTCTTTAGAATCCTCCTGATATTATCCAAATTTCCTCTTGGTAAAATTCACAGAAAATTATTTGATTCCACCATAATAAAAAAATTCTAGAGGAATTTTACCTATATAATTTACTCTTCCTCTTAGACTATTCTCAGATATAAGAGACATGATTTTTTCATTCAATTCATTATCCTTTTTATCTTTAGAGTCACACAGATCAACATCTTCATCATCTTGTATTTTCATTTTTCTCATGGCTTCAAAATCCATTTCATATTTCATATTATTTTTGAATTTTGAAGCATTCCTCATTTCATAAGAAACAATAAAGTTATGAAATTAATCAAGAGATAAATCATGGTTATATTATAAATAGAAAATTTTAGAATCAAACCTGTTCAGATAGTCTCTCATAAGTTTCTTAACAATTTTATAATCTTACAGGACATCACTGAATCTGTTAATGTTGTAGAAAATTTCATTTACTTTGGTGAAGTACTCATCAATAGTTCCTTAATCTATCATCCTTATGTCTTTATACTTACTATGAATTTTTTTTTCTTTTATTCCTTCACTTTAGTATTCCCTTCAAAAATATTTTCCAACATGACCCACTAACTCTTTGAAGTTTTGAGACCCATCACATTCATATAAACATTTTCTGATAAGGATATATGTATATAATCTCTATCTTTTCCATTAACTTTTATATTTCTCTTATCATCAAAAGTAATCAGGACATCTTTATCAATAGTAGGGAACCATATTATAGAAACATCAACAAATTCTAGGCCAATAGATAAGAGATAAGGAATCATCCTATTTTACCATCCATAATAATGTTTTCCATCAAATGCATAAATTCCTCTATTGTTGAAATTATTGGGATTATCTATAATAAGGATTAAAAAATGGACCTTGACTCTGATACCAATTAAAGTTCCAAAGGATTGAAGAACAATTGAGGGGGGGGGGATTAAATCAATTATTTAATGGTTATAAGTTTCAATACTTTTACAAACTTAACCTATGCAACATGTTAAGATTTTTTTTTGTATCATATTTTAGTAAATAATAATGCATGAAAAAGTTGTAAAGAATGTAAAGAATAAAATATTTACAAGGTTTGACCTCAATGTGAGAACCTACATCCTTTCCATAGCCACTCCCATGGGTCTATAAAAATTAAACATTAAGAAGAAGAGAATAAAACTTTTTCCATCTCCATTAGACACCTTCTATGTCCTGATAGGAATGATTATACTGAATATCTCTAGTTTAAAAAGTTTCTTACAAAAAAATTGTGCCAAATAAATAATTTGTTCAATATTCCCTACAAAAGTTCTTGGATTCGATGAACCTAGATCCGATGGAATTCATTCCGATGAACCTAGTACAATTGAATTAGTAAGATAAACTAAATACGATATTCCCTTTCTCAATATTCAATTATTAAACTCTTCTGAAAACTCAGTTTGATATTCCTAAGTCCAATCAACTCAATAAGATATTCTCAATATGATGTTTCTCAGTTTAATGAAACAAATTATGTAAAATAAACTAATGAGATCTTTATTCAGAAGGAGATCTTTCTAAAATTCCTCAACGCTCCACCTTTTCCACACTCATGAAAATGTTACAATGTGTGAATGAAATGTGCCTATATTTTTTGGTGGATCAGAAAATTAAAGGTGGGTAATTGAAAATATTTTCCCACTTTCTAAAATCCAAAAACTCTAAAAATCACTCTCATTTAGACTCCAATTTTGAATAATTAAAAATTTCTCAAGATTTATTTGAAACAAGTCTTCTCGAACATACTAATTTTTTTTTCAGTTCGATTATCTTGCTCATCGTCAATCTAATTATCATTCCCAAATTATTAGGACTATCTTGCTTATCTTCAGTTCAATTATCTTTCTCATATTCAGTAGAATTATCTTGCTGAACTTTAGTATGATTATCTTGATTAGATTTAGTAGGAATATCTTTCTCATCTTCAGTATAATTATCTTACTCAGCTTTAGTTAGATCTTCATTCTCATAGTTACTCCAATTTTCCTTCTTAGAGTCAGTCCGATATACCTTCCCAGAGTCAGTCCAATTTTCCTTCTTAGATTCAGTATGATCTTTCTAATCAGAGTCAGTTTAATTTTCCTTCTTAGAGTTAGTCTAATATTCCTTCTCAGATTCAGTCCAATTTTACTTCTTAGAGTCAATCCAAATTTTCTTCTTAGAGTTATTTCGATATTCCTTACAAGAGTCAGTCTGATTTTACTTCTTAGAGTCAGTCCGATCTTCCCTCTGAGAGTCAATCCAATTTTCATTCTTAGATTCAACCTGATTTTCCTTCTCTGATTTAGTATGATATTCCTTATCATAGTCAGTCTAGTTTTCCTTCTTAGGGTCAGCCTGATTTTCCTTCTTAGAGTCAGTCTGATCTTCCTTCTTGGAGTCAGTTTGATTTTCCTTCTTAGAGTCAGTCTGATTTTACTTCTCAGATTCAGTTAGGTCTTTTTTCTCATATTAAATTTAATTTAACTTCATTATGATTGAATTTCCCATTAAAACTTAATGTACTAAATGGTGACTCCCCTTAGAAACCTTCACATGGTTTTCAAAAACATTATTTTATAAAATATTAGTTTTCAAAACATATAAAAAATTAGTTAAGAAAAAACATAAAAAAGGTTGTTCAAGCATAATTTATGTATAAATACGATAATTATGTCATCATTATTATTTAATATATTATGGAACCATGATCAAAGTTATAGGAAGAAAAATAACAAATCAATACAAAAACAAAAAAATAAAGCAGTTATTAACCGAAACATGACTCTAACATGGAATTGTTAATAAATAGGTAATAAAATTTCATAAGTAAATCATACATGTTATGATATATATAATTACGGTTCTGTATTATATTTATAATAAACTTTAATTTATCTTATAGGAGGTTTTAATGTGTACAAAGGATTTTGAGACTTAAGGTAATGGATTTTTGTCTCACTTTTTACTTATGTAAGAAACATGCCATATTCACCACCTATTTATTTTATGTGGTGTAAATAGTTCCCATGAATTTATTTTTTGATGATTATACTGAAAGTTATTGGGATTTAAATATCAATTTTAGGATCTCTATTTCACGGGGTTTTAAGTTTAAAAGTTACCAAAGTGGTAAGAGATTTTTGTCTCAAATTTCATTCTTGGAGACCTAAGTTATGTTATACACCTATATTCTTTCATGAGGTGTATATAATTCCAATTTTACAAGTTATATCATTAATATAAATTTTTCATGATATTATAAGTTTAATTTAAGGTTATTCTTTCATGGGTATTACAATTCAAATTTTCCAAAGTGATATGAGTTTTATGTTACAATCTTATCATCTATCAGGATTGTTTACGATTAAGTATCCAATGTTAAAATATTATGATATAAATCTCAATAAATATCATGAATTTTATTCTCCTCTGGTTATTCATGATATTTTCATGTAATATTACCATTTTTTTAATCTTTGGTACTTCAAATAATTAATAATTGTTTTAAATAAAAACCATATTTATTTATCTCTTTGATTGAAAACTGTTTTTTCTTCCAAAATCATGTTTTCTCAAAAGGACTTAAAAATTGTTTTTAACCTTTAAAAAATAATTTATTAATGAGAATTTTACACATTAGTAATTTTTATTTTTTTAAAGGAATCTTCATATCATTTTCAAAACAATTCATATTTTGATTTTACCAAAAAATGTGAGAAGAATCTTTATTTTTAACATGCATGATATGAACAATATTTTCTACTGTAATGACTACTCAATTATTTCAATATTTCTTTACATGTTTTCAAATTTATTTTCAAGGAAAACATTTTCCGTAATATTTGGGAAATTTTTATATTTTAAATAAACAATTTCAAATTGAAAAGTATTTTGAAAATATTTTATGTATTATAATGTTTTTTTAAAATTATAAAGGTTATTTTCATTAATAAATGTTTTAAATGATTTTTAAAGCTACATTTATAAGTTTAAAAAGTTAATTTTACATGAAAATTATTTCCCAAATATTTTATGAAGTTTAGTTTTAAAAATTTACTTTCAAAGAAAGGTTATTTTCATCAAGAAATGTTCCAAGTGATTATTTGTTCAAAAATAATTCTCCATATAAGATGACATCCTTTGAGTTTACTTATTCTTTATTGGGGATATGATCCTAGGATAACATTATTCTTAATTCTATGAATGGTATATTTTTATTATGATATAATTTTTATGAAATCCACTTCTTTTTTCCATAGGTCATACCATGCTATAATTCTTATGAAACACATTTATTTTTCCACGAGTTATGCTATGATAAATTGATGAAATGATTGTGAAACCTATCACTTTTCTATAGGTTATGATGTGATGAAATGTTTATAAAACCCATTTCTTTTCATGTGTTATGATATGATGAACATTTTATGATCTTCTGTAACACATACAGATGATTTTCATTATGTGACGGGTGAGACCTATATCTCACTCCAATGCATTGGGTAAGGATTTATATCTCATGAGATAGATAAGACTTTTATGGGGAGTGAACCCAATTTAGTAAGAGATTTTTTCCACTATGATTGTCTTGGGAGTGAACCTTGATAACTATTATGTATTGGTAAGTTAACCCATTCCACTATGATAGACTTGGAAGTGATCCATGATGGATATGAAAATGATTTTCAACACTTATGTGTATTCAAAAATTCTGTCTTATGACAATTTTATTCTCTCATGGATCATGTTATTTTATTCCCTTATAATTCATGTCTTATTAACTACCAATATTTATGTCATGATTAAATATTATGATCTTTGATATGCATAATATAGTTTTCATATGTTATTGTCATGTTTCCATACCATTATGATCATGTTTTTCTTATGTATCTCCATTATTTACCCTTACAGAGAATATGAGCTCACCATTTCTTATGTTTCATTTCCCCAGGTTATAAAGAATTTTTTTTAAGTATAACTACTAAAGGGTAAGATCTTTAAGGGATACATTTAATATCTTTCATGAATTAAGAATATTTTTTTCCAATTTACCAAAGGTACTAAACTATTATACTCTACAAGAATGTGTTTGTGTAATGTAATAAATACTCATATATGATATTTAATATCCATGTATGAGAATCCTAGATCACTAAAGTTGGAATAAAAGGGTTGTTTTAGTTAAAATTTTGAAACTAAGATGAGAAAACTTTATTGAGATCCCTAGGGATATTTATATGGATATGTCTAGGGATATATCTAAGGATAAGTCTAAGGATGAGTCAAAGTATTGGAAAATTTCATAAAAAATTTAGTGACGAAAATAGAAAGTGGTTTCCAAGAAATTACATCCATATCTGGATACTACAAGAAGATGTGACTCTAGTATAGAGGAACCTAGGGTAGTAACTCCAAAAGGGTTAATTGAGTTGGAATCAGTCGTCACTTGGTGCATGAAAATGGGACTTGCCACAAACCTAGTTGGACGCTCTTAGGGGTTATTCTTTGGAAGTTCATAAAATCTTTATGAACCACATGAATGATTTAAATGGATGATGAGTATGAATTAACTAGGATAAACTAAATATTTCATAGATTAAAAATAAGGTGTCATGATTTAGGCATCCTATAAGTTATTTTCATGATTGTCTGGTTTCCCATTTTGATTATCATTTTTTACACTATGATATTTGGTTTTAGTTAATGGAAGGAACCCAAAGGAACTAGGTTAACATTGAATGTGATAGAAAATTCTCTATTGAGTAGCTAAAAGGTATGATTACTGGAGTGAAGGATACTATGATTATGCCTATTCAGTTATCATAGAACATTATCAACAATGTGCACCTTAACAAACTCTTAGAATCACTAAATAAGAGAATGATAGATTTTGCTAATAGTTTGGGTAGTAGATACCATAGATGAAAGAGGATTTAGTTTCCTATCTGTTTAAATGTGTTAAGTCACACTCAAGGGAATGCCTTGAAGGAACAAGAATATGTTTTATGTGCGGAGAATAAGGTCATAAAGTAAGAAATTTATGAGGGAAAATGAAATGTTTAGTTAAATAATTTTATGGGAATATTGGTCTCCCTAAGGTATTATCAGTGGAGGAATATTTTAAATATGGAAAGTACAATAATTATTAAAATCAATGTTCTAAAGGTAAATCCCATGAAGAGAATCAGAAATGTTGTATGAGTAATGGTTATATTCCTGATGACGAAGAGACTAAAAATGACATATGAAAGGAAATAAGTGATCAGATGGTTTAAGAAAGAAGTGGAATGATTGAGTTTTCTATGTATTGTAATTAAATAATTATGTTATATGAATCATGAAATATATAAGGATTGTTTTGTATAAAATTTTCATAAAGGACTTGCAATAATAATTTGAATGGTACTGCTAACCAAAAAAAATGATTTAATGTTATGGTGACATTTTATGGAAAACACATGATTAAGGGAAGATAACACATAATATATTTTTTATAGTGAGATAATGATGTTGGGATAAAGATATGATGGATATGAATAAGTAAATTGGATATCACTGATTACATTGGAGATGATCAATAATTTGTGGAAAAAGTGGTTTACGTTATCATTGATGGAGTTTACAACATTATTATATTTATGTAATATATTCAATAATATGTGGTTTTATTCAATGAATATGGAAGCATGTTTGTTTTCAATAAGGTTTTATGGTAATTCAGGTTATTACCATGTTTCAAGAGAATACATGATGAATGTATTCACATGTTTGGTATGTGAAAATTGAGATCTACTAGTGATATATGGGGGATTAATGTTAAGTTGATTTTGAGAAATTTAGCTACCTTCTTTATAAATTTTGAATTTTGGAAGGGTTATAAGGTTAAAAATTTATGGAATGGTTTAAGTTGAATTTTGAATGATGTTTTAGAGATCAATTTATTTTTTCCCAATAAGGAGAGTTATGCACTTATTTTTATAACCATTTTGTTTTGATAATAAATAGAGATCAAAGAAATAACTTATTATTCTATTATAGATCTTACTGTAACATCCTGGTTCTAGAAGCCACCCAAAGGTGACGCATACCTGGTTAATCACATGGACTCAAGAGCATTTCTTCGGATGACAGAGGCTGCCGACTAGTAGCGAGGGCCTTGGGTGTGATAGTGGGGAAACTATGCCCTCATTGGAAGAGTAACACAGCGGAATAAAGCAATAGTAAAAGCAGAATCAGGAATAATCCATACAAAAGTAAACAGTAGAGGACTGGAAAATAATAAACTGGAGAATACATATATATATGAATGATGAATGATACATATGTCTAGGAAAATAGCCAAACATATCACAATGCTGGAATACAATAGTACTAAACCCAATTACAAAAGAAAGAAAGTAAAAAATCCCTAGAATTGCAAGCTATGGCTTGGTCCCATGCTCTCCAGCTCCACAACAAATCAAGTACCTGAAGAAGAAGGGTGCTTACCCATATCTATACCTTCAAAAATACAATCTGTTTGGGACCAAAAGCATGGCCCAAACAGGGTGTGAGACTAAATATCAGTAGTCAACCACCACAAGATCTGTGCCTAATAGTCAGTGAATATATGGCAGGCAACAAGAAAATAAATGTAGTAAAAAAGGAAGTACCCAAGGTAAAAAATTCATAGTTTCAATGCATTCGGTATCATATATCAAGAAAAAACTAAATAAATCAGGTAAAAACAAATAGGTAACCCTCTGGGAAGTACTCACATCCTATCCCCTCTAGTCCTACCTAAAAACACAAGAAACCCTCTGGGCAGTACACTCAGTCTAACCCCTCTAGTTCAGCTTAAGCATAGACTCTCTAAAGAATCACTCATCGTTAATCCCTCCTATAGTCTCGTATCAGTATCTAAAGGTACATTGGGGAAGCACTCAAAATCTATTCCTCCTGTGGCCCACGTCGAGGATCTACAGACACTCTGAGGATGCACTTACATCAATTCCCCCTATAATATCACATCATAAGTAAAAAAACACTCTGGAGAAGCCCTTACATCCATTCTCCCTATGGTCTATACACTAGGTTCTCACAAACCTGTGTAAGTCAAGCAAGTATAGAAGTATGTATCAGCCAAAGTAAACCTCAAGAACTACTTGGCTAGCAGTCTACAACATAACAACATGTAAGGATACAAACACCTCATCCTACTATACTAGGCATGGAAGGTAAACAGTAGCCTAACAGGAAACCTAGACCCAACGGTCAAAATAGGAAATGATGCATGGGAAAGCACGTCCAAAGAATATTAATTAACCCTATTCACATCATTTATCATCAACTCAAGCATACAAGCATAGCAAGAAAACAATAAGGCTAAAAAATTAAACGCGCAAAACCGCGTTCATGTGTATTAGCGGTTTTTGCACATATAACTCAAATACTTTCAAAAGAAAGGAAAAAACCACCTACCTTGGAATTGGGAGATAAATATACTTGAGTCTGAGGGCTTGAATCACCTTAGAACACCAAAGATCTACAAAAACATCTAAAATGTTCAATAGAGGATAACTTGATAAAGAAGAGGAATTGGGAAACAAAGCTCAAGTAGAAGAGAGAGCTTACCAAGGTGATCCCAACACAATTGATGGAGGTTGAATCAGAGATCAGATGCTCGGTTGAGGGATCAGAGGAATATTATGGCCATATAGGAGCTCTCGGCCAAACTAAATCTAGAAGAATACCTTTCTGGTGATTAGACGCGACCCCGATACATTTAATGAAAAAAAATTACATGGTGTGTACTTTGGATGTACACGGCCTATACTTTATTTTTTCATACTCCAATTTAGGCGGCCTCCGGGTCACCCTTACATGGCCGTGTACATGGTCGCTACACAGCCAACACACGGCTACCTGCGGTAACCAAGTACACGACGTGTACTCAGAAAGTACATGACGTGTACTTTGAAAATTTCTAGAAATTCCCTTTTTTCTCAAAAACGACCAGAAGAAGGAAAACATACCTGAAAAGAAGATCCAAGTTCTTACAAGAATTCCCCCTTAAAAAAATTTGTTCTTGAATTTCCCAAGTAAGGAATCGTAGAGAAAGAAAACCTGAATAGCTCTGGCCACTGCACTCGTACATCGGCCTCCTTCTCCCAAGTCTCTTCCTGTACTCACCCGTGATGCCATAACACCCGTACTAGAGGAATAGTCTATCCATGGAGAACCTTCGTACTTTGATCAATGATCCAGATAGGATGCTCCTAAAATGATGCATCCACTTCTAACTCAACCTCCTTAGGTTGGAAAACATGACACAGGTCTGAGAAGTAACATCGAAGCTGAGAAACATGGAAGACGTTGTGCATAGCCCAGTACCTCTGAGGTAACTGCAACCGATAGGAAACCGGCCCAACTCTCTCAAACACCTCAAATGACCTGACGTACCTTGACACAAGCTTACCTAGTCTCCTAATCTTCTTGTGTCCCAACCTCAGTGTGACATGCAGGAAAACCTGATCCTCGACCTCGAACTCTAGAGTTCGTCTCCACTGATCAGCATAAGACTTCTGTCGAGACTGTGCAGTATCCATCCTCTTCCGAATAAACTCAATTTTCACTGTGGTCTCCTAGAAAATACGAGGTCCCAACAAAGATGCCTCTCCTACCACCAGCTAACATAAGGGTGATCGACATGGCTTACCATACAAAGCCTCATAAGGTGCCATCTGAATAGTTGTTTGGAAACTATTTTTGTAGGCAAACTCCACAAGAGGTATGTGCTTCTCCCAATAACCTTCATAATCTAGAATACATGCTCAAAGAATGTCCTCAACCACCTGAATCATACGCTCGGACTGGCCATCTGTCTAGGGGTGGTAAGCTTTACTCAAAATTACATATGTACCAAAAGCCTTATGTAGCCCCCTCCGCACCCAAGAAGTAAAATGTGCATCTCTATATGAAAAAATGGAGTGTGGGACTCCATGTAAGCGTGCAATCTCACGGATGTACAACCATCCCAGCTCATCAACAATGAAGTTCTCCGTGATCAGCAAGAAGTGATCAACCTTTGTGAGTCTATCAATGACAACCCAAACTACATAATTCCTTCAAGGCGACCTCTGTAAACCTGTTACGAAATCCATCGTTACATCATTCCACTTCCACTAAGGAATGGGTAACTGCTGTAAAATCCCTACTAGTCACTGATATGCCACCTCCACCTACTGATAGGTGGAATAACACATGATGAAACCAACCACATCTCCCTTCATACCTAGAAAACAATAATGATTGTGTAGATCACGTTACATCTTGGTGACACCAGGATGAACTTCCCAAATTGAGGAATTAAAGTCCCGCATCATCTCCTTGCGTATGTCTGCTGGAACCCATATGCACCCTTGGAAACGCAAGATCTCATCCTCGCCTATGGTCCATCCTTGATTAGGGTCCATTCCTGACACTCTCTCCCATAGGACTAGGCCTTCTGAATCTTATAGCTACCTCATTGGAACTCAATCGAGAAGAGTAGAGGTAACAACCACAGAAGAAATAAACATCTTCCCCTGTCTGTCATGCACCTCCAAATGCATCTCAGAGAACAGAGCCATAAGCTACCACTCACTGTTGGCCTCCTAAACTGACTGTATATGAGTCCTCCTACTCAACACATCAGCCACTGCATTGCCTTTCCCAGGTGTATAAGTAAGCTCAAGGTCAAAAGAATGGAGGCACTCAACCCACATTCGCTGTCTCAAATTCTGATCACACCGAGTGAAGATGTACTTGAAACTCTTGTGGTCAGTGAAAACCAAAAAATGCTGTCCCATAAGGTAATGTCTCCAACAACGTAAAGCATGAACAACAGAAGCCAACTAGAGATCGTGCATTGGGTAATTATTCTAATGTGGATGCAACTTACGAGACCCGTATGCAATGACTCCTCCCTGCATAAGCACAACTCCCAGCCTAATAATTGAAGCATCACAGTACTCAGTATAGCTCTTTCTCGGATATGGAAACACTATTATTGGTGCTGATGTCATCCTCCCTTTTAGTTCCTGAAAGGATGACTCACAAGAATCTGACCACAAGAACTTCACACATTTCTTAGTCAGACCTTTCAATGGTGCTGCTAAGCATGAAATGTCCTAAATGAAACATCTGTAGTATCCATCCAGCCCTTGAAAACTCTGTACATCAAAGACATTCTTCAACTGCTCCCAGAAAACTACTGCTATCACTTTCTCTGGGTCCACTGATACTCCTGTCTCTGAGATAACATGACCGAAGAAGTGAATCTGATCCATCCAAAAGTAGAATTTTGAGAGCTTAGCATATAACTAATGCTCTCTCAGTGTACTCAAAACGATCTCAATATGCGTGGAATGGTCGTGTAGAGTGTGAGAGTACACAAAGATATCATCCATGAAAACCACCATGAACGAATACAAGTATGGATGGAACACTCGGTTCATTAGTTCCATGTAAACTGTAGGCGCGTTCAGGAGACTAAATGGAATAACCATATACTCATACAGACCATACCTACTCTGGATGGCTGTGAGAGGTATATCAGATGGTGTAATGTGAAACTAATGATAACCGAACCTTAATTCAGTCTTTGAGAACACCCAGGCTCCTCGAAGCTGATCAAATAGATCATTAATCCTTGGAAAGCGATATCGGTTCTTGACTGTCAACTGGTTCAACTTCCGATAGTCCACACAAAGTCTAAGGGTACCATCTCCCTTCTTTGAAAACAGGACAAGTGAACCCCAAGGAGAAGTAATGGGTTGGATGAAACCCTTTGCCTGCAACTCCTCCAACTTCCTCTTGAGCTCTTGTAACTCTGGTGTAGCCATCCTATAAGGAGGAATGGACACCAGTGCCGCTCCTGGAACAAGCTCAATAGAAAATTCCACCTCATTCTCTAAAGGAAATCCTGAAAAGCCTTCTAGAAAGTCACCTCTGAAACAATCCACCACTGGAGGAAAGTACATCTGTGAAATCCACTAGTCATCCAGATATAGACTAGCAATCTGGGATGTAACTCTACCTAACCCATGATGCTCGGGTCCCACTATGCTCTCCTGGACATCCCATTCACCCTTATGAAGAAATGATCCACCCTATGGTGACATGAAACTCACTCTGTGGCGATAACAGTTGACAACTACCTGGAAGGGAACTAGCCAATCCATTCTGAGAATGACATCACAACCTGTCATCTCTAGGACATAGAGGTCTTATAAAAAGTGACACCCACCAACCTCCAGGGGGAACTCCTTGCACTGACGTACACTTTCCATTCTAGTCCCAAACATAATGTCTAGTGTCAAGATATTAGCAAAAGAAAAGATGCAAAGCCCAAGGCTCCCCATAACCACAACAGATATAATGCTATGAGAAGCATCTGTATCGAAAAGAGCAGAAGCTAAAACTGAGGCAACTAAGATCGTACCTCGAACTATAGAGGGTCCGGGATCCTACTCCCATTGGGTCTTCTCCACTGCAAAATTCTGACTTGCACCGAGGCCTTGAGACCCTGTCTGGCCACCCTGAGATGATCTACCCTATTGTTTCTGAAAAACAGGTGATTGGCTACCACGACCATGACCTCCACCTAGACCTGAATGGCCGGATGAACTCTAGTTCCCAGACTAGTGAGAAATTGGTGGTGCTGCTTCTAAACAAGGAGTCATAGAAGGACCCTTGTCCCCAGCTGCTGGTGATAAGATATGATAGAATCCCTGAAGATGACCCATCTTGCCACAAGATCAGAACTTCACTAGGTCTCTCGGGCAATGTGGCCTCATATGTTTGCTCTTCCCGTACTGGTAGCACACCACCTGAATACTAGAATAAGTATCCCGCCTCCTTGGATCTCCATGCGTAGACTCCCTATGGAACTTCCTGCTATCAGTAGGAGTAATACTAACTCCAGATGCCAAGCCACCCTGGCTCATGACTCCAGAATCCCTCATATTGCACTCAGTGATCAGTGCCTGGTTGACGATAGAAGTGATAGAGGTCAACCAGAAGATGTTCACCTGTAATCGGATATCGTGCCTTAGACCACCCTCGAACGTCCTTTCCAGGAATAACTGATCACCTCCTGAAATAGGCATGAAATGCTGCAGCTCGGTAAAATGAGAGGAATACTCCACAACCGAAAGAGTACCCTAGTCCAAACTCATAAACTCTCGAGCTCAATCGACCCTCAAGGTCTCTGGATAGAAGTAGTCATAGAAGATATGCTGGAACACCTCCCAAGTCATAACCTGCTGGTGTCCCGTCTGTGAGATCACATCCCACCACCTCTTGGAGGAGTCCCGAAGCATATATTCAATGACCTTGACCCGCCTCTTTGGAGGAATCTGAAGATGCTCAAAGATTTTCAGCATGGCTTCCATCCATGACTCAGTAGCCTGAGGTCCTCCATACCCCGAGAAAGTGGGAGGATGCTGCTGTTTAAAGACCCGTGTCAATTCTACCATCGATTGGGTAGGAGGCGGTGCTCTCTAAAATGTCTGCATCATCCTAATAAAGCCTTCCCTGAACTGTGATTCAACACCTGTGTCCGGTATAACAGTTGGTTCCAAGACTAGCACAAAGGGTGGATCTACAGGTAGTCCCTGATCATCCATATCCGATGTCCGATCACTACCCTTCAACTAGAATACAACTGGAGGACGTCTCAGTGGCATGAATCTGCAAGGTCAAACACACACCTTAGATCAATATTATCAAGGACTGAAAACTGAAAGCGTAAGAAGGGAACAAGAGAAAGAAAGAATTCATTTTTTTTTCCAAAAAATGACTACACGATGTGTATAACCCTTCATCCATTCCCATGGGTGTGTACTCTTGCTAGATCTGGTCGTGTAACACCCCATACACACAACATGTTCACCTAACACATAGCGTGTACTTGAATCCTATTCCCCTGCATGAGTCCTTCTACACTACTAATCCACATAGTTATCCTTAGAATGAGACTACACGGCGTGTTAGTGCCAAACACAGACTGTACTAGATGAACCTCACCGACCCGTGTTGTTAGTTACACAACCGGATACCTGGGTTAAACCACACAGCGTGTTCCAGAAGAACATCGCTTGTACTAAGAAGATATTTCCGAGCCTTGTTGTTAGTGAGACAGACGGTTACACGGTTCAACGACATGGCTTGTAAATACTCTACATGGAGTGTCTTACCAAAGATTCCAAACCATGTGTCCCCACCCACACAGTCTAAGACATGGTTAGAGATTACACAATGTGTACATATAGTACACGATGTGTACTTAAGAAAAACAGTTTCTTCCCGAATAGAAGAACACATGGCGTGTATTCAAAACTACACGACATGTATTCTGGGTTTTTCCAGACAGTAAGCCTCAGAAACTACTCTGGAGCCTAGAAAAACACTGAAACTGTCATTTAAGTGCCAAATTCCGATCCGTGAGGGCCCATACTCCTCGCGAATCAAATCTTGGCATCTTATTCATGTTATATATAAGGTAAAAAAGTCAAAGATCCACTAAATTCCGGTCAATGAGGGCCCATAACACCTCTAGAACCAAAGTTTGGTGTTCATTCTAACAAATCCTTAAACAAAGCTAGACCCTATCAAACAACGGGTAATCTATCAAAGCATATATCACAACAACATTCATATTTTGCACAACATCTGTCACAAAAACATGCAATTGCTAATGCACCCTAAATGGCATGGCAAGAATGCATGACATGTGATTCCTAACAAGTTCCTATATGATGCATGAGATGGCATACACTCATCTCATCGGGTTGAAACAAAAATAGAACCTCAATAACATCAATAGTAACAACACAAAACATGTGAATCACTCAAGGTAAAATCAAATCAACTGTAATAATTGCAAAACCAGAAAAAATTTCAATAACGAGGTAGATTAGATTTTCCCTATACACAGGTTAGCTACTCCTGGGCACAACTTATTACCAAGTACCTATTCATTCCTATCCTTGTCTCCAAATAGTAAGTCAAGAGAAAAGAATTCCTCTGATACCACTTTGTAACGTCCCGGTTACAGAATTCACCCAGAGGCACCCCGTACCTGGTTGGTCACATGGACTCAAGCACATTTCCTCGAATGCTAGAGGCTGCTGACTAGCAGTAAGGGCCTTGGGTGTGATAATGGGAAAACTATGCCCTCATTGGTAGAGTAACATAGTATAAGAAAGCAGTAGAAAAAGTGGAAGGAGGAACAGTCCCTAAAAAAGTAAGCATCAGAATAGAGGAAAATAATAAACTAGAGAACACATATATATATGAATGATGCATGATACATATGTCTAGGAAAATAGTCAAACAAATCAAAATGATGGAATACAACAGTACTAAACCCAATTAAAAAAGAAATAAAGTAACAAATCCTCAGCATCGCAAGCCATAGCTTGGTCCCATGCTCTCCAGCTCCACAGAAAATCAAGTACCTGAAGTAGAAGGGCGCTTGCCCTTATCTATAACTACAGCAATATAATCTGTTTGGGCCTAAAAGCGTGTCCCAAACAGGGTGTGAGAGTAAATCCTAGTAGGAAACCACCACAAGATCAGTGCCTAACTATCATTGAATATTTGGCAGGCAACACGCAAATAAATGCAGTAAACAAGGAAGTAACCAAGGTAAAAAATTCACAGTTTCAATGCATTCAGTGTCATATATCAAGAAATATCTAAACAAAGTAGGTAAACACAAAAAGGTAACCCTATGGGAAGTAATCACAGCCTATCCCCTTTGGCCCTACAAAGCAACAAAAGCAACCCTCTAGGATGTACACTCAGTCTAACCCCTCTGGTTCATCTTAAGCATAGACTATCTGAGGAAGCACTCACCGCCAATTCCTCCTATAGTCTCATATCAGTAACTAATGACACTCTGGGGAATCACTCAACGTCTATTCCCCCTGTGGCCCGCATCGAGGATCTACAGACACTCTGAGGAAGCACTTAAGTCAATTCCCCCTATGGTCTCGCATTGTAAGTAAAACAGACACTCTGGAGAAGCCCTTATGTCCATTCTCCCTATGGTCTATACACCAAGTTCTCACGACCCTGTGTAATTCAAGTAAGTATAGCATCACATATCAGCCAAAGAAAACCTCAATAACTACTTGGATAATAGTCTACAACATAACAACATGTAAGGATAAAAACACCTCATCCTACTATACTAGGAATGAAAGGTAAATAGTATCCTAACAGGAAACCTAGACCCAATGATCAAAACATGAAATCATGCATGGGTAATCACTTCCAAATCATAGCAATTAACCCTATTCACATCAGTTATCATCAACACAAGCATACAAGAATAATAGGAAAATAATAAGGCTAAAATGGTAAACGTGCAATACCCCATTCAGGGGGTATTGGTGGTTTTTTCACATATAACTCAAATACTTTCAACAGAAAGGAAAAAAACACCTACCTAGGCTTTGGGAGATCAATATACTTGAGTCTTAGGGCTTGAATCACCTTACAACACCGAAGGTCTAAAAAAATGTCTAAAACTTTCAAAAGTGGATAACTTGAGAAAGAAGAGGAATTGGGAAACGAAGCTCAAGCAGAAGAGAGAGCTTACTGAGGCGATCCCAACACAATCGACGACGGTCGAATCAGAGATCAGATGCTCTGTCGAGGGCTTGGAGGAAGATCGAGGCCGTACGGGAGCTCTCGGCCGAATGAAATCTAGAAGAAGACCTTTATGGAAATTAGATGCGACCCCGATATGTTTAATGAAAAAAAGAAAATACACGACGTGTACTTTGGAAGTACACGATGTGTACTTTCCGTTTCCGTACTATGATTTAGGTGGCCTCCAGGTCACCCCCACATGGCTGTGTTCATGGCTGCTACACGGCCAGCACACGACTACCTGCGGTAATCGAGTACACGGCATGTAATCAGAAAGTAAACAACATATACTTCGAAAATTTCTAGAAATTCTGTTTTTTCTCAAGCATTACCAGAAGAAAAAAAACATAACTGAAAAGAAGATCCTGGTTCTTACACTTCCAAACTATTAAAAGAGAATTTTAGTTCTTCTAGAATAAAAAAATTCAGTTTTTGGATATTAATTTCTTAGAGTAAGTGATGAATTAGAAATTGATAGAAGAAAAAGATGAAATTGTTCTTATGAAATAGAAACATATTAAGTATTTTTCCTTATTTTTTTTATAGTAAAATAATTCCTCAACCGTAGGAAAAGGACATTGAAACAAAATTTTATCATAATACCTTTATTTTTCTTGAAATGATGGTCTTTTAAATAATAAAAAATTTATGATTTTGAGGACCCTAACTTTCCATTGATCATTCATGTTTTTGTGATAAATGATCTCTATCAATCCCTATAATTATTTATACTTTTCTTATATGTCTGAATCTTTACCTCGCACCTATGTTCTCCTATATAGAATCCTATTTATGATTTAATTTAGTTAACCTTTATATTTCCAACCTTCCTTTTTAGGGGAAGTTTTATTATGAATTTGTATGATGTGGGTTTCTATTAATAATTTTTTAATTGTTAAATATTTGATGATCAAGATGAATTCTGAGGGTGAAATTCATTTTAGGGGTGGTATAATGCAACACACTGAGATTTTGTGAAATATATTTTTTAATTAAATTTTATCTTTTAAATATTTTTCATCACGTGAAAAAATGATTTTAGCTTTCATTACAAAATACTATGTTTATCTTTAGTTAGGAACAACACCAAATTTATCTTTCATTACACAAAACACCGATAAATTAAAAATTAAAATCAAAACTATTTGAAAATAATGGAAATCTTTTTCTGAAAACAATTTTTATGAAAAAAACATGTTTTACATCAAATAAATAAAACATACCACTTTTAGTGAATTATTTTAATTAAATTAATATTCTACATATTTAATAAACTTTTTAAAATTAATCTTATGTGTTTTCTAGACAAGAGATTAGAATAAATCCAATTTTATGCTTAAAAACTATATTTTTCTAAAAAGTAGTTTTGTCACATTTTGGTTAAACTTTTATTTTTTTTTGATAATTTTATAAATTTTATTTTAAAAAATAAATTTATTTTTTTAAATTAGAATATCAAAATTATCTTAGGGTGATTGTTTTTGGGATTTTTCGAAAACAATTTCATTTATTTGATTAATAGTGGAAAATAATGAATATTAATTGAAAACCTATTTTTTTAATTTATTTATAATGTTAAATTATATTTTTAATTGGTTTTAAAGTAAAATTAGTTAAATTATATATCAATTAATCCAATTAAGTCATTGGAATAATTTTTATATTGAACTTTGATATATAAACCTTGTATACTTTGGAACATTTACCTTGGAAAAACCACTTTCTGATCCTATATGTGGGATTAATTTTAGAATAAAATTTTCCAATTATGTGAATTTAATTTAGAAAAAATGGATTCAATATATTTAATGAGAATAATTTTTATTATCTAATAAGGTCAACATATTTTTTGACTAAAATGAATAGTGAAAAGAGTAAAACATTATTTACCACAATTAAGGTTAAAATGGGTTTACTGAGGGGTTAAACTAAAAATATAAGGGTTAATATAAAATAAAAAATTGTATAAAATCTATTAGATAAAAATATTTAGACCCTATCTTGTCTAAATCACTATAATATTCTATTTTGGACCCTTGTGGAATTTGAAAAATATGGGCACATCATTTTCTTTTAAAAATGTACAAGTGTGCCAATCACCCCCTCTCCTCTGTTATTCACACATTAAAACCCATTTTTTTCTAATAATTTACCAAATACCTTCCCAAATTACATAATATAATCCCTAAATCCTTAGTTTGGTCATAAATCCAACCTAGGAAGTCTTTTGGTGAAAACCTAAGGAGGTTACTAGAAGAAAAGGTAACGTTATTCAATAAGTGTTTTTATTTTATTTCTTACTCCACCAACTTAAATTATTATTAAAACATGATGACATAATAACCTTAGTATATTATATATAATATGGGTTTTTATGTAAATAGAATTACCTACAACCATCTCCACTTCCATAAAATGGGTCAAAAAATCATCATTCGTGTGTATGAAGTACTACAACCCCATGAACTATTGTCATTCATTTTTCCATTACCAAATATCATGGTTTGGTATTGTCACAAACCATCATTTACTAAGAAATGTAACTATTCATATGGCCCTATTGGTCTCCTGTAATACATTGATTTATTTCCTAGCACACAACAAACTATTACTCAGGGAGGTTGCTTATCAGACTAATATCTGTCCCCATAGGCCAACCCATGTTATTTTAGTGTATTTTTTCCTCACCCACACACACCCTAGTAAAATTCTTAGAAGGTCACCCATACTAATCACTAGTCCAAGACAAGAATTATTAACTATGGAGTTTTAATCAGGTAGGCTTCAAAAAGGAAAGGTTCTCCTCATTGACAAGGGTAGTAATATTTAGCCTTTTAAGTCTCACTTTTCCAGAGGTGTTACATTCTCCACCCCTTTAAAGAACAACACCCTCATTATGGAATACAAGCCTCAAACCCAGGAATTTAATCATAACTTCCTGATAGGTATTGGATATGATACTTTTTTTCATGACCTGACATTCCATAGGATATGAACCTATTCTTCTAACCCCATGGGTCTCTTGTAATAGCTTGATTTCCTTCTAAGAACACCACATGATATTACCCCTTGGGGTCTATTATCATACTAATGAATTTCACCACATGCCAACACATTTTCTTTCCGTGTGTTATTCCCCGCTCACACATACCCCTTTTGGATCCTCCAAACCCCTTCCTAGGTAGATCAAAGCATGGATAATATTATTCGAGCCCTCTCTAATTAGTAATTCTTCTCACATTATTTATCTCCCAATCTATCTTTATTTCATCCATAGGGTTTGTTTTGTTATAAATTTTTTTATGGATCTAAAATCCATTGATTTGGATCCCGAATATAGGTTGGATTTATAGATCTCTATTCCTTTCATTCACCATTGGAAAATTGAACTGTAGGTGTTGAGTTTTGATATAGTGAAAAAGGATGGTGGTTCAGTTTATGATTGACCAGTTGATTAATCCTTGAATTTATTAATTTGGTTTAAATTGATTTCAATTGAATTATAAAAACCCAATTTGATGATAATTGGAAATTGGAAATTGATTTGATATGTAATTTTTGGAAACCCCACCATTTCCAATGGATTTGTGATTTGGGGTTAAATTTGAAATTAATGGTAATTATGAATTGATTTTGAGAAAAATGGATTAAATTAAATTGATAAAAAACCTATTATTGGTTTCATTTTAAAAATTCATGAATTCATTAAAAATTGGGTTTTGGTTTTTAAAGTGAATTGGACTTTTGAAAATGGAAACTCGGAATTTTGAATTGTTAATGATTATTGATTTGAAGTGAAATGATATCCCCCTTTTTATATTGATTGATTGAGAACATGTGTGTCTAGGTAGTTATTAGTTTATTCAAGAAAATCACTCTAGGATGGTAATTCCCTTGAAATATATTAATGATTAAAAAGATATTAAAAATCTAGTTTGGTAGATCATATTCTTGATATAATATTGATGAGTCCTATTTGGCAAGATCCCGAGGGATGTGTCTATACATATTCCATGATCACTGATATGATAGTGTGAGTATCCTATGACTAGAAACTATCATACCATAGGGACGATGACCATGGTGATTATAATGAATATGATTATAAATTATATTTATTGATAAATTTCTCCACTCATGCCTAGTGATTTATATAAACTATTTTATATATTGTTATTATTTAATCCATTATTTGAATTTTTTTCAATCATTTGAATTGAAAAGCATGTTTTGCTTTAAATATGAAATTTTACTACCATGACTGTTTTATTTAAAATTGAAATAATGATTTGGTTTATTAGTATTTCATTTTATTATGGAACACTTAGTGAGACGCTACTGGTTTTTTATCTCACATACAACCTTTTACTTCAGGTGTTTATAGATTTTCTTTTTACAGGTATGAGTAAAGGGAAGGTGCCTCTTAGAGGAGGTGGATGTACTTGATCCTTCAGGGCATGGAGTGAAATTTCCATTGGAATTTTAGGTTTATCTTGTCTATTTCTGGTACTTTGATGATTTAATGTTTTCATTTTTGATATACCTATTTGGTTTTTGGTACATTGTCCTTGGGGAGTTTTGAGAATATTGATGTGTATCCATTATTTTCCACTATGTTTTTTTTTGTAAATTCATTTCCACTTTTACAATGAATGATTCAAGGTGCTAATCGCCTACCTATGGGGATCGGGAATGACCTTCAGGCCATGTCAATTCCATCTTGGGTATCAGTGTACGAGGGTATCCACCGTGGTTTGTGACAGAGAAGTGTAACACCATTGGAAAAGTAATAATTAACAGGATAAATGTTACAATACATATAAAAAGGTTCACATTTATTTTAGGGAGATTACCCTATTATAAATCCATAGTGAAGCATTCTTATCTTGGAGTAGTGATCAAGATGGGTGACCTTCTAGGAAGTTTCCCAGGGTGTGTGTGAGTGAGGACAAAACACACTGAAAGAACATGTTTTGGCCTATGAGGGTAGTCGTTAGTCTGATAAGAGACCCTAGTGAGTAATATCCTCTACTGTGATGGGAAGGAAAACAAGGTATTACAGGAGACCCATGAGGTCAGATAACTAGGTTCATGGCTTGTTGAAGGACCTGTCATGAAAAATTGTATTAGAGCCAATACCCATCTAGATGTGAGGAGGCAATGCCTGGGTTTAAGGATTGGGTTCCACATCAAGGGTGTTGTGCTTTAAAGGGGTGGATAAAATAACACCCAAATAAATTTAAGACTTAAAAGGCTAAATGTTACTACCTTTTCAACAAGGTTCACCAATTATTTTTGGGACCCTAATTTATGAGAACTCCATAGTCAAGCATACTTGACCTAGAGTAGTGATCAGGATGGGTGGCCTTTTGTGAAATTTCCCAGGTTGTGTGTGAGTGAGGGAAAAACAAATTAAAATAACATATGTTTTTCTATGGGGAAAATCATTAGTCTAATAATAAAATCTAGTGATTAATATCCTATGGTGTTTTGGGAAGGAAACCAGGGTATTACATGAGACCCATGAGGTTAGATGACCAGGTTTATTGCCCGGGGAAGGATGGGTCCTAAAAGTATGATGGTGAATATAAAGTATATATATGATATTTATAATATTATTATACTTTTTGACTTACTATATCATATATTCCTTTCTTACTTTCCACTCTATATGGAATATGATAACATCATTCGTTTGTACGACGGACTACTGACTCATGAAGTGATGCTATTCGTTTTTCAATAAATATTTACATAGAAGACAATAATGATAAATATATGTGATATAAATGAAATAACTATGATATTCATGATATATTTATCATTCTAGATAGATAATATATCATTTTATTTCTTACCTTTTCACTCATTGAAAAATGATAACGTCGTTCATCTACATGTGGACTACTGCCTTCACGAAGAAATGTAACTCTCATTTCATCACCACACCACATGAATGATATGTATAAATATATTTAAAGGAATAATATTTTATTTATTATATTATGATAATTTTTTAATGATAAGATATTACATACCTTGTTTCCATAATTATCTTTGAAAAATGGAAATGTTACTCATGTGTATGGAGAACATACCCCCACTATGATCATAACATAATTCATTTATCAAAAATATATTTCATGAATGGTATTAAATGTATAATTGATGTATAAATATGATAATTATTTAATTATAATTATTATGGATATTGTGGAACCATGATCAAATTGAGAAGACTAAAAATAAAAAATAAAAACACATATGAAAAATGAAGTGATTATTACCAAAAACATAACTTTAACATGAAATTTTTAATAAATAGATAATAAAATAACATAAGTAAATAATACATGGTATTATATATATAATTATTAATATATATAAGATTTACTATAAACTTATATTTATTATACAATAGGTTCGAATGTGTATGTAGTATGCTAATACTTAAGGCAAGGGATTTCCATCTCATTTTTTACTTATGCCAGACACATGCCATATTCACCAACCATTAATTTTATGTGGTATATATACTACCCAAGAATGTATTTTTTAATTATTATACAAAAAATTTTTGGGATTAAAATATCCATTTTAGTAACTATGTTTCATGGGGTTTACTTTATAACAGTTACCAAAGTAGTAAGATATTTTTTTCTCAAATTTCATTCTTAGAGACCTAAGTTATGTTATTCATCTATATTCTATTATGAGGTGTATATAATTACCATTTGAAAAGTTATATCATGAATACACTTATTTTCATGATATTATAATTTTAATTTAATATTTTTATTTCATGGGGATTAGGATTCAAAGTTACCAAAGTGGTAAATGTTTTATGTTACAATTTCATCATTTATTAGGATTGTTTACAATCAAGTATCCAATGTTAAAATCTTATCTCATAACTCTCAATAATTCTCATGAATTTTATTCTACTCTATTTATTCACGATATTTTCATGTAATATTCCTATTTTACCACTCTTGAAAAATTAAAATAATTGAGAAAATGTTTTTAAGAAAAACCATCTTTATTTATCTCTTTGATTGAAAAAACTTTTTATTACAAAATTATGTTTTCTAAAAAGTTTTTAAAGAATTTTTTTAACATTTAAATTTTTCTGTTAAATAATTTTTTACACATTTTCACTTTTTATTTTTTTAAAGTAATATTCATGTCATTTTAAAAATAATGGTCATTTGAATTTTACTAAAAATGTGAAAAGAATATTTTTTTAACTTGCATAAATTGAAAAATATTTACAACTATCATTATTACTCAATGATTTCTGGATTCACTTAAAATTTTCTATTTTTTTCAAAGAAAATGATTTCTTTAATGTTTATTAAATTTTTAAATTTTAAATAAATGATTTCAAAATGAAATAATTTTGAAAATGTTTTATATTTTAAAAAGTGTTTTTCAAATTGGAAAGGATATTTTACCCAAAAAATGTGTTAAATGATTTTTAAAGATTCCATTATCAAATTTAAAGTTTATTTTCCAAGAAAATTATTTCTAAAATATTTTATAAATTTTAGTTTTAAAAATGTAATTTCAAAGAAAGGTTATTTTCATCAAGAAAATTTCCCAGTGATTATTCATTCAAAACCATTCTCCATATAATATGAATTACTTTGAGGTTACTTGTTCTTTATTGGGGATAAAATCCAATGATACCGTTATTTTTTGCTTTCTATAAATGGTTTACTTTTATGATGAAATGTTTTTTTATGAAAACTGTCTCTTTTTCATTAAGTTTTACCATGATAAGTTTTTAGTGAAAACCATTTCTTTTTTTCATGGGCTATTCTATGATGAAATGATGAAAGGAGGAAATGATTATGAAACCTTTCACTTTTCCACATATTATGATATGATAAAATGTTTATAAAACCCATTTCATATCATGGTTTATAATATGATGAATGTTTTTTGATCTTATGTAAAACATAAATATTATTTTCAATATGTGATGAGTGGTACCTATATCTCCCTCCAATGCATTGGGTGAAGTTTTTTATCTCATGATATAGACATGACCAGAATGGGGAGTGAACCTAGTTCAATAAGGGACTTTGTTTACTATGATGGTATTGCGAGTGAACCTTAAATACTATTATGATCCGAGGAGTGAACCCATTCCACTATTATATCCTTGGTAGTGAGCCTTGAATTTTATAGAAATTATTTTCTATGCTTATGTGTATTCCATAATTCTTTGTCTTATCCCAATGTTATTCTCTCATGATTAGTTTTATTTGATTCCCTTATGATTCATGTATTATGAATTACCAATATTTATTCCATGATTTAATATTATGATCTTTGATATTCATGGCATAGTTTTCTAATGTTATGTTCATGTTTTTGTACCCTTATGATAATTTTATTCTTATGCATCTCCCTTGTTTACCCTTACTAAGCATCTTAGATCACCCTTCCTTATGTTTCCTTTCCATAGGTTATAAAAAAATGTTTATAAGTAGGAGTACTAAAGTGGAAGATATTTATGGGGTACATTGAATATCTTTCATTAATTAAGAATATTATATTCCAAGTTTCCAAAGGCACTAAACTATTATATCCCTTAGACACGTGTTTGTGTAATGTAATAAATATTTATCTAAAAAGATATAATATACATGTATGAGAAGACTGATTCACTATAAAAGGGATGACCATAAATACCAGTAAGGGTAAAAATGAAAGAATAAATCATAGGTGAAACATGGATTATGAAATAATATCATGTATATAATAACATGATGCAAAAAATAAGTACATGAACATATAACATGAGCCATATCATGGAAATGTAGGGACAAAATAAATATTGATACATTCATAAACATATTATAAAACACCATATATAAGGTTTCATAAATAATATTACCAAATATTTTGACCAAGGTATCATAAAAAATTATGAAGTCATGCTTCCAAGGTATCACGAACATTTCATCTTTAGATATTACTTCTTTACCCAATACATTAGCGCACTATCAGGGAACACCCTTCATATGTTTAATATTATGTGTCCACATCTATTGAAAAACAAAAGTTCATATCATTTATAACCCACGATTAAGAAATATTGATTTCATAAATGGAAATCCCCAATCAATAGTTTACTTATACAATGAAATGAATACCCTTGAATTAAAATAAGGTTGGGTATCAATGACATGAAAATATAGCTAGGAAATTCAAGGATTTATTTAAATAGAGTAAAGAGTAGAAAAAAGGAGTATTGGAATATGTTTCATGATAAGTAAAGGGATTATATCATTAATAAAAAATCATATATACAATAATTGGGTTGTTTATAAACACTTTACAATATAATAAATTGAAAATATTAAATCCTTATATGAAATAAGTACTTGAATAAACAATGTGGAGGAAATGATCCATTACCTTAGGAGGATGCTTCTTAAAGCTAAAGAGATACTACTTAGAACCTTATAAACATTTTATAGAGACTCTTTATTAGGTAATTGATAGATGATTCATTCTAAAATTCTTTGGTGTAGAGAGTGAGGAGGTAATGAGGGTATTTATACTTGAGGATGGGTGGTTTTAAGTGATTAAATAATGATTATTTTGTATTTAATGCTAAACATTTTTGGGTGGAATTAATTTCAATGAACTTGGTAGATAATTAATTTTTAAAATCTTTTTTTTGGATTCTAAAAACCTCAAACACCCATTTTAAAATTTTCATTTTTGGTTAAATTAAGTCTCTACGTTTTAATTGTATCCCTTTACGTTATTTTACCTATACTATGGTAACTATTTTTTTCCATGATAAATTTTTTTCCTTTAAAACTTATAATTAAAAATATTGAATCCATTTTACGTGATTAAAATTATATAAGTGATAAAAACTAATTCTAATTTTATACGTGTATAACTCATAAAATATTTTTTAAAATGATAAAATCATGGTTTTCAAAATGTTAAGCATGTGATTCTAAATGTATCGAATTATATATTATTACTTAAATAAATTTTTATCTAGAATAAGGATTATGAAATTTAAAATCATGATTATATCACAAGAGTTATGATATTTCACAATAAAATAATATTATCACTTTTTACCCCAAAAATAAACTTTTTAGTAAATTACTGTAAATTCATCGTAAGATAATTTCAATGTAAAAAATAAAAAAATTATATTCATTTTCTAAAAATAATACTCTAAATATTATAATTTTATATTTTGAATAAAAATCCTTATTTGTTGAAAATTAATATATTTTATGACATATAAAACTTTATGACCATTATAAAAATTACTTAGGACTTTGTTAATTTATATTATCTTGAAAAAGTATTTTATAAGATAATTTAATGAAATTAAAATTTATTTAAAAAATATTTTTTTTTTCATAAAACATAATTTTAATGGTAACTAAATATTTTTATAGTTTCTAAAAATATTATCATAAAATAATTTCGAAGGTCAATTTATTGAAACTTTATAACCAATAATAATAATGATAAAATATCTTATTTAGTGGTCATAATGACCATCAGCTATATTATCTAATGTTCATCATGCTAAATGGTCATATTTCCCTATAAATACACCACAATTCTATTTTTATCACTCAATACTTCACATTAAAAGGTTCTTACATATCCTTTGATAATGTCTATTATTTTTATAATTCTTCTATTCCTTTTTACTATCATTATGACAGGGGTGATATTCTTGGGGGATTTTAGGACTATGGAGTTTGTTTTATTGAATGTACTATTCTTCAAAGTGTATATCATTTTACTATTTCTAGTTTTATTAGTCCATATCTATGCATGATTTTTAATGTTGAAATATAATAGTCTTTTTATGTTCAACTATTATAAAATAGAATAATATTTGTGAGAGGGAAGAGTTCCTTTATTAAAGTAAGAATAACTTTTTGGGTCATTACATTCTGGCCCACTACTTAATAAATTTCACCCTAAAAACTTTGTTTTAAAAAATTATGTGAAAATAGGAGAAGGTAAATTTTCTTCATACCCACCTCAGGATCCCATGTTTACTCCTTTTACTTATGGTTTCACCATAGTACTTTGACTAGGTGAGTTATCTTATTGAGTAGATCTTTACCTCTATGGTCTAATATCCTCACCAGATACTCCTCATAAGTGATATTATTTTCTAGATATAACACTTTTGAATTTAGTACATGTGAGGGATTAGATATTTACTTCTTAAAGAGGGATACATGGAATAAATTTTGTACTTGAGAAAGAGTTAGTATAAGTGCTAGTCAATAGGCTAAAACTCCAATGTGATCAAGAATCTCAAAGGGACTGATATAAATAGGACATAGCTTACCCTTCTTCCCAAATATCATGACTCTATTCCATGGAGATAATAAGAGGAATAATTTATCTCCAACCTCAACCTCTAGATCTTAAATATGATTATCAATATATATCTTATATTGAATCTGAGTAGAATTGATGTTTCACAGAATGATCTTGATCTTTTACAACATTTCCTCAACCATTTCAGGACTCAATAGCTTTAATTATCCAACTTCATCCCCACACACATTTTTTATACATCTATTCCCACAAAGGGATTTATATAGATGCATTTGGATTCTTGAGTGAAAATTATTATTGTATGATAACTTTACCAAAGGAAGATGTTGATCCCATCCTTCTTTAAAGTCTACTAATAATTATCTCAACATGTCTTCTAGTGCCTAAATACTCCACTCAGATTAGAAATCGTGTTTGGGGTGATAATCTATACTAAATTTCAACTTAGTTTTTATAGCATGTTTGAGTCTCTTCGAAAAATTAGAGGTAAATCTCAGATCTCAATCATATATAGATTATAGTGGTGTTTAATATATCCTCACCACTTATCTAATATATATGCTTGAAAGTTGATCGAGTGATAAGTCCCCTCAAATTGAAATAAAGTGAGTAGTTTTTTAAGAGGAACAACCATAACCGATATGCCATTATTTTCTCTATATGTATTTAGGAGACCAGAGAAAAATTTCATGGTGTTGTTTTCTAATTTCCATGTGGGTATGGGTAATGGTTTCATAATCCTCTTATAATTTTTCCATTTAGAATTAAATTATAGAAATACTAGACACTTTGATGTAAATTCCACAATATATTTCTTTATATTGTCCCACCAATAGTTCTCTTAGAGATTTAAATACATCTTCCTGCTCCCTAGGTGGATGGAGAAGGTTGAGCTATATGAATCCTTCCAATTCTCACTCTTTATATCAATATTTGGTGTTGCACATAGTTAGTAAAAAAATATTACAACTCCTTCATTAATTTCGGACTCGAGGTATTTTTCTTCTTTATATAATCCAAATTCTTCTATATTTCCATATAATATCTTTGAGAATTATTTATCTTCTCTATAAGGGATGGTTGTGCAATCATTTTAGAAGGTAATTGTAATGTTTCTTCCCTTATGTTTCCCACATCCAAATTTACTAGATCCTTGATCAATGGATCTCTTTAAATCCTCATTATTTCAAGAACACCCATATCTTTCCTACTCAATTAATTAATATATTTTTTCTTTTCCAAGGTAATAATGGATAGAACAATCATAGTATTTTATAAGTTCCAAATATATACTTTGTCTCATGTTCAGTTTCTTTTGTGTGAATATATACTTCACTCTCTAGTGGTCATTGTATATATCACACTTCTTCCTATAAAGTTAGTGTTTATATATCATTAATGAAAAGATAAGTGAAACTAACTCCAGATCACAGGTAGGATAATTCTATTCACGAGGCTTTAACTTCTGTGATGAATGGGAAATAAATTTTTCAATTTTCATAAGTAAACATCCAAGTCCCTTTAAAGATGCATCACTATAAATGAAAAATTATTCCCCATTAAGGGCATAAGTTAGCATAGATGAACTAACCGACCTCTTTTTTGATTATATGAAACTTTCTCCACAATCCTTTTTCCAGATGAACTTAAATCCATTTCTAGTTAACTTGGTTAGTGCATTAGAAATCCATGATTTTTTTTCAAAAACATTATATAATATCTTACTAGACTAAGGAAACTGTGAATATCGATTACAGTTGAAGGACATGACCACTCCTCCCAAGCCTTTTTCTTTTTTTTGATCCACTAAGATTCCTTTGTTGTTTACGATGTGTCCTAACAATGTGAATTTTTATAACCAGAACTCACACTTTTAGAATTTACCTAAAATCTTCACTTTCCATAGAGTTTGAAATATAAACCTTAGATGATCTTTGTGATCTCTATGAATTTTAGAATATATTATAATATCATCAATAAATAGACCAAAAAATTTATCAAGATAGTCCCTAAAGTCACTATTAATCAAATCCATAAATATTTAAGGAGTATTAGTAAAAAAAAATGGCATATTTTTTTTTAATTCCCATATATTTTTTGGAAGGAATTTTTTGGGGTACCTTATTTCCTCATCCTCAAATAATGATACCTTGATTAGAGGTCACTATTTTAGTATAATTGAGCTTACTAAATATGGTTGAACAAATCATCAATCCTTGGAAGAGCTTCACTATAACACAATTAATTTCTCTATAATAAATTCATTACCATATTTATATTTCCAACTTATTTACAAAGAGAACACATTCTTCCCCAAGAGAAAAACTTGGTTGAATAAAACCATTCTCTAAAATATCCTAAAGTTTCTTCTATAATTCATCTAACTCCAAAAATTCCATTATATATTGGGTCGTTAATATTGTGTTGGATCTAGGTATGAGTTTACTTGAGAACTATACCTCTCTTTCCTAGGGAGGTCCAGATTACTCTTCAAGAAATACTTTTATTCATTCCCAAACAACATGTACAAATTTTACCTTCTTTTAATTTATTTTCTCCCCCTTATTCACCAATGATTTAAATAAAGAATGATATAGGTGGTAGTTCTTGAAAAAAAATCGGTCTGGGATATCTATGCTTCAAAAATTATTTTAGGTTCCCCCCAAAACAACTAAAATATACTTTCCTCTATAATTGATTTTGTAATTATACTTTGAGAACCAATCCATCCCTATTATTATGTCAAATTACACAAAAATAATGACTAATAGATTTGAGATAATATTGTTCTCACACAAGTTAATAGGGGAATCCCTATATACCCTTATGGGTTAAATAGATTCTCCAGGGGTTTTAACTGATAATACTAGTTCTAAAAGATATTGGTTGGATTCGATGTTATATGAAAAATAAAAATAAACAAAGAAATGTATTTTACTAGAATCAAATAGTGTACTAGAAATATTTGAGCGAACAACAAGTGTACCTACTACCACATCATTTGGAGCCCCGAATTTAGTTACTATGATTAAAAGGTACAAAAAAGATCCCTTTCAACTACTGGGGTTGAGTTTGGTTTCCATCTACCATTCTCAGATTTGGGAACTAGTAAGAAAAATGGGAAATATATCCAAACATGAAGAATTTTACAACATGATACACTTGCACCATCTTCCCTTTGTCATTATGTTTGGGATTTAGAGGTTTTACGTCGCCCCAAAAATTTCAATTAATGTGGCTAGCCTTTCCACATTTGTAGTACTTCCCACATCCATGAAGATAGTTCCACTGGTGCATTTTTCCATATTTTCCACACAGGGGATGCTGTAGTTTATTCCAGTACTTATCTTGGTTAGGATTATTCCGATGGTTTTTATCTATCCTTATTTGTTTTTATCATGGGACCATTGTGTATTCCAAAATTCCATTTACACCTTGAGGGAACATTATATTATTTCCTCATAACATCTGATGTCTCATATTTCAAAAGATTTTCATATATGAGATCTCATCCCGCTAAATAATTGATCAATCTTCCCATCATAATTGATCACAAATATTAAATCATAACACATATTCCTTGTGAATTTCATTTCAAAATTTCTAACAGATTCACTTTCCTTACACTTTTTTCTCAAATAATTCCATTTCAATATTTTTCTATAAGGTTCATGGAAAATACTTATTGAAAAAATATTTTTAAAATATCCCCACTTAATTGTATCAATTTACTCCTCATTATTGGTGTTTTTTATCAATTTACCCCATTCATTGGTTTCCCCCTCTAAATGACTCACAAACAAGGTGACCATATCTTTCTCAGAATAATGTAGTACTGAACTTATTTTTTTGGCAGTACTAATCCACTATTCCACCATCAATGGGTTAGAGGGTCAGAAAAAGGTTGGTGGATATTGAGACATAAAGAATTAAATAGTTATTTTATCTCTCTCAGGTGAATTAGGATGATCTATATGATTCATAACAAGGGAGAACACAATCATAAAATTTTCCACTCTAAATTCCATCATATTAGGAATCCCATTGTTTCCTTTCCCATTGCTACTTTTTTTCATATGGTACCTTCTATTTATATCCATTATATAAAAATTAAATCACAAATAAAAAGGAGTTTAATTTTTATAACCACTAAGATAATAACTTTCAAAGGATAGTTTAATACTAATGTTTTTATAACACTGGTATTTTAGAATCATATACTTTAATCATTTTTTTCTTTTAAGATAAAAAATATGAACTTTCTATACTTCCTTTTATATTGGTTCATAAAAAGATACTGATAAACAAAAAATATAAATTAGGATTATCAAACCAGGTGTTAAATAAGGACCATTTTCTTGTGCGAGGTGATAATAAAGTCAAGTCCAATGTATCCTTTTCAAGGATATTACACCTAGGTTCAATTGTGCTAGAGCCACATCCACTTGTAATATCAAAACAAGGATTTCATTACTTGGAAACCACTCACTTTTTACATCAATTAAATTTCAAAAAGTTTCACTATATTTATATTTATCCCTAGGGTCTATAATAAGGTTCTCTAGTCTGAATTTCCAAAAATAAATAAACCATCCTCTGAATCCAACAATAGCGACCCACATTTTAATTACACAATTTTAACATTAAATCCTTGAAAAAAATTACATTAAAAAATTGGTTAATCCTTTTAAGGTTTATTTTATTGAAAACTAGGTATATATTTCAATACATAAATAGTAAATAAATTAAAAAATAAATAAATTTAAAATCCTCTTGAAAGGGATCTTTAATATTCCATCCTAGATTATCTCACTACACAAGATATCTTTGGGACATTTATCAAATAAAAGGGTAAGTATGAATACTTGTAAGGAATAAAAAATGTAATATGACATCACAAATGAAACCTGGATCATAACACAATAACATGTACCCAATTTAATTAGGCATAACATAAGTACATGAACATATAACATGATTCATAACTTATAAATGTGAGGGAAACATAAACACTAAGATATTCATAAAAATATTATCAAAGATCATCACTAAGGTGTCATAAAACATATTATCATGGATTTCGACCAAGTTATTATAAAAAATTACCAAGGAATTCTTCCAAGGTATCCTGAAAATTTTATATCTAGATATTACTTCCTTACCCAATTCATTGGAGAGCTATCAGAGAACACCCATAATTTGTTTAATATTATGTGTGCTATATCGATGAAAAAAATACGTTCATATCATTTATAACCAAAGAGTAGGGAATGTGGGTTTCATAAATTAATTTATCTAATAAATGATTAACAATACAAAAAAAATTAATACCTTGAATGAAAATAGGGTTGGGTATTCCCGAAATGAAAATATTTCTTGGAAAATCAAGGGTTTATTTCAGTAGCATAACTTGTATACAAAAATGAGTATTGGAATGAGTATAATGAGAAGAAAATGGATTATATAATTAAAAATATACCATATATATAATAATTGGGGTGTTTATAAACTCCTTAAAACATAAAAATTTTGAAATAAAAAAATCCTTATATGAAATAACTACTTGAATCAAAAAAGTGGTGGAAAAGATCCCTTACCCTGGGAGGATGCTTCTTAAAGCTAGAGAGAGAAAACATAGAACCATAAAATAATCTTGGAGAGTCAATTTATAGGGCAATTTATAGATATTTAGTTCTCAAATTCTTTGATGTGGAGAGTGAGGTTTGAATGGGGGTATTTTAACTTGAGGAGGGTTGGTTTTAAATGATTAAATAATGATTATTTTTTATTTAAAGATAAGCACTTTTGGCTGGAATTAATTTAAAATAAATTGGCTGATAATTAATGCTGAAAATTTTGGTTAAGTATGTTATAAATATCATCCACCCATTTAAAATTTTCATTTTTAGATTGCTTAAGACTTTATTTGTTAATTTTAACCTTTTTCATTATTTAACCTATACTACAATAACTCCTTTTTACCCCGATAACTTTTTTTGTGCCTAAAAATAAAATTATACTTATTAATTAATTTGTAACTTCTAATTACAAATATTAAATCTATATCTATTATTTTAAATAATAAAAGTGGTAAAATTTAATTCTAATATAATACATATATAACTCATAAAAACCATTTTTTTAAAGATAAAATAATGGTTTTCAAAATGTTAAGCATATGTTTCGAAATGTAATGAATTATACATTATGTTATTCCTTAAAAAAAAATTTATCAATAAGAATGATTAAGAAATTTTAAATCATGATAATAATATGATTATATCTTAAGAGCTATGATATTTTGTAATAAAATAATATTTTCACTTTTTACCCAAAAATAATCCTTTTTTTGAAAATTACCATAAATTAACAATAAGATAATTTCGATGTTCAGAATGAAAAAATAATTTTTATTTTATCAAAATAATAGTCTAAAAATTATAATATTATAATTTAAATAAAAATCCTTATTGATTGAAAATTAATATATTTTATGACATATAGAACTTTATGATCATTATAAAAATTACTTAGGTCTCTATTAATTTATTTTATTATCAAAAGGTGTTTTTTAAGATATTTTCATGAAAATAAAATTTATTTAAAACATATAAATTTTTCATAACACATAATTTTAATGGAAATTAATTTTTTTTATTGTTTCCAAAAATAAAATACTAAAATAATCCCAATAGTGACTTTTTTGTAACTTCATAACCAATAATAATAATGAGAAACTTTCTTATTTAGTGGTCATAATGTCCATATACCATATTGGCCAATTTTACTCATGATTAAAAGTTATATTTCCCAATAAATAACCAATCATTCTCTTTTCATCCCTCATTACTTCACTTAAAAAGGTTGTTACACATCCTATGATAATGTCTATTGTTTTCCTAACAATTATATTCTTTTTTATGATCTTTATGGTAGGGTTTATCTTCTTGTGGTATTTAAATACTATGGAGTTCATTTTAGAGATAGTATTAATCTTTAATGTGTTTATCCCTTTACTGATCATAATTTTATTAGTCTACATCTATGCATGATGTGTAATTTTTAAATGTAATAGACTTTATGTGCATGACTATTATAAAACATAATAAAATGTTTACGAGAGGAAAGAGTTCCTTTATTAAAATAAGAATATATTTTTTCGAGTCACTACATATGTTCTAGATTAACCACATTTACACATCAATGCCTTTGTTATATTTATAAGAGTCCCTCTTTAATTACCCTTAGATTTTAGTCTATATGGCCCTTATGAATATAAAAAAATCTTCCAAGAATTTTTCATTATTATGTCCTACTTAATATTGGTGACTCTTATGAGTAAATCCGGATCACCCTTATGCATAAAACTGGCTTCCCTTATCTTTTAAGACTTTATGCATTCTCTTTATCACATTTAATCTAATGCATTGAGTGATGTTAAACTTATATATTGGGAAATTTACCAAATTCAAAAAACCCACTTACAATTTCTGAAAACTATCAACAATTTGATGTACTTTTGGACTCCCAAATACAACCTTTGTACTTACAAATTTCAAAAATTAAATTATTTAGAAAAGTATGTACTATTAATTTATATAAAACCATAACTCTTCCTTATACAGTTCTTCTTCCCAAAACGATCTACTAACTATTTTCAATAATGATTCCTACAACCAATATATAATATTAACAAAACCCAATGAAACCCAACACCTATTGTCAATAAATCCAACAAACTCTTGATTACAACATTCTCCCCATTTTTATTTTGTTGAAAATACTTATATTTTCACCCCTAACCATTGTAAATTCTTTATTTTATTATTTTATTAGATTCAGATAACTTTTTTAGGGCTTGGGGTGAGACCATGTATAAATTTTTTAGTTTTATTAAGAAAAATGCATATTTTGGGTCTCATGGAATCTGGCACAAAAGTAGATCATGGTTGGAAGACTATGTGTCTATGCCCTAGTCACCGCACGACCTGCTCGATATGAAGGATGAAAAAAAGTTAAATGAATAATAAAAAGAAGTTAAAAAGAGTTTTAAAATAAAATAAGAAAAAGTGTAGTATAATCAAATGTATTTATAAAATTATTAATTGGATTATTATTATTATTGTTATTAATATTAAGAATTATATTATTAAAATTAAAATTATCATCATTCTTATTATAATTATCATTATCATTATTACTATTAAAATGTAATGAATTTTATTATTATTTTTACCCTTACTGTTATTAAAATTATTAATTTAACTTTTATTATAATTTTTTTTATTAATATTATTATTATTAAAGTTGGATAGGTAAAGTTGATAAGAATCAACATTATCCAAGAGTTAAAAGAGAATGTTCAAAATTTTCAGCATCATATGAAATTCAAGTAATGTTGATAGAAAATGTACATAGATTATCATCGATGAGATCTAGAGTTTGAGTTTAGAGATAAGGTGTTACTTTATATATCACCATGGAAGAAATATATGATTTCTGGGAAGAATGGAAAGCTTAGTCCTAGATATAGCGGCCACTTTGGGATCCTTGATTTCATTAGATCGATGACGTATCGACTAAAACCCCTACATGACCAATCTTAAGTACATGAAATATTCCATGTATCTATCTTTCAGAAATATATACATGACCCCTCATATGTTCTTAATCTAGAGATGGTACCTTTAATTAATAATATTTCATACGAAGAGTAACAAGTTAGGATCATATATTTTATAGACAAATCTCTATGAAACATGAAAACTCACCTCGTTTAACTATTTTAGTGGAACTACAAGTTCAAGGAGGCAACATGGGAACCAGAAGAGATGACGAAACAGAAGTACCCTAAGTTGTTTTATTATACAAAATGAAATTTAGAGGGAATTTTTTTGAAGTTAAAATAATGTAATGGACCAAAAATTTATAAATTAAATTCCCTTTTAAATAAATAATTTCCTTATTTCGAAATTTAGTTATATAAAAAATTCAAAATATTTCATTTTTTATTTCATACCATTATAAAATATACCCTAAATTTCACTATCAATATTAAAATACCATTAGGAATCATAATTTTTATTAATATATCAATTATACAATGACTATTAAGTTTATAATATATTAAGGGATGTAATAAAATCTAACTGAACCAGAAGGAGGAATTTATGAATTCAACTAGTAGGATCATACCCAATGAATCCAATTCTTAGGAACTTCCAAGGGATATGGAATGAAAATGATTTTCCCTTGACCAAGCCCAAGATAAGATTCAATAATTGAGACTTGTGAAAAACCATTTTTGGTATAAGTTCCATCTTATAGAGATCCCTACACAAACTATGCTTGCCGAACCACCCTATGAAAGTACCATAACCACTCACTTTACCCATAGGGTGTATATTGGGGTAATATGAATTATGTATCTAGAACCTAATATTATGAATTTATATATTTTATTTTTAATGAAATAATGATTTTATTTTTCCTATTTTATTATTACTTTATATGTATACACGATTATATAATGAGTTTGATAAAAATTATATTTTGATATGAAGAAACCAAAATTTTATTTTTGAGAAATATACAGTTTCAATTAAAACATTCATTTTTATAAATAAAACAGAATGGAAATAAATGTTATTTTAATGAAATAATCTTATTAAATAATATTTTAATTAAATATCAACTGTAATATAATTTAATGAATTTCCATGCAATTATTATGAGGGTTAGAAAGTTTTTTGTTTTGTAAATAATATTATTTTTCAATAAATAATGTTTTTTTATTTAAATATGAAAATTTATATAATTATAAAATTATTTTGTTAAAATAAATATATTTTTTTAAATCATCTTGTTGAAATTATCTGATGGTGAATTTTTCATAATTTTTAATGATGGTTAAATTTATGGGTAAAAAATAAATATGTTTTAAATATATGGTATGTATTATGAAATCATAATATCACAAAAGTTATTTACTAAATACTATAAATCATATACATGACCAAAATTTGAATTTGAATTTGTGATATTGTTTTTAACTAATTTTATTAAATTTTGAAACCTATAATGAATCCTCCAAAACGTATATTATATTTTTAGGTTTTTAAAAACAAATATTTATGAACATAACTCACTACGACATTATGAAAGGAATTATTCAAATTATTTAGGTTATTAAGCTAATAAAATATATTAAAACACTCCTCTTTTGGAGAAACCATGGGAACAAACCTTTTAAATATTTTGTTTCATTATTTTACTAGTTATTTTTCAAAACATAAGTTTATAAATTAATAAGGAATTCCCATCTATTTTTCTATAAATACCCATTCAATATATCATTAATTTTCCCTCAAAACCAATTTTTCATGAGTTTCTTCTTCCTATACCTCTTTAAATTATTCAAAAGGTGTTCCAAATATTTTAAGAATCACTTCTCAATATTTTATAAGTAACCTCTCAAGTAAGGTATTATCTTCCTCTTCCTCTTTATTCAAGTACTTTATTTGTATTAAGTGTTTTTATTTCCAATTGTTCACATTGACATGTGTTTTTTCACAAACCTTTACCATAATTTTGATGAAAAAGTAATGATAATAAACTTTTCACTCTCATTAACCCCTTACAAAAACCATTATGTACACTCATTTTACTGTTGAAATTATTCTGTGATTTTCCATGCCAAACTTTTGGGCTGTGAAGAGTCATCTGCATTTCTAATTAAGGGTATTAAATTTGTTATACATATTCTTCATTGATTGGGTACCTACATGTATGAAACCCTAACTTCTTAACTATAGTACTAAAATTTATAAAATTTGTTCTTAGGTTGTATGATCTATGTGGGGCACAAATTCATATACGTGATATGAATATAGTGAGTGGGCCAAAAATTATATATCCATCCAATGCAATGGATAATGTTTTTATCTCATGAGATACCATTTATGGGGAATAAGTGGATAGACTAAGACCACTATGTTATGATGTCTCAATGGTTATCCCTGACTTATTCTTATGATCTATTTTTTTATAATATTTCCACATTTCTATGGTGCCTTGATGTTATCATCCCATGTCATGATTCAATGTTCATGAATATGATCCTCATCTTTCTATGCCACCATGTCATGTCCCTTGACTAACATATACTAATTTAATTTATGTTATGCTTTTATTATCCCCTCAATGGACTTCATATATCACCCATTTATTATGTTTATCACCAGGTTATCCCTTGTAGTATTATAAGTTCAATGAAATTTAATGGCATGTTATAGGGTTTTTAAATAATTTTATTATATCACTATTTGAATTTATTTTTCAATGTATCTAATTTCAAAAAAACAGTAGGACTATCTATTCTATGGGATTTTATTATTTTTATATTTATCTAGTAAATTATGAAATAATGTGTATAAAATATATTGGTTTCCATATCATACATTTTAATAGGTATTGAAATCATTTTATCATCTATTTTCACCTTCAAAATATTGAAGACCATATCCTAAGCCAAAATAATATGAAAAAAATACTAGTTCATTTTCATCAATAAATTTTCATTCTTAATTTGACATTCATTATAACTTGAATCTCATTAATTTAAGATCTTGTTCTCCCTAGAATAGATAAAATTCAACCTGAATCCTCTAGAATCTGAAATACAAAAATTTAAACTTA
This sequence comes from Viscum album, assembly GCA_963277665.1. Lineage (NCBI taxonomy): Eukaryota > Viridiplantae > Streptophyta > Magnoliopsida > Santalales > Viscaceae > Viscum > Viscum album. Next base: position 1,731,949,126 of record OY728127.1, read on the forward strand.
TCAATCTTGAACTTACCTTCTTCCCACACCATCATTCCAGAATAGGGATCCAACTAATTCCAAAAAGTGTAAAAGAATTAGGAACTTAATTACCAAAATACTCCTATAAGTACAATACCCAAAAACTACTCAACATCAAGATCTAAACACCTAACCAATGTCTTAATGCATCAAACTATTTTACTATGTTTCAATAACACTTATTATAAAAAAACCATTGAACTAAAAAGAACCTCCTAAAAATGAAATGTAAAACTAATTCAATAAATTTTAAAACTAAAAGATAATCAATATAATGTATATAAACTAAGAATCAAAACACCCCATCCATTCCTAAAATCATATTAATGTCAGACAAGATCATCCTAAATTATGACAAACATAGAAAAAAAAATAAAAAAAAAATAGAATTAAAACATAATAATTAATTTGATTTTAGAATTTTGTTTATCCATGAAAAAAACACTAGAAAAATTATTAGATAAAATTTATGAATAAAAAAATCCACTATGCCAAAGACCTAATACCCATGATACTACTTCAACAACCGAGAATGAAAAAAGAACATTTAAAATATTTTAGTGGAAGTGACCCCACCCATTTATTTGGATAAAATTTTATTAGAAGATATACAATTCCATCAGTACCATAACCATACCATATTTTCACATATCCATCACATCGACCATGGTAAGCACTGACAACCTACTGAAGTACCCACTTCCCTTGAAACATCTGACAAACAATGAAAAATTCTGGAACTCAACCATGAGATCTTATACAATTGCACTAAGAAAGTTTTCCTCGCTTCTTCGTATTTTTAAAAAACACAGTTCCACCTCCCCTACTACCACATTATTTTAAATCATAGGTTCCAAATTTCACTCTTCCATAAATTTTATAACATAGGAAGAAAATAAATTCACAAAAAAATCCTAACAAATTTGGGTATAAAATTAGGGTGTTAAGGATGATTTTAGAGACATTCCTATATAGGTACAAGGTTTGGAGACCAATAATTATTTCTATATGACTGTAAAAATGGTTTTAAGAGAGGTATAAACACATTTATGTTTAGATAAATTGTAATTAGGACTATGCATGTTAACTTTGTGGTGTAAAATTTTTAAGATAGTAAGAGATACACAATCTCACAGATTTGAGTAAAATCCTGGTTGAGGTTGGTGGATCCTCATTTTATATCATAATCATGGTTATGGTAGGTGGATTATCATTTATGATATTTCATTATAAATAATTTTACCATGAAATTTGGTTTTAATTATTTTTAATCAATATTAAAAGGAATTATAAAGGTGTTTAATATATTATGTTGAATTGTTTTAGTGTGTATGAATATAAAATATGAGAAAAGTGTATTTTCCAAGTGTGTGATCATTTTTAAAAAAATTTGGTATTTGGGAATATTTTTCATAACATTGTTGATTATTTCTTGGTGAATATTGATTAATATTTTCCATGCATATTTATATAATTTTTTAGAGGGTTTAATGTGAATGAGTTTTGGGTATGGGTTGGTTTTTGAAACTATACTTGAGTGTGGGGACTTAATAAGGTCAGGTGGGGTTGGTTTTGGAAACTCTACTTGAGAGTGGTGGCCTCATCAAGTTAGGATTGGTTGGTTTCGAAAAAATTACTTGAGTATAAGGTTCTCACATGGTTAGTTATGAAAACTCTAATTGATTTAAAGGGATTAGAAGTTTAGGTGATGTTTTTTTTGAAACTCCACTGAGTGTGGGGTCCTCTAGGTTGGTTTAGAAATCACTATTGAATGTGGGGGTTGTTGGTATGAAAATTATGGTGTTATGTTAGGTTAGAGTGATATTATGTTTGAGGTAGACAGGTGTGTATGAGTCAGGTTTCATTAAAATTGATGGATTATGACTTGTTTGGTTGTGATTTTATCAAAATTTATTTATATTGATTGAGAATTTTATATTCGTTTTGGTTATATAAATTGTCATGGGTTGGAAATTTTTTTATAAAACACATATGAGGTAGTTGGTTTTCAAATGGATGATACACATGAGGTTTCTAGAGGATATACAATTGAATTTATACTCCCCCATGATTTGGAATCCTGGTGAACATAAATATGATGTATTGTTAGTGTTTTAGGTTACATGGATCATTACTTTATTAGGCTAGACTGAGTAACATGGATTAGATAGTGTAGAATACTAGAGTTTTTTTAGTATATGGTGGTTGGGTTAGTCATATAAGGTTGTATTTTTAAAATATGATAGTTTTATTATTATTTTGGTATGCCTTACATTCACATATTCCACTATATATCCTAATTTATAGGTATTTTTTTGGTGATGGGGTGATATTATCACACTAATCCCCATAGAGGGATTTGGTTATTTTTATTCCATTATTTTTCCTTTAAAGGTCAGAGGATAGAATCAAGGAATAAGTAACATTTTGATTCATATTGGGGTTGGGTTTGAGTGGAAGAACTAGTTGAAGAGGTTAGAAATAATATTAGTTTTGTTTAGCCAGGGTTTAATAGGTATGGAGATAATATGTGTTAGGAATTAAGAGGTAAAATATATTAATGATTGATCAATATCTTGATGTATTTTTCTTATAAATAAACCAGAATATAGTAAAATTAATAGATATTTTGTTAGTGTTAAATTCAAACTACTAAAAATGTTCTGATATGAGATATTGTCTATTGATACACTGTTATAAAGATAGGAAATTCATTTTTAAGTAATTACATGGCTATGAAAATGAATTTGGTATTTTTTGTTTAACTATGGTTATTGGATGGTTATTTGGTTAGTAACATTGATATGAGTTTGAATTTCACTATAGGTTATCTTTATCACTGGTTATGAGTCTTAATGATTGATTTTAGAGTTCCTTAAAAATGAATGAACTTAAAATATTTTTTTTGAGATAACTACATAACTAATCATAAATGGTTAGTAAGGTAGTGAAATATTTAGCTTAACATCAGTATAACACTTTATGAGAATAATGTTATTTTTTTATTGAATTATGCTATATAAATTTTTTAAATTTACTTGGTATTTTTCAAATATATTAATTTTAGGTTGGTCTTTTTAGGTGGGAAAAAATCCTTCTAGAGTTATTAGTGAAATATTTTTCTTTTCTAATGAATTTTTTTGGGTTTTCTAAAGTATGATTCATTTGTGATTATTTAAATAATTTCTATGATTTGTGGTGTTTTGATAATGGAAATGTAATTTTAAACATTTTGGCTCATTTGTCAATTTTGGGGTAAAATGAAACTTTTCCAATTATGTTGTGTTTAGATTATTTTCCAAAATAGCCATAGAATCCAAACTTGGATAAAAATAGGAATTTAACCTAAATTTATTTTGGTTGGAAAATGATTTTTAGAAGGTGAAATTTGTTTTTTATTAGATTTTAAAAATACATGGTGTTATTATAACTTTTAGAATTAAATTTTCAGGTTAAATGATTTGTGGTAAACCCATATAGTGAGTGTCTTTTAGTTTGATCTGGTTTTAGAAAACATGTTTTTATTGAGTGAATAAATTCAATAAATGTTTTTGACAAATTTTTTTACAGTGTTAAAGTAATCAGTTGTGATAATGACATATGAAATGTGTTGATTTAAATATGAAAATGCTTTCATAGTGAGGTTAATTCAAAACTGATGGATTTTAAATAGTCTGAAATTAGAGTTGGGATTTTATAATAAGTATGTTTAATATTTTGGAAATATTTATAGATGTTTTGAATTTTTTGAGTAATTTTTTGTTTTTGAAAATACAGTTTGTGGAAAAAGTGATTTTATAGAGTTTTTTAAATGTTTTGTTGGGATTGTTGTATGATGATAGAAGTTTGGTTTTGGTTATAATGACCTATTTGTAATAGTGATGTTCCTTGGTAGTGGGATGGTTTTTCTAGGGTGTATTGGGTTTATTCCTTGGATCATATATTAATAATATAAGGGTTATTCTGAGGAAAAGTGGGTTAGATAATTGAGTTTCTTATAGGATTTATTTTGTTGTGAATCCATGTGAGATGGATTGATTGTAGTTAAAACTTAACTTCTTGAGTGCAGATACTCCATTGGAGATGTAGGGGTTATTTGAGATTTATTGGGGGGGTTATAAAATTGTCTTGGTTTATATATATCTTGGAATAAACTCTTAGTATATTGGTAGTTGTTTTTTTGTGGGTCTCTTTATTGAAGGTATTTCATATTGAATTTTTCTATAAGAATAAATTATTTATTTATCTGAATGTAATTTTGGGTTTTTTTTAGTGATTTATCAACATTTCCTTTAGTTTTGATATATTATTTAATTATTTTTTATAAACATGTAATTAAAAAATTTCATAGTAACATGAACTATAATGGTTTCCCTATTGTTATTTTTTGGATTTCCCTTGGATGGATGATTTTGTATAGAAATTGACTGTCTAGTCCTTTCCTATTGTGTGGTGGTTGTGGTTGGGTCATGAGGTAGTATATAAAAATGTTATATTCTAAGTATTATAGAATATAAATAGGTAACCTAAAGGGTTCTTGTATATAGGTTGATATATACTAGTATTTGCTAATATGCATTAGATGTATATGTGGTTGCCTCAGTATAAGGGTTTTGGAAAATGGTATTCTTAGTGGGTGACTATATGGTCCTTAAAAATAAGTAATGGTCAACATGGTTATGAAAACTTTTGGGAATTCATTTAATGGTATAATTTTGTATGGTAATTTTGAAAACTTTCAAACTATACTCAAGATATAGATAATTTGTGGTTTGTGTTCCACAAAAATTAAAGGATTTATAAGCTGTAGTTAATTATTCATGAAGTGATGAACCATAGCTCAATTTCTTCCTTGAGGGTTTTGGTTTGTTAATAGAGTGCAAGGTAAATGTAAACTTTTGAGTAACCATGATTCACTGGTGGTATGAATTCAGTTTTTGATGGGTGAAGCTAGTGATAAAGGATGGTTTTTGATTTTATAAACAAAAAATAGTTTATTGGTTGGTTGCATTTCACTCTTAAGTAAGTGCCCATATAGGGAAGAAAATATTTTTTTATGATTACAATGGTTAAATTTAGATGGACCCGAACTTTAGGTAATGTATTTAAAAAGTGGTTTTAGGTTCCAAAATCTTCTAGGAGGAGTTTTCAATTAGAATTATAAAAATTGACCATTGAGTGGACAATGAGTTAGGTAGTTTTAGATGAAAATTTTAGTTTTTTTGAATTATTGATGTAAAATTAATTTGAGTGAGTAGGTATGGTGAATATAACTTTTGTTATCATTTTTGTGTTGGATTTTGTGATTGTGTTAGAAAGGTTTTGGATTTTTCAATTTGGCATGGATTCATCGTAAATAGTTTCATTGAAGATGATCTTTTAGTTAAGTTTAAAGTGATGATTGAACATCACATTTGAGTGGGATGTTGTGTTATAACCTTTAGTCAGTTGGTTTGAGTTCATTGTATAGTATTTTTTGGCATATATGGTAGTGAAGAACCATTCCATTATATGAATTAAGTATATTTTCATTAGATAGTTTAGATAATGAGGAGGTAGTTGCAAACCATGGTGTACAATTTGATAGTGTATTGGAATCCTTGATGTTGGGGAGGAACATAAGATTTTAATTAATCAAACTGGATATTTTTAGCTTGGAATGTCCAATAGATTTTAGAGGGTGAAAATAATGATGGTGGGGGTAGTTTTCATACATGATTTTTAGTGGTTACTAGATGATGGTGTGTGGAGTTTTAATGAAAAAAGGTTAAATGAGGCAGAAATTTTATGGTCAGGATTTATGATAAAAAGAAATAATTAGGGTTTGTTTCAGTTCGAGAATAGACTAAGGTGTTTGAATCTATTAGTAAAGTATGAGAAGTGTTTATAGGTGTTTTTGGGGTGAAATTGTGATGATTTGGATGCTTCTAAAGACATGCATTAGTAGGTTCATAGTCAAGAGACTATGAATTATTCCTACATGTCCATGAAAAGGGGTAGATCAGAGGCAGAACCAAATGAACATCTGGAAACATGGACTTTAGGACCCTGATTTCTGACTATTAATAGAATACAATTTGGATAATAAGATATTCAAATTCCCATGCATGATCCTGAAGACCATGCATTCACGTTATTCATTATTTAAAAAGCATATAAAAATATTTTTTTTCTACCCAAACTCATGGGGAATACATAATTTTAACCCCCATATGGAACATGCCTTCTCTGGGCGATTTCAATGGTTCTTGGGTTTTTTCTTCCTCTACTAACCCTATGGATTTGAGGTATATCTATTTTTTATTCTTATTCTTCCTCTTCTTGGTTTCCTATTTTAATAGTGTTTAAATCTAAGGATTTTAAGGGTGAGGATTCATAAAATGCATGGAAAAAATTTAATTAATATTGATTATTTTTCTTATATAGGCTAAGGTAGTTTGTAGTAGATATATTTCATGCCTTTGGAAATGGTTTTAATGTTATATTAGTGATCAATAAGTATTTCAAAAATATTGGTCAATTTAAGAATTTTAGATTTTTGGTTATGGATTATATTTGGGGTATTTTGTGTTTAGATTTCAGTTATGGGTAGGGTAAGAAAAAATATTGGTTAGGAAATATTTATTTTACACTAATTTTGATATGAAAACCCTTTCAATACATTGTTCTTCCACTTTTTAAAATATTTTCTTTATTAAAAAAACATAAAAATAGACTATGAAAGCATGAATATAGTGAAAATAAATTCTTATTATTTTCTTAAAAGAATGGTTGATCAAATTTTACCATCATATATTTACAACATTACATTATTATAAAAAGTTGAAGAAACTTTTAAAGAATACAATTAGGGAATATAACATGAACCTGGACAAACAGTAGAGGATAAAACAACATAACATATTTACTACCTCTAATTTTTTTTTGAAAAAGGGAATTGAAGGTGGAAAATTAATTGCCTTTAGTTACATAGGAATATATCAAAGAGTTTGAAGAAAAATTGTACAATCCTTTATGATCCATTGTACTTGATCCACCTAAGGAGATGTAAGAAAATAACCATTATACCACTAATGTGTCCATGGGAGGATAATAAACATTACAAGAATGCTAGGAAAATTATATCCAATAATTTATATAAACTGGCCCCTCAATTTTGTAATAAAGGTCCAAATCAAATTTTTTACATCCTTGATGATGAATATAAGAAAAATATAGATTTGAAATATTTTTAATGAATCATGAAGATCCATTTTCTCCTCCTACAAATGAGTTACCAACAGTAATGATATCTAAAAAAGTACTAAAAGATCATATCTAAGTGGGCGATGTCTCCAAATCACATTCATTTTATTTAAATTTTATTAAATGTAAATTGGATACTAATATATAATATATTGTAAATTTATAATCAAAACCATTATAATTGTAATTGGATGATAAAGAAAAGGATACTCCACCAGAGATAGTAAGAATTGAAGAAATGATAGAGTGCCCTGTACCTATCCCTACCAAATATTTTTAAAGTCATTGAATAAAGATGAAGAGAATAATACTAATATACTAGACAGATATGAATAAACTTTGAATTCTTTATTAAATTTTTAAAAATATAAATTACATTTTAATTACCTTTGTTTTGAAAGAACAGACTCAATATCATAGATTCTTTCCCTAGTAGATAAAGAAGGAAAATACATATAAGAGGTGGATAAAGTACTATAACAAGTGTATGATATTATGTTAGCCATTAAAACACATGAGAAAGTTGTAAATGAATTGGAATCAATTGAAGAGAAAATTTATAAAATCAAAAAAGAAGACAATAAAATTCCTAATTTAGTCAAGATACTCTCAGTGGAAAACATAACTCCTTAATAAGAATAACTTGGGGCCCCTTATATTATCCTTTATTAAATATATAAAAGCTATTTTTCGTTAAATTGTGGGTGGGAATGAAATTAAAAATACATATATTACTCAATAAAGTGTTTTTGAATCGATAAAAAACCAACCAAATGTGGTAGTTTTAATCAAAGAAACTCAATCCTTCTTTTTATTAAGAAGGATAACTAGAAATTATTGACTATAGGCATTCAAAACATAACTCTAGTTGAGGATATCCTAAGATTAATTCACTTTCTCTCTCTTTTTTTTTCATTTTCTTTTATTCTCAATAATGTTTTTGTATTTTACTTATTTTATTAGAGATATAAAATGTTATTAGTTTAGATCTTAACTGAGTCTAAACCTCTTAAATAAACATCCACTTCTATTTATCATACTTCAATGTTTGATCACTATTTATAATTTTTGTAAAAACTACCTAAACTATAACTAGGAATGGTATTAGATATATTTGTTCATGTGTGTGTGTTTGTGGGGGGAGGGGTAGGATATACTAAATTGTTTTATATTTTCATTCTTGATTTTGTTTTTAATTTTTGGTATTTATTAAATATAAAAAACCTAATTTTCATGGAACCCTGCTTAGCGATGAAGCCTTACATTTTTAAGAAGTTCAATACTTCTAAAATAATGAATTTATATGATTCCAGATATGATCTAACATTCTATTTTCATATAATTGAGCCTTTGTGAGTATATTAGATATGAATTTCCATGAAATGAGTTGATTATCAAAAAATCATTATCCCATAACTGAGAGAAATTTCAATCCTATTTTCCCTATTATTTATTGTACCCGATTTTTTAGAGTCTCGGGACATGTAGGAAACTAGAACTTTATTTGATTATTATTCTAAGCTATATGAACCAAGTTTTATATGTATTATTAAGGTCGTTATTCATTTAAAGGACTATAAAATCCATTTAGAGGATACCTTTCAATTTAACCCTATTTAGATATTAAAGTCCATGAAATACCTTTTAGATAGGTTCTATTACAAGTTAAAATATCCTTTACTACCCATCTATTAGTGAATTTCATGATATATTTTAGACTAATCAAGGTTGAGAATGATGGTTTTGTGGTATCTCTTAGGTGAAAGTTCACTATTTGGGAATAATGCAAAGATAATATTTCACTGGTTATAGGAATTGTGTTCAAAAGTTTTAATGTATCATTATAATATGTTTTAACTTGTTAATATCTAATAAAAAACATATAAATTAGAAAAATTTATACATATGAAAAAAACTATATATAAAAATATTATAATGGTTAAAAAATATATTCCTAAAAATAGAGTTAATAGGATGGTTCATTGATATTAATTTTTAAAGTTGTATCCACTGAAGGAATAAGGGAGATAAATGATATGTATAATTCATTTTCAAGGAGAATAAGGGAGAACCTTTACTGTTTATAAAATTATATCATGAATTGGGAATAAAATATAAACATTTTCATTATGATTTTGAAATTTTGGATGTTAAATACTTACAAACCATTGAACCATAGGAAAAACTATTGGAAGTCCTCAGGATTATTTTACCTTGACTCTGAAAATATAGAACTTAGGATTCTGTAATGATTATAATAGAACACATATACCTTGATAATGAGAAAAACTATATTTAAATTGTTCCTAAACATATGAGAGACAAGTTTATAAGAAGTTTGGAAACTAGTGTTCATGGGTAAGTGTAAAAGGTTGAAAACATATATAAAAGGAAGTGAGGTAGAGAGTATAAATTATAAAAGATGAAATATACACTTTAATGATGGTTAGATTAGTTAGTCCCATCTTTTTTGGATTGTACAATTTAAATAATCTTTTTACTCTTTTTTTTCTTTAATTCCTCGATAATTATCTACAATTGTAATGTGAATTTTTATTTCATATATATTATTATATTTTAATTTAATTATCAGTCAGTGAGGTATTGTGGAGGATTGTTTGGATGTTTTCAACCATATCCACTTATCTTGATTCTTAATTCTTCTACTAATTCAATTCTACCAGCCTTCATTTATCATCCCCAGTGTACATTGGGATTGGGTAATCAACATTTCAGTCTTTTGTAAAGGTATTAAGGTTTATTAATTTTGTACTTCAACGAACATATTTGAATAATGACTCCAACTTCTTATAAATCTTATGAAAAATATTATAGACACACACAATTCCTAAATTTTAGGGTAAATTATATCTTCATATAAAGGGGAAACCCATGTGAATCATATTTTTGATGTTGTAGTAGGTATAGGAAGAGCCCCCTAAAAATTTGGGTCAATGTTTTCCTCTACCACCATTATTTTCAATCCATTATTCAAAATATGAACATGGTATTTGGTGAATAAAAAAAATATTAATTTTAGAGGTGACCACTTATATGGTAGGTTTATTTTGAAAGGATATCTATAATTCAGAGAAATAACTTGATGGAAGGTGTACCATGGGATCCAAAATCATTTAAAATCCAATTACTAAACTATGAATAAAATCATTACATGATTCAATTTTAGAAACAAGGGACATATAAATAGTGTGTGTTGGTGAGAGAATATTAATTAAAAGTGATATTAAAGAAATTTATTGATTACTTCAGAAAATGATGGTATACTATTCACTGAATCTAAAACATTTATATAAGGAATATAAAATTTGATTTATTCATAGGTAATTAACATATAATTTACATAACTTATGATGTATCAAAGGGGTTTAAACAAAATAATATTATTAATAAAAGTCTTGTGAATTTGGGGAATGATCACGCATTGGACATTTTTTTAGTGTGTACAATTAGAATAAAAATTTTGATCATCAATTAAAATTGAAATAATAATAGTTTAATTAAATTTAACACCCAACCATATTCTAATTGAGGGCATGATTAAATTTAAATCTTATTTTCATAATTTGTTTCCATAATTTCATTTCTATTTCATAAATTATGTCCTTTATTTTTCATGTATTTATTAGTTTTTTTAAATTATGGTTTATTACTAAATTTTTTTAAAAAAAATTTCTAATACCGATGTAATTGGTATTTGAGATATTCCAATCCTTACTATTTTATTACTAGGTCATATAACTATAAAGAATATGAAATTAATTAAAAGTGGGATAAGATTTGAATAATAATTTGTACGTTTAAGCATCACCAAAATTTTTAATTGGTTGCAAGGATATAAAATATGTATGAATAAAATGGAAAACAACCACATTTAAACACAATATAGACTAAAAGAGGTTTTGATAAAATGTATAATAATGAAAAAGATATAAAAAATCTTACCATTCTATTTGATAATCAAAGATACACTAACTATGTAGTGGATACGAATTACTATAAAAAAATAATGTGAATAAATAGAAAAATAATATATTACTATGGTTTTATTTCCATAGTTTTAAAAATCATGGAAATATAGGGGTTTAACAATATTTTAAAATAATATTTCTCAAAACTTTTTTTATCTATAATTTAATTAAAACCATGTTAATGGGTATCCTATAGCTAAATATTTAATCAATAACTGGTTGTATATTACTCATGACCATGATTTATGAACCATAATGGTAGAGTAATGAAATGATTATGATTTGAAATCATAGGCTTAAAATTTTATAAAATAAACCATGATTTCACAATTAACATTCTTCATCCTAAACCCTCTATCATCCCCCTCAAACATTCATCCATATTTTCCTCCCCTAAAAAAATTAGTTTCCCACCATGATCCTTGAACCCTGATAACCTTCATCCTCAACCCCCTATTACTTATAAATTTTTTAATCTTCTATATGCATTATTTTTTACTTGTGGGTGTTGATTTTCATTTCATATATTTTGTGAAATTGAGTTTCTATTTTTCCCAATTTCAAGTATATTTTTCATATGAGTCAAGTGTATATTCAATCTTATGATTGAATAAATGTATGACCCCATTTTTGTATGGTGTTTTAAGATATATATTGAAGTCTTCTGGATTCAAATATTTATTGGTTAATTTATTTTATATCTTATTTATTTATATTTTAATTTGGTATTTTTTAATCCCATATCATCTGATTAATAAAGAATAAAATCCTTAAGGATTGTGGTTTACTATAATATAGGTAGGTTTTGAATCCAAACCATAAAAATTATCATTATGTTCTGTTAAATATAAATTTTTATTCTTGTTTTTCAATTAATAAATGAGGATTAAGTTCTAAATATTATTCATAATATTTATAACTAAAATTTTAATTTTCATTTTATTCTAAAGCTTGAATTTATTGTAAAAAAAGTATGGATATATTATTTTTATGTTTCCATTTTTTTAAATTATCATTGAATAATTATATAATTATATTTTGGTTTTTTGGGTACCAGAGTCTAATTTATATAAATAAAATTCTATACATATTTTTATCTAAAGTAGTAAATATATTATTTATTTAAATAGGAAATTTATTGGTAATGAATCAATAATATTTCTTATCTCCATAAACCTCAAATAAAATAAAAAACATTCAAAACATGTTCACTTTTAATTCTATTTATTTATTTAATTGTTTTTTTGAAGAAATGTTAATGAGATCTTAAATTATACTTTTATCTTTATTTAGAAAATTAGAAGTATGTGTGGGGTTAGGATTGCTAGTGGTATCATGTTATAGGAAGTCTAAGAAGAATCATATAATGTTTCCTACATAGTGAAAATTGAAGTAGTGGATGAAAATTTAATTTCATCTAGCAGGCATCTAAAAAAATATAATACCAGTGGGAATGAGAAAAAACATAAAAATTTAAAAAATGTGCTTTAATAATGAAATTTAAAGGGATACAATTAGTAAGATATCATTTTTTAGATAAAATTATATATCTAAAATTCTTAATGTATTTTTATTTGTAACTAACCACAATTAGAGGAATTACCTATACTATCCATTTCATTAAAAAAACAGATGTTTACAATTTTTTATTTATTATTATAAAAATATTAATTTTTATTTATTATTTCAACAATTAGATATAAATATCCTAAAAAATAAAGTTCTAAATATTTTTTTCCATTTTCATGCAATATTTTGGATATTTTTATTAATATAAATTAGGATAATTAAATCGAAACTCATAGGTTTAATTTGATAATACTTTCTAAAAAGTGTTTACATCCCTTATTAATTATAAAATATGATTTTTTTTATAAAATAATTGGTTTTTTTTCTTTCAATAGAATACTCTTATGTTGCATTGAAAATATTTTTTTAAAAGTTCATAAAACACTTATCACATATAAATTCAATTAATAAAAAAACTTATGGAATAAGAGATGTTTTCCCAAAACTGAAATCACTTTTAGAAAATTTTAAGTGTTATTTAGGAATTGAAGTTTAAATATATTCAATTTTTTTTAATATAATTATCATAAGTGATAAGTTTTTTATGTTTTCTTTAAGTGTTGTTAAAAAGAGGCATTCATTGGAAATATAGAATAAAAACATTTAAATATGTTGTATAAAATAATGTTTCAAATAAAAAATAAAAAAACACATAAAAACACGTACCAATTATTAGAAGATGTTTAAAAATCATGTTTTATTCATTCAGTTCATGAAATACATTTATTCTTAAATTTTAAAAAAAATTGATGTAGAAATAAAATTTTCATTTTGTAATCTGTAATTGATAAATTTTTTTTTACTTATGATAAATATTTTTAAAATAATATGTAGCATTGGTTTATTTTTTTAAATATCTACAATCAAATTATAATGAAAAAAATGTAAATAATTAGAAAAACATAAAATTTTCAATAAGTAAGCTATAACCAGTTAAAGGATTTATCTCTTATTATATGTTGTTTGAAAAAAATTAGTGGTTAACCTATTTTTGGAAAAACAATATGATTAAATTTTTTAAGAAAAACACTTAAATAAGTGTATAAAAATAAATTTTTATAAGTTTTTGTTTCAAAAAATTTAATAAAAACTAAATTTGACAATTTTCATTTATAATGAATCATTTGGAAAAATAAATATCAATTTTTATCTTTTTGAAAAATAGGACTTTTATAACACTAATTACTTATTATTGGTGGAATTTTTTTTGAAACAATATGATGTGTTTCTTAACATTATAAAAAAATTATTTGGGTCAGTTTAAAATATTGAAAATTGACTACAATACTTAAAATATATGTTAAAAATTAAAAATATTATTCTTTTTTCTAGAAATGTGTAAAAAATTAGCTTTTTCTTGGAAGGAATTATTAATAATTACTCAGTAGTTTATAGGAATTCAAGGATATGTGTAATTTTCACAGTGATGTGGAATATATATTTTCATGTGTGAGACACTTAGCCTTTGTTTGACAGTTTTTCTGAAATCTGATGAAAAATTATTTGAAGAAATATACAGTGTTTTTTTGTGTTTTTCAAAAAGTATATTTTATTGAGTCAAAAGTCTTATTTTGAATTCCCTGTTACTTTTATTTTGTAAATCACAAAATCTTTATTAAATACCAAATTACTAACTACTTTATATTGAATGTATTTTAAGAATATAATCATAAATCATTTTACCATACTTTCATTAAGACTTTTGATTCATATTTTATCAATAATTTTTTTTCATATGAATATGTTAATAATCAAACTCATGAGTTTTAAAAAAATGATTCATTCCATGATTATCATAAAAATTCTGGATATAATTTCTATTTTACACAACAAATACAATTTTTATCCTACAAACTGTCTAGTTTTCGTACTGAAAATATTTTTGTAATGATATAAATCGTACTGACTCTCATAACAAAAATCATCAGACCCTTTTACATTTTGTTTTCTGTATCAAGAAAAATATATTATAATTATATGTAAGCATTTAAATAAAAATGATTTCTTGTATTCTATTTAACTATTAATTATAAAAATATGTGGTTGTTTCAGTTATATGATAAATATTGGAGCACCAAGTGTCTAAGTCAATATAAAATTTCTGGAGAAAATTTTGCCAGTTGGAGATTAAGATGACTATTAGGATAAAATATTATAAATACCAGATCATTTCAATGAGCTCACACATACATGTGGCTATATTTTTGAGACAATGCGTGAGATATTTGAAAAATATACAATTTATGAAATCCTTGAAGTTTAAAAGTCACAAACTGATTTTTCCATATACTTGTAACTCTTGAGAGTTTTATTTTTCTTTGTACAATGCCTATAATTGTGATTATGATTGAGGTATTCTGTGGATAGGAAGACAGTTGTGCCTATCTTGGGAGGATTGAGGGATTCAGAGGTAAAGAATACAAAGGTTCTAATCACCTTCTTGATCGAGGGCTACTGGGGATAGGAAAACAAACCAAAGCTGATCATAGTATTGGGGGATTGACCTAGTGTGAGTAAGATAGACTTTCTTGAATGTATAAATCAAGGGACCTCTATCCAAGTATATTGGATTCCCTTCTCTTTGGGTTAAAATAATTGTATTCATTTACTTGTTTTACATTTCCACTAAATTGTAATAGAAAGTATATTTTTTTTATATTCATTTTTCTATTCTCTATTCTATGATTATGATATTTGTAATTATGATTTCTATGATTACAATTAATTCATTTACTCAATACGATTCTATACACTTTATTATTTAATCATTAAATTGTTTCACTCTTTTTATCATAACCATTTTTATTATGATCTATATTATGCTTACTATAATTTAATCATTTTCTTACTATGGATATGATTAAATATGACATGTGGAATATGTATAAGAATAGACCTGATTATGGTAGTTTTATAACCAGACCCAAGGTCCAGTCTGATTAATTATTTTACTTCAAAAGAGGTTTGGTGAATTGAATTTGTTTAAATCCTTTTAAAATAAATTCATTTAGGGGTAAAATAAAAAGTTTTTAAACCTAAAATTCACCTCTATTGTGTTTTTCCAACTAAATATATAGTATGATCTATGAATTGGTATTAGAGACAAGTATATGTAATACTGATACTCACATTTGGTATCAGAGGAGGTTTCCACTACTCATATATTTGTTTACTTTACTTTTTCAAGGTATCTTTATTTCTTATTATAAAATTTTTGTTTATAAATATTACACTGACATGTATTGTTTAAAAAATAATTCTTGTATTGTTTTAAAGATGGTAGGACTAAATATCAGTTTAATAGAAAATCTAAATCTCACAAGACCACCAATTTTTGATGGAAATGATTATGAATATTATAGAGAAATAATGAATACTTTTTTGATCAACATAGGAGTTGATAAATTGTTTATATTGACTAGTAACTATAAAATTACAGACAAGGAATTTAGAGTCTTTATCAATCAAGAGAAACATGAATATAAATCGAATTATATAGTAGAAAATAATTTATTTTTTTATGACTAGAAATATTTATATCCATATTTATTCTAGTGAAGTAGCCATAAATATCTGTAAAAGATGGAAATTAATCATTTTGGTACTTTTAAAGTTGTTGAAATAGATAGATCCATGCTAAGAGAAGACTATCAGGCTTTTGAATTCCCTTATAGAGAACCTGTTATTAATATTAATCAAAGATTCATGAAAAATTTTAATATCTTAAAATCTATGGATGAGATAGGATTAGATGATGAACTCCTTGTATAAAATATTATAGATATCATGATAGATGAATGGGAATCAAATATAATAACAGTTAATGAGTCCTAGAAGATTAAAAATATTACACTTGATGATTTATTTAGGACCCTTTTATAGTATGAGGGTAAGATTAAAAGAGATGATAATCAAGCTAAGAATACGTATGGTGGAGTTACTTTTACGTTTAATTAAAATCAAACGAAATATCAGACTCTTGAAAAAGATAGTTAAGTCACGAAAGAAAAATAAATTGGTTATTCAATCAGACACAAGTGAATCAGAACATTCATAAAATGAGTTAGCTAATCTTTCTCTAATGATGAACAAGATTTTTGGAAAGAATTATTTTTATTATCATATAAGAAATGTAATAAGGATATGAAATATTCCGAAGTTACTTTTTATGAATGAAAAAGGATATACATGTTAGACCAAATTTTCTAAAGATCAAAATGAATGATAGAAAAGAAAGAAATTTTGATAGAAATCATAAAAATAATTACTATCCAAAAGAAAGGATTATATTGAAATAAAATTACCAATGGAATGCTAGTGTAGGATATTATTCAGACTATTCCTTGGATTATTAAAGGTCAAATCAAAAGAATATTGTTATCTATGGAAGAATACCTTTTGAAATTAAATATCATATGGCTAAGGTACACACTTCTCACTCTTCAAAAAATTTGCCTTTTAAGTGAAAAATATTATGATGAGAAGGATTATTCTTATGATGATAAAAATTCCTTTGTATTATATACCACTTTACCTTCATATGAATAAGTCTTTATATTTTAAAAAAAACTTGAAAATAAAAATTTCCATGTAAGAAAGAAAATTGAAAAAGAAAACTCTAGAATAAATTTTTTTTAACAAAAGAAGCATCAGATCTATAAAATGATATTGATAAGAAATTTATTGAAATTGATTCTATTTCTAAAAATCATGACAAATCTAATTCCGTGAATGATAATATTTCTAAGGATCTAGAAAAAAAAATTTTGATTTTTTTTTTAAAAAAACATGATACCAAAACTAATGTTTTTGAGGATAAGGATTTAGTTGAAAAATAATTTATGGAATTTTTTTCTTAAGAAACTTTTTTCAAATTTTACTTCTAGAAAGAAAGGTTTGGATAATATATATAAAAAAATTCATCCTCTTAGGAATAGTTCTCGAATGGTGAATACTCATTCAAAACTGTTTTTAGTAACAATTATTTTGTTTCTGAAAATTCCCTCTTTTGCAAAAAATACCAATATAGAGATCATTTTAATAAAAATTATTCCTTAAATTAAATTTAATAGATGGGTTTCTATAAATACCATTTTTCAAAACAAATATGGATTCCCTAAATCTTGTTTACTAACATTTATGGACCCAGAAAATTTTGGGTTCCAAAAGTCTAAATGTTTAGTTTTTAGGAAAAAAAGGAAGTAACAACAACAAGAATATATAGAACATGGATATTTAATGTTCTAGGAATATGACTGGTAACAAATATATATTTGAAAATATTATTGAAATGAAAGGTGGAATAACTACCTTTAGAGGCAATGCTAAAGGAAATATTATTGGTATAGGTAATATTGTAATTCTTGGAAAGGCTTTGATTTAAAATGTTTTATTTGTAAAATGTATTTATCACAAACTTATAAGAATAAGTCAACTATCTGATGAAGGTTTCCATGTGAATTTTAGGAATGATAAATGTGTAGTACATAATTCCAAGCATGAATTCGTTCTGTCTTCCCATCAGCTTGAGAATGCTTACACACTAATCTTATAAGATATTAGGATCCAAGAATTACCTTGACATAGAGAAATGGAAGACCAATATTGGTTATGACATGGAAATTTAGGACACTATAACCTAAAGAACTTATGAAAATTATCTAAGTAAATATTTGTTAAGGATCTCCAAAAACATAGATTTTATTTTTCAAAAGTATGTGACACTTGTCAATATCGAAATAAATATAAGTCAATATTTAAATCAATCAGTCAAGTCTCAACTACTGATGATTTATAGTTAGTGGACGTGTATTTATTCAGTACTATAGAAACTGGAAGTATTAAAGGCAAGTACTATGTATTTTTTTAGTTTCTGAATACACTAGATATACATGGGTTTATTTTATTACAAATAAATCTGAAGCCTTTTGTTATATTAAAAAATATGTAGCTAAATTAAAAAATTGAGAAAAACCTTCCATTGATAACTATTCATAGTGATCATGGTGAAGAATTTGGAAATTATGATTGTGAAACCTTTTAAGTAAGAAAGGAATTATACGTAACTTTTCAACACATAGAACTCCTCAGCAAAATGTTGTTCTTGAAAGAAGAAATCATATTCTTCAAGAAATAACAAAAACCATATTGAGAAAATATTCTATTGCAAAACATTTTTAAGATGAAGCTATGAATACTCCTTTATATACTATAAATCAAGTTTTAATTAGACCATTTCTTAATAAAGAACCTTCTGAGTTATGAACATACAGAAAACCAAAAGTTTCATACTTCAACATTTTTGGATGTAAAGTATTCATTTTGAATACAAAATATAATTTACATAAATTCATATCCAAATCCGATGAAGGTATATTATTAGGCTACTCCACTACTTCTAAGGATTACTGATTTTTAATAAAAATTCTTGCACTATTGAGGAAAGAATACATATAAAATTTGATGAAGCTGATTATTTTGTTTTTAAACAATCCCAATCTATATCTTCTGATGTGTTTTCAAAAACTGATTATTAACATATGATAAGAGACTCTTATAAAAAAGAGAATACTCGAGAAATTGTTTCCGAAGTATTAAATCTAGAAGACTTTCAACCTTATATTGATGAATGCATTATAAAAAACCCAAATAAGTTGTTTCATAGAAATTATTCTAGTGATAGTATCATTGGTGATATAAATCAACATATAAGGACTAGATGTTCTTTGAGAAATGAAGTAGAACTTATAGCATTCCTTTCTCAATTAAAACAAAAAAGTCTTGATGAGGCTTTATGTTATAAATATTGTATTAAGGCTATGCAAGATGAACTAAATTAATTTGAAAGAAACAAACTCTTGACCTTGGTTGAAGGACCCAACAAAACCTATTTAATTAGAGTTAAATGGGTATTTAGAAACAAATGTGATGAAAATGGAATAATCATTCGAAATAAATAAAGGCTAGTTTCTAAAGGTTATAATCAATTAGAGGGAATAGATTATGAATAAACCTATACTCTGGTATCTAGACTTGAATATATTATAATCCTATTAGCCTTTGTATCATTCATTAATTTCAAGATTTTTGTAATGGATGTACAACGTGATTTCCTTAATGAATATGTTCAAGAGGAAGTTTTTGTTTAAGAACCTCTTATTTCTGAAGACAAAAAACATCCTAAATATGTTTAAAAACATACCAAATCTTTTTATGGACTTAATCAAGCCCCTATATCCTTGTATGATAGATTAATATGATTTTTGTTAAAAAAAATTATGTTACGGGAACTACTAATGCAAATCTTTTCATAAAGAAATAAAAAAAATGTTTTGATTGTTTAAATTTATATTGATGACATTATATTCAGATTGATTTAGAAATATTTAATAAATTATTTGGAAATTATTATAAAATCTGACTTTGAAATGATTATTATGCGTGAGTTAACATTCTTTTTTGGTTTTCAAATTTCTCAAAAACAATAAGGGACATATAAATATCAACATAAGTATGTTAGATATCTTCTTAAAAATTATTGATATGATAATACTAAAAGTATTAGTACTCCAGTAGGCACCACAAATATTCTTGATCTTAATGAATCTAGAAAATAAGTTGATCAAATAACTTTTAGGGGAATGATAGGAAGTTTACTGTACTTAATATCTAGTCACCTAGACTTAATATTTTCTATATGATTATGTGAAAGGTATCAATAAAATCCCAAAAAATCCCATTTATAAGATGTAAAAAGAATTTTTCTTTATTTAAAGGGAACTTTGGATTTAGGACCATATATTCTTCTAGAAATGATTTTTTGGAAAATCATTTCAAATAATGACTTTGGTGGTTGTAGAATGGATATAAAAAGTACATTCAGAACATTTAATTTCTTAGGTGACTCATTAGTTTCTTGGTCTTGTATGAAACAACACTCAGTAGAAATTTTAACTACCGAAGCTGATGATGTGGTATTTAGAAGTTGTTGTGCTAAAGTATTGTGTATGCAACAAACACTCAGTGATTATGGCATGAGTTTTACTAAAACTAAAATACTATTTGATAAAACTACTTCCATATCTTTAATAAAAAACCCTTCACATCACTCTCATGAAAAAAACATAGATATTAGGCATAAATTTCTTATGGATCACACATTTAAAGGAGAGATCATTTTAAAATTTATTGGAATACAAGAATAACTTTCTTATTTTCTTACAAAACCATTACATTCTAATAGATTTTAATACATTAAATAGAAGCTAGGAATGATCAATGTAATGTAATAATTCATATCTACTTCTTATTTGAATAATATCCTTACATTAAGTTACTCCTTTTCAAAGGGGGTGTACATCTATATAATGTTTTATAAAATATTTTTAAAGGTTTTTTTAGTTAATATTTTTTTTATACTCAAAATTTTATCGTATTCAATTTCTCTCTTATCTTATAAATTTTTTCACACTCAAAATTGTATCGTATTCAATTTTTTTCTTCTCGTACTCAGAAAATTTTTCATACTCAAAATTTTATCATATTCAATTTGTTTCTTCTCATGCTCAAAAAGTTTTTTTACTTAAAATTTTATCATATTCAAATTGTTTCTTCTCATACTCTGAAAATTTTTCATACTCAAAATTTTATCGTATTCAATTTCTTTCTTTTGATACTCGAAAAAAATTTCCTACTCAAAATTCTATCATATTCAATTTCTTTCTTCTCATATTCAGATTTTTCTTTCATATTTAAATTGTTTCCATACTCAAAATTTTCATATAATAATATATATAAACCAATTGATCTATTATGAGACTTCGAAAGGTAAAATTTAAAACCTTACACTTTCTTTTCCAATTCTAATTATTAGTATTTCAATTTTTTTACTTTGTTTTAAAAATTTATTAGATTCCTGATGAATACGATAAATCTGTTTTTTTATTATTTTAATAAAAACCAAAAGAGTTCAAATATTTTCTACCATAGAATATTTTTTGATATAATATGAGTCATAAAATATCAATGGACATATTTTTTATCCTATATAAAGAGACCCCACCCTATCCCAAATCCCATTTCCTCATATTTATGCTGAAACTCTTCTACCCTTCAAGTTGCTAAGTCTGATAGTTTTTTCTTTATCAGAAGATTTAATCATACTAATGTCAGAATCATCAGCTACATACCCCAAAATAATGCTGCCAAAATATTTCTCAAGGATGAAGATCTTCAGATAAAGGTTAGTCAATAGAGATTTCTATGATAAGTACAATTCTTTTTAAAAAATAATTATTATCTTTCAAGGTTGGGATTCCATTTGGGGAGAAAAACCCAACAAAAATAAAGATTATATTCTTTATGATGATGTTAAATAGTTTTATAGAACTATGGATGTTACTGATGATTTAAAATTAACCTTTTCCATCTATGATAAAGAGATAAACATGTCTATAAAAAAAGTGAAAAAATTCTTAGGTGTATCATCAGAAGGAAATACCTTTTTTCCTTCTCATAAGATAAAAAAAATAAATGGGAACCTTCATTAAAAGTAGAAATGGAAAATATATTTTTGATGTTCATGAGCCCAAAAGGAAAACTAATCCTATATCATCAGACAATCACCTTACAGATCTCTGGATGAAAGGTTTTTTAATTCCTAGAAAAGGAGATAGAGAAACTCTCAATGTTTTAGATGTGTTTATTAATGGTTATTTGTTGAATTTGAGAAAGATAAATATGATGGGTTATATTTTCATAAATATCATTAATTTGAAGTCTATTGCTATCAATTCTCAACTGATTATGTTTTTAGTGATTTTGACTAAGTTAATTTTTGAAATCTTGAAGTTTTTTAATCTTACAGTCAAGTTTGTGCATATAAATTTGGAAGTTCCTTAGATTAGTGATGATATGATAAATAGGTAGAAATTTCATTTTGATTCATAATCAGAGAAAGTTTTTAAAGATGCCAAAGGTGAAGCTTCAAATGAAATAGTTTGAGTAAGTTAGAGTATTCCAAAACAATCAGTGATGATTTTTTCTGATAAAGAAAAGAAATACAAGTCCAAATATATTTAAAAAAAAGAAGAAAAAGAAATAAAATAATGAAATATCTGCCAAATGGTTAAAGGGTCATACTGAATGAAAAGTAGGAGACCCAAAATTTTGTCTTAATCTAGAATAATCCATAGATAAAAAAATCTAGACTAAAGAAACTCTCAAAGATAATGAGAATAAAAAGAAGTTGAAAAAGATAAAGGTTGATATTTTTTATATTGATATGTTTTTAAAAGGAGTAGAAAATTGATTTACTAAAATCTTTTTCAGGGAAACCGTGCAATAAGAATCAATCAAACCCCCTATCTAAGACAAGGGAGAGAAAAAAATAAAAAGTCAGAGAGGAATGAGTGGCACCAAAAACCCCTCAAGAATATGTTTTAATGGTAAATAGAGATACTGATATGAGAGAGATAGATGATTATCTTGGTGAAGAAGGTCAAATAATTGAAGTGTAAGAACAAAAATAAGAAGAAGAAGAAAAATATAAATGTTTGAATGAAAAAGAAAATAATCAAAAACAAGAGTCTCAATCAGACTTTATACTAGCAAGATCTTCTCAAGAAACCTCATGTAAGAAACCATATCTAGTTGTATAGTATTTTAAGTAATATACTCATCAAAACCATGATGATCAAATTATTCACATATTAGATAAAGAATAAGAGATTAGATCCGATGAAGATTGGAATCCGAATTTTCATGATGATGCTGCTAGAAGTTATTCAGGATAACTTCTTGATTATGATGAAGATGCTAATTCACAAAATAAAATATGATTGAAAAAATTTCATTATATTATTCAATCCCTTAGGATAATTGAGAATAAAATCCCGTATTTCCCAAGGATTTGAGGGAATATTTATTGGGTTATAGATAACCAAAATAAAAGATCAAACTCAATCATTCTTCTAAGATAAAGACTGATAAGGATTTAGGTTGATTTAAAAACGATTCATGGATGTACTAAGGGATATATATAGGCTTGAAATAATGTGGTGAATTGGTTACATAAATATTATTCACGTATCCAACTTAATGAAAATTCAATTAAAGGTATTATAAGGCATGTGAATAAAGTAATAGTTTCATTAAACAAATTGGATAGTGATACCGCTTAAGAAATAAATGAATTTATTATCACATATGATTCTCAATATGAATAATTCAAAGAGATTTAAAAGAAGATGAATGTTATTAAATTATAAGTTTCAAAGTTGATGTATTAAAAATATGATATAATTTATTTGAAAAATCAAAATGTTTTGTTGACCAATAGGTTTAGAGTTCAGGATCAGAAAATCAAATCCCAAGAAGTCAAGATTCATACTCTAGAAGAAAAGTTTCAATCACAGGAGGAAGAGCTTTGTACTAAGGACTAGTTTTTTGAAGAACATAAAGAGATTTTTTAGACTTAGAAGGAATTTCTTGATAAGATTATGGATGATTTAAAGGAATTCAAGAATATGAAGATAGTTATCATAGACCTCTTAAGGAAGGAAAAGTAGGAGGAGAAGAAATCATTTGTTTTAAACTCTTGTTGTATTTATTTAAAAACAAAAAAGAAAAGTTTTTTTTCATCTATTCATAGATTGGTTTAATGATTTCAACTCCTTTGGATAAATGTTATTTCATTAATTTTATAAGATCTAATTATTTATTTATTCATATTTTTTATCTACCCCTTTTAGGTATTAGATGATCTTCCCTATTCTTTTTTTTAAATAAAAAAGTGGGAGAATGATTTATAAATGGGGAGAATGCATTTTATATGGGGAGAATAGGATAATGATAAAAATAGAAGGAGAATAAATTTAGTAAGGGGGAGTATTTTATTTATTGAAATAGAATACAATCCTTAAATATTTTGTTATTTTAAGGGGGATGTTAGTCATATTCAAAATCATATTCAGAAGAGTTTTAAAACTCAAAGGGAGATAAGTATAAGTTTTTACTTCGTAATATGATAGTCCTTTAAATCCTTTTTGGATTAAAGTTCTACATATTAATTTTGTATTTTAGACTTGTGGTTTTTTCTTTCCAAATGGGGGGAGATTGTTGAGTTAAAATTATTCTTATGAATTGTTTAATCCTTTTGTTTTGGAATTCACAAACTCATTCTTAAGTACCTCATTAATAACTCATTTATATTCAAATTATTTTAAGAATATAATTATATATCATTTTACCATACATTCATTAATACTTTTCATTCACATTTTATCAATATTATTTTTTTTCATATGCATATGATAATAATCATACACAAGAGTTTTGCAGAAATTATTCATTTAATGATTATTGTAATGAGACTGGATATGATTTCTATCATAAACACCAAATAGAATTTTTATAGTACAAACTATACAGTTTTCATGCTAAAAATATTTTTTGTAATGATATAAATTGTACTGACTCTAGTAATGGAAATCCTTGGACCCTTTTAGATTTAGTTTTTCATGTCTGGAAAATAGTATCATAATGAAAGGAAAACCTTTAAATAAAAATGATATCATGTATTGTGTTTCAATATACATTATAAAATGATGGAGTTTTTTTGTTATAAGATGACCATTGGAGTGCTAGGTGTCCAAGTCCCTTTGAAATTTTAGGAGAACATTTAACCATTGGAGATCAAGATGATAATTGAGATGAAGGACTATAAAAAATAGATCATTTTAATGAGATCATAAACAAATGATTCTAGATTTTTGAGACACTCCGTGAGAGCTCTATCTAATCTACTACATGTGAAAACATTGAAGTTTACAAGATGTGAATTTCTAGTTCGATATACTTATAACTCTAAAGAGTTTAGTTTTTATTTATATGACACCGATTGTAGTGATTATGATTGAGTGATTCCATGGATAGGAAGGCATATGTGCTGATATTTTGCAGATCTAGGGCTTTTGAGGCTAGGAAGATTGAGGTGCCGATCACCTTCTTGATTGAGGGCTGCCGAGGATAGGAAGACATACCTTTGATGATCATAGTATTGAGGGATTACCCTGGTGTGGGTAAGACATACTTGCTTGAAATTATAAATTAAGGGACCTATATCCAAGGTTATTGGATACCCATATCTATGGGTTAATATAATTTTATTCATTTACTTGTTTTACATTTTTTCTGCATTGTAATAGAAAGTGAATTGTTTTATATATTAATTTTTCTATTCTCTATTATATGATTACAATCCTTGTAATTACGATTTCTGTGATCATGATCAATTCATTTACTTAATAATATTCTAAACACTTTATGATAGAATCACTAAATTTTTTTCACTATGTTTATCATTACCATTGCAATTACGATCCATATTACGGTAACACCAATTAAATAATTTTCTTAGTGTAAATACGATTAAATACGACCTGTGGAATATATATCGAAGTCAACCTGAGTATGATAGTTTTATATTTTGATAGTTTTATAATTATTCCTAAGGTCCATTTTGATTAATTTTGTTTTACTTCATTTTATGTTTTGTGAATTGAATTGATTAAATCCTTTTAAACTAAATTGATTTCGAAAAAAAAAGTTTTTAAACCAACACTTCACCCCTCTTATATTTTTCCATAAGCATATACATTATGATCCGTCAATTGGTATCAGAACCAAGTCTCGATAATACTACTAATCATATATTTAATCTTTTATGGGAATAATATTTTTAATGAATGTAATAAAACCAATTTTTTCCATTAGATTTTTATAAAATTGTTATTGAAAACTACTATTTCTTATGATAATTTCTTAAGTATAAATGTTTCCCAATTACTTATAGAAAAAGTATAATTTATCTATCACTTATTTATGTTATTTTATTTTATATCTATCCTCTATTTTAGAACACTTATTTAAATATACTTATGAAACTCATAACTTATGTTAAGTGTTTATATATAAGTGTCTATTTAATAACACTTATTAAAAAACGACTATAGAACTTATCAAAATTGGTATGAAATTTCAAAAAACAAGTGTTGTTTTTCCAATTTTGAAAAAACTACTTCCACTTAAATTCATGGATAAAACCACATAAACATGTAATAGAAAAAACATTTTAAATAATAAAAATATAAACACTTACAATGAATAACTTAAGTGTAAAAAAAACAATATTTTTTGAGGATTATATTTAAAAAAAATTATTCTACCACCTATTTTAGTGGGGTTATATATGAATTTAAGTTTTATAAATTTTTCAAAAAAAACCACCCTAATATTTTTTAACTTTTAAAGTGGTAATTATTATAATAAATTTTTAATAATTTATAAAAAATTAAACCTTTTAAGTACAAGTATTTTTTTCCTAAAAATAAAACAAACAACACTTATTTTTTCAAACTTCTTATCATATATGATAAATAGTATTATAAAATTAGAAATTATATATACATTGTAATTTCTATTAAAAATTTATTTCAAATATATTTTTTACTTTTCATTCTCAAATTATAGTAAGATAAAATAATTATATTCAATAACCCACTTTCGAATATACCTATAAGTATTGAGAGGGCTGGCTGAATAGATCAAAATGTTATCCAATTTAAAAAATTAAAGTGATATTTTTATATTCAAATGGAATTAATATTTTAAATGTGATATTAATATATTAAATCTCTAACTTAAAATATTTTTTAACTTGACAATTTTAATCAAAAATACACTATAATTAAGAAAATATGAATTGAATTTATATGGATGCATCAAGAGTTGCCAATAATAAAAAATTTCACATGTTCCAAATTTTTTGTTAAAATCAAAGAAAAAAATATATTTTATTCACATAAATCATTTTCTTTCATTTTTTACATAAAATAAAAAAATACTTGAAAAGTCATCAGATGTATTCATAGAACATAATGTATGCATACTTATTT
Source organism: Viscum album (assembly GCA_963277665.1). NCBI lineage: Eukaryota > Viridiplantae > Streptophyta > Magnoliopsida > Santalales > Viscaceae > Viscum > Viscum album. The sequence continues at coordinate 1,731,976,904 of OY728127.1, forward strand.
ATTTTGGTTTTCATTGAAAATATTTTCAATATCAAATTAAGTGTAATAATATAAAATTTTTAATGAGTATTAATAATTCAAAGTAATAATTTATAGTAAAATAAAGGACCCCATGTGAGATGGTAAAGTAAAATTAATAAGTCTTTAAGTTACAAAAATTCGATGTTTGTTTTTGATTGTAGCTTATAAATAAATGATGTATTTTATTATATTTTAATTGAAGAAATTTATTTTTACAGCTTAGAGATAATATCATATTACTCCCATTGTCAAATAGGTGAGTATAAAATGATGGGTTCCTCATAAATTAGGTACATATCAAAGAAAAGTTATCTTTAAATTTCCTTTATATTTTACAACCATTGATGTGAAAGTGTTTTACCATGGAATTATTATATGCCTATAGGATTTGGGAGATCTAATAGTCCCTATTATTTATTTAGTTTTTTTCATATTGATTTTTTTCTATTTTATAACCATTTTCACTGAAATATTATCAACCATTTTTAATAAATCATATATAAACATTTATTTATATGAATAAAAAAATATTTTAAAAAGGAGAAAATTGATATAACTTTACCAATTTTTATTTATTTATTTATTTATATATATATATATAATATGTATATGTGTGTATATATATATTTTTATTATATGAAAATAAAATATTTAGGTTTTATGTATATACTATTCCAAAAATAAATAATTTAAGTGATTTTTTTCTTTTTTTAAAAATAACTATGGTTTATTTAAACTACACATACACACAAAATACAACCATTATTTTTAAATAGTGGATATATTCCAAAACTTGGATCCTATAGAAATTATTTTAAAACTATATCCATTTTTCATGATGGGTTTCATGGGGAATCTCAAACCCTTTTGACAGTGGAAGAATATAATAAATCTATGGAAGATTGACAAGAGTGGAATTAATAAAATGAAGAAAAAAAAAATCATAAAAAATTATACCTCATTATCTATGAGTTTTAACTTTACTATAAGTGATTATGGTCAATATTTATTATAGATAACTAATTGGTCCTTTCCTCTGATAGTATCCACTAGCAACCAGAATCATTGAAAACTTTTTTAGGTCCCTTTCTCTACAATCATGTTCTAACACCACCTCCTCAAAGGACAATGGATATAAGATTAATCAAGAGAGTGATTTTACCTATAGATAATAATCACTTTTATAATAATGAAGTGATAAAAAATAATTCATATTGGACACATATGTTAAATGAAATTACTCATTGGAGTTTATAACACCCCAAACATTATAAAATGACCAAAGTATTTGTCTCCCATATCATTTATTAAAGTGAAAATTAATAATATTTTAATATTCACATTTAGTTTACACATAATATCAGGAATTTTTATTCATTAAAATTTATAGATTTGATTAGATAGTATCATATACCATCCTTTGATGTACTATGACATGATTTCAATCACCACGTGTTGATAATGAAAACAATTTAGTCAATTTCACCACATTGTGGTATGTGATTTAGTGCACAATTTTTAACAATAACTCACTTTCTCTAAGGCCCCAAAAAATTTCTTCTAAAATTTAAAACTATTTATGAATCTATCCAAACTTATTTGGAAATTATTATCATTATATATCTCAAATTTTGGATAAACATTTTATACCAAAATTAATCCTCATTCTAGGACCTTATGTGTAACCTTGTGGTAATTTGTAGTATTAAAAACAATTATGAATTTATAAATTCATTATTTTAGGTAAAGAACAGACTCTAGAAAAATTTCATTTCCACTCAAGCTATAAAGGATTCTAGCATGATCTTGATAAAAAAACTTATATGTTTATATAAACATGTGTCACATAAGATATATCTCTATAACTGATATTTATGCTTATATAATCCTTTTTTTTGTGACATCAAGTGAACATTGGCCATGGAAAATTACAATCTAGTATAGGTCATATAATTCATTCAAGGTTATTTGAAATGAACCAACCAATTTGAATGAATATAACACATTTTATTCATCCAAGTAGTTTATCACTTCACATGACACTCAACTAAGAATGTATATGTATTTACCTAGCCTAATTCAATTATGGTACAAAATTTCATAAATTTAATAAAAGAGTATAAATATCATATTGGTTAACCTCAACTAATGACATGATCAACAACATACACGACCACCCCTTATTATCTTAGCCTTATAGATGGTGTATGAAAGTTATCAAATCATGAATTATCACATTCTAAGTATCTCTTAGACCTTTGGTAATGGGGATTCATATTAATCATACACAATTTTGTATATCAATGAATATATAACATTCCATGTGATATAATTTCATAGGTTAATCTAGATTATAAGTCTCTACTTATTATCCAGTGAGTCTTCTCTGTATTATATACAATATTATACTCATACCAATATTATCATATAATTATACCCCATAATAATTCATGATGATAATTGACTAGGGATAACTAAAATTCATACTTTGAGGATATTTTATCATTCCATCGTTCATATAATATATTTACCTCACATGAATGAATGATAAACATAGATTTCATTTATTATAAAACCATTATATAATCCCAACAATAATCATTACATCCAGTCTCTTAGGTATCTAATACCCAGATACCGCACATGATGCTCATGATTTTACTAAATTAATATATTTTTAAATGGATATGATACATTTTCATCCATATCTATACAATATATCTTTAGATCACCCCTCTTTAATATCTCTTGAATGAGATGGAATTTTAAAGAATGTTTTTATTATTTTGGTGAGATTTTGGTTACTTATCATGAGTAATGAATTTATTATTGTCATAGTAAAGATTAGATTCTCCCTCGATGATTGAAACCAACCCATGTCTAGTGATTAAATTCTTAATCCAAATATCTTCCATTAAAACATCTATTATAGTGATGTATCCTGCCTCAATTATGAAGACTACTATGGTGGCTTGTTTGGAACTCTTTCAATTGATAACTACACCATTAAGGGAAAACAATTATATTGAGAACTTATATCATCCTACATTTTTTTTAAACTAGGATCATTTTTACCCCTAAAAATAATCCCACCGTCACTTCCATATACTAAGAGCATATCCTTACATATTTATAAATTAATGATATTCTTGATGGAAATCCAATGACTCTCACTAGGATTGAATTGGTATCTACTTATTATTGTCAATTAGTTAGAGGAATTTATTAGATTAAATAACATAAAATTTATGATAGATCCTACGGATTACATACAAAGAATCCTATACATCATTTATAACTCTTTAAAAGGATGTTGAATATTCCTAAGATTCATTCCATGCAACATTAGAAAATATCCCTTCTTAGATTTTCCATGCTAAAATAATTTATCACTTTACCAATATATGTATTCTATATTTTTCTAAGAAACCTATTAAATATATCTCCATAGATATTTATATCCAACATATAGGATGCTTCTCCCATTCCATTAATTACAAATCACTTTCCCAAGAACATATTAATAGAATGTAAAATTGGGATATCATTTCTAATATATAGTATGTAATCCATATAAAATATCAAAAATATCACAATACTCTCAGTAATATAATTTTATAGACAATAATAATCCAAATTCTTTATAAAACGAAACTATTTGGTTACATCATCAATCCAAGTGGTCTAACATTGAGAATCTTACTTCAATCCATAAATGGAATTTTGTAATTATCAAACCTTAGAATGGTTATTAGTTTATCAAAAAACTTTGGGATGTATCATATACACATACTTGAATAAATTATTGTAAAGTAAAGTACATTTTTATGTAAATTTGATATATCTTATAATCATAATGAGCCACTTTAGAAAGAAATATCCAAATGGGATTTATCATCACTTCTTGAGAAATGATCACTTCAAAGTCGATACCATGAATTTATTTATAAACATTTTTTTCAAGGAGATATTTATAGGTATGCACCATATCATAAATATTAGTATTCCTATGAAGGAAATAATTTCATCCTATTAAGATTACCCCTTTATGAGAATCTACCAAGTTCTGAACATGTTTAGTTTACATGCATTCCATATCAAATTTCATGGCCTTTAACAATTTCTTTGAATCAATACACTATAAATACTATTTATATATACTAGGTTTATTATATATGAACATTAATTCATCATCATTTACCATAAGAAATAAATATCTCTCAACCTATTGGGGAATCCCACTAGACTATTGTGTAACTTGAGTTGATTCTTCTTTTATAACTCTTTATGGAACTGACTCATTTTCTATTATATAAAAAATTACCATTTATTTTTCCTAAACTTCCCCAAGTTGATCCTTACTCCAATTTAATCATTGATTGATATATTATTTCACAATTAATATATAAAATTATTTCATAAACACTTTGTGAATAGTATGGCTATAGAAATAATATCCCTTAGTTTCTTTAGGATAACCAATAAATAAGCATTGTTTTGATCCATGGTCAAGTTTTTCTAAATCCAAGAATCATATTCATACTTAACAATCATAAATTATTATAAAATAAAAATTTGGATATTTCCCATTCTATATGTCATATATTTTCATTATGAATAATTTAGATGGAATACAGTTAAGTAGGAATATAACAGTTTCCAGAGCATATCACCAGAATGACATAGGAACGTCAAACCGACTCCTCATCGAATGAACCATAACCCAAAATGTTTGATTTATTCTTTTAGAAACACCACTACAGTGTAGAGTTTTAAGAAGATTGAGTTTTGAAAAAATTCCACAATCTATCAGATGACTACTAAATTCCTGGCTTAAATATCCACCACTCCAATCTGATCAGAGAGTCATAATACTTTTTTCTAGTTGATTCTATATATAAATTTTTAATATTTTAATCTTTTTCAAAGTTTTAAAACTTTTTCACATATGAAACATATTACCATACTAATTGAAATCAATAGTAAAGGTTATAAAGTACATAAAGCCACCCCTTTCTTGAGTACTCATTGGTCCACATACATAAATATGTATAAGATCTAATATTCTATTAGCTATCCCACATTTTAATTTTTTTTTGAAAATTTACCTAATAAATAAGATTAATAAGTATTAAATAATTCATCATAAAATTAATATAATACTACATATTTATAGAGTGGTCAGATGAATTTCTCATTTATATTTCCAAGGTGGTAATGCTAAACTTTAGTGGTGTTTGAATCAACCTTGATCTTTTTACACTACTATAAAAATGGGTTATCTAGTGCTAATATTTTAACAACACTTGCTAAAAGTTTTGTTAAAAACCCCTTTCTTAGTGCTAGAAAAAGAATTATTAAAGGGGTTCTTTAAAAGTGATTTTTGTAGCACTGTTAAAGGGGGTCTTTCACATCTCTAAAAAAAGGGATGTTAAAGTGAGGCCATTATTAGAGATTTTAAAAAAGGACTGATAAATTACCTCCTCTATTAGTGCTATTAAAAAAGCACTGATAAAATAGGCATTTATCAGTGATTTTAAAAAAGCACTTATGGGGTCGGGGGGAGGGGTATTTATCAGCCCTTCTGAAAAAGTGCTGGTAAAAGGGATGTCTTTAGCAGTTCTTTTATATTAGTGATGATAAATACCACATTTATCTGTGTTATTTTATGAGCACTGATAAAGGGTATATTTGAAAAAAAATTCATTAACAGATACCCGTAGCAGAAGTTATAGCCTTTGGAGGCATTCTGGGCCTTCTTTGCCCTCAATAGTGGTGATAGAGGGTTCCTGTGGGTCATCGATGCATATTTATTTTTATAATATTCAATTTTATTTGTGATAGAGGAAATATAGACACCCAGTTTGGATGTTATGGTCATTTTAAAGGCTGTTGAATGTGAAAAACCTTTAAAACCTTTAAAACCCCTAAAAACATATAAAAACCCTAAAAACCCTGAAAAAATCATAACTTTAAATCCTTAATTCCATTTAATCTCCAAAACTTTTCAATTTTAATATTATAAAATGAGATAAAACCACATTAAATTCAAATTATGTGAAAACTAAAGGAAAAAAAGTTATTACTATTTCAAAAAAGTCAAAAAACATACTCGAACTTCAAACGACCATAACTTTTGATCCGAGTGTCTATTTGGGATCTACCACATATCAAATCAAGTACTATAATAAGATATATTCTATGTAGGTCTAGGAATAGATCTTTTAGAATTGTCTATATTTTTTCCCTACAAAGGCCTAGAAGGCCTTTGAAAAAGTGTTTTTATTCACCGACCCCAGTTTTTTATAATTCAAATAGCTATAACATCCGATCATGGTGTCTGTTCACTCGATACCACATATCATATCAAATCTCATTTCAGGAGATTCTATTTGACTAGTTGTAGTGTTGAAAAGGACTATCGAGTCAGAATTTATGGACGTTTTAGGGGTTTTTTTGGGGTTTTAGGGTTTTTAGAGTTTCTTAATGATTTTATGTGTTTTGAAGGGTTTTAGAGTTTATATACATTTTAATATATATATATATATAAATATGTATTTAAGAATATATATATATATATAAACATATATATATATGTAAATAAATATATAAATATATATAAACACACATATAAACATATATATAAATATATGGATACAAAATATAAAAAAAAATATAAATATATAGACATACCATAAAATATAAAACAAAATAGTATAGGCAGTGGAAAAGGCGTTGGTAGGTCATAGATTTGAAACTCATTGGTGGAAGGGATGCACACTAAAGCGTAGATAAAGTGCTGGGGGGAAGTGATGATAAAGGTGGAAGTGGGGATGAAAATAAAATTTATACCCAGGACTAAAAAAGAACTGATAAAGGGTTAACTTTAACAACACTTTTTATGAGTTCTGTTAAAGGTAACCCTTTAATATTACTTACATCATCAACGCTTCTATAGAACTGATAAATCCCTTTTACTAGTGCTGTTAAAGGCCTAATTTTAAGTAGCGTTAACATAAATTTTATAGATTTTATTATCCATGTCTAGAATATATAAAAATTAGACCACATTCCCAATCTATTAAAATATTTTATTCATATATATAGAAAAACATTTGGTTTTATTAATGAATGAAAATCCCATATATTCCAATAAGATATTTTGTAATCAACTTTATATTTACCATTACATAATAACAATTTTTTAATTCTTGAACTAATCTAATAGGTAGAATTAGATCATATACACCAAAATTGCATACAACACATCTTTCCCCACTAATAACGCATATAGTCAATTCATCTTGCATAAATTATCTCATTTTTTTATGTTTTTTTCAATAAAATGTGTGATGCACACCCAATATCCAATACCCATGAGTTAGGATTAAAGTAATTGATTTATATAACATTCACATATATATTACCAAAATAATTATCTTTGAAAAAAATTCTCAACCTTAGATACCAATATATAATTACTTTATAGGTAATACCTATAAGATATCTTAAAATTATAATAATTATTCAAGTCATAATCTACAAAAAAGACATATCTATGGGTGATTATCATGTTTTATATCTTTTTATCGAGGAATTTTAATGAAAATACTCCTATTGAAATGGAGACCCCATACATCATTTTCATTAGTGGGAAAATATCAATATTTCACTAATTAATGAGTCAATTTCGAATTCCTTGAATCACATCGTTATTTATTTAGGAAATCATGCCAATAATATCACATACAAATCTTGTATAATTGAGTGGGAGACTAATTTCACAAATCAATAACATGGAAAAACTCAAATTTATTTCTATGGTATCCTATCTTATAGGGATTACAAACTTAGTGTAACCCAATGAACACAATGGGTTTGTTTACCTAAATATTATGGTTAACCATTTCTGCCAATCCTTATATAAGATAATCTTTGGGTGCTTAACATTGATATAACCAACCCATTTAAAATATTGAGGTCTTAACATGTGTCTACGTTGGAATGAATCTTGTACTTAGTATTTTAAGGGTTTTATTATCCTCACTATTTCTTTATTCATTATATGGATAAAATTTGTCACTATTTCATCCAATGATATATTTACATACATTTTTATCTGTATATGCATGAATGCTTATAGAAATTTAGTTTTAGAATCCCTATTCATTCTACTAGATTAATATGATCAAACAATATTTTTGTGTAAATCTTTTCACAAATCATCATTTGAGTTAATAAACTAAAAATATAATCCAAATAAATATAAACATATCCAAATGCATACGATGTATAAGGAATACATAACCCCTTTATGTAAAGGTTTAGAATTAATTGATACTAAAAATCCCCAAAAGAGTAAGTATGGAGAGATAGGTAGCCAACCCACACCATTTAAGATAAGTCACATGCATCTAATATAGTGATATGTTTTACCCAAAGTCCTTATATTCATTAGAAATATTGATATACCATATTGTGTTGTTTGACTAACCATTTAGTTTTGAGTAAAAATTCTACAGGCCAGGACATGGTAAAAAAAATCAGGACCATGGTTCTAGAAAAACTATTAAACCATTTTTATTTTCAACTTTCATATTTTTTATCCATAAATATCTTATTATATGATACCACTAATTTTTTAATGGGAAATATTAATGCCAATAAATTGTTAAATAATATATGAAATCCATTCTAATATTGACTGGGAGTGTAATCCGTAAGAAAAAATAAGAAAAACGATATAACAAGAATACCTCACTATCCATGCTCTAAATCTTCATTGGACATGAGTTTAATAAATATACCTTAGTAAAAACCAATGGATTCTTGACTCCAATGGTATCCACCAACCATTGAAATCACCAAAGGCTTTGGTATCACCCCTTCTCCACAATGGCGTTCTAACACTCCTTTTTGAAGTCTAATGGATAGTAATGAAATCAAGAGAGATATTTTGGCCAACAGAGAATGATATCTTCTGTACTAATAAAGTGATAAAAATATTTTATATAAGACATATTCATTAAATAAAAATTACCATTATAATTCATAACATTATAATTTTTATAAAATATAAAAACTATTTATATCTCACTTCATTTATTAAATTTAATTTTAAAACACTTTCATCATTCACATTTAGTTTACACCTCATCTCATGATGTGTTTGAAGTAGAAGATAAATGAAAATAACTATGAGAGAGTTGATCAGTTAATATTACATATTATCATTTGATGAACTATGATGTGGTCCAAATAAATATGGATAGATAATAACTACAACATGGTTAATTTCATGAAACCCTAATTTGTGATATAGTGTATAATATAAAACAGTTTGTTCTTACAAACATGATTTCAAAACCATGGTAGTAGGAACTAGTTAAGGCCCTGGTTTTAAAAAGTATGAAAATAGTTAACCTATGAATACATTTTTAAAATCATAGTATTAGTTCAATCCTACTTCAAATGTTTGGAAAATATGGTGACAAACCATAGATTTCCATGGATTTTAAAAAATATTGATAATATATCTTTCATAACATAACCCAATTACAAGTTTTGAAAATATAGAGAATTTATTTTAAAATATAATAATAGTACTTAAATTTAGTTCTAGAGTTATTTCATCTGATATTAATCCACCATCTACATGAATCATCTTTATATGACCTCCCATATTGTCCATGACATGCTAGTAACTCCATAGGTAAATAAGTGATAGAGAAAAAATGAGTCTTGACCAGGAGTATAATTTTCATAAAATAACCACTGTGTATTTTAATTAGGCATAATACACCATAAATAATGTTCCTTTATTAATTTGAAGGAGTCTTTAAAGACTTAAATATTTCTTTAATGTTCATCAAATGAAAAGTTTTTACTATATAATATGTATAAAATACTATAACATTTTTATCAATCTCATTTATATCTTCATCATTTAAATACTCAATTCTACATGTTAAAATACATTTAAAATATTCATCAATTAATGTGATAGTTATATTGAAGATGACTATATAAGATGGATTGATAAAAATTGAGGAAAATTGCGATACAACATATATCATATACTCCCTTGGTATATAAAACATGAGATATATTTCTCCCTATGTTATATCACACAATGTGATATGGATTTAGGGAATTATATATTTTAATATCATATTTTAACTAAGGCTTTATAGATTTAAAATTTTCTTTAAAATAAGTTACAAAATATATATTACAATTTTTTAAAACTATACCTAATTTTTTTTGGATTAAACTCCAACCATTATTTTTATAATATTTAATATAAACTCTCTCAAATTTGGGATAAATATTTTATACCCAAATAAATAACCATTTACATTACCTTATGTTTGAACCTTTTAGAATTTATATATTGATGATGATTATGAATTATTAATTTATAACCATAATAAAAGAGTAATATTTTGAAAACAAATCATTATTATAAAATCTAAAAAGTTATGAGGTGTGATTTCCATTGAACACATGTTTCATTATAAAAGTATCCACCAAAGACATCACCACACAAAATGAATAATAATTTAATATATTTTTATAAGGAATTTAGTATAGCCACAAGGATTTAAACCTGTCAATACCATTTAGGTCAACATATTCATTCTTAATTCTATGAGTTAGATTAATTAAATTAAATTTATACATCACATACCATTCATCTATTTAGATGATAAAATCATTTTTGAATCAAATAGAAATATAAATACACTTCTTCAATGTTTCTAAATCGAGGTCCTAATGTTGAATCCACTCTTAGTTGATTTAATATTTTTCATCAATAATAATTAATAAGGAGTGGAGATTTATGAGACAGATTCTTGAATATGAGGATGCTTTTTAACGATGTTAGAGTTTCAATGATATGTTTGGACAATTTTTTAAAGACTAGGGAGGCTAGAGGATGAGTATGGAAATTCTAGTTATTGGATAACATAAATGAGTTAAAGTTCTCAGTAGGTAATATATATTTCTTAGACTCTAAATTTTGTAAAATGCATGGATGATATTCCATGTAAGCATATTATATTTAATCATGTACAATTTTTTTAATTTCATAAAAAATTGACAAAGAAAAGAGACATCCTAGATATGTTAGATATTCCCAAGATGAAGAATTTGAAAAAATCTTTAGAAACCACTACTATGTGAATCATATTTACTATTATATGTAAGTTTCTATATTTCTAGAGATGTCTAAATCAGAAAATTCTTTCCATGTGTTTGTTTTTTAGAGCATGAGTATGTTTTTTTGGATGTGTAATACATTCAATATGTTACATTAAAATGTGTCAAAGGAATTGACATAAAGTGACACATAACATATTATACGTTATGTAATTTTTTTAGATCTTGAGAAAAAATATGTCAAAGTATAGAATCTTATACAATATTTAATATTTACAAAATATTATGCAAGAGAAATAATATTGAGGAAATGTGGGAAATGGATTTTTTATACTTTTATGCACAATATATTTATTATATTATGTAATTTTTTTAGTTAGTAGAAATTTTAGTAGCTAACATTTTTCTAGAAGATACTTATGGAAGTTAAATTTGGAGTATGCTCTGCTAATCATAACGTCTTAAATATCATGATGCTAATTATGATTATCCATGATTTGATCTGATATGATTTTGGTGATGAATAATTAAATATGAGGCTATATTGTGGGAAGGGATTCATGATGTGAAGTAAAACAACATGCCATGATGCTGTTTGAAGTGAAATATCCATCAAATATGGTTTTGGGATTTGAGAGTCTACTGCATTGTGAGTTTAGATGCCACATTATGTATATTATGATTATAAGTAAAGTGTGGTTTCTTTCATGTCATGGAGTAAAGGGGTACAATATTATGTTATATGCATATAAACATGCTAACTAGAAAGGATAAAATGAATACTCAAGGATTTTATAGAAGATTTGAAAAAGAAGTAATCCTGAGTCTTATGGATATTTAATATTGTTTTAAATAAATCCTTTAAATAGGATTGAATGAGGATTGATGATGTACTTATGATTATCAAGGAAGATTTCTAGATTCCTATATGGAAAATATATTCACATGATTCCAAATATAAATTATAGGTGACAATAATAGATAAGGTGTTATTGAAGGGACCAAATATTACATTCTAGAAAAAGACCAAGTGAATCATAGAATGAAGATCACATCCATTCAATCCACACAAAACAAACTTTCACTGATGAATGTTCTTAAAATATATATTCTTATTATTACAGATAGTTGGTGATTTCATATAATTCTAGTTGGATTCAATATTTATATAGGTTCATGGTCAGACACTTGTTTGAGTAATTTATGGTGCGTATATGGGATAAAATCCACCACACACTAGTGATATATCCATCCATCATGGAGGAAAACCATGTTAATGAATATACTATAGTTTATTTTTATTTATGCACCATTTTGAGATAAAGGGAGAGATGTAATGAAGAAGTAAGAGGGTAGTTGTGATATGAAATAAAAATACTAACAACCAATTCACCCCCATCTCAGTGTTCAACTCATTTCATGTGATCCGAACAGTTGGTATCAGAGTACCAATTATATATTTTTTATCTTAATTTAAAAATACTATAGATCAAAGAAATCATGTTAGTAAAAAATTTATACCAATATTTTATGGTAAATGTTTTCAAATTTATATGGATATAATGGTACCCTAATTTTCCTATTTGGGATTATATTTTATTGATTCTATCAAACACAAGTTCATAGTTATATGAGAGACTCTAGTATAGTCTCTTGTTGATAATAAGAATGTTAAAAGTGACGAAAAGGAAAAAACACCTTAATATATTCCTTATCTAAGAAGTAACATAAAAAATTCATGGTCTATAGAAACGTTAACATGATTTTGGAAAAAACTTCATAGAATTTTTGAAAGAAATAATAAGGTGTTGGAATCCATGTTGTAACTTAGTAAATAATAGTATGAAGATGTTAGAATGAATGAATATTTATTAGTTGATAAGTTTTTTTACCAAAGTAATGTGATTTTCAATTGCATTGAAGGATTTTAAGAAACTCTTGAAGTCTCTAATGTGGTGAATAAACTTATGAGAATTCGTCCAGATAAATTTGATTCAATATCTCAAAACTTAAAGATAGAGATTTGGATGATTTCAAAATTTTTAAACATTATATCACTCTCATAAATTATAATATGTTAATAATATAAAATGTCAAGATAAATATTATGAAATAAAATGATATTTCCTTTGAAGATTTAAATTTTTTTAAGGTTAAATAAAAGTTCAATGACTCTAATGAATATGAAAATATAGAGGAATTTAATGATGTTTTTTATTTGATGTCAAGAAGTTTCACATTTTAGAAAATAAATCATAAACGAAATATTAATTTAAAATGATTTAATTGTGAAAATATACCAATTTTAATTCTAATTGTCCCATGGAAATTAGAGGCAAGATTGATTATAATAGATAAACTAGGAAGGTTGCTAATAAATGATGTTCTCAGAAGAATATCCAATTAAAATACAAGAAGAAAATTTCACCCATGTTCTTTAGAAGAAATTTTATAGAAGTTGAATATGGTATTTCTAATTATGAGGAAAGTGATGATTATTAAAAGATTCTAAAAATATTCACAAGAATTAATAATAATAAAAAAACAATTCATTAAAAGATGGCTTATAAGTCAACAATGATTTTTAAACTAAGGAAGGTGAATAAAAAAAGGAATATAATATATAAATTGAAATCAATACATGTAGAAAGGAAATAAGAATAGTTAGATATGAGAATTATCATCTTAAAAATAACTCAGATACGCATAATAAAATTTAAACTGAGAAAGATAATATGATCAATGAAATTGAAAAATTGAAGCATGAAATTGATGAGAAAGGTAAGATCATTGATGAGATGTATTTCACTATTATCCTTGGGGATTAGAATATTGAAAACCTAATGGTAAATATTTATATAGTTAAAAATACATAATAAAATATAAAATGTGAAAATAATATAACTATTATTGGAGTAGATGAATTCTATGAGAAATAAGCTTCAACAACTATTTTTTGAAAATGTTGGACATGGTGAATGGAAGTACACCAGAGTCCTACCACAAAATAATGCTATTATTTCAGATAAATTTAGTGGTAAACATCAGTCTAAATTAACCAAAAAACATAAATAAAGTAAAATATTTCTCACCTATATAAGGAGAATAATTTAGGACTAATCAGATAATTTTTTTAGTGGAATCAACTCATAAGAAGTATGAAAATGGAGTCAAATAACAATCCTTGTAGTAGTATAATTTCTCCAAAGGATGAGTTTTTGGGTTTATTATTGGTGTTTTGGTATGTTTGTTCATAAATCCTATAATTTATAGTATAATATATTTTAATAGGACTAAAAAGGGAGTATAAATTTAGGGTGACACAATAATAGTATATGAGAATTGATCAAAAGATCTAATAATCAGAGAATTAGTTTGGTGTGAATAACAACTTTGAAAGTTTATAAGATTTTTTGGGAGGTGTGATCAAGAATGAAACATCTCAAATGAATTTATTACATTCATACCATCTCAAAATGACATTTTTTATAAATCAATAAATGTGTAAAAATGGAATCTATATAAATAACAAGCTAATATGGTTGTAGTTTCATTTAAATAATGTATATTTCAGAATCCCTAGATCATGGATAGTGGTTATTCCTCTCATATGACATGTGATTTGAAAAATCTATAAAATATTTAAATATATGAAGGATGATATTTCAATTTTGGTAAGACCAAAGTATTTGGAATGACTAACATTTAGAAAAATCATATTATTCTCAGCACTATTTTATTTTTTAATGGGATAATACAAAATATTTTAAGTTTATCACAACACTATAATGATAGAAATAAAGTGATAATGGAAATGATGTAATATTCTAATGTAATGGGTTTTTAGTGAATATGTTAAGATATAGAGTATTCATAGAAAATGGTTTGATAACCTTAGGTAATATATTTCATGTTATAGAAGCTTGGACATATTTCTACTTGAGCACATAAGATGAAAAATACTATTTTTCATGGAATACTCAGTTATATTGGAAAAAAATACAAGGAAATTGTTCAAAAAATTGGATGCGATAAATATCCTAGTTCTAAAATAAGGCAATGTTACTAATTTTAAAACATATCATAAATGGAAAATAGTAAAATAGTTTCAAAAGGGAGTTTTTATTCTAATTGAAAAAACATTGGAGTTGGTTCAATCAAATGTTTTTGGACCCATGAAAATGGTTTCAATAGATACAGAGAAATACTTCATCACTTTAATTTATAACTTCACTAGAAAGATATATCTAATTTCCATGTCTTACAAGATCATGCCTTAAATAAATTCAAAAAATTTAGAAGGATTATTAAAATAAAAAATATAATCGTTGCTGATATTGCCAGAACTGTGCTTTTTTAGTAGGAATCCTAAATTTTTTTCTAACTATTGGATATTTCCACTACTAGAATTATATAAAACTCGTCTTTTGAGGATTTTTTTTTGAAATTACTTATTATGAGATGGGGTTTATGAAGAATGCAAATTTAAAACAATTCATAGTTTTTGGGATATCTTTCTTAATCAAAAGGAAAGGAAATAGTGGTGGTAAGTTTGATGAAAGGATAATCGATAGAATATATCTAGGTTATACACCAAATATAAGTTAATAAAAATTCATTAACAAAAATTTGATAAAATTTTGAATTATGGAAGTGTAAAAATATTTTCAAATGAATAAAAGATAATGAATTATATCTTGGAGTATGATGATAATGTTTTCAGTTTTAACTTGTTGAAGATACTAAAGAAAACATACAAATTTTTGGAGAAGATACCAAATGTACTTATTCCAATGGTGATACTAATGAGTTGAAATCTTATGGAATAAACAATAGATTGTATAAACATATTCATGTTGAAAATATTAATATAGATCAAAATCAAGTTGTTTAGATAATAAGAAAATTCTTGGAAACTAGTCACACTAGTTTGCTATCAAAGATTTAACCTTGAATTATTAAAGAATATTTTATGAATAAAGAATAGATTCAAGATATGATTGAGTTTCTAGATGAAATAGAAAATAATGATACATGGGAGATTTTTCCTAAGACCATGCATAAGAATTTTATTTGTTCTAAATGTGTTTTAAGAAAAATAGGGATGAGAAATGTAATATAGATCAAACCTATTAAAGGATAGTTTTAAAGGGGTATTCATAGATTGAGGTAATTGGATTTGATGAATAATTTTCTCTAGTTTATAGAATTAAAACAATTATAATATTTCTTACTAATAAATCCAAGATATTATTTAATGTTTTATAAATGGTTATTAAATAATATATTCTAAATGTTTTACTAAATTAGGAAGATTAAATGGAACAAAATAATGGATTTATAGTTGATGCATATGTTAGAAAAGTTTTTAAGTAGAAAAAGGATCTTTATGGATTGAAAAAATATCCATGAGATTGGTATTTCAAGTTGTATAAATAATTTATTTGTATAGAATTTATTAATTTGTTGGTAGATATCAATTTATATATAAAGAATACCAAAACCAAAACATACTTTGTGATTAAGTACATTGATGATATTATTTTTTTATGAAATAAAGATAGATTGTGTGAATGATTTTCTAAATAGAAAAAAATAAGTTTGAGATGTCTTTACTTGGTGAAATGAAATTCTTCTTGGGTTTATAGATTTTTTAAACTACTATTTATACTTCCATTACACAAGACAAATATTCTGAGGAGATACTGAATAGGTTTGTCATAGAGGATTTGAGAAGAGTGTCTACACCAATTAAGTTATATAAAAAACGTTACAAGAATGAAGAAGGCGTGGATTCTAAATAAAAATAATTCAAAAGATTAATTGTAAGACTTTTAAATTTGACAGTTTTAAGAAATGATATAGTGTATGTTGTTACTCTTCACTCTAGATATCAATATAATCACAAATAATCACATATTATAGTATAAAATGTAATTATGATATATATATCAAATACATTCAATTATAGATTAATGTAAAAGAAAAAATCTGAGTGATATCTAAATGGGTTTATAGATTCTGACCGGTCAGGTGGAGCAGATGATAAGAAGTATACATTTAGTGGAGAAATTTTTATTGGTAAAATCTATGATACATGGAACTCAAAGAAGTAATCATTGGTTACCCTAATATTTATAAAAGATTAATATGTGGATGTGTCACAATGAGCTATATAAATGATCAGGATGCAGACCTAAATTAAATATATGATAGTTATTTTTGAATATCCAGTGGTAACTAGTTGTGAAAATAAATGTGCTATAAATATTTCCAATAATTGACTGTAATATTCTAGATCCTAACAGATTGATACTAAATATCAATTTTTGAATGAAAAGGTGGCTTGAGGAATTTTGAAACCTGAATTCATCCCATAAAAGGAACAAAAAATATATATCATCATTAAGTTACTTACATATAAGTATTTCAATAAGTTGAGGCTGTAAACAGAAGTTAATATTACTTCCCAACATTGAGGTATATTTTTTAAGTTCCTCCACTCTTCAAATTATGATTAAATTTACACATAAGGTGAGAAGTAATCTTCAGGGGAGTGACCTTATTATTCTTTAAATGTTTTGATATTTTTTTAAAATGATTTCATGAAAGTGTTTGAAATTAGTTTATTATTTATTAACTATAAAACTTATTTTGGTATCTCTTGTTGAGTATCTAAAGGAAAACATTGATATCTAAGATAATTACACTTGTTTTCTATATTGATCTAGTTCAAGTATACTTTGATTTGACTGATTCATGACTAAATAAATTAAAGTGGGGGATTTTATATATTTATTTTTTTTATTTGGATTAATGTTCAATTAGGTGGAGAAATATAAGAATCACATTTAAGTGGTTCTATATTGTTTTCATAATAGAGGGGGATTAATTTTTTTTAGATTTATCTTGACATCAAAATGAGTTGTATTCAGAACAAATCTAAAGGGAGATATTTTGAAGCCACTTGAGGATGATGTTTTATTTGTTTTCAATACCAATAGATGATTAATGTATATTTTTGAGATGGATCATTGAATACAAGTATGTTTTTGAATGATTATAGAGTTTTTATGAAATGTTTGGAAAAGGTTTTGGAAGGCCAAAAAGATTAGAGGATGAGACTAAATTTTTTGGTCGCAGGCTATTAGAAATAAGTAAAATTACTTTATACATAATATATATTTCTCAGATTTTTATTTTTTGAAAATTTATGGAAGATCATCCATGTATTAATAAGATATATTATGCATGAAAATGTTTTTGGAGTTAATGCAAAATCAGAACTGGATATAACCATCCTAGATACATAATATATTCATAAGATAAAGTATTTATAAATGTTTTCAAATACAAATATGATGTGTAAAATATTTAATATGATATATAGTTTTTCTATTCCTAGATATTTGTAAATCAGTAATTAAAAGGCATGTGTAAATTTTTTTGATCATGTATATATTTTTTTTTCTATGCGTAATGTATTCAGTATGTTATGCTAGTTTTTTTTGCATTAAGAAAATATGGAAAAGTAATAAGAATATGATGACACATAATATATTGTATATTATGTATGTCTTTTAGAGATTAAAATATATATAAAAAACGATAATCTTATGAAATACGTAATATTTAAAAATATTACATAGGATCCATATGATTGACGAAATTTGGATAGGGAAGTTTTACACTACAACACATAATATACTTTTTCTTTAGATTTTGTGTTCCTTAAGAGAGAATATAGTTTTTGAGGGGATAATGGAGGGAATCCTGGGATTAATTAATTTCAAGGTTATTTAATATTTTTTTGAGGTAGAATAAATTTATTTTATAAAGATCTACGAAACTTATAGATACTACTAATTAAAGTCACATGGATATGTTCTATAACAATTAATAAGTTTTAAAGATATAATCATGATATTTGGAAGTATGAAACACATTTTTTTTAAAAATTTCAATGATATAAATTTATTTTTAACCAATAATAATTTGTGATCTCAATTATGATTTATTTTACACTTATTCATTATGATTGAAAAGTTCCTAACACCAATTGATTACATTTTTGAATAAGAAGGAAAATTGGTTTAGATAAATTAAATCATTGTACTTGATACTTTTGATCTCACAAAAAAATAATTTTTTTTAATAATAATATTTATATTATTAAATATTTCATTATGATTAATGATGTAAATATTTTTTGAGTGGCTATAAAAGATTATTCATCAATCCTATTTATAAAACCTTTATAATATAATTATAATAAGGTATATATAAAGTCCTTAGGTATTATATATATTGGTGACGAGGTATAATGTATTTAGTTTTACGTAAATCAAAAATATATTTCCTGTAAATACCATGACTAATTTTGGTGTATTCCTATCTAAAGTTATCATTTTAAGTTTATTTGGATATAATTTTGAGTTAAATTTGGTATTAGAGGGTTTTAGGAGGGATTGGAGGAAAAAAAGGAAGGGGTGAGGCCTAACAAGTTCTAGATACCTGAAGGATTATTACTAGACATGTAATGGGGATTTAGGGATGTAGGTGGTTCTGTTATGAACAAAAAAATACTCAATATCTTAGTATTGCGTAATCATTAGATTTCTAGAGAAAACACCCTTAATAAGTGGAATTTTGGTCTTTTCAATACAAAAATTAATTCAAAAAGTGTATAGGGTTTATAATATTGGGTTTATATAACTGTAACGACCCAAAGTTTCATTAATAGAAATCCCTCTTGATCTAATTAAATGTCTATTTATGTAAAATGTTTATATAAAATGTCAACTTCTTTGGTTTTATGTTAACAATTGTGACCGTAACTTTTACAGCCGTTTAACAGTGATTACATGATTAGTATAAATATAAGGCTTTAACAAACCCAATTTAATTAGAAAAAGGAAGTGATGGACTCATCCAGTAGAGTTGCTCCATAAAAAGCCCATTTGTCGGAGCTCGGAAAAGTATTCGCGCCTTTGGGCTTCGCTCTTGACCAAACCCAAGATTAGCTTCATCAAGTCAAGCTCAAATGAGACCGTCTATAGGAAAAGTTGAAGTTGATAGAGATTACCACTCGAGCGATGTTATCTAAGCCACCCCAAGAGTCTGTCACCATCATACACCTTACCCTTAGGTCTTATGCGGCTGTTTTATGGGGTTATGTAACAAATCTCTAGTACTATGTTCATGTACATTATTTTTGTATATAAAAATGAATATACTTTCTTGTCATTATTGATACATTGTAAATAGTTTTTTAAGTACAAATAGTGTTTTTAGTTATTATTTAATTAAGAATTATATTTTATTAAATTTAGGGATTTTTGAATTAAATAATATTTTAATAAAATATTATTATTAGTATTAAATTAATTTTTATTAAATATAAATGATCTTATAATTTTATGAATGCAATTGAAATTTTTATTAAGGTTTGAAAGCCATTTTTTTCAAAACCCGTGAATTTTTGATAAATGTCGGTTTTTATTTTAAAAGTGAAAATTAACATATTTAGAAAATTATTTAGATAAAATAAATGTTATTTCTAGAATCAGGACATCGAAATTTTCCAACGGTGAATTTTTCATAATTTTCTGAGATAGTCAAATTTTTGGGTAAAAATTAAATATCGTTTAAATATATAATGTGTTTTATGGCATAATAATGACCCAATAGTGATGTAATAAAATACTATATGATTTATGTTCGGCCAATATATGTTTTAACATTAAAATAATTTGATTTTGTGTTTTTTTGACTTATTTTACAAAGCATTAATGGACCCTCAAGACTTATTAAACATCTTGTCTTTTTAAATTATTTTCCATGAGAGTGTGACTCACCTCCACATAAGCAACCACATTATTTAAAGAAGTTAGGACTTTGGCCTTATAAAATATTGTTTTCCTCTCCCCTTTTCCAAAAACCATGGGAAAAAACCATGATCTGATTTGTAGTTTGGATTAGTTTAATATAAGGGGTCCCAAACCTAAATAATAAAGAATTCACTCACCTTTCCTATATAAACCCACCCAAGCTCCCACTTCCTCCTCCCTAAAAGCCTTTGGAGTTCGTCCAACCTCTGACTTAATCTCTCTAGAATCCTCCCAAGGTGCCCCAATCTCCCAAGAAGCCTCTCTCAAGCCTCTCTCAATCCTTTGGAAGCACACTTTCAAGTAATGGGTTTTCTTCCTTTCACTTTTTTGTCCAATTTTCTTAATATTTTTATGACCTTTAAATTTCAATTATAAATACTGGGGTATGGTTTCACACCCCCCATACTTCCTTCTTATTGTTTAAATGATGGTATACCCCTTTCTCTCTCATTAAATGCCTCCAATGTACACCCGTTACTATGCCGAAATTCCGAAAGGAACTTCTCCCTCCTCATTTACATTCAAGCAATACTTTTGTATCATGAATCTAAATTTAATTAAAATTTTTGGGACATGTATCTATATGAACCCCATTACTTTCCATTTCATGTAGATATGAGGTGACACCCCTTTCTCTCTAATCAACCATTTTTATGAATTCTTATATCACGCCGTTACGCTGCTGAAATTGCCCCGATTTTCTAAGCGAATGCCATTCTATAGTGAATACCATGCCCATTTATCCATCAAGGGTATTCACCTTCATGCTCATTTAATTATTGATTATAAAGTTTCATTCCAAATTCCTTTGTCATGGAATAAATGATTATGTTTTATGAATCCATGTTTTATGATCCATGTGGCACACTTATGCATGAAATGAAATGTTTAAGAAGGGTACACCCTTATAGAGATCCTATGCATTGGGTAAAGTATAGTATCTTGATAAATCATGTTCAATGAGTTTTGACTCATACTAATTCAAGTGCAATGAGGGTTTACTCTTTCTTCATGTGCAATGAGGATTTACTCATGCTCCATGTGCAATGAGCCTTGGCTCATGCTAATTCCATGTTAAGGGTTGTTGCCACATTTCCATGTTATGATTATCATTATTTATCATACCCTTATGTTCATGTTTCTCTTGTGCTATATTGATATGACTATTGTCTAACATGTATTTTACTCCTCATGTATTCCATTTTTATTCCCTTACTAGGCTTTATAGCTCACCCCTTTTCTTATGCATGTCCTCAGGTTATCCCAAGCAATGCTAAATATGCGGGAATGTAGTGGTCATGTAAAAGAAGTTTTCAATAAAGATGTTGTATTTCATGTTTTACGTTGTTATGTAATGATATTAAGCCCCAAATACACTATAACTCTCGATCATCCATGTTGTATCAAGTAAATAGTTTATTTAATAAATCATGTTTACGTTTGTAATAAAAGCAGGGTAGTCATAGTTGGTATCAGAGGATAGGTTTAGTTATTTTTGGGATTAGGATTAGAACACCCTAGTAAAGCCTTAGAGACAAGAATAAGTATAATAAAAACATCCCTAAGTTTTGGTAAGTATTGAGTAAGTGGTTTATCAAATAAATACATCCTTTTCTGGATACGAGAAGGTAGAGGCGGCTCTGGCATAGATGTATCCTAGGGGTAAAACCCAAAAACACTACTTCGAGCTAGACTCGAATGAGAACTGGTGCACGACAACGAGCCTTGATGCACTCTTGGTTACGACACACCTGGGGGATTTGTTTTGATAAATCCACAGGCTTAATATGAACCCTTATTAATGGAATAAAAAAATGCCCCTAAGAATATATGTTAGAAATTAGATAATGAAAATCCAAGATTTAAGCCCATAGACTCAAGAGTTAAGGAAAGAAATGTTTATTTATAAGTCATCAACATTTGTCTTTGGATTACCCTTTATTTGTTACCCCCTAAATTTCCTTTTATTCCATCCAATGGGCGGTAATAGGAGGACTTGGGCTAACAACCGATGTGAAGATCAGTGTGATGACTATACTAATGAGATGCACAATCCAATGGGAGCGGGAATCACAAAATTTGTCATGCTTATCTCTCAGCTAACTCAATCTTTGAATAGAAACACGGGTCAAGAGGAACGTCCAAACCCCCTAAGAAGGAACAAGTCTCTATCGAGAGATTCATGAGACAAATGCCTCCTACTTTTAGTGGATCATCCGATCCCACGATCGCTGAACAATGGATCAACTCCATTGAAAAGTTAGTCTCTATCCTTTAATGTTCTGAACAAGAGAAGGTTCTCCTGGAGGCTTATTGTATAGAGGGTGAAGCTGATCAATGGTGGACGTTGATCAAAAATACGAATCCTGAGGAGGAGATCAAGCCGTTGGAATGGAAGGATTTCCGGAAGATGTTTTTTGATAAATATTTTCCGCACACCCTCTGGCTTAAGATAGAAAGGGAATTACATTCCCTCAAGCAAAAAGAAGAAGAATATGTTGGAGCATATGAGGAAAAATTCACAAGGCTTGCACGGTACGCTTCCGTCTTTGTCGTTACCCCCAAATGCAAGGTTAAACACTTGTTTGGTGGGATGAAGCCTAGCCTGCGGAAAGCATTAGCGATCTGTGACTTCGACAGCTATGAGGAAATTTTCCGATGTGCCTTCAATGTCGAAATGAAGATCGAGGAATCATAGGGGAATCATGGGGACAAGAAGAGTAAGGTGGAATTCAATGCTGACGGTCTGATGGATAAATCCAACTGTGCTAAGAATATCTAGCACCCCACTTTCCAAAAGTGTGGAATGAAGCACCCTGGAAATTTCTTCAAGGGGACGAGGAAATTCTTTAGGTGTGGAAGAGAAGGGAACTTAGCTGTTAACTGTCAGCAAGAAATACCCTTGGCTGTGATGGAGGATAGGAACACTCCGTTTGAACCATAACACATTGTTTATTGCTACAGCTGCAAAGAACTGGGGCATCTTTCAAATCAGTGCCCTAATCCAAAAGTTTTCGCAGGCAACCAACAACCTACAAGGCTGCATGGAAGAGCTTTTGCCATTACTTCTGCCGAAGTGAACCCCGACAACGAAGTGGTGATAGGTACGCTAGTTATTCATTCAAGAATAGCGAACGTACTTTTTGATTTGGGTTCTACGCATTCTTTTATATCTTTAAAGATTAGTAGAACAATCCCAGAACCACCACAAATCAGGGAAGTCAAGATGTCGGTGAGTACGGAAAATGGGGAAATCATTGCATCCCATGAAAATAACTCCTCCCCTGTCATAATATGTGGATTGAATTTCCCGGAGAACCTCATCATACTCCCTATAGTGGAATTTGATGAAATTCTTGGCATGGATTGGCTTTCCTTATATAGAACCAACATAAATTGTTGGGAGAGGGAAATCACACTCCATATGGAGAATCGACCCCCGATTATTTACAAGTGTAAGGAGGAAGATGAATCTCCTTTATCTCCATCGTCTCAAGCATGGATATTACTACCCTATGATCACACGTATCTGGATCAGATGATTGAGTCCACGGAAGAAACTATCCTTGAATAAATTCCTATTGTGAGGGAATTCACTGAAGTGTTTCCTGAGGAACTGCCTGGTATTCCTCCTAGAAGAGACATTGAATTCTCAATTGAACTTATACCTGGGGCACTACCAATATCCAAGAATCCATATAGAATGGATGTCATTGAGCTTGAAGAGCTGAAGAAACAACTATAGAAGAATTTGGATAAAGGGTTTATATGCCCAAGTGCTTCACCATGGGGTGCACCAGTCCTCTTTGTTAAGAAGAAGGATGGGTCAATGCGGATTTGTATCGATTATCGTGAATGTAACAAAATCACGATAAAGAACAAGTATCCTATGCGATGGATCAATGACTTGTTCGATTATATGCATGGAGGACAATACTTATCCAAGGTAGATTTGCGGTCGGGATATTATCAAGTAAGGGTGAAGAAGGAAGATGTCCCCAAGACTACTTTTCATACAAGATATGGGCACTATGAATTCATATTAATGCCATTCAGACTCACTAACGCTCCAGCAATCTTCATGGACTTGATGAATAGAGTTTTTAGAGATTACCTAGACAAATTTGTGGTAGTCTTCATAGATAATATTCTAATATACTCTAAAACCAAGGAGGATCATGAGGAGAAATTAAGAACTGTACTGGAGACTTTATGCAAGGAGAAGCTCTATGAAAAGTACAACCAGTGTGAGTTCTAGTTGAAGGATGTCTAATTACTGGGCCATATCATCACAAGAAATGGGATATATATGGATCCCTCCAAAACAGATGCAATTGAGGGATGGCTGAGGCCAACATCGGTAATGGATATCCATAGATTCTTTGGTTTAGTTAGATATTATCGACGATTTGTGAGAAATTTCTCACGATTGTCCAACACTCTTACCAAGATGACTCGAAAGGGAGTACAATTTTCTTAGAGTGATGAATGCGAAGAAAGATTCAAGGAGTCGAAAAGGAGGCTTATCACTACGCCCATGCTCACTTTACCCACAAGTGGGGAACTTTTTGTGGTATTTAGTGATGCTTCGAAGAAGGTCTTAGGCTGTGTGCTGATGCAGAATGATAAAGTGATATCCTATGCATCAAGGCAGTTGAAAATCCATGAGAGAAACTATCCAACACATGATTTGGAGTTGGCGACTGTGATATTTGCCTTGAAAATCTGGCGACATTATCTCTATGGGGAGAAATTTGAGACATATACTGACCAAAAGAGTCTTAAATATATATTCACATAGAAAGAGATTAATATGCACCAGAGAAGATAGATAGAACTCATCAAGGATTATGAATGTTCAATACATTACCACCCTGGGAAAGCAAACAAGGTGGCAGATTCCCTATGTAGAAAGGACCTAGCGATTCTATCAATGATGAGAATTGAGAAGGATCCAATATTCTTAGACTTGATGAAGATGGACATGGGAATCATAAAGAAGGGAACATCATTAATCCTTTCACAAATGATTCCTCAACCGTCTCTTTTGGAAAGGGTAAAGGATGCTCAAAAGGATGATGTGGGAATTCAAGAAAAAGTGGAAGCTATCAAAAAAGGGAAATCCTTGGAGTTTAATGTTAATGAAGAAGGAATTGTGCGATTTGGGAAAAGACTATGTGTTCCATCAAGCCCGTAGCTAAAGAAGGAGCTTTTGGATGATTCACATAGTTCAAATTCCTCTTTTCACCCAGGGAGCACAAAGATGTATCGAGATCTCCGATAAAAATTTTGGTGGGATAATATGAAGAAGGAGATCGCTGAATATAAATGAAAGTGCCTAGTGTGCCAGCAAGTGAGGGAAGAGAGAAGAAGTCTAAGGGGATGATGCAACCATTTCCCATACCAGAATGGAAATGGGAGAACATCACCATAGACTTTGTCACCGGACTTCCGAGGACATCCAAAGGCAAGAATGCAATCTGGGTTGTTGTGGATCGTCTTACAAAGACTGCACACTTCATTTCTATTCAAGAATATTTCTTATTGGATCAACTGGTATGGATATATATCAGGGAAGTTGTAAGGCTACATGGAGTAACACTATCTATTGTGTCTGACCGAGATCCAAGATTCACCTCTATGTTTTGGAAGAATCTTCAACATCCTCTAAATACTGAACTGAACTTGAGTATGGCCTATCTTCCTCAAATTTATGGACAATCCGAGCGGACTATACAAACACTTGAGGACATGTTGAGAGAATGATCAATGGACTTTAAAGGAGGATTGGATCAACATCTTCCTCTGGTTGAGTTATCTTATAATAACAGTTTCCACTTGAGCATCCAAATGACACCATATGAAGCCCTGTATGGGAAAAGGTGCATAACACCAACATGTTGGGATGAGGTCAGTGAACGTAAGATTTTTGGACCAGAAATGGTTGAGGAAATGGTGGAGAAGGTGAAAACCATTCAGCAGCATATCAAGGAAGCCTAGAGTTGACATAAGAGTTATGCAGATAATCGTCATCGAGACCTTGAGTTTAAAGATGGAGACATGGTTTTTCTACGCATATCTCTGTGGAAGAAGGTCATGAGGTTTGGAAAGAAAGGGAAGTTAAGTCCAAGGTACATCATCCCCTTCAAGATTCTTGATCGTGTCGGGGTTTTGGCCTATCGACTAGCACTTCCACCTACCATGGCCAAAGTACATGATGTCTTTCTTGTATCCCTCTTAAGGAAGTACATACCGGACCCTTCACATGTACTCTCTTCTGGGGTGGTATAGTTGGAGGATGATCTTTCTTATGAGGAGAAACCAATGAAGTTCTTAGATCATAGAGAAAATGTTCTATGAAATAAGACAATTCCCCTCGTCAAGGTGTTGTGGCGAAACCACAAGTTTGAAGAAGCGACTTGGGAATTGGAGGAAATGATGAAGCTGAGTTACCCACATCTGTTTTAGTGTGGGAAAATGAAATTTTGAGGGTGAAATTTCTTAAGGTGGGAATATTGTAACGAACCAAATTTTCATTAATGGAAATACCTCTTGATCTAATTAAATGTCTCTTTATGTAAAATGTTTATATAAAATGTCAACTTATTTAGTTTTATGTTAAGAATTGTGACCGTTACTTTTATAGCCATGGAACAGTGATCACATGATTAGTATAAATATAAGGCTTTAACAAACCCAATTTACTCAGACAAAGGAAGCGATGAAATCATCCAGTAGAATTGATCCATACGAAGCCCATTTTTCAGAGCTCGGAAAATAGGTGGAATCTTTGGGGTTTACTCTTAACCAAGCCCAAGCTGAGCTTCAACATGTCAAGCTCAAACGGGACCGTCTACGGGAAAAGTGGAAGTTGATAGAGATTACTACTCGAGCGATGTTATCTGAGCCACCCCAAGAGTCTGTCACCATGGCACACCTTACCCTTAGGTCTTATGCGGCTGTTTTAAGGGGTTATGTAAAAAATCGCTAGTACTATGTTCATGTACATTATTTTTTTATATAATAATGAATATACTTTCTTTTCATTATTGATACATTGTAAATAGTTTTTAAAGTACAAATAGTGTTTTTAGTTATTATTTAATAAAGAATTATATTTTATTAAATTTAGGGATTTTTGAATTAAATAATATTTTAATAAAATAATAATAATATTATTAAATTATTTTTTATTAAAAATAAATGATCTTATAATTTTATGAATGCAGTTGTAATTTTTATTAAGGTTTGAAATCCATTTTTGTCAAAACCTGTGAATTTTCGATAAATGTCGGTTTTTATTTTAAAAGTGAAAATTAAAATATTTAAAAAATTATTTAGATAAAATAAATTTTATTTCTGGAATCAGGACATCGAAATTATCCAACGGTGATTTTTTCATAATTTTCTGAGATAGTCAAATTTTTGGGTAAAAATTAAATACCGTTTAAATATATAATGTGTTTTATGACATCAGAATGACCCAATAGTGATGTAATAAAATACTATAAGATTTATGTTCGGCCAATATATGTTTTAACATTAAAATTATGTGATTTTGGGTTTGTTTGAATTATTTTACAAAGCATTAATGGACCCCTCAAGGCTTATTAAACATCTTGTCTTTTTAAATTATTTTCCACGGGAGTGTGACTCAACTCCACATAAGCAGCCCCATTATTTTAAGAAGTTAGGACTTTGGCCTTATAAAATATTGTTTTCCTCTCCCCTTTTCCAAAAACCATGGGCAAAAACCATGATCTGATTTGTAGTTTGGATTATATTAATGTAAGGGGTCCCAAACCTAAATAATAAAGAATTCACTCACCTTTCCAATATAAACCCACCCAAGATCCCACTTCCTCCACACTCAAAGCCTTTGGAGTTCATCCAACCTCTGCCCTACTCTATCTATAATCCTCCTAAGGTGCCCCAAGTTCCCAAGAAGCCTCTCTCAAGCCTCTCTCAAGAATTTGGAAGCACACTTCCAAGTAAGGGTTTTTCTTCCTTTCACTTTTTTATCCAATTTTATTAATATTGTTATGGCCATTTAATTTCAATTATAAATGCTGGGGTATGGTTTCACACCTCCCCCATACTTCCCTTTTATTTTTTAAATTATGGTATACCCCTTTATCTCTCATTAAATGACTCCCATGTACACCCGTTACTATGCTGAAATTCCGAAAGGAACTTCTCTCTCCTCATTTACATTCAAGAAATACTTTTGTATCATGAATCTAAATTCCATTAATTTTTTTTGAACATGTATCTATATGACCCCCCTTACTGTCAATTTCATTTATATATGATGAGACACCCCTTTCTTTCTCATCAACCATTTTTATGAATTCTTATATCACACTGTTACGCTACCGAAATTGCACCAATTTTCTAATCCAATGCCATTGTGTAGTGAATACCATGCCCATTTCTCCATAAAGGGTTTTAATTTCATGAACATTTACTCATTGATTATAAAGTTTCATTCCACATTCCTTTTTCATGGAATAAATGATTATGTTTTATGAATCAATGTTTTATGATCCATGTGGCACACTTATGCATGAAATGAAATGTTTAAGAAGGGTGCACCCTTTTAGTGCTCCAATGCATTGGGTAAAGTATAGTATCATGAGAAGTCATGTGAAATGGGTTTTGACTCATGCTAATTCAAGTGCAACAAGGTTTTACTCATGCTTCATGTGCAATGAGGATTTACTCATGCTCCATGTGCAATGAGCCTTGGCTCATGCTATTTCCATGTTAAGTGTTGTTGCCACATTTCCATGTTATGATTATCATTCTTTATCATGCCTTTATGTTCAGGTTTGTCTTGTGCTCTATTGATATGCCTATTTTCTAACATGTATTGTACTCCTCATGTATTCCATGTTTATTCCCTTACTGGGCTTTATAGCTCACCCCTTTTCTTATGCATGTCCTCGGGTTATCCCATGCAATGATAAGTACGAGGCAATGTAGTGGTAATGTAAAAGAATTTTTCAATAAAGATGTTGTATTTAAGGTTTTAATTTGTTATTTAATGATCTTAAGCCCCAAAGACACTAGACCTCCCAATCTTCCATGTTGTATCAAGTGAATAGTTTATGTAATAAATCATGTTTAAGTTTGTAATAAAAGTAGGGTTGTCATAATAACTCCATTTAAGTTCCCCTAAAGCTCCAACCCCCACCTTCATACTATAAAGACCCTCCATCCAATATTGATTTAGGTGGGTTGAATCCGTCATATGAACTTGTTCTTGGTATGGTAATTACATAACACCCTATTACCTTTCCTAACTTCTTGTTTCATGTTTTTAGTGGGTATAAACACATTTGTCTCTTATAGTGGGTTCCTAAATCTCACCAAATATTCCTATATTATTCTAGTTCAGTCACCATGGGTGCTTATCTGAGGTTAATCAAGGGTAACACCATGTATTTGCATACTTATTATGTTCTTCATAAATAGAAGTGGCATTGAACTAATATTAATTTCTTATTAATTGGTATCTTAGAGCTTATGATGGCATAAATCCTCTTTTCCGGTTCCCCAGGATACTCCTTCACCAAATTGCGGTAGGTTTACCCCCTTTTTATTTCAAACTATTCAAGGGATAGGTTGGCATCCTTATAGGATACATTGATTTAATTATATAATGGAAATTTTTCAATTACCAATTAATGATTTTATTGTAAATAAATTCTAAATTTACATTTCCTAAAAGTATTAAGGCTATTTGAGTTTTCATTTAATTTATACTTGATTTTAAAAATCATTGGGTTAATTCCTGGTTTTTCTTATCTATTCTAGTTCCATTTCATTTATGAAAAAATATAATTATTATATTATTTCCTTTACATGTTAGAAGATAAATTCTAGCATATTTTATGTATCTTTTATTGGATACTTGTAAGTGCATATCCTTCTCACATGTTACTTTCTTTTTATAAATGTATAAAAAGTAATATTTTTATACTTTATATACTATTAAATAGGTACAAATTATTTTGGATATTTGTGTAGTGATGGGATCACATCATCCTAAATTTGTATACCCCTTGTTGTATTCCATGAGATGGGCTTGGACCTCGACTTGGTATGCCCTTTACCCTATCCCATTGGCTGTGATTTTGTTCCCACTTTGTATAAAGTTCTATCTTGATGAGATGGGATATAATATAGCCCTACCTCTTATCTAACATCGATATCAGGATATTCCTGATGTAGGGGAGTGAAGGTGAGGACCCTCTTAGTATAGGTAGTTACTTAATTTGGATTGAAAATTCTATGCATTATAATATTCTAACAATGTTGGTTGCTTTATTTTTCTTTTACAATAGAATTATATTATTATCTATATAAAAATGAGTTCTTGATTATAGGTAGGGATAGATTGGTGGTATCCTATCATGTTATCACACTCATTACCTGCACATTCCCCTATGGGTCGCATTCATACCTTTTTGTATTCGATACATTAAAGGGGAAACACCAGATCATGGAAACTGGTTCTTTATAGATCCAAAAGTGTTGTTGATACCTTTTGTAATTTTTATAGGGAATGTAGAGTGGTCACTTTGAGGATATTTTGGATGTTCTATATGGTATTAACCATATGGGTTTTACCATATTTTATACCACTAGTACATGTTTGGTTTTCTGGTTTTGTACATAACACGTTTTTTTCTTACTTTTACTCATTTTATATTTTTTGGATATTATGGACTTGGACTGCGTATATGTGAATGTTTATATAATTAATATCTCTTATATAGTTTTTATATCTAGATAAATAGGTAACCATGGTGGGAAACTATGTATCCTGGTCTTGGATTTATTTTGAACCTGAGGGTCTTACTAAATTTTTGATGTGAAATACATTTTTTTACTAGTTCTATAGAGGGAAAACTATCCTCCACCAACAATTTATTTAGATCCCAAAATTTATACCAACCTCTAGTAAAAATATGTACGCTTGAGGTGTTTTGGTGACCTAACCCAACATTGTACGGATGATTAGATCATTATTATTAAAAAATATTATTAGATCCCACTTTTAGGGTTCTTGGGTATAAGACTAATTATAGCCAAGTGATAAGACCAAGGGAAGTTAGTAAGTAACCCATAAATATTCCTAGGAAATACAATTATAAAGGAATACTATGTTACGCTTGGTAGTCTAGTATTCCTCTTTGATTCCTTATTCATTTCCTTGAGTCCTTCTATAGTGCTTGGGTCTCATGCAACATATTATTTATTGACAGGTAGGAATTGATTGGACCATATATCATCTCACATGATTTCTTATGATTGGTTATATTATATATGGAATCAATTAAATATTTATATTGACCAAAACATTAATGATAAATAAACAGTGTTTTCCTTTATATATATCTATTGTTAATGAATAGTCCAATACAGACTAACAATTGAGTCTTTGAATGGAAAATTTTATTTATTCACATTGATAGATAATTTTTTATTCTTTAATATACTATCTAAATCATGTGTTTCTATATTTATATTATGATTGAAATAATTCTTTGTTATATTAAAAGATTTAGGAAATGTGTCTTAGAATAAAAGTTTTTTGATAATTAAAAAAGGAAAGGGGGAGTGGAAATGTAGTTTTAGAATTAATTTTGGTAATATAGTTTTGAAATATCACATTATCCACTCTAGAAGAAAATTTATTGATATATTTATCAATTAAATTTTAAATAATTCCACCTCATTAAAAACCTAATTCTATGAAAGAAGGAATACATAATAATGATACACTGAAAAGACCCTTCGATAACTTCTATGATTTGAGAATGTTTACATAAATGTTGTATATTATAGGGAATGAGTTTACTTGATGGGAAACATTAGATACAAAGGATCCCAAAAAAATTGATAGTATTATACAACAATAATTCATTAAATGGATTCAATGAATGCATTTTCTCTACACCCATAATGAATTTACCCTACAACACCATCAGTGTGTAGACCTCCTCAAGCATGAAAATGAGATTTAGTAGAGTCGTGTCAAGATGATATTGTCTATGGTACTTAGTTTCAAGTTAATTTGGCTTCCTATTATTCCAAAAGTACACCCATGTGGTGTTATTAATGTAGACATCAGGGTAACATCAATCCTAATAGTACATTCCAAGCAAAGCAGTTCCATTTCTGTAATCAGTTTATCTATATATTTTTTTTCAAAAAGGAAATTAATAGGTATTCATATGTGGTTCTATGTAGCTAAATACATTCAAAATTTACTAGATACACAACTTACTAGAGGTAGTTTACCACTTTTGGATGGTCCTATTCAAGTGAGATAGAAAAAAGTTAGATTTGTCTTGATGCAGCACATCTTATTGGGAGGAAGTTTTTAACTCAAGGTCATTATGACTGTTAAGATAGAGTATATATTGTATTGAAATACAAAATCAATTATATAGTGTGGTTGTTTTCTAGTAAAGGTACTATATAATATACCATAATTTGGTTTATGACATATCTAACAAATATTATTGAAATTGTTTTATTTAGATTTATTTAGATTCTTTATTGAATCATACAATGGGGGCTCAATTTTTTATATATTTATTGATACTCCTTAAGAAGAAGGTTAACCAGAACAAAGAGTTTCTATATCATACCTTAGTTGAATATTCTTGTGGGATTTTATGTAGTTTTATAGTGTTTATTATGTAATCATTATATACCATTCTGGAAATTAATTGGCTAACCAAATTTCATTCCCATATTAGTTAATATACTTGAAGTCTAATTTATTTATCCTTAATGGGTACTCAATTTACCCTTTGTGGATTGTCGAAGCATCAGGTTGGTCAATAAGGTCCTAATTGAAAATAGTTCATGGTCATCCTTGGTGGAATGATTAGTTTAGTGGAGCCTGGAGGGTATTAAATATTACATTTATAGATAT
Source organism: Viscum album (assembly GCA_963277665.1). Lineage (NCBI taxonomy): Eukaryota > Viridiplantae > Streptophyta > Magnoliopsida > Santalales > Viscaceae > Viscum > Viscum album. The sequence continues at coordinate 1,732,010,933 of OY728127.1, forward strand.
AAATATATTTTTATTTCCTCCATAAACAATTTACCAAATTTACTATTTAGTGAGAGAAAACATTTACCATTGATCTTCTATATTGAACTAAAATTATCTCAATCTTTCTATATCATACGAATTCAACTAAATTAATGGAATTGAAGATACAACTAGTAAATCTAGGGGAGAAATTATTTATCTAGATGAGTATTTATCCTTAGGGGTCTTAAATACTTTTCCATGAAAGATGATAAAATTTTATACCTCTATTTAGACTATACGAAGTTGAATTCAGTTATGGTTAATAAAATTTACTCTTTTACAATGATCAATGATCTATTTGATTAACTTAAAGGGGGAAGGGTGTTTTCCAAAATTTCCTATGATATGGCTATTATTATATTTAATTTAGGTTGAAATACATTCAAATTACCACTTTTCAAAGTCATTATGTTAATTGTTAATACCTAGTTGTAATACCCAAGACCCTAGTGTAGTTGGTAAAAACCATATCCTGAACTATCAAATGATGAACACTATAAAGACCCTTTATTCATAAGTATATTTAAAAATTTAATTTTTTAATGTTATAATTATATTTTAATAAAATAAAATTAATTTCTGAATTCTTCATAAATATATTAGCTTAATACGTTTTTTAATTTTTTTTATAAAAAATGGGGTTTGTGCACAAAAATGTTTAAATAAATTTTCCCTATATATATGTAATGATAAAATGTAATTTTTAGTTATAATAATTATGGAAAAATTAAATATCTATTATTATCTTATTTTTAGTCATTGAAATTAAATTACATAATATAAATATTACTTACCAAGGTAAAAGTAAAATAGTTATTCTCAAAGAATTATTTTTTAATAAATAAATTAAATTTTTATACTTTAAAATATGAATATAATATTTTGTTTAAACACCTAAAAATATATGTAAACACATATTTAATTAATAATTAATAGGATCCAGGATAATCACAACTTATAATGAGGTTACAATCATTTAGAAGAGAGATTATAATATAAAATGTAATGAGGCTTTCACTTAGACCTCCCTTTCTTTCTAGGTTTTCTTCGGTGAAGTTCCCCTCCCTCCAATTGTGAGAGATCTCCATGTCATGGCCAGTTAGGGACCTTCATTTTGGAATATCATTCACCACAAACCATGGGACATTTTCATTTTTATGTAGGAAGATGAACAAAATCTTGGAGTCTGAATCAATAGCAGTTATATGATTGTTATACAACTTGAAAAGAGATATAAAAAGAAAATTTTATTTAAAAAAGTTTTTACAATATCTTATGTTTTAATTTAGAAGATAATTTTCTCATATTTATAAATTTAATTATGTTAAATGGATCCCAAATTTGTATTAATCATGTCAATATTTGGCAAGAAGGGTCCTCATTATTGGTCATAGTGGAAAACTCAAGAGGAGGGTGGGGTGAATTGGGTTTCTAATAAAATTTCTATTTAAATAAAATTTAAAATTAAATACCCGATTTTATAAACAACCCAATTAACTAAAATATTAGAAAATATAGAATTTAATGTTTTTGAAATATTTCACAAAGGCTTGATCACAATCCCGTTAAAAAAAATTCAATATCACTATAAATTTTGAAAAAAATATAATTACAATAAACACAATATATATAAAAATAATTAAAGATAACTAAAAGATTAAATTTTCACTAAATATTTTTGAAAACAAATTCTAGTTAGTTTTTAACAAAATATAAAACAAAACAAGTAAACATATAGCGGAATTAAAAAAGAGGTCTAGTCTCAAGCTGATAATTAATCCTCTCCACTTGGAAATCACCCACTACCAAGCATTTTATTAAAAAAATAAAAATGATCCAAAAACTGGATTTGGTTTAAAAGAAATTCACACAAAGGTTATCCAATGTATACAAAAATTTTCTAAATTTCTTTACGGGATAATAAATTTAAAATAAATAAGATTTAGAGTATCCAGTACTCTCCCATATTGTACCAGAGATTATGATATTTAAATATAGTAGTAATGTAAACATATTTAAAATGAAAATAAAATAGAAAATAATAAAGGAATTTTATAAAAGTTTTTTTTGAATTTCTTATTTAAATGATCAATTAGGAGATGATCAAGATTGTTTTTCTTCTTCTTTTATATGGTCTTTAAAATTTCCTTGGTCTTTCTTCAAATGTTATTTACCAGGTTTCAACTTTTGTGTCAAGAAATTGTCATATGAAGTACTAGAAAATCCACTATATTTTTAGTTGGCACTGAATAACAATCTATTAGTCAGTAAGAAAATGTAATCAAATAGAAAACTATCATTTTTTCATAAGGTAATTCTTTTATTTTATATATATTTAGAATATCTAATTATTTATTGAAGGATAATAATAAAATGAGATAATTCTTCATATGCATCTGTGTAGTCATTTAAGAATAATCATTGTTAAATCTAAAAGCCATTTAATTTCATCAATTACCTTAAACAATCCATTATAATTATTGATTTTAATTTTAATTCTAGACATTTATAATAGAAGGATTTAAATTGGTGTTATAAAATTCAATTGACGGTAGAAAAAATAAAACTAGTGGTAGTATGATTTGTCTATAAGTATTAAATTGTTTTAGTGGTATCTCATCTTAACTAATGGTATCATACATGTATTGATGGTAGTATATTTTTAATAACAGTATTAAGAATAATTTAGTGGTATTAGAAGTGAAATTATATTAGAAATTTCATTCTAGTGGTAGTAGATCCATTCGATGATTGAAATATTTGAACTATCTGTAGCACATCTGATCTAGGGATAGTAATGTTTTTTTGAAGGTAGCACAGTTTCACTAGAAGTGGAATATGTTAACTAGTGATAGAAAAAAATAGTATGGTAGTCAAAACAACTTTTATGCTACTAGTAAGGTCGAACTAGCGGTTTCTTACTATAATTAATGGTAGAAAATATGAACTAGCGGTAGCAGCATTGACTTAGAGAAATATCAGGAAAGAGTTATTTTCAAAGAACCATGCATAAGAGTGAAAAAACATTTTAACTCCTTATATAAGGGTAATTAAATACTTATGTAAGGTTAAATTGTTGTTATGTAAAGGTAATGAACAAATTACAAAGCCTACATAAAGGTAAAAAATAGTTTCATAACTGTAAAAAATATTTTAAATAAGTTTAATAAGGGTAAAAAATAATTTAAATAAGTTTCACAAGGGTAAATAGGTTCATATAGAAAGGTAAAAAATATTTATGATGTTTGAGTAAATGTAAAGAATAAATTATAAATCTTATGTAAGGGTAAATAAGATCTTTTATAAAGGTAAACAATACTTTTATAAGGCTAGATCGAAGATTAAAAAACTTATGTAAGGGTACTTCGAAACTCACATAAGGGTATAAGAAACTGAAGATAGTTTTGTAAGTGTAAAAGACCCATTAAAAGACTTACTTAAGGGTATATAAACACTTAATCTTAATAAATGAAAAATTATTTATGAACATTGAAATAATTAATTTTTTAGACTAAGAAAAAAATCATCCCCATTTTAATGATCAAAAATCTGGTTGGAAATGATATTCATAAATAGTAAATTTCAAGAAGTTAGAGGTCTTAAAATAAATATTATAGATTTTTCAAAAATAAAATAAGAAAAAAAAATATATAAAGTTCCATAAAAAATCCAGAAGCATATTCATTCACATTATTTCTCTACATATAGTATTTTCTCTCTGATTGAGATTATAACAAAGGCATAGAGAAGGGAAATTGTATCAGAGAAAATAAAAATGAATTGAGAGTATGAATGTATCATTTATTCTAAATACAATTAATTATATCATCAAAATTCGAAAGCAAAAGAAAAAAACCCTATAAAATCTAGTATGAGTCTAATGAATTCTCATCATGAAGGGTGGTGGGATTAACTAGGTTTTTTTCCTTTTACAGTAGTAGATGGTGTAGAAGTATATAAAGAATGGGTTTAATGATTCTTTATCACAATCCAAGAGGAATCATACCTCAAATGACTCACCATAAAAATTGGAGTAATTCTAGATGGACTAACTATAATGGATACGGTTTGAAGAGGTGATGCGATAGGGTATGAGACTATATCTGTCTTACGAATGAAAGGAGGTATAATGAATTATATTCTAGATGTATAGAGAAAGGGTTTCATCATCTCTAAAAATTGAGTAATAGACCTTTTAACATTCCCCATTTCCCAAAAAAAATATATCTTTTCCACCATAAACAAATGTTGTAGGGGGATAAATTCGTAAATTGGATTAATTTCTCTTTAAAATCCATGGTTATAAGAGGAATCCTTTTATTTTCATCTAAACACTTCAAATGATAAGTAATGTTCCTCCAACGACCCGAAGGCCTTCAATTTTTTTATTATTATAAAGGATAACACCCCCTTTTAAGGGATGAAGGGGTGAAAACCCAAGCAATACATCATTGAAAAAGGAAAATACACTCGAAAGATGGAAAGAGTAAAATCATAAAGAAATAATAGTACAGCTCCTCCCAACATTTGAACATGATGTAGTATTCCAACATTGCAAGGTTGTTCGGCAAGCAAGTGTCCTGTGTCAAAGCACATGCCCAATCCGATGGCTGACGCCATACCCTCTCAAACAAACAATTCCAAAAAACCATGCGAAGATGAACCACCAGCTCTAGAACCACCTCTGGAGTCTGTTGCATGATGTCGGGTCCAGTATCATGAACTCCCCACCTTCAAAAAACAAACAATCCAAACACACAACAACCACCATCCTAGAAAAAACTTAATAAATCAAACACATTACAATCCAACATCCCCATAATTCCACTGGTTTCACCAATACATAATGATCACCATTAATGAATCCTCTTCCATCCATCCAACATAGAGAATGCCAAAATCAAAAAAACAACTTGCTGCCAAAAATGTCAATTTCAGCGTGGAAATGACATGCCGAAGCCGAAGATCCAAAAAACACCACAAATCCCAAAATAAGCAGAAACCATCACAAAGGCTCAACCAAATCATCACAAAACATATGTTACCATAGAAAAAGAAAACAGAAACCATCACTGGAACTCTAGAAAGAGTCACGCTGCCCAGATCTCATCGCTGAAATCCTGATCGGACTCGAATACTACAGCAAACCACCAACCACAACCACCAGAGGCAAAGTGAAGACCTCAAGCTATTGGATCTGGAACCTTGGTTGCGGAACATCACTGTGCTGCCATGAAAACCCCTATCCAATTTGTTTCGATAATGTTTTATTCTATTTTTACAAATTACAAATACATAGAAGTAGTTTAGGTTGAAGATGTGACAAACCAAGGACACAATTAGGGATATATGATCTTCCTTGAGGCTCTTATTCTGGAAAGTAGAAGTTCTAGGAAATCCACATAAATAAGATAACTGATATTCCTTAAAGGAATCTAGATCATCTTAGGTTAGGTAATTGGTCTATGGTCGAGTAGGCAGTGGTGAAAACCTCACTTATCTTAGAGAATACAGAACCTCTTGATCTATAATTTCATGACTAACTCTAGAAATATGCATTAAAATGGAAGCTAATGGTTCCTTATATTTTTAAAGAAAATATGAAGGAAATTTTTTAATAAGATCATCTTGATCAATCCTTTCTTACAAGTATCCATTAGGATCTATCTAAGTAATATAAATGATAAGTCCACCATGATCAGGTGGACTACCTCTAATTTGATCATCATCATCATCTGGATCAAAGATGCTCAAACCATGCACTACTGAATCTGTAGATTTCTCACCCTTAGAATGTGCATCCTCATATTTAGGAACTATCTCATCTTTCATATCTATCCTTTATCCACATGAATAACTAAGAAAATCTAGGAGTTCCCATCAATATAATCACTAACAGTCTTAGAAGACTAAGAATTAGTTAAGAAAGGATTGGTTCCTCATCCCAATATTCTCCCTCAATATCAGAAAAGGAATCATCCAATAAAGAAATGCCAACCTCATGGATCTTTGAATTTTATTCCTTAAACTGAGTAGAATGTTAAACATTATCATTATTTTCCTCATAATTTTGAAACAAACTCTATTTAGTAGGTAAGGAAAGATGAGAGTCATATTGTCCAAAATAAACTTTTGGACTCTTGATAATACCAGGGTCATTCCTACCTCAACTAAAAATATATAGATTATTCATTTTATTCATCCACATGTTCATATTAAAATTCATCACTGGCCTTTTCCACTATGTCATTAGAAGATTAAACTACCACTTCATCTAGATCGAATCTTGGAACAACCAATTATCATGGTCTGAAAGGGTGATCCATAGGGTTAAACTTCTTATATAGCCTCTCACCATCTACTACACATTTCTTAATCCGTGGATTCCAAATAAACATCACTATTTTAAAAGTGATTTGAAAGAGATAGAAACTATAACAATTAGTTAAATTTTCTTCTCGTTCAATAAAAATTCCCATATCTTACAATGTTTGATTAATTAACATTGGATAGAAAATATAATTATAAATATAAGTATTGTTTCACAACTACATCATGTGCACCATCAAATATCTAAAAATTTTATTCTATCCCCTATTCTAATAAAATATAGGAATAGGATATCTTTTTACCTCATAATACATAACTCCTCATTCCTAGAACATACCATGTGTAAAATAAACAAAAAATAAGTTGACATTCTATATCCAGTTCCACTGTTCTAGGCATTCTCAAAGTATCATCCCTAGTAAATTCAAGATGGGAATCTATAATGAAGAATATTTCATTGTCAATAGGGTGTTAACCTTGATAATACTCAGAAATTCCTTTATTTGGAACTATTAATAAATTATCCATATAATTTAAACAAAACACAAGATCATTTCCATCTACCATGGTCTGAAAAAAATCTTTCCTATCTATAATTCCAAACTGTGAAAGCTGTTAGAAAACATAAACCAAACCCAAAAAGAATGGTTGGTTATTCACCAAGAACCTAGTTTCCCATCCTTTTTCTTTAATGAACACGAAATATAGTGACTTACATTATTTTATCCATTCAATATCTATTAATTTATCAGCTATAATAACTCACAAAGAGAGAAGAGGGTATAACGTCTCAACAAGCCGACTACATTCACTCTTATATTTCTTGTGTGGTCAAGACTCATCCTTAGAACCAACAACATGTTTAAATATCACTATTGTGGAAATTTATGAGGAATTAAGGTTAAAGGTAAAGGGTTATGGGGTTGATAGAGACAGAAGGAGGTTTTTAGGGAGCATGCAAAAGAGGATTATATTCAGACTCCAAATAAAGATTTTATCATCTATTTCACTAAACAAATTTAAAATATAAAAGTATTTTAATTTAGATGACATATTAAATTAAAAAGATAAAATGATAAAAATAGAAATAGTATCATAGAGAACACCAGAAACAAGTAAATAGTAATTAATGATAGCAAGCAATGATAGTAAGATAATTGTGGTAAGAAATGGTAGAAAGCCAATGGTAATTCGAAAATAGTAGAGACAAATAGTATCAAACCAGAAATAACATGAAATTGAATCAATCTAATGGTAGAAATAAATGGTAGAAGCCTAAAATTTTGAGTCAAATCTACTAAAAACAAAAGAATTAAATAATTAAAATACTTAAGAGGAATTTCTCTTTCCAATATCATTTATAATATATCTTTTTCTATTTATATTCAAAGGGTTTGTAAACATATTATAAAATTGATGTACAATACCACTTAATTCAATAGTTATATCACCCTTTTGAAAATGGTCTCTCAAAAAGTGATGTCTTATATCAATGTGTTTTATCTTAGAGTGAGACAAAAGATTTTTATAAATGATAATATTAATTGTATTGTTGCAATTTATATAGACATTTCTAAATGCATATCTATAGTCTATTAATGTGTGTTTTATCCATATAATTTTTGAACAAAAACATCCTATAGCTATGTACTCATCTTAAATAATAGATAAAGAAATATAATTCTATTTTATACTACATCATGATACTAGAGACTAACCCAGAAGTTACATGTACCAAATGACCTTTTTATATCTAACTTACAACCACAAAAATTGGCATTTGAATAACTGACTAAGTCAAATGCATGTACTCCAGATTAGAATAGTCCAAAATTAGTTATGCTTTTTATCTATTTTAATATTCTATTATCAATATTTTATTGATATTCTATTGAGTTTTATTGAAAATGGGCACACATGTATACACTAAACATAATACTTGTTTGACTAATAGTTATTTATAGTAAACTTATAATCATACCTTTGTAAGTAATTTGGTTAACTGAATTTATAGTTTCATGATGATCTAAATAACATATTATACTCATGAGAGTATCAATAACTTTGGTTCAATTCATACAAAAAAAATATCACATCATTCGTGATTTTTATTCAATTTTAAACAATTGCATTTTTTTTTGAAAAATTTTAAAATGAAGAAATAATTTTAACTGAACCATTAAAATCATTTCAAATTAATTTTTTATCATTTCAAAAAATTCAATATATAAGGAGTTATTGGATTATCTGAAATATAATATCATCAACCCATATTTGAACTACTATAATATCCTTGAAAATTCTTTCTGTAAATTGAGTAGGGTAAAAATATATTTTATAAGACCATTTTGAATAACAAAGGTGTTGAGATTATCATACCAACCTTTTAGAGTTTGTATTAAAGTATATAAATCTTTTTTTTAATTTGAAAACATGATTTGGAAAATGTGGATTTTGAAATATAAGGGGTTTATTAATAAAGAAATAATTAATAATATAACCATTTAAAAATTCTCTATTAAAATAAATTTAATATTTTTTGAAATTCCAATGTGTTTCATATGAAATTAGTATTCTGCTGGCTTCCATTATAGGTACCGGTGTAATGGTTTCCTCATAGTCAATACCTTCTTCTTGAAAATATCTATGTGTAACCAGTCTATATTTTTTTCTAATTATTATCCATGATTCATCAACCTTGATCCTATATACCCACTTGGAGCCAATATTTATGTAGTCTCTAGGTTTATCTACTAATTCACGGACATTATTTCTTTGAAATTGATTCAGTTATTCTTGAAAATCCATTAGATAATGAACATCATTTATTTATTTTTTTGGCGTTTTTTTGTTCAAGATATGACATGAAGGATATATGTTCAACCTGGTTTCTTTGTGAGGCTCGTTTTTGAGAACCATTATCTAGGTCTATGATAATATCATCTTGGGGATAGTTTTTGAGGGGTTTAATTGTTCTAGGTACCGTAATACTTTGTTCTTTTAAGTCTTCCTCTAGGATAGGAATGACTTGATTGACTCTTCAAGGTGGTTTATCATGTAAATAAATATAAATATGAAAATAATAAGAGGTATTATTGATATTAAAATCTTATATATCATCCTAAAGATTTTATAAATCATGTTTAAGTTAATATGGATATATCCCATCAAAAGTGACATGAATAGTTTCTTCCACAACTTTAGATTTCTTATTAAATACTTTAAATCTTTACAACTGGTTGAATATCCTGTTAGGTATCGGGACGCGCAGCGGAAGTTGATGGTATGGGAAATTAAAATTTTTCAAATCACTAGAGAAAAATTACGACATCAACTCCAGTGAAATATCCCAGTATGATCTGAGGAAAATGCGTGGATTTGACAAAGTACAAAAAAATGAACAATTACCTTGTTTAAATCTGACGTGCACAAGTGCGTTGCAGGATGTCGGTGACCATTTCTCTAAGACTCTGACGTCGATGTCCTCTAGATCTTCTACACACACCTTTTAATTTGCACATGTATCGTTCATTGGAATCTGGGTGTTAGCCTGGTACACCAAAAATCTCTTCGATGCCGTAGTGATCACCACAAGGCAAGAGATTTCTATCCAAGAAGGATAAACTTGAAGTTCTTCCTTACTTTAGAGAATCTCTCTCTAGAATCTAGGGGGAGATAGTGGCTCTTAAATTTGACACATGAATAGTTCTATGGGGAGAGCCTCTCTCTTACTTATATAGAGAATATCTAGAATACCCTGTATGGGTTCCCAACCCTCGTGAAGTAGATATTCACATTACAAGTTTTATAAATATTTTTTTATATCAAATTAAATTATGTCATAAATAATATTTATAATTTTATCACTAAATACAATATATATTAAATATATATCGCATGATAAACTTGAGTCTATAACTCGACTCACTTCTCCTGCAAATATTAAATGAACCCTGGATATTTAAATTAGTTAGAATAATATTTTATCTTTGTATTTACTTAATCACTTGTAAATACATATTATAAATAAATTCAACAAATTATTCCAAACTTAAATAATTAAAGAATTTATTCATTAATTGGTGATCCATAGAACATAGATAATACTCCAACCTCTTGGCAGGGCCCACCATGTTCTATATTTCTATTCTCAGAATTGGGAAGATTCTCAAAGTGCTATAGTGTGTGACCCTCTAGGCCCTTATCTCAATAAAAGTGGATGACATCCACTGACCAAGAGTGGGATCTGGAAACCCATAGAGGCCCCTACAGAGATAAGGTAAAGTTATAGAAACAACTACCTTCCTACAAACATAGTCTGTGTAATATAATCTCTTCAACATCAATATCTCAATAAAGCAGAATGCACACTAGTGTCATCATCCTTTATCTTACTTTATTTTATTTTTCGATTTGTCTGAATGGTCTTACCTTCCTATACTATGGCCATGGATTTAATGAAGGTGCAACTATCCTAATCAACCAACCCTGAGATATTTATTCCTCAACTCAGAAGAGACAACTCATATCTTGATCATTCAATTAATGCCATGTCACCAATGACACACCCAATGAAAAATAACTCACCACGACTTAATATACATGGTTTTCACCTTGCATCAAAGTACACAATTAAATGACATAAATTGATAATGATCTCAAATCTGGAGACCATTACACATGTTTATAGATAGGAACGACCAATGATACCCGAAACATGTGGTGTTCCTACTATGTAAGTCAGTATTCATGATCTTAGTAACTAGAGATCATCAAGTGCGAACCTCATGAGAAGAAGTATCAATGTTTATGAGCCCCCATCACTTGATGGTCACAAATAATCTGTGTCCTTTCAGAATGATGTAACTGGACTGTAGGAAATTATTTTATGAATACTATCGTGGCATCTCGGGGTTCTCATTATAGCATGGGATCTTCTATAACAATTTGATACGACATGTAATCTAAGGAAATTTCCATAAAAAAAGTGGATGCAGAAGTATCTACACTATTATGGAAAGATAAGCACATCTATATATAATAAACTATATACATGTAGTGGTAATCAATGTACAAAAGAAGTTGGGTCTAGGGAACCCACTTTCAACATTCCCAATTTCACTAGAGCCAACTGATAAAAGGTTTCAATCCGCTAGCTCTCACATGAGAATCATGATTCTGCTGAGAAATGGATTTAGTAAGGGGGTCTGCCACGTTGTCCTATGTGGATACTCTTCTAACTACAACTTCAACTCTTTTAGAAAAATCCCTCAAGAGATAAAACTTCTGAAGAATATGCTTTTTTCCTCTGGTGATACCTAGACTCCTTGGAAAGCATCACTACAATTGTATTATCTCAATATTCCAGAATAGAGTATGCACTACTAAGAAAAACAACAATGTCTGAGATAAAGTGGAATATCTAGACTAGTTCATTTTCTGTATCGAAAGAGGTAATATATTTAGAATCTCTTGTAGAATCGGTAACCATATCTTGCTTCGAGCTTTTCCAACTCACTGCACCACCATTCATGAAATAGATATAGCCTGACTGTGATTTCATATCATCGTGATCTATCTAGAAACTAGCATTAGTATATACTCTCACTACTATTTCCTCATCTCCTCTACACACCACGAATATATCCTTAGTAGGCCTCAAGTTCTTTAGGATAGTTTTAACAGCTGTCCAATGAAGCTCTCTTGGATTGGCTTGACATCTACCCACCATGCTTAAAGTAAAGGCGACATCAAACATAGTACATAGAATGGAATAACAGATAGAACCCACTACTGAGGCATAAGGGATTCTAATCATTCTATCAATATTCTCATGTGTTTGCAGACACATTTTCTTGGAGATATTTATACAATGTGATATAGGTAACAATCCTCTCAAGGATTGTTCCATATTATACCTTTTAAGTACCTTGTCAATATATGTACTTTGAATTATACCTAAAATACTTTGAGATCTATCTTGATAGATCTTTATCCCTATAATGTAGGCTGCTTCACCTAAGTCTTTCATGGAGAATAATTCATTTAACCAAGTCTTAACTGACTGTAAGACTTGTACCTAGTTTTCCATAATTAATATTTCGTCAACATATAACCCTAGGAAAATAATGTCAATCCATTCATCCTTTTTATAGACACAAGTTTCACTTTCATTTTGGAAAAAACCAAATTCTCTTATGGCCTCATCAAAATGAACATTCCATGATACTGATGCCTGCTTCAATCCATAAATGGATCTCTTCTACTTGCATACTTTATTGGAATTCTTTGGCATGACAAACGCTTTGGGTTGAGTCATATAGATATCTTCAACCATCTTCCCATTTAGAAAAGAAGTTTTGACATCCATTTTCCAAATTTCATAATAATTAAGGGCTACTATTTCAAGAAATATTTTGATAGATTTATGCATTTCTACTATTGATAAGATTTCATCATAGTCAACGCCTTGATGTTTCTTGAAACCCTTTGTAACCAGTCTTTCTTTAAAGGTATTAACCTCACTATCAATGTTTAGCTTCTTCTTGAATACCCATTTTCATCTAATGGGATTTACATTAGCTGGAGGGTCTACCAAAATCTAAACTTTATTTTGGTACATGGACTCTATCTCATAACTCATGGCTTCTTGTCGTTTAGAAGTTTCTTTGCCTTATAATGATTCCTTGTAGGTTAAAGGTTCATCATCCTCAAGGACTAATGTGTCACCTCAATTGGTGAAAATAAAACCATAAAACTCTGGTTCTCTAACCTCTCATGTATACCTACATATTATTTGTGTCTCAGGAACAACTTCTTTTTCCACTTTCCCATGGGGAGATTATTCCTCTACCAACTCTTATGCATCTGGAGAAATTACTTCATCGAAGTCAATCATTCTCCCATTATTTCCAATAGAGATGTGTTCCCTTTATAGAAATATTGTATATCTTTCCACAATAACTTTCCTATCTAAAGGGTTATATAGGAAATATCTACTAGTTTCCTTAGTATGACCTATAAAGATGCACTTGGTGCTTCTGGATGCTAATTTGTCACTTGGTAAAGTCTTGAAATATTCCTCGCACCCCTATACACATATTTGTGTTAGACTGGAATCTCATAAGTCATATGGAATCTCATCTGCATCTTTAGTTGGTACTCGGTTAAGTGTGTATGCTACTGTCTGCAATGCATATCCCCAAAAGGATAATAGAAGATTTGCAGGACTCATCATTGATATGACCATGTTAATAAAGGTCATATTCCTCCTTTCACAAACACCATTCCATTGTGGAATATAAGTAGGAATGAGTTGGGATACTATCCCAAACTCCTTCAAGTGATCAATGAATGGTTGGTTAAGATATTCTCCGCCTCAGTCTGAGTGGAGTGATTTTATCTTCTTACCAAGTTGGTTTTCTACATCATTTTGGTATTCCTTAAAAATATGAAAGGAATCAGACATATAACACATTAAGTAGATATAGACATATATACTATAGACATCAGTAAAATTAATGAAGCATGAAAACCCACCCCTTTCCTCTACTAGAAATATACCACATACATCAGTATGTATTAATTCCAGTACTGCATTGGATCTTTCTACCTTTCTTAAGAAAGGTGCTTTGGTCATATTTCCTTATAAACAAGTTTGACAAACATCCATGGGTTCTAACTCTACTGAGTCTAAATACCCTTCTATATGTAATCTTCGTAATCACTTCTCATTTACATGACCATGCCTGAAGTTCCATAGGTAGGTGATATATGATTCATGATGGCTGTATTTGTTATTGATTGCCATTACAGGGTTCTCGAGTTCTAGTATGTATATACCATTGTTAAGATGTTCCATACCGTAACATATGTTATCCCTATAAAAGAGACAACATTTATATCCAAACTTGAAATAAAAACCCATAGTGTCGAAACTCGACACAGAGATAACGTTCCTGGTAATATAAGGTACATAATAGAAATTGTTTAAAACTAGAATCAAACCAAATGGCAAGGTTAAGTGATAGTCTCCCCCTGCCAAGGATACCAGACTCGTACCATTTGTAGCTCATATATCCACTTCACCTTTTTAAATATTCTTGAACCTACTTGATTACTGTATATGAAAACAAATGTGTGATCCACATGCTGTATCCAGTACCTAACTTGTAGATAAAGATAGATTGCATTTAATTATTGAAATACTTGAAGTAGAAGCAACATTTTTATTCTTCTTTCCAGCTCTACAATTCATCTTCCAGTGGCCTTTATTGTGACATCAAAAGTAGAAAACTTCCTACTCATTACTCTACCTCTGAATCTATGGATTCTTTGCAGGACGATGCATTAGTGTCATTGACATTGAATTGGCCTTGGACCCCTTTTACATGCCCTTGTTTTTCTTGTTCTCCATATGGAAAGATGAATTGGTATTTTTCATATCCTTGTCAGATTGAAGAACTAAATCCCAAATATCCAGGAGTGACTTTTTCATATCATTCATGTTATAATTGAAATTAAAATTTGATAATTTTGATGGTAATGAGGAAATATTGAGATCCAATGCCAGTTCTTGGTTCAATTTGAACCCAAGGGCTTCAATCCTCTCAATATACCTAATCTTCATGAGTATGTGGGGATCATCTTGGTTCCCTTCTACTAGCCTGCACTTATAAAGGGCACTTGAGATATATTACCTTTCCGGCCTGGCCCTCTCCTAATAAAATTATCAGAGATGTGAAAGCATCTTGTAGGCATCCTCATCTACCTGCATTTTATGCAATTGGATGGACATAGATGACAGTATGATGCATTGTACATCAAGTGCATCATCTACATGTTTTATATATTTATTTTTTTTCGACTTGATTTCTCCCTAAGGAGGCTTAACAAGAATTGGGGATTCCAACAAATATAACTTTCTTTCTGGGTGTAGTACTATACGCAAGCGCCTGTATCATTCCTGGAAGTTATTGCTGGTTAGGATATTTTATTTATCCATAATTGATAGTAGTGATAAAGTACTTGTGGTGTTGGTGATTTCCATTTTAAATCTACATCAGATAAACATTTATGAGTTATTACTTTATCTTGATTACCTTTTGACATTTATTATTAATAAATTATTATATCATTTTAATGTCTCCCACTATTTTAGTGAACTTTAATAGCCCTCACCATTAGATTAAAAATACTCTGTCACTTGAGTATTCTAGTGGCAAGGATCCTCAAAACCTCTCTCATAGTCTACAAGCTATGGCTACACCACTACTCGAAGGGTTTCAAGGTAGTATCTAGGCTGGCTAACCACTTGACTCGTGTTTCCTTGTTTTTTTGAGTAAAGTCCCAGCTTTTGGAATCTAAACTTGATTCCCCCAACATCTAGACACTAATGTAATAGAAAGTCAGATATGGATAATCTTTGACTACTCACAGTAGTTAATTTAACCCAGTTCTCTAATGAAAATTCCACAGTAGTAAAAAGCACTCTCAATTATGGATGATGAGCACCCCAAAGACCTAGTTTTGTTTAGATGTGAGAAATGGAAGGCTTTTAGACTTAATATATCTTTGAGGGATTTTTATATTTATTGAAAAATATAATCTTTTTCAATTTATATGTTCAAACTATATTTTCACGCTCACAACCAAAAAAAAAATCACAATATATTCATCACTTATTTATGCATTTTTTATCTTGTTTACTATTCTATGTGATCAATAAATAATCATGAAATCGCATAAAATAATAAACAAGACATAAAGGTAAATCATGAAATCTGAATGGTCTTGAGAATTCTATTATGATCGATACATAATGGATCAATCTTGACCATGTGGCATCCATACCTGAGTCGACCCTTGACTCACATCACTGCTAGCCCCAGTGCAATGCGCTCGGCTCCCATCTAGATTACTGCCTTGACTTGGTGGGGTCTGTATCTCAGATCATGACCATTTAATTACAAATATACTCAAATACAGGTGAGGGGTCCAGGGGTACGAAATACAACTTCTTCATTTCATACATAGAACCTTGTACATATTAGAATTAAAAGACGATTCATAGACCTTTATTTATTTAATTAATCATTACAATCATTCCACACATTGAATAAATAATTAAATAAAAAAATAAGCCATACATTCAAAGTTTGGTCGCTTTCTCAAGACCAGTCGGTATAAATTAAGTTCAATTAAAAATTAAACTGCAATAAAATTTAAATAGTACGAGGGAACTTTAATAAATTAAATGAATTTAAATAAATTCAATTAATTTATTTTTATCAGTTCCATTTTTTTAATTTAATTTTAATTCCAAAAAATAAATTAAACCATTAATTTAATTTTAAATACAAAATTATATTAAACTATTAATTTAATTTTAATTCTAAAATTAAATTAAACTATTAATTTAATTTTAATTATAATTAAATTAATATTTCAGATTAAATTAAATTTAAACCCTAATATAATTATAATTAATTTAATTTAAAAACTAAATTAATTAAAATTAATTATGGAGGTTACCTCAAGCCAGGAAGGAGTCCGGGTGAACTTCCACGAGGGAGTATTTCTTGAGTAGGAAAAAATCACGGTGTAACTGCGGTGTGACTACGACGAGACAAAGGTGAGACCACAGCTTGATCGTGGCGTATCTGCCCGGTCCAATAGCACCCGTAGTGGTAGCATCTTCCAGCTGACAGTAGAAAGGAGGCATCAAGGGGGTCCGGGTGCGACCTACTAGGGTTTTCATGTGGGGGGGGGGGGGTGAACTAACCTCAAGGAAGAAGACCCCCTTGGGTATCTTCCTTTTTATTTATTTATTTTGTCTTTTGACAAAACAATACCCTCATTTCTCTTTTTATTTTTAACTTAAAAAACAAAATGGAGTAGACCCAACTTGAGGTCTTGATCTCCTAATTGTTTTTTATTAATTTTAAAGTCAACTCTTAATACATAAAATTTACTTAAACCGAAGTCTTGAAAGACTCCATTTTAATTTTTTTTGAGTAAAATAAAAAAAATACTATCACATAATATTTTTATTTAACTCAAAAATAAAAAAACACTTTAAATATTCTGGAGACTAGATTCTGGCCATAGTGTGGTAGGATTTTAGTATTTTTAAGAACACTTACATAAAACTAAAACGTGTTCTTTACAAAAATAGTCATAAAATTTAAAACCGAGGACATCGATCCCATTAAAATTTTCAAATGGCCATAACTCGGCCATTCAGAAACAGATTGGTCTACGGCCAGATCCGTTGGAACCTATTTAATTCCCCGTACTTAAATATAATAAAATTTAATTTTTTCTTTTGACTCTAAAAAATCACGTGTCACTCTGATACCACTGTTAGGTATCAGGATGGGCATTGGAAGCCGATGGGCTGGAAATTAATTTTTTTTCATTACTAGAGAAACATTACGATGTCGACTCCGGTGAACTATCTCGGTACTGTCCGAGGACCACACGTGGATTTGAAAGAGCACAAAAAAAATGAACAAGTACTTTGTTCAGATATGATGTGGGAAAGTGTGTCGCTCGATGATGAAAACTGTTGCTCAAAGAATCCAATGTTGAAGTCTTCTAGATCGTCAACACACACCTTTTGAATCTGCATGTGTGTCGTTTATTGGAATCCGGGTGCAAGAGCTATACACCAACGTTCACTTCGACGTAGTAGTTATCACCACAAGGCTAGAGACTTTAGTCCTAGAAGGATAAACATGACATTCTTCCTTGCTTGAGTTAATTTCTCTCTAGAATCCAAGAGGAGAGAGAGGTTCTCAAATTTGACACATGAATTGTTTCATGGGGAGAGCTTCTCTCTTACTTATATAAAGAATATCTAGAATACCCGATATGGGTTCACAACCTCTATATAGTAGATATCTGCATTACAAGTTTTATACATATTTATTTATGTCAAATTAAATTATTTCACAAATAATATTTATAATTTTATCACTAATAGTAATATATATTAAATATATATCACGTGATAAACTTGAGTCTATAACTCGACTCACTTCCCCTGAAAATATTAAATGAACCCTGGATATTTAAATCCATTTGAATAATATTTTATCTTTGGGTTTACTTAATCACTTTTAAATACAGATTATAAATAAATTCAAAAAATTATTCCAAACATGAATAATTAAAGAATTTAATTATTACTTGGTTATTCGAAAAAATTGGATAATACTCGAACCTCTTGGAAGGGCCGACCAAGTTCTACAATCCTATTCCTAGAATAGGGAAGATTCTCAAAGAGCTATAGTGTGTGAACCTCTAGGCCCATATCTCATTAGCAGTGAATAATATCCACCGACCAAGAGTGGGGTCTAGAAACCCATCGAGGCCCCTATAGAGATATTGTAATGTAAAAGCAACAACTACCTTCCTACGAACATGTTCTGTGTAATATAATGTCTTCATCATCGATATATAAATAAAGTATAAATCACTCTAGTGTCATCATACTTTATCTTGATTTAATTTATTTTTTGATTTGTATAGATGGTCTTACCTTACTCTACCATGGCCATGGATTTATTGAAGGTGCAACAATCCTAATAAACCAGGCCTGAGATATCTATTCCTCAAATTGGAAGCAAAAAATCCTATCTAGATCATTCAATCAATGTTATGTCACAAATGACGTACCCAATACAAAATACCTCGCCACGACTTAATAGCCATGGTTTTCTCCTTGCATCAAAGCACACAATTAAATGACATACATAGATAATGATCACAAGTTTGGACACCATTACCCATGTATGTAGAAAGGAATGATCAATGACACCTGAAACATATGGTTTTCCTATTATGCATATCAATCCTCATGATCTCAATAACTAATGATCATAAAGTGAGAACCTCATGTGAAAAAGTCTCAATGCTTATGAGCCCCCATCACCTGATGGTCACACATCATCCGTGTCCTTTCAGAATGATTTAACTCGACCATAGGACATTACTCTAAGATTACTGTCATGGAATCTCGGGGTTCTACTTATAGCATGGGATCTTCTATAACCCTTTTATACGACATGTAATTTAAGGACATTTCCATAAACAAAGTGGATGAAAAAGTATCTACTCTATTATGGTATGATAACCACAGTATATATAATAAACTACATACATGTAGTGATAATAAAATTACAATAGAAGTAGGGTCTAGGGAACCCACTTTAAATAAAAACAAGAAAAGATCCTCCATATATTTTATTTTAAATTTGTTATAAATTCTTATTTGTATTTATAATGTATAATTTTCATAAAAAAATTAATCTACTTTGGGTTTTCTAACATTCTTTCATTCATATGAAGTCTTTTCAATATGTTATGATGGGAAATATATTAATTACATATCAAGATATGTTAATATATTTAACCCAAAAATAGATAGGTATTTCATTTTCACTGAGAATAAATTAAAAAATTTCCCGAAGATTCTCATTCCTCCTTTCAACAAACACATTTTGTTAAGCTGGTCAAGGTGTAGAGAAACCGTGAGTATATCCAAATTGTGAGCATATAGATTCAAACTCTTGATTCAAAAACTCTCAGACAAGATCACTTCTTACTGTTTTAATGTTGAGTACACTATGTTTATAGAAACCCTACTTTTTCTTACATAACTATTACATAATTTTTAAGATAAAAAACATAATTGAGATACAAATCTAGGATTAAAATGTTTAGTGTCTTGGGAAAATTAGCCTTCTACATAACTTGTATATAATAAAACAAAAAAATTTATTTAAATACTTCTTCTTTGTCCTTTAATTTTTTGTTCTCTTTATTATATGTATTCACCTAAGGATATATATCAAATAAATAGGTGATCTATAATCCTAATAAGAGTATGAATAAGGTGATGATTCAATATAACAATGATTAACATAATAAAAATAATCATATTATAAGAATATGATCATTGTAAAAATAATGAGAAAAAATTTGATAAAGGAATGCAACGTGGAAATGTATAAAAATTAAACCTCATGTAATAGAGGTCAAATACAATACATATTTGTGAACAAAACTAGCATCATGTTCACGCGTAACATATGTGCATAATCATAACATCATATTTTTGAAAAAATATAGCATCATGTTCATGAAAAATAGATATAAATAATGAGATACATCACACTACCCAATTAATTGATGGGATATATAATTTCTATCCCACCCATCACATCATAATATTTACATAATCATGCATGCTAAAGGGAAAATAAAAAAATCATAGTCATGAAAAATCCCACTTAAAGTAAGGAGTTTCATAAATTATAAATTCATGAATAACATTTGGGTTTCCCAAATCAAAAGGGACATCATTATTTTGAATAAAATATAATTTTTCTTTTGAAAATAAGCAATACATGAGGAGCCAAATATTTTTTAGAAAGAAAATCCATTTCAGAAAATCATAGTATTTGGATTAAAAAAATCAAGGTGGAAACATGTAAATGCACAAAAGAAAAAGGGAATAATAATGAAATTTCACATAAGTAACATTAAAGGAATGCCCATACTGAAATTTGTGTGAAAGTGGGAAAATATAGGTAAAGGGAGTTGGTTTCAAGAACCCCCTTACCATAATTACCACTTTATTTCATCTCTTTTGTCCCCCTTAATAATAAACATAGATTTATTAGAAAATTGATCTAGAAGTTAATTATTGTAATTTTTCCACTATTTATCAATTATAGTAATTTTATTCTATTTATTAATTTCTTTATCTATAGATTATTCATTTTGATATCACGTCTCACTTATAAATATCCTATTTTTCCTCGATTATTCTATTTTTTAAATGTAGTTTATATATTAATATATTTAATTCCAGAAGAAAATAATAATTTTAATTAAATATTTATATAATATATATAATTCATACTATCCGTCCATGAAGTTGGTTATAATAATTTATATGGAAATGACTCTGTATGTGGTTAACTGTCTTTTGTCAGAACAATATTGGGAGAGCGGGAATGCGAGTTTTAAAATTTATATATATAATATATATGATACTTATAGTAGGTTAAAATAATTAATATAATTTTATCTTATGGAATAATTAATCTTATAAGGTTTGGTTTTTAAGGGAGTGTTGAAAAATAAGGAGAAGATGAAGAAGAAATGGAAAAAGTAGAAGAGTTGATCAATATTTACTTAATCCTCGATGTAGCTTCTCTTATACGACACTAAAACTACCTTGATGCTTGGAGTTGGATTATTCCACAATTTACCTAAGTATTATAAGGGTATTTATTGGAAGGATTTTGGTAGTGTTTAGGATTTGGAATGTAGGGGATGAGTATTTTTACAATGGGAGGGAGTAGGGTCATTTACACTTGAGTAGAGGGGTATTTTTAGAATAAAATATTAAATAAAATAATATGTAAATGGTATAACTTTTAATAGTGTTGTTTTGAAAATATAAATCGTATATAAATATAATATAACAGTTTTAATACTTTAAATAACATTTTTAAATTGAATTCATTAGTTTATTAAAAAGGAAAGTGGAAAAATAGTAATTTCTATTTTAAGGAATCACTTTTGACGTTAGGTTATGTAAATTAATTTTATTTTATTTTAATGATTTATTTAAGAAATTAAACATGTCATATATGAAAAAAATTTATCGAAATTATTTCTTCATTATTACACCACGAATGATGTAATTTAAGATACACCGATTATGTGGATAACTATATTTTTATTATTAACATGAAAATTGACTTATTTCACAAAATTTTCAAGAAACCACCCTTGGACAATTTTGAAATGATTATTTCAAAAATTATATAAATTTTGATCAATATTTGTTTATAACATAGTTAATTTTAATTTTTAATATAAAAATTATGATTTTTATAAAATACTAAAAAATATAGTTTATTAAAAATGTGCTTATATTTTATTTGTCTTTTTTAATAAAGATATTTATTTTTTGTTACATTAGTATTAATATTTATTTAAATTTATCATGATAAATATTATTTGTATCAAAAGTTATTATTTTTAGGTAAAATTACTATTTCAGTAGTCATGTTACTATTCCCAACAATTATGTTACTACTCCCAACGGTATGGTTACTATTACAATGGTAACATTACTATTTTAATGGTTACATTACCTACTATAAATACCTAAACTTTCCTTAAATCATTATTCAAATCAATTCATCTCAATGTTATATATTTCCATTTTCAATAATGCTACTTGGTTTGCTAACAATATTTTTCTCTATAGTGTTGGTAGTAGGGGTGATGATTATAATAGATAGGGGTGATCCATATTCAACCATTGTAGATTTAATATTTAATATTTTTTATCTATTTTTAATGTTTTGAATTTTAATTTTTTTAATTTTTGATTAATTTAACAATATTTATTAATGAAATGAAGTTTTGGTTGGTTTATCCATACTCTTATGTGTATAATATTTTATAATATAACAAAACACACATTTATTCAAGGAAAAAAATTAATAATAAACAAGAGGATATTAAAATTCATTTCTACTGATTTTTTATATTCTGAAAAACATAAACGAGATTCAACTTTATGAGAAAGGAAAAATACCCACATATATCTTGAATAATCATAAATAATAACCTAATAATAGTGTTTTCCACCAAAAATAGAAGCTGTAGATGGTCCAAATAAATAAATACGAAACAATTATAGTGGTTGTGAGGTAAATACCTCTTTCTTTCCTTTATAAAATATTTTTATGCCTCTTTTCTTTTTGATAAGGATTACACACTTTATCTATAAGAAATTATAGCTTAGGTAAAAATTTGAATAAACCATTCATTTTTAAATTTTTATGTATGTATATTGTTTAGTGGCATATTTCCTAATTCTAAAATGAATATTCTCTATGAAAAACACTCAAATAGGAAACATTTTGAGAAAATATGGAATTTAAATCGACAATATTGACATTATCATATCTTAAAGTAGTAAATATAAAATCTATCTTGTAATCATAAATTTTACAAGAATTGTTTTGAAATTTAACATTAAAACCATCATTAAACAACTATGAAATACTAAATAGGATAAATTTTAAACCTTAAATGAATAAAATATTATAAATAAGGAAATATTTAGAGTTACCAAAATTTTCAAGTCCAATAATCTTTCCATTTTTATTGTCACTGAACATGAAATGTACACCATTCACTTTTATAAGATTCTTAAATATTGAATAGTCTGCAATTAAATGTCTAGAAAATTCATTTCCCAAATACTATATATTTTATTAGATATTTTTAATCATTTTTCATAAGATAATCAAATAATAAATCACTTTAGAACCCAGATTTTAATGGGTATATAGAATTTATAAACTAACATCTTTAAAATCCACATTTATTTCATTGGATTTTTTATAATTAGAATAACATATTTTGAATGAAAATTATTTTTTAGCCCAATTTTTTAAGAATAATTTCCAAATATAATCACTTTATCAAAAACTAATTCTTTGTTTTTAGAACTGGGAATAAAATAATTTTTATACACTTCCCTTAATTTCCAGATCCATAACAAATTCCAAATTTGGATTTTGGATTTTTTTGTTCACCCAAATTAATATTAATGTTTATTATGGTATAAAAAAATTATTCCAAATATTTTTTAAGATATTAATTTACCAATTTTGGTTATGTATTTTCCTTTAGTAGATTGGATTTTTTTTGTTTTCTATAATAAGATTATATTTATCTAAAACACATAAGACATGAATGTTTTTATGATTAATATATTTATGTTTTAATTCATTCATTTTATCTTCTAGAATAGTATAATATTCTTCTAACTCTTCATTATAAATTTCATAATCATCTTATATATGAGATGAAGAATTATATGGTACCTTAAAAGTAGTATCCATAAAGCTTAGATTTACTTTTTCATTTACATATTATAGGCTTGAATCTGAGCCACTAGATCTATCTTTATTTTCACCCCTAGTGGAATTCATTTCTTTATTTGTCCTTTTTTATTTATCCTCATATATTTTTTATATATTTGATATTATATATTTAACTTTTATGAGTCCGATACTCTTACATTTGTAGTACGTAACCTCATTAGAGGATCCACCATTTTTCCAATATTTTAACTAATTTCCTCTTCAATAACACTTTCTTTTATAATTTTAATTAAAAAATAATTTCATCATTATATAAAACTTCTTAAACCTTATAGAAAGATGATCCATTTATCCATCACTGTCTATATCATCATTACTTCTAGATGTACTTTCTAACTTGATAGCTTCATTAGATATTGATTATGATGCTTTAAATGAAAAATATTTTCTCTTTAGTTCATCATATTCATTGTAAATTTTTATATCTTCTCCATAAATAATTTTATTTCTTATTAACTCCTTGACTGATAATTTTTTGAGGTAACATGATTCCTAAATAGAGACTATAGTACCTATTCATAAATTTGGTAGACATCCCCAGATCCTCATCACATGAACTTTTTCTGTGATCCTTTTTTCAATTATAATCATAGTATTTTTTATCTCATTGAACCTAAGATTAATTTAAAATATAGATTCGTTGGGATTAATTTCTAAAGTATCATAGTAAATAATATATTCATTTATCCCCACTTTCTTTAACATTATATGTTCATTAATGAGAAACATAAAGGGTCTACCAAATTTGATAAGCAGTATCATATGAAGATATACTATTAAATTCATACTCTTTTAAATAAAAAAATAAATCATTCATATCTTTTCAATTTGAATCATAATATGTTTTTGTTGGATAATCCCATTACTTTTTAGTATTTTTAGGTTTTTCATATTTATCTTCAATAGTTCCACAAAATTCAAAACCCATGATTTCAAGGTGGATTTTCATTTTTATTTTCCATTGAGCATAATTTTGACCATTAAAGTAAGGAGTAATATTAGTAGAAAAACATTCATACTTAACATCCATAATAAAAATTACAAAATAAAAAAAATTAAAAATATATTTCTAAAAACTTGATCATTATCAAAGGTAATAAAAAAATAAAGAAACACCAACTGTAATACCAAGTTTTGGTCCTAGTGGACAAATCGGGTGGGGGTGGGGGGGGGGGGGGGTGGGTGAACTAAGTTTTTGAAAAAATTTCCAATTAGAAAGAATTGATATCTAAATCCCATAATTTATAAAATAACCATGTAAAAAAATCATTGAAAATATATGATTTTTATTTTTTAAAATATTTATCAAAGGCTCAATCAGAACCAAATTAAAATAATTTCAAGACCACTATATCTTTTGAAAAAACTCTATTCACATTAAACACATTTATATAACACTAATTAAACCTAACTCACAATGTATTTGTTTGTAAAGAGTTTTGAAAAATAAAAGAAGTTTGTTTTGATAAAAATATAAATAAAAACACACAGAGGAATAAAAATAATTGGTTTAGTCTCAAGATGAGCTATAATCCTCTCAACTTGGAAATCACATTATTCTAACCAGTTTTTTAATCAACAAACTTGATCCACAACCTAGATCAGGTTTTTACATACAACTGTACACAAGGTATTCTAGGCTATACGTGACCTCTTCTATAATTATTCATGGGGTAATAGGTGTAAAAAAAATAAGAGAGAAATTATATAGTAATATCCAATATAGTTCAATATATTTTTATATTTAAATGTGTAAATTAAATTAAACACAACTCTAATGGAAATGAAATATAGAATAAGAAAGAAATATTATTTAAGTTTTTTTGTAGTTCTTATTTCTCTGATCATTCAATAGATGATCAGGAATGTTATTATTCTTCTTATAGATTTTCTTGAAATATATCCTTAATGTTTATCCAAATATTATTTTTATAATTTTTTTTAATAATAAAATAGTGTCATATGAAGCACCAAACAATCCAAAATCTTTTTAATAGGCCCTAAATCAGTCCTTGTCACTCAGTAATAAAACATAATCAAACAACCAACTCATATCTATGCACGAGTATATCCTATGATTTTATATATTTTCAGAATCTATTCTTATCCATTTCAAGATAATTATAAAATGGGATAATTCATCATTCTGAGTGGAAAGAGTGAAAGTATGACTTGGCCTTTAATGTGTTTGTGTAGTTATTTAAGAATAATAATTCTTAAATCCATGTGTCTCTAACATGAATTAAATACCTTAAAATTTACATTAGAGTAATTAATTTGAATTTTTATTCTATATATATATGGTATTATTATTATAATTAGTATTAGAAACCTCAATTTATGGAATAAAATTATAAACTAGAGCTAACATGATTCAATAAGAAGTAGAAAATTCTTCTAGAGGTAGCCCATCCTCACTAACGGTAGCTGAAATGACTGAGTGGTAACATGTTTTCAAAAATTATAGCATGAATGTTATAATAGTATCATAAGTGAACTAGAAGTATCTTTTTCCTTATAGCAGTAGATGATCCATATAGCAGAAAAATCATTTGACCTAATAGTAGCACATCCAATCTAGCTGTTATAACTTTGTTATGGTAGTATCACAATTTCATTGGTGATAATAGACGTCAACTAGTGGTAGAAAAAATTCTCTAGAAGTAGAAAAAAATATTCTGGTGATAGAAATGTTTAACTACCATTATAATTCTATAGTTGATGGTAGAAACATTGAGCTAGTGGTATCAACCTTGACTTAGATAAATATAAATTATGATCCATTTACAATGAATGTTGTATAAGAGTATACAAAAATTTTCATTGTGTATGCATGGGTAAGTAGATACTTATTTAATGGTAAAATAAAGCTACAAAAAGGTAACAAACAAATTTTAATCTTTTTGTAATGGTAATTAAATAGTTTTTTAACGGTAAAATAGAATTTAAATAAGTTGTGTAAGGGTAATAATGTTCATACATAAAGGTAAAACATAATTTACAATGATTTTATAAAGGTAAATAACTAATTATAAATATTATGTAAGGGTAGATAAGAACATTTTTAAAGGTGAATAATACTTTCATAAGGGTATATCAATGATTACACAACTTACATAATGGAACTTCCAAACTCATGTAAGGGTAACAAGAAACTTAAGATAGTTACATAAGGGTAAAATAAACATCAAACGGATTACATAAGGGTATATAAACACTTAATATTAATAACATAAACATGATTTATGAACATTAAAAAAAAGTATTTCTTTTAATAATCTAACAATATTATATTTTTAGTAATAAAATAATTAACATGGTTAATTTTTAATCAAGATTAATAAAGGTAAAATGGAAAATGAGGTATATCAAATATTTAATAATTAAAAGGCGACATACACAATATAGAAGGACTTAGTTTGTAAAATATTTGTATTCAAATGTCCTATCTACCATTTATCCACTTAATTCACTTAACTCACCCAAAAAATATAACACCCAAATGATTCCACTCCCTCCCCTTACCTAACATTATTTTCATGAAATTCCCCACTTTTTCAGCTATAAAAGTGTCCTCTCACCAACCCTTCAATAAAACTCTAAAAATTCAGTTTACTAATAAATAAACACCTATTCTCCTTCTCCTATCATCATATTTCACTCTCATAATCTTCTAGTCATAGGAGATTATCCCAAGGCCTTCCTTTCCAAGGAATCATCTAAGACAAACCCAAATTTTTCAACATAAGTTCAATATTTTCACTAACATATATTCCTTTTATATTTACATTTAAAATTTATTTTTCCCAATATTATATGATTAATTAAATATTCATAATATTAATAATATTTATTTATTATTTAAATAAACAGGAAAAAATTTTACCCTATCCTTTAAGAAAGAAAAAATTGTCATTTGTGTGTTGTGCGGACTACCGCCTCCATGATGCAACATGTTTCACTTTATTTCACCACCCAGACAAGGATGTATATAACGATAGGATTAAAATTTAAATATGATGTTTATGATATCATTATGGTTTTTAATGACAAAATTTAGAACCTATTAATGATATAATCAATAAATAACCATTGTTAATTTAATCATTAAATATAAGTGTACTAAGAGGATAAAATTTTATTCAAATTGTAAAATATGTCCATATCCGTTACCTATTATTCTACCAACATAAAATTTTTTTACTTGAAAATAATAAACAATAAATAAGATCATTGTGATTTTTTTATAATTATATAATAACAAAGATACCTCATAATCATTCATTAAATCAAGGTATTATCATGTTTGGGTTAGTTTAACCACTTGAAAAATACTATGATTTTATAGAATGGATGACTATGATTTTTTTTTATGTTAGAATATTATATAAATATATAATAATGATTTATTTCTAGAGATTTTATATCAATTTTTAATTCATTAATTTAGAAAACACTCTTTGATCATCAAGAATTAATGAAATATGATTTTTTATCAATTTCATCTTTGAGGATAAAGAATAAAACCATCATGGAATGGAATTGAAACATCATAAATTATTATAAATCATCCCTAAAACTAAATATAATAAAATTATAAATATGTGATTTATAAGATTAATGAATACAAACACTACTGTTATGAAACTTGTACAAATGATCAAAATTATAATCACCGATGTGGAAAAATGGTAGAATCCATATATTGAATGAATATTTATAAAGAGTATAGATGAAAATGAAAATGATTATTCTTTTTAATTAAGTGATTAAAGATATCTATTTTTGTTATAGAAGAGTTTAAATTATTTTCTTGTAATTCAGGACAAGTGGTAAGGTTTTCCATTTCCAATTTATCTCATAGATACATGTTTAGTATTATGACCCCAATTTACTTTAAATGGTGTTTATATTACCAATTTTAGATTTTATATCATGAAATACCATTTATTAATGTGATTTTAGGATAAATTATAATCCCTCTCTTTCAAGAGGTTTTGATTGAATTGCTACCCAATCCATAACTGGGGGTTTCCCATATGAATCTTCATTCTTTAGGACTCATATTATATTCAACACATATTTAATTTTATATAGTACGTAAATTATTATGGAATACTATTTGCCACATTAATAATTAAATTTAAGGTATTTAAAAGTCTAAATTTTTTATCGCTCCCACGTATTCTTTTGACTCTAGAGTTACCAAAACCACTATAAAACTCAATCTTTTCCATAGTGTAAAAACTACCCTATGTTTTTGTAAATAAAAGTTTTTATATTTTCCTATAAAAAATATCCCTATCTAGATACTAGAAACTGGATGCGGCTATGGTGAATATGCATGTAAGGGTGATCAACCTAAAAATAGTTAGTTGATTATTGATTCAATAATCATTCAGATGAAAAATAAATTGGCCTATGAATGTACAAATGCATGGAAACTCTTGAGGGGTATGTTTTGTAATATTGAAATTCTATTTATGAACCATGGTGAGTTATTTTTCCAAACATTTCCTTGGTCTCATAAAAATGAAAAATATGGAACCCAAGTATTATCTTCCACATTTAACCCATCATATCGAAAAAATGTTCACACTATATTTATTCAGAAAGGTTACATCATGTTAATTTGATAATAAACCATATTTTTTTAAGTTTATCAAGGGATGCTATCCCAGAAATAGACATTATTCTATTGAATGAAGAAGTATTTGGTCCATATTTCTCATTATATGGATAACCATGTTTCATTCACATAAAGGTTCTATAGGGAATGATATGAAATGGATTGATCAATATTATAGAGAATTCAATAGACTTAATCATGTTATAGGTGTGGCCTTCAATTATATACCCATCGATGTATCAACTAGTCTCATGATAAAAACATGATGGGTTTTGGCGTATATCTCTTCCCATAACAAGATAATATCTTAGTATAAGGCATTGAAAACATGTTTTGATGTTTAAAATTATGCATTCTATTAGTATGAGATCAATTGTTATTGTTATCCATGTTTTCATTTATTATAATTTATATAGAAATCCCTTTGTCTTAGTTGATTATGGTTTAATGTTTTTCATATATTCATAACATATAACTTATTACATGTTTATGTTATGAAAGATTATGATATATGATACTTCTTACTGAGCATCTGAGGTCACCCTTATTTGTTTTCCTTTCACTAGGAAACCTAGATGAGTACTATTTGTAATTTTTAGGGATATTATGGAAGGGGTAATAATTTTTTTTTAAATATATGCATGTCACATCTTATGGTTTGAAATGTACTATATGTATGTATCTAGTATTCCAATATTTATAAACTATTGGATTCTTCAAGAAATATTGTATTTTGTAAAAATAATTTAATATAAATATAATATTTAGATTTCAATTTTCTAGTATATTACAGTTGGTATTAAAGGAAATTTTTTAAGAACCTTGGGGACTATATTTAGAGGAACAAAGTGAGATAGCATAAGTAGTTTGAAAAATCCTCAATATTTCTTGGGAACACTAAAAAACATGATTGTAATTATTTTTTACTATCCAATAACTCAATTTTATTATGTTTATTCCAATATAAAGGATAGAAAATAATAATACGAGTGAGAACCATATCAATACCCATAATCAATGATGGGATGTTCCCACAAAAATGGTTAATTAATCTAGAGTTTATGCGAATCAAATTATAATCATATTAGCGTAGTTGGACTAGGTTATGAAAAATAATCTCACTTGTATAATGTGACATGTTGATCCAAAACATGGTGTAATTATTTTGTACCATTTTATATAAAAACACCTCCATTATTAAGTGGAACTACTAATCCATTGTTAGATGAATAATGGATCAAGTCTCTAGAGAAGGTCTTTCTAAATTTGGATAGTAGTGAAAATGAAAAGGTCATTATGGAGGTCTATCATCTCAATGGTGATACAGAACACTATCAATTAGTAATTAAAAACACTAATGAGTAAGAAGATATCAAATACACGGAATAAGTAACTTTTAAAGTGGTTTTATTTAAAAAATATTTTCCATTTAAAAAAAGAGTAAAAATAGAAAGGTCATTCCCCAATCTTAGACAAAATGGGGAGTAAAATATTATTGAGTATGAGGATAACATTACAAGGATAGCTAGAAATATTGTAGACTATGTATGCAGTCGTGAAAGAAAAAATAATCATTTATTTTGTATGTTAAATCCAAATCTTAAAAGAACATTGGTCTCTTATACATTTTCATTATATTAGGATATAGTCTCATGTTCCATTAAGAAAAAAAATGAGTTCTCAAGGATTTATGTCTACAAGGGAAATTACGAGAAGAATAATCCAACTGAGAATCATGGGAAGAAAAATTTAGAGAATATTTAGAATATAATTATGGGATTTCCCACATATAACTATTGGAAGAAACATCACGAGGAATGCAAGAAGGGGACAAGAATTTATAAGAAGTGAATAGAGAAAGTCCATAAATATCATAAATTAAAGGGAAAGTAAGAAGATATTTATTTCAATTATTTAATTATAGGGATAAGGGAAATTATGTGAACTAATGACCCGAATATTTTGGGACTTTTCTACAAAAAAATGAAAGGGAAAAAGTACAAACTTATGTGATTACCACAATTTAAGTAAATATTCCTAATGAAATGGTGGTAAGTACATTAATCATTTATGAAAAGTTAGATAAAATTTTATTTGATTCGAGATATTTTCAATATTTTATATATTCTTTGTTTACCAAAAACATTATATATTTATCTATCACTATAGTAGTGGAATTTTCAATTAAGTCACTGAGTGTAAATCTTATTGAAAAAAAGATATGTCAAGTATTTCCAATAATCATGCATGAGTGTGCCTTATTTTTAAAATTGGTTACTGTATATATAGTTGATTTTGATAAGGTCCTTGTTATGGATTTTATTTAAAAGTATAATGAATTATTTTATTTCAAAGAGAATTATATTTTGATTTTTGAAATTCAAATGGAATATCTTCTATTTAGAGGGGAAAATTATTCATCTATATCATGTTCAGATCCTCCCCTAATAACTGTCCTTAATGAAATTTTGTGTACAGAGAAAGATTAATAATGTCCTATTGATACTGAGGTATTTGTAATATATAGTGATGTATCTAAGAAATGACTTGGTTGTGTCCTTATTAAAAATGATAGGGTGATTTGTTATGCGTCAAGGAAATTGAAAAATCAAGAATATAACTATCTAACTAATGATCTTGGGCTAGTACCTACAATATTGTTTTGAATATTTGGTGGAACTACCTATATGGGAAAATATGTGATATATATATACAATGACCAAAAGAGTTTTAATTATATCCTCTCTTGAAAATATCTGAACATGTGGTAAAGAAAATGGTTGGAACTACTCAAGGACTATGATTTCTCGATACACTACCACCCTAGGATGATAAGCCAAGTGAATGTTGTATTGAGTATGATATACATTAGAGTTATTATCATGATGATTATAAAAAATGATCCTATATACATAGATCTATTAAATATGGATATGGTTATTTCTAGGAAAGGAGAGACATATTTCATTTTCAAATAAATTTCTAAACCATCCATACTTGAAAAGATAGAGAAGTACTAGAAGGATGATGGGAACATACAATGGAAGATCAAAGTAGTAACTGATGTGAAATTTTTGGACATTATCTATAAACAAGGAGTGTTGAAGTTTGGGAACAAGTTATGTTTTCCATCTATACTAGAGTTAAAATAGAGCTACTAGATGAAGAAAATAACTCAAATTTCTCTATACACCATAGTAGTATAATTATATATAGGGATTTAATATAACATTTCTGGTGGGATTGTATGATGTTAGAAATTTTGGATTGTTTTTATATATATTTAGTATGCTAGTAGAAAAAGGATAAATGAAAAAATCTTAAGGGGGACACACAACCTATTCCTAAAATTATATGGAAGTGGGAGAATATTACAATGGAATTTCTCACTAAACCACACAAGACTCCAAGGAATAATGATTCTTTATGTGTCACCATTGATTATCTTATTAATAATGATCGTTTATTAGTAATATGATAAGATATACCCCTTGAGTACCACACCTAAATCTATATCAATGAAATCATAAGGCTTAATGTGGAATCTACATAAATTATATCGAACCATAACCCTCAATTCACATCGAAATTCTAAGATTTTTCTATGGTATCTTGACACTGAGGTACATTTAAGTAGAACCTATCATCCTTAGATTTATAGGTAGTCTGAAAGGCCTATCTAGACTTTGGATAACATACTAAGATCATAATTTTTTGATTTCCAAGATATTTGGGATTAATATAAACTTTTGGTTTAATTTTTATACAATAATCACTTCTATTGAAGCATCAATATGGAACCATATGAAGAATTATATGGGTAAAGGTTTTATACTATAACTTATTGGGAATAAGTTGGAGAAACAAATTTAGTTTTCTCAGATCCTATAGAGGATATTATTTTTAAAGTATGAACTATTTTGGATCATATTAAATCATCCCATAGAAGAAAAATGAGTTATGATGATAATTGAATGAATGAATTGGAATTTACAGTTGGGGATCATTTATTCTTAAGGATATCACTATATAATGGAGCTATACAATTAAGTATGATGGGTATATTAAGACCTACACACATTAGGCCTTTTGAAATACTAAAATGAATTGGATCTGTATCTTACTGATTGGATATAATTATCAACCTTTTTAAAGTGGGTGATGTCTTTCATGTTTCATTACGAGGGAAATACATATGAAATCCAACACATGTTCTCACATATGAGGGGATAAATTTGGACATTGTCTTGTCTTGTAATGAAAAACATGTCCATATATTTCACACAAGAGAGAAAATGTTGCGTAATCAGATGACTCAATTCATAGAGATACTTCGGAGAAATCACAAATTAAAAGAAAATGAAAAGACCCGTAAAATTCAATGGAAATTTTTTTCTTAATTTTTTTTGGAATTTTACAAGAACACGGTTTCTGACGGCACCTAATTCCGAGGCCCGGAGTGCCCGGAATCAATTTCCGAAGTTTGGCTCAGGTACGTTCAGTGAACGAACGAGCGAGAATTTCTAACTTTTGATCCGGTGCTCGGAATTGAAATCCGAGGACACCGATGAACTCGAAGCACCGTTATTCGCTTAAGGAGACCTTTTCCGAGGTTGCGTTTTATGCGAGACGAAATTTAGTTTTGGGAGAAATTATAAGAAGTTAAATAAAAATGTGGAAACACTTTTTATTTTTATTTTGTTGGTTAACTTCTCCCAAAGGGAGTTAAAGGTGGAACCACATCCACTTAACCTCCCTTGGGAGGATTAAGTCTGGTGGGGCCCACACGAACCCCAACTACTCATCTTCTCTCAAAAATCCCCTATAAATCCCCTTTTAAATGAACTTGGCAACTTAGATTATTAAATGGTTTGAGTTGTATAATTTTTCAAACCTTTGAATTTCAAAAGGTTTGGTTGAGTAAATAAAATAAGCCCTTAGCTTATTTTATTTGGTTAGAATTCTCTATCCTCTTGAGAGATTTTGAAGCCTTCTTCTTCTTCTTCTTCAAGCTTGAAGAAGAACGCGAAGAACCTTCGAGCTCCGACGAAGAACACCGCTCCTCTCTTCTTCGTAGCCAGTTGTTTCCGAAGATCAACGACGTCTTTCGTGTCAACGAAAGGGAACGCCGCTTCCTCCTCAGACTTCCTTCGTCGGCTAACGAAGATTCTCCAATGACATACCTCTAAGTCAATGGATTTGACGAATGATTACCGCGACGTGGTCTTCCGCGGGTCGTTGACGATCATCGATCTTGAAACCAAGGTAGGAGTTGTTGTTGATTATTTATTTATTCTCGTTCTTGGTTCTAGCATGAAAAACGTGAGGATAATTATTTATGTGTTATCGTCTAATGAGAGGGGGGTCGAACCCACAAACACGGCCGAATCCCCCCTCCTTTGTTCTTGATTATGATTTTCTTGTGGATGAATGAGATGGCGTGGTGCCATCGCACCACACGGAAATTCGCACGGTTATATTGCGCGACGCCGTCGCGCCGCGCCGTGGAAGGATCATCATGAACGCGACGCCGTCGCGCCGCGTCGAAGAATACCGAAGGCGCCGCGGCCGGAGCGGGGCCGCGGCGGAGGGGTGCGGTGCCGTCGCACCGCGCCGGATGACGAACACCGCGGCCGGTTCCGGGCCGCGGCGGGACGAGAGGACCGGCGGCTCGCCGGGCTGCCGGTGTCGGAAGCCGGAAGGGGACCGGCTTTGCCGGTCCGTTGAAGAAGAACCGGCCGGCCAGGTCGGGCCGGACGGAAGGGGAAAGACCGGGGGAATTCAATTCCCCCGTCCAGGTTAATTGCCCCCCCATTATGAGGGGGGGGGTCTGGTTTCATAAAGGGGGTAGGCGGCCCCCCCGTTTCCCTCAAGGCAGGCCCCCACGAGGGGGGCCAGTTTCTCCAAAGGCGCGGCTAAAAGCCACGCCGCCAGCTAAGAAGAAGCGGGGGCCTTGCCACCCACGCATGGCACCGAGCGGCACCAGGCCGCGCCACCGCCGGCCGGGCCGCGCCGCCGTACCGGACCGCGCCGCCGCGCCGCCGGCCGGGCCGCGCCGCCGTGCCGGGCCGCGCCGCCGCGCCGCCGGCCGGGCCACGCCGCCGTGCCGGACCGCGCCGCCGCGCCGCCGGCCGGGCCGGGTCGGACCCGGGTCGGGTCGAACCGGTTCGGGTCGACCCGGTTCGAGCCGACCCAGGGGGGTCGGGCCGGGTCGTCCCGGACCCGGACCCCCCGTTTTCGAATCGATTTCGGTATTTTGGCCATAACTTGAGCTACGGACCTCCAATTGAAGAACCGTCAGCGGAGATGCGATCCTTGGAATGAGATGGTCGATTCGGTATATCGCACTCAGAGTTTCGGAATACTTTGAGTTCGGCCGGGTTGGTTCGAACACGAAACCAACCAGGCCCTCAGAGCGGAAACACTCATATCTTGAGCTACGGACGTCTGATTGACGTGCCGTCAGCTTTGTTGTGTTCCTCTTAGTGAGACAGATCTTTTGGCATACTCCTCCCGAGGTTTGGACTCAGGTGGAGTACGGTCGGGTTGGTTTTGCCTTAAAAACCAACCGGGCCCCTGGGACGAAAAAGCCAATAACTCTCAGACCGGGCGTCCGATCGACGCGCCGTTTGTTGCGTTGAGTTCCTGTTGACGATACGAAACTTTTGGATACATCAAATCTGGACTTTGTGACCGTTGATGTATCAGCCTCTCGGCTCGTGGAGCGGACCCTCCTGAACGAGCTTGCTGTGTGCGGGAACCCTAGTGCTGGCTGTGACTGTGACTGCTACTGCTACTGCTACTGCGACTGCGACGATGAAAGTACAGAGATCCTGTGTGGATTCAACGACGACTACAGCACTCAGCGATCCTACGAGGATCAGTGCTACAGGTCCTGTGTGGGACCGATCCTGTGTGGGTCTGATCCTGTGTGGGTCTTTGCGCTCAGCGGTCCTGTGTGAACCAGCGCCTACAGGTCCTGTGTGGGCCCGATCATGTGTGGGTCTTTGCGGGGGTTAGTTACCTATTGATCCTTCGTGGGTCCGACGACTTAGATGGATCAGAGATCATCTTTATCGTCTTTCGAAGAAGTATACCTGTGTGAGTTGAATCCTGTTGCTATCCTGTGTGGATTGTGTTGTGCTATCCTGTGTTGAATACGTTTAATTTCCTCAGTGGACTGAGTTGTACTTGGGCTCGGAGGTTGGAGCTTATTGGAATTGATGACTTAGGTATATGTATGGGCATATACCTAAGCAGTGTCGGTTGTTACTTCGTGTTTGTATCTTCCTTTTGTGGTTTATCCTTTGTGGATTTTGGGAGACCTTTGGGGGTCTCGGGGTCCCTACTGAGTAGATTATACTCACCCCTGCACGGGCTATGCCCGCACTACGTTGTGTTGGTTGCAGACGACGGACAACGTTGATCGTGGTTGAGGCTCGCAGAGCAGGACGGTACCTGGAGGTGGACCACTGGGCGGGACGTTCTCGAAGCGGACGACAGGACCCGAGGAGCAGTGGAGCTATCTGTACCCACCCTTCAGGTGAGATTTCTAGTGGACAGCTCGGTGTAGCGGCTTTTACTTTTCAGTTGCTCTTTTCCCTTTCGAGTTGTACTTTACTTTCAGTTTGGGTTTGTATACTGGCCCATTTACTTTTCCGCACTTTCAATTGTACTATGTTTTTACTTAGTGTTTACTTTTCCGCTTGCTTACTCTGTGGTGCTTGTTACTTTACAAAGGCAATGCCTTCCCTTTTTACCGGGATTTACGGCTTGGTTCTAGTCGCCAGCCCCTGGCCTATGGAAGGCGGGCTTGGGGTAGTCACGACACGGGCCCCGAGGACGGGTCGTGAAAAATTGGTATAAGAGGAGTTCGGTTCTACCGCGAACTCTGATCTTTTCTATGTGAAGCAATAATGTTTAGCGTATTGAGTGTGGTTATCAGTCCAGGGAGTCCAGTGTTGGTGCGGAGGCCGACGTATCCGTACACCAGGACCCTGACTTCTTATTTCCGAATTAATGCAGGAAAACATTGATTGCGTGTGTGTTTCAATGTTTTCTTTGTGATTACTTTATATCAGCTCACCAGGTATACTGTTCTGACCGTGGCGCACCTGTTTCCTTTTCAGGATGGCCCCACGACGGCAGCCAGCTAGGGTTCCGAGAGTCGAGTGTGATGACAGCCCACCGAGCGACGAGGCCTCGGTGCAAGGCCCTTTGTCAGTAGTGGCACCGGCGGTAGCTCTACCCGCCGAGCCACCGATACTTCCAGCACCAGCCGCTGACGATGCACGTTGCCTCAGCGCACTGCATGAGTTTCAGCGCCAGCGACCACCCAGGTTTCGTGGGGATACGGACCCCCAGGCAGCAGAGGACTGGCTGGAGACAGTGGTACGAGTTTTTAGGCTAGTGAGGACACCTATAGACCTCATGGTGATCCTCGCTGCGAGCCTACTGCACGCAGCAGCGGGCCGATGGTGGAGCTTGATGCTCCAGGTGCCCGATGAGGCATCTTTACTTTGGACGGACATTGAGAGCATCTTCCACTCGGAGTTCGTCCCAGCCACCCTTCGTGCGGTGCGTATCCAGGAGCTTCTTCAGCTGCGGCAGGGCATCATGATGGTCGCTCAGTACTCGGCGAGATTTACTGATCTCTCGCGCTACTCGAACGACATGGTACGGGACCCATTCTTCCGGGCCCGGACCTTCGAGCAGGGTTTGAGACACGAGATCAGGGCATCACTGATCTCCCTCAGCATACCGACTCAGACAGGAGTACTGGAGCGGGCCCTTTTGATCGAGAGCTTCCTTGCTGAGTCTACACCAGCGCCGAGACCCACCGCAGGGTGGCACGTGGTAGAGTCATCTGCAGCAGGCAGTCGACGGATGACTCAGGGGTCCAGGAAGACCAGACCTTCGGGCAGACGACCTCAGGACACTGGCTCTGCAGTGCGGGGCACACAGCGAGGAGCCAGTCTTTCGAGAGGCAGGCGGTGCTACTCGTGCGGCGGGCAGGGCCACATGGTTCGTGACTGCCCAACCCGCCGTGCCGAGGAGCAGAAGACGGTTGAGGGACCACCGAGGCAGAGGCAGAGGGTCGACCGTGGCAGTCCGTAGGGAGGAGGCGGACGAGGCAGAGGAGCTGGCCGATCAGCAGGTGGTGGGCGACGCTTTGGGGCTCTGCCACTACCACCACCAGGAGGTCCACCCCGACCACAGGGAGCTGGCGGGCAGAGACAGACACAGCTCCAGGCAGCATAGGCCTACGACCACGGCGCACCCGAGATGATTCGAGGTACTATCTGTGTCTATTCCACCCTTGCTACAGTTCTTATAGACATAGGAGCGAGTCAATCTTTCATAGCCACTGCCCTTGTTCGGAGCTCAGAGATTCCGACAGAGTCGTTGACTCGATCCTTACGGCTAGAGACTCCTACGGGAGCAGACTCGACGATTACGCACTGGTGCCGGTAGTGTGAGCTCACTCTAGGAGGCGAGAGCTTCGGCTGGGATCTTCTTGTAGCAGCGTCGAGGCCTTACGACGTCATCTTGTGCATGGATTGGCTATCTACGGTCCATGCGCAGATTGACTGTTTTAGGCGCAAGGTGCGATGTGTACGCACTGACGGGAGCAGGTTCACCTTCACCGGCGAGAAGGGAGCCTTCGCAGCACAGGATGGACTTTCGCGGAGAAGAGGACAACCCATCACTCATCAGTTGGATAGCCTCATCCTTGGAGCAGTTGACGTGCGGAGTCCTGGTTTTCCTACAGTGGTGGATCAGTTTGCAGACATTTTTCCCGACGACGTTCCAGGGCTACCTCCTCGCAGAGAGGTAGACTTTTATATTGACCTGTACCCCGGGACAGCCCCGATATCGACTCCAGCATATCGGATGGCCCCCACCGATCTTCGAGAGCTACGAGTACAGTTGGAGGACTTGCAGGGAAGGGGTTCATCCGACCCAGTGTTTTACCCTGGGCTTCCCCGATATTGTTCGCCAAGAAGGCGGACGGGAGCTTGCGACTTTGTGTTGACTATCGTCACCTGAACCAGGTGACGGTGAGGAACAAGTATCCGCTACCGAGGATTGATGACCTCTTTGATCAGCTCAATGGAGCACGGTGGTTCTGGAAGATAGACCTCAGGTCAGGCTATCATCAGCTCAGAGTCAGAGACGAGGACATGCAGAAGACGGCCTTCAGATGTCGGTATGGCCACTATGAGTTTTTGGTTATTCCTTTCGGCATAACCAATGCTCTAGAAGTGTTCATGGCCCTCATGAACAGGATCTTTCAGCCATACCTTGATCGGTTTGTCATGGTCTTCATTGACGACATTCTGATTTACTCTACGACTGAGGAGGAGCACACATACCACTTGCGAGTTGTACTAGACACACTCCGAGAGCACCAGATTTATGGTAAGCTCTCGAAGTTCCAGTTCTGGATACATGAGGTCCACTTCTTGGGACACATTGTCTCTGAGGCGGGAGTTGCAGTGGATCCTGCGAAGATCGAGACTGTGTTAGCATGGGAGCCACCTAGGAGCATGACTGAGGTTCGGAGTTTCTTGGGACTAGCTAGATACTATCGGAGATTCGTTCCAGACTTCTCTAGAGTTGCGGCTGCACTCACATCTTTGACGAAGAAGGGGAAACCCTTCGTGTGGTCAGAAAGATGTCAGCAGAGCTTCCAGGAGTTGAGACAGAGATTGACCAACGCACCTATCTTGAGGTTTCCTAAGGAGGGAGTAGGGTTCGTAGTCTACTGCGATGCATCAGGGACAGGACTCGGATGTGTTCTGATGTAGGAGAGGGCAGTGATCGCCTATGGATCACATCAGTTGAGGCCGCATGAGCAGAACTAAGCTACCCATGACCTGGAGTTAGCAGCAGTGGTCTTCGCTCTGAAGACATGGCGACATTACCTGACGGGCGAACGCTTTACAGTCTTTTCTGATCATCAGAGTCTCAGGTATATCTTCTCGCAGAAGGACCTGAACCTGAGACAGCGGCGATGGCTCGAGTTCCTCCAGGACTATGTCTTTGAGATAGTCTATACTCCTGGGAAGGGGAACGTGGTAGCCGATGCCCTCAGCCGGAGGATGGGCATTCAGCTACTTGAGGAGGCAACGGAGCAGCTAGCCTCTTTGCAGATATCCTTCGTGGATAGAGATGGAGCAGCCTTCCTTCAGTCTCTCACAGTCACCCCTCCACTACTGCAGCGGGTCAGAGAGGCACAGCGAGAGGACGCTGACTGTGAGACACGACGTGAACAGATATCCTCGGGACAGACACCTGATGGTTTCTACCTTGGAGCAGAGCACGAAATCCTTTTCAGAGGACGTACCATGGTACCAGTCGCTTTGCGAGAGGAAGTGATGAGAGAGTTTCACACTTCTCCTTTGGCGGTATATCCTGTAGTGGCGAAGATGTACCAGGACCTCAGACGACAGCACTGGTGGTCGGGCATGAAGAAGGCAGTAGCAGAGTTCGTTTCTCGATGCCTCACCTGCCAGCAGGTGAAGGCAGAGCATCAGGTACCAGTAGGCTTGGTACATCCCTTGGAGGTCCCGGAGTTGAAGTGGGACGGCATATCTATGGACTTCGTGACTGGACTTCCACGCACTTCCAGAGGTCAAGACTCCATCTGGGTGATTGTTGACCGACTCACCAAGTCGGCACACTTCTTACCCATCAGAGAGCAGGGCTCAGTGGAGAGCTTGGGACGTCTCTACGTTCAGGAGATTGTGCGGCTCCACGGTGTGCCATCATCTATCGTCTCCGATCGAGATGCTCGCTTTACTTCCCGGGTTTGGAAGGGGTTACAGGAGGCGTTCGGGACGCAGCTACGTCTGAGAACAACCTTTCACCCTCAGACGGATGGTCAGACGGAGAGGACCATTCAGACTCTGGAGGACATGCTCTGTGCATGTGTCCTCAACTTTGGTCGCAGTTGGGAGGACCACCTACCCTTGGTGGAGTTTGCGTACAACAACAGCTACCACTCCACCATCGGGATGGCACCGTACGAGGCGTTGTACGGCCGACCTTGTAGATCTCCTTTGTGCTGGACAGACCCTGGGGAGTCAGCACTTGTGGGACCGGAGATGGTCCAGGCCACGACAGAGAAGGTCCAGGTCATCCAGGAATGGATGAGGATAGCTCAGAGCCGGCAGAAGTCATACGCTGACAAGAGTCGGAGACCACTGGAGTTCGAGGATGGCGACCACGTCTTCTTGTGGGTCTCACCTCGACGTGGTATTCGGAGATTTGGCCGAGGCGGCAAGTTATCTCCACGCTTCATCGGACCCTTCCAGATCCTCAACAGGATTGGCGAGGTGGCTTATCGCCTGGCTCTACCACCTCAGTTGCACCGGGTTCACGACGTCTTCCACGTATCTCAGCTGAGGAGATACGTGCACGACCCGACGCACATCATTGACCATGGGGAGCTTAACGTTGAAGATGGGGTGACTTTTACGGAGATTCCGGTGGAGATCGAGGATCGACAGGAGCGGGTCCTACGTGGACGATCGATACCTCTAGTGCGCATCAGATGGCAGCACGGGAATCTCCAGGAGCGAACTTGGGAGCGGGAGGCTCAGATGCGTGCTCAGTACCCTCATTTGTTTCCCTAGTTTTTGATGTATCTTTACGGCGATGTAAAGCCCTGAGGTGGGAGTAATGTAAAGACCCGTAAAATTCAATGGAAATTTTTTTCTTAATTTTCTTTGGAATTTTATAAGAACTCCGTTTCTGACGGCACTTGATTCCGAGGCCCGGAGTGCCCGGAATCAATTTCCAAAGTTTGGCTCGGGTACGTTCAGTGAACGAACGAGCGAGAATTTCTAACGTTTGATCCGGTGCTCAGAATTGAAATCCGAGGACACCGATGAACTCGCAGCGCCGTTATTCGCTTAAGGAGACCTTTACCAAGGTTGCGTTTTATGCGAGATGAAAGTTAGTTTTGGGAGAAATTATAAGAAGTTAAATAAAAATGTGGAAACACTTTTTATTTTTATTTTGTTGGTTAACTTCTCCCAAAGGGAGTTAAAGGTGGAACCACATCCACTTAACCTCCCTTGGGAGGATTAAGTGTGGTGGGGCCCACGCGAACCCCAACTACTCATCTTCTCTCAAAACTCCCCTATAACTCCCCTTTTAAATGAACTTGACAACTTAGCTTATTAAATGGGTTGAGTTGTATAATTTTTCAAACCATTGAATTTCAAAAGGTTTGGTTGAGTAAATAAAATAAGCCCTTAGCTTATTTTATTTGGTTAGAATTCTCTAGCCTCTTGAGAGATTTTGAAGCCTTCTTCTTCTTCTTCTTCAAGCTTGACGAAGAACGCGAATAACCTTCGAGCTCCGACGAAGAACGCCGATCCTCTCTTATTCGTCGCCGGTTGTTTCCGAAGATCGACGACGTCTTCCGTGTCAATGAAAGGGAACGCCGCTTCCTCCTCGGACTTCCTTCATCGGCTTACGAAGATTCTCCAACGACGTACCTCTTCGGACGTACCTCTTCGTCAACGGATTTTACGAACGATTACCGCGACGTTGTCTTCCGCGGGTCGTTGGCGATCATCGATCTTGAAACCAAGGTAGGGGTTGTTTTTGATTATTTATTTATTCTCATTCTTGGTTCTAGCATGACAAACGTGAGGATACTTATTTATGTGTTATCGTCTAACGAGAGGGGGGTCGGACCGCACAAACACGGCCGAATTCCCCCTCCTTTGTTCTTGATTATGATTTTCTTGTGGATGAACGAGATGGCGTGGTGCCATCGCACCACGCGGAAATTCGCACGGTTATATTGCGCGGCGCCGTGGAAGGATCATCATGAACGCGACGCTGTCACGCCGCGTCGAAGAAAACCGAAGGGGCTGCGGCCGGAGCGGGGCCGCGACGGAGGGGTGCGGTGCCGTCGCAC
Source organism: Viscum album (assembly GCA_963277665.1). NCBI lineage: Eukaryota > Viridiplantae > Streptophyta > Magnoliopsida > Santalales > Viscaceae > Viscum > Viscum album. The sequence continues at coordinate 1,732,054,842 of OY728127.1, forward strand.
CGCGCCGGACGACGAACACCGCGGCCAGTTCCGGGCCGCGGCGGGACGAGAGGACCGGCGGCTCGCCGGGCCGCCAGTGTCGGAAGCTGGAAGGGGACCGGCTTTGCCGGTCCGTTGAAGAAGAACCGGCCGGCCAGGTCGGGCCGGCAGGAAGGGGAAAGACCGGGGGAATTAAATTCCCCCGGCCAGGTTAATTTCCCCCCCATTATGAGGGGGGGGGGTGGTTTCATAAAGGGGGGTAGGCACCCCCCCCCGTTTCCCTCAAGGCAGGCCCCCACAAGGGGGGACGGTTTCTCCAAAGGCGCGGCTAAAAGCCACGCCGCCAGCTAAGAAGAAGCGGGGGCCTTGCCCCCCGCGCGTGGCACCGAGCGGCGCCAGGCCGCGCCGCCGCCAGCTGGGCTGCGCCGCCGGCCGGGCCGGATCGGACCCGGGTCGACCCGGTTCGGGCCGACCCGGGGGGGGGGGGGGGTCGGGCTAGGTCGGCCCGGACCCGGACCCCCCGTTTTCGAATCAATTTCGGTCTTTTGGACATAACTTGAGCTACGGACTTCCGATTGACGAACCGTTAGCGGCGATGCGATCCTTGGAACGAGACGGTCGATTTGATATATCGCACTCAGAGTTTCAGAATACTTTGAGTTCGTCCGGGTTGGTTCGAACACGAAACCAACCGGGCCCTCGGAGCGGAAACACTCATATCGTGAGCTACGGACGTCCGATTGACATGCTGTCAGCTTTGTTGTGTTCCTATTAGTGAGACAGATATTTTGGCATACTCCGCCCGAGGTTTGGACGCAGGTGGAGTAAGGTCAGGTTGGTTTTGCCTTAAAAACCAACGGGGTCCCTGGGACGAAAAAGCCAATAACTCTCAGACCGGGCGTCCGATCGACGCGCCGTCTGTTGCGTTGAGTTCCTGTTGACGATATAGAAATTTTGGATAAATCAACTCTGTACTTTGTTACCGTTGATGTATCAGCCTCTCGGCTCGTGGAGCGGACCCTCCTGAACGAGCTTGCTGTGTGTGGGAACCCTAGTGCTGGCTGCGACTGTGACTGCTACTGCTACTGCTACTGTGACTGCGACGATGACAGTACAGAGATCCTGTGTGGATTCGACGACGACTACAGCACTCAGCGATCCTACGAGGATCAGTGCTACAGGTCCTGTGTGGGCCCGATCCTGTGTGGGTCCGATCCTGTGTGGGTCATTGCGCTCAGCGATCCTGTGTGAACTAGCGCCTACAGGTCCTGTGTGGGCCCGATCCTATGTGGGTCTTTGCGGGGGTTAGTTACCTATCGATCCTTCGTGGGTCCGACGACTTAGATGGATCAGAGATCATCTTTATCATCTTTCGAAGAAGTATACCTGTGTGAGTTGAATCCTGTTGCTATCCTGTGTGGATTGTGTTGTGCTATCCTGTGTGGAATACGTTTACTTTCCTGTGTGGACTGAGTTGTACTTGGGCTCAGAGGTTGGAGCGTATTGGAATTGATGACTTAGGTATATGTATGGGCATATACCTAAGAAGTGTCAGTTGTTACTTCGTGTTTGTATCTTCCTTTTGTGGTTTATCTTTAGTGGATTTTGGGAGACCTTCGGGGGTCTCGGGGTCCCTACTGAGTAGCTTATACTCACCCCTGCACGGGCTATGCCCGCACTACGTTGTGTTGGTTGCAGACGACGGATAGCGTTGATCGTGGTTGAGGCTCATAGAGCAGGATGGTACTTGGAGGTGGACCACTGGGCGGGACGTGCTCGGAGCAGACGGCGGGACCCGAGGAGCAGTGGAGCTATCTGCACCCACCCTTCAGGTGGGATTTCCAGTGGACAGCTCAGTGTAGCGGCTTTTACTTTTCAGTTGCTGTTTTCCCTTTCGAGTTGTACTTTACTTTCAGTTTGGGTTTGTATACTGGCCCATTTACGTTTCCGCACTTTCAGTTGTACTCTGTTTTTACTTAGTGTTTACTTTTCCGCTTGCTTACTCTGTGGTGCTTGTTACTTTAAAAAGGAAATGCCTTCCCTTTTTACTGGGATTTACGCCTTGGTGCTAGTCGCCAGCCCATGGCCTATGGAAGGCGGGCTTAGGGTAGTCACGGCACGGGCCCCGAGGATGGGTCGTGACAGAAAAAACCTAGGATAATTAATAATATATAAGTAAAAAGTATCATAATTTGTTTAATAACTGATATATACCATGATTTTTAAGATGAAATTATTTAAGAGGAAAGAATATAATACCCGAGACCCTACTGTAGTATGCAAACTCCATATGCTAAACTATCATATGATTCATACTCTAAAGTATCTTTACATATAAGTGTATTTAAAATATTAATATAGGAATGTTGTATTTTTTTTTAAAAATATACTTCATTTTTAAATTCTTTATAAATATATTATCCTAAGATGATTTTTATTGATTTTTTAAAAAAATGGGTTTTAGCACGCAAATGTTAAGTTCTTTTTATAAATATTAATTTTATTTGAAAAAATGGAATTTATGTTTATAATAATTAGTTACAACTTATATAACCATCTTATTTTATTTTTATTCATTTAAAATAAATTACTTATTATAAATATTAATTATCCCGATAAAAGTAAAATGATTGTTTTCAAAGATTTTTTTATATAAATAAATTATTTTAATCTACCTTAAAATATAAATATAATATGATGTTTAAAGACAAAAAAATATATAAACACTAAATTAATTAAGAATTAATAGAAAATAATAATAATAACATTTGATATATAAATACATTTTTTAATAAAAATAGTATTTCCTATATCATATGTTTTAAATTAAAAGTTAATTTTATCGTATTTATAATTTGAATTAGTTTAAATGGATAAAAAAATTGGATTTATAACATTAATTTTTTTTAATAATGGACATATTATATTTTTAGTAATAAAATAAGTAGCATGGTTAATTTTTATTCGAGATTAATATGGGTAAAATGGGTAAATGTGGTATCTCAAGTTATTAATAATTTAAAGGTCACATACAACTTATAGAAAGAATTGTATGGAATGAAAACCATACCCACATGTCTCACCTAAAATTTCTTTTCCTAATTCACTTAACTCACCAAACCAACCTAACACCCATGTGATTTCTTTCCTACACCTTACCTAACATTATTTTCCATGAAAATCACCACATTTTCACCTATAAAATGGGACTCTCACCACCCATTTAATAACATGATAAAAATTATTTTTAATTTTAAAACTCTGAAATATTTACTTATCCTATCACCATATTTGACTCTCATAATGTTCTAGACATAATAAATCATCCCAACCCTTTCTTTATGTGGAATCCTCTGAGAGAAACCTGAAGTTCTCAACGTATGTTCAATATTTCTATTTTATCTATACATTTAGAATTTATTTTTCCCTCAATGATATTATGAATTATTTATTTATAGAACAATTATTGTTTTATATTTTGGAGATAAAAATTGATCCCATTTCCCATTTCCCTTAAAAAACTGCCATTTGTTCATTGTACAGACTACTGCTTACATGATGAAACTTGTTTCATTTTACTTCACCATATTAAAAGGATGGATCAAAGGATGCAATTGAAGGATAAATATGATGTTTATGATATCATTATGTTTTATGAAAAATTCTATAACCTACTAATGATAAGATAAATAAATGATAATTTTTAATTTAATCGTTTAAAATAGGCGTACTTAGATGATAATATTTTCTTTAAATTGTGTAATATTTATATATCAATTAATTATTCATATAATTCTTTAAAATTATGTAAAATATCATTAATAAACACTAAATAATTATATTACAATAGAAACACCTCATAATAATTCATTAAATCAAGGTATGTTCATGTTAGGGTCAGTTTAACAACCTGCTTGAATAGTACTATGAATATATTTCATGGATGACTATGGAAACTTATTTACTGAAATAATATGATATAAACATGTAAATAATGTTTTTTTTTGTTTTTGGATGTGTTATATCATTTTTAATACATTAATTAAGAAAACACACTTTGATCTTCAAGAATCACCAAAACTTGTTTGTTAAATTTTCATCTTAGCTGTTAAAGACTAAAACACTCACGGAAGGAAATAAAAACATTATAAATTTTTATAAATAACCCCTAAAAGCAACTTTAATAACATGGAAAATAATTATATTTTAATAATAATTAATATAGACAAACCTATTTTGAAACTAGTACAAATATCACAACTATGAACAACCAATGTAGAAAAAATATAGAATTCATATAGAGAGTGGAAATTTATGTAGACTATAAATGAAAATGGATATGATTATAGTCATGAAGGTAGATAAATTACATTCATGGAATTTAGGATAATAGTTTAGGGTTTCCCTCTCAAATTACTCTCTTTGAGACATGTTTAGTATTATGTACCAAGTTTCCTTTATGTGGTGTATATACAACCTATTTGAGATTTTATATCATGAAATAAATTTTATTCATGGTACATAAGGATCTATCTGATCCCTATATTTCAAGAAATTTTGATTGAACTGATACCCAAACCATAAGTGGGGGTTTCCTATCTAAACTTACATTCGTTGGGACTAATGTTATATTGACCACTTATTTACATTTTGTGGTACATACATTGACATGGAATATTTTTTTCCATATTAATAAATAAAATTAAGGAAATTACAAGTCAATATTGTTATCCATACCTCATATTATTTTGATTCAAGAGTTACCAATGCCATTATAAAACTCAATCTTTTCGGTGGTGGAAAAATCATCCTATATTTTAATAACGTTAATGTGTATGTAATTTAATAGAAAATACATCCCTCTATGGATGCTGGAAAGTGGACGTGGATGTGGTGAAAACACACCAATGGGTAATCACAATAAAATGATTAGTTAATCATTGACTCAATCATCACTCTGATGCATGATGAATGAGCCTGAGACTTCATAACTGACTAGAGACTCTTGGGGATATAATGTTGATTATTCACATGATCTTTATGAAACATGATGAAGGATTTTTTCTACCATTTCCTTTGTATCATTCCAATAAAACTATTGAACACAATTAATATCATATAGAGATAAACCAACACATTAAAAGTAAACTCACCACTATATTTCTTTTAAAAGGGTACTTCTAATCTATTTGATGAATCCACATAATTTATAATAATATTAAATGATTTTCTCCAACACATCTACATTATTATATTGAATGGGGAAGTATTTTTTATGTTTTCTATTATATGAATATCCATGCTTTATTCATAAAAATATTCCTTAGAGAATGGTATGAGAAGACTTTATGAATCTTATAGTGAATGCATTGGACTTAATTATGTGATAGGTGGAACTAGGGTTATATGGTCCTTTATACATCAAAAGGTCTCATGAGACAAAATATGTTGGGTTTTGGTGAATTCCTCCTCCAATAATATGATAGTTTCATGGAAGAAGGCCTTGAATTTTTTTAATGTATGAAATTATTCATTCCATCAGTATGTGATTAATGATTATATTTATCCATGTTTTAGTTTATTATCATTGATATAGATTATTTTTTTTGTTGATTATTAATTCATGTTGTTCCTTTATTCCTACCACATAACTTATTATATGTTTATTTTATTAATTATTTGAATATATACTACTACTTAATGAGAATATAAGATCACCCTTATTTTATATCCTTTCCCTAGGAAACCTAGAGAACTATGTGTAATTTTTAGAGATATGATGTAATAGGGAATAATGTTATCTCAATATGTTCATATTTTATATTATGTTTTGAAAAGTGTTGTATATATATATCTAGTCTTATAATACTGATAAAATTTTGGATCAAATCTTTTATTATATACCAATAATGTAATATAACTACCATCTTTGTATTTTTAGAGTCTAGGATGTTATATTAGTGATCCTTTTTTGTGACTATTGTTTTAGTGGTATTTATGGGCTTAATAAATCGTATCTTCTATCCCTTTATAGATTCTTTAATTTTAGTATTTATATATGTTATTCTAGTCCACTATATTTATAAAAAATAGAATTCATGACACTTTTAAATGGTCTTATAGGAATTTAGTGAACATAAATTATAGGCTAATCTATCAATCTGAACATTTTAGGTTAAATAAGTAAGGTTATTCAAAAGATGGTATTTTAGTGGACTTTAAAAAATTATATTTGGTATACTATTAGAAATTTTCTCCTGATATATCCATGATTATAAGTTTCCTCAATTTTGGGATATAACCTTTGATTAATTGATGAATTTTCAAGGATAGCTACTCCCATGACTTCTCAAACAAAGAAAGGGGTTAAATTTTGTGGTCAAATAATTGTGATGTAGCCTTTTAGGAATTGTATAGGAATTTAACATCATATCCTCTTCTTATCTTAATTCAACTAGGTGATGGGTTTTGAGGTTTATTATAATGAATCACCTATTGGGATTGACAATTTTCTTATACAATATCATCATGTAGTAGAATATGGTTCTAGATAACTCTATTATCATGGAAATAATTACCCTACACATGAATTAAAATTATCTATTTTTTATGTTCCCTAAAGTGTTTGAGGAATTGTCTATTTTGAATGTTCTTTTCTGTGTTAATAAACCACAAGAGTATGTAGTAAAACTTTATAACTCATAGAAATGAGATTTATGTTATCAATATCCCTTATAGGAAACATACTCTATGTAGTATTAAATATTTGAAAATGGATTTATGTGGTGAAAATTTTAAAAATTAATTAATACCACATAATATAATCAAATAGAATAATATTATTAAATTATATGAAATAAGTTCAAGAGAATTATTATAACAACCCATGATTTAATGATATATTCCTCTTTAAATATTTTTTTTCACAGCTTGCATTACATGAAACACCAATTTCAAAAAAACCGTGGAAACCTATTAATATATTATTATGTGACAATTATATAATTTTTAATTCATCATTTAAATATTATCTTAGGTTGAAATTTAAGTATTTTTCAAAAAAGATTTATTTTCCAGTGAATAGTGAATAATATAACATTTATTTGTGAAACTACCATTTTGTAAAATAAAATTCAAATTTAATTCAATGTAATCCTAAATTAACATAATTATACTTTATTTATAAATAATATAATTAATTAAATTTAAATTATCATTATAACTTATTTTTGTACAAGTTCAATTTTTGAGTTAAAAACACATTTTTCTAAAAAACTACTTTAGTTAGAATTTTTTATTTTTATCTTAAATTAATTTCTTCTAATTTTGTGGATTGAATTTGATAAAACAAATTCCATATTTTAAATCATGAGGTATATATTTATTAAATAGGTTCCCTTTATTTTTAATCATTATCAATGTTTACCTTGCAAAATGTTTGTCACCTTGACAAGGATAAAACAAGTAAAACATGGTTTAAACTTTCAGATAAGGCTTTAAAATTTATATAAAACTTAAACTTTATCCTATAGTATGAATTTATTTCATCTATTAAAATAAAATTATTCAAAATAGGGCCAACGTTTTCAATTTTTATTCGATATTGACCTTCAAAATACTTTAAGAAAAAAATATAAACCAAATGTCGCACTCTCAACATTAATAAATTTAATATTTTCATATAAGGATAAAATATAGTTATGTTTAAAATTTAAATTTAAAATTTAAATATGAATTTTTTTATCATGGTAATTTATTTTTATTTTTAGTTATTTAATAATTACAAAAAATGATTACACAAAATCGACAAAATATTTATTCAACTAATAGAAAAATAAAATAAACGATTTGAAAAATATTAAAAGAAATGAAATTAGGATGAATTATTATGTTACATAAATTTTCTAGATATATATGAAATATCATGGATGTTTGAATGGATTATATTAAAATTATAACATTGTATTGATGTAGTTAAAGTGAAATTAAATTAATAGTATCAAAAATGGAATTAATTATATTTTATGAAAAGAATATTTTATTAAATAATTTTATATTCATAAAAATATTGAAATATAAAAATAAGGATAATATATGGTCTAATATTTATTCTCTTGTACATTTATGAGCCAATTTTCATCCTATAAGTTAAATTTGAACCCTTTAACGTTAAAAAAGTCACTACCATGGTTAAGGATAGGATTGGTTAACCAATGGGTAAATCTAAATAATAAGGTTTAAAATGATATATAGACTTATAAATACTGATTATATGATTATATTAAACAATTTCCTCATTATCTTATAATATATACCATTTTGGAACCATTTGAAAAGTGTTAGACACATATTATATTATAATATTACATAAATTTTTAAAAGTTCCCCTCTCATCACTTATAAAAGGCCACCTATTCTATCTTTTATTTACAAAAATTTTGAGCCATATTGATCTATAGAACCTAACCAGTACTATTATTAATATCATTATACAATTTTTAGGTTCATTTCTTCCCAAAATACCAACCTTAGTTCCCTTATGAGGAGATCCAATGGAGCTCTTTCAAAGAAGGGGTAGTCATCTTTACCAAGCCCTTTAATTTTAATTATTCTTTTACAAATTTAAACTATGTCCAAAATAATACAATAAAAAAATCATTATATAATATATAATTATTTTTATTATGTTCTTTTCCTAATATTTATACATATATTCTCCTTCAAATGGGATAGAAAATTATCACTCGTGTGTATGGTGGACTACCGCTTTGTGAACCGATGTAATTTCTTTTCCATTAACTCCTCAAATGGTTTGTTATAAAGTTATAAATAATGAATATATATGGTATTTATGACATAATGTTTATTGTTAAATTATAATATCATATATATATTCAAACTTTTTAATCTTTTGGAAATTGATAAGACTGCTCGTCTGTACGTGTGGACTACCACCTCTACGAAGTGATGTGATTAATTTTTCATTAATGATTTACATGGATAGTAAAATGTATATATTTGATGATTATATATGATATATAGGTTATGATAATTAATTTTTAAATTATAATTATTATTTTTCTTTCTTTCTTTCCAACTGTCAAAAAGTGAAAACAATGTTCATGCGTATGTACAACCAACTGTCTCCATGAACTATGTAATTCATTTTTCTATATCTAATTTTTATGGATGAATATATATATATATATAAAAGGAATATATATTATATTTATATGATTATTAACATTTTTTGGTTTATTTAACCATAATAATAGTACATGGACTAGAAATACCAAATAAAAACATATATGAAAAACAAAGAAGTTAACACAAAAAACAATGTTAATAATAAATTATCTTTAACAAATGGGTGAAAAGATATTATAAATTGATCCTATAAGATATTATAGATATATATGGTTATTTTATGTAATTATAATAAATCGAAATTTATTATATAGGTAGTTAAAAGAACTTATGAGGAAAGTCAAACATGAGGCAAGGGGTTTCTTAACTAAATTTCCATTCATTGGGTTATAATTATAATTCATTATCTATGTTATTACATGATTATGTGTAAAATGAATTATTATTTTATTATGTTTTCATTACAATTTTTTTATTTGGATTTAAAATTTTTAAACATAGTCACTACATTGATTAAATATCACTTAAATACTACAATCTTTGTAAGGGATTACATCCAAATTTTTTACTTCATTAATATATATGTGGAATTATGAGCCTATTTGTCTTTATGTAGTGAATATACTACCCCAAATATATATTTATTCACATTTATTAAAGATTAAATTTAAGTTTACTCTATCAATGCGTTTTGATTTAAAAGTTACCAAATATATAAGAATTTGTTTTACAATCTCATTTTCTAGGATTGCTTACATTTTTCATTGACGTTATCATATAATACATACTATATAAAATCAATATATTTTATTATCCTACAATTAGTTAATTACTTTCCTTATTTTATTCCAAAATTTTTCATCTTTGGAACTTGAATCAAAAAAATAAATGTTTAAAAGAAAATCTAATTTTTTTCTCTTTTTGATCGGGTATATTTTTCTTCCTTGTCCATATTTTTAAAAATTGTTCAAAAATAATGTTTTATTTTTACATAAATTATTTATTAAAGAAATTTTTTCATATAATTGAATTTTTAAAATGGTTGAAATGATATTTTATATTGTTTTCTGAAAGTTTCCTTTTCAAATTTACTTATAAAAAGTTAAAGGGAATGTTTTTTAACATATACAATGTTAATAGTTTTCCCACCACCATAACCATTTTATGTAATTGAGATTATTCTACAATATTTTAGTGGTTTTACAAAGAAAAGTATTAAATTAAATCTTATGTTAAAGTACTTCTTCCATTTTCAATTATTATCTAATGAACACTATTTTAGTACAAAACCTATATTTCTAATGAATTGATGGTAATAGTTTATCTTTTATAAAAAAAAATTTCACTAAATTCCTCTTGAAATATTCACATTACTGTTATCATTTTTATTGGAAATTATATTTCTCTAAAATATCCGTATTATTTTTATCATGGATATGATTATTAACTAAACTATATACCATTTTTACAAATGATGTTTTTTTCAATGTTATTTTATTGACTTCAAAAATATTTACATTTCATATTCTTTACCCAATAAAGACATTTCTTGATATGGAATATTTTTTATGATTTAAATTGATCATTAAATATATAATGAATTCATTGGACATGTAGTGGCATGCTGGGCCTAGTTATGAAAACTCGTTGATGAATTGATAGATCTAAAGAGAAAAATCAATTGGATAGACATATTAAATTCGTATTTTGGTTTATTCTTACCAATTGATTAAACAGTCTTAGAACAATGCTTTTATAGTAAATATATCATGATGTCTGAGATCTTGAATTCCAATATTTATCATTTCCTTTACTAATAATTTTGTTATTATTATCTATGACATTAGTAAATTGATATTATCCATGGATGAAAATCCTGTTCAAGTGATTGATTAAATGAAATGTGTTTACAATTACTTACATTTCTATATTGATTATTTCTAATTTAATCATGATAGATTCTATTGTACATAACTCTTACTGAGAATATTATCTTACCCTTTATTTTATTCCTTTCTCCAAGATATGACGAATGATATTATCAATAATATTAAGGATTCAAGAGTGTTTCTAATTCTATGTAATTTATATTTCATATGTAATATAGGAATCATGTGTGTAACTGGTTCATCAAGACTACTAAACTGATCAGACCTTCAGGATGAGATCACTTGTATCTTATGAAAATGTAATAAAGTAGACAACGAATATGGGATAATAGATTTGGGGTTTTTATAGTTGGTCTGATAGGATTTTTAGTAGAAAATTTGGGAACTAGATTATAAATGAATACAACTAAAATAAGAATTATAATAATCCATTATTTTATTAGAGAAATTTTACCATTATAGAGGTTTTTATCTTATGCATAAACTGTTAGGATGATTTTCATCTAACTCATTGAATACCATTATTCAGTGATGGATCATAATAGAAAAAATATAATCAACACCTGTAGAAAATGTAGGGATTTAACTACTAAGAAAAAAAATATATCTGGTGTTGGAATTGAGCAGATCATATCCATATTAGGATAGTTGACTTAGGTTATAAAGAATAAATATTCCCATATAAAGCATCATGTTGTTATACAACATGATTCACCAATGTCGGATCACTTAATTTTATATAAGACTCTATATTTTTATAGAAATACTAATCCATTGGTGGATGAGTAATGGATTAAGTCCCTAAAAAATATATTATTGGATTTTTGAAGTTACATTCACCATTATAAATCATCCTAAGATAGTCCATTTGTTTGAGGATGAAACTGAACTCCAAATATAAATTAATTCCATAATATGCGGTTTACTACCTATCCGTGATGAAAATTTATCTTATATGGTCAGGGAGAAAATCAACATTGATGGCATGCTTATTTTATGAGAGTTAGTTGAGGTATTTCAAAAATATTTTCCTAGAATTTCCCCAGAATCATGAAGTTGATTTTTCAATATTATTGACAGCTGGAAATAAACTTATTTAAAAGACTCAATAAAGAATGTCGCAGATTGAGTTTCTGAAATGAAAGAAGAAAATCTAGGGGAATCTAGATAAGGGATTCATTTGGTGCAGTACATTGACATAGGGTACACCAATTCATTTTTTGAAAAGAAAATTGGGTCAATGAATCTTTTAATTGATTATCAGAAACACAATGATTAACTATTAATAACAACAATCATCTACCCTATATCAATTATATACTTGATCAATTACATGGATATAATTTTTTTCCAAAGATTTATCTTTGATCTGGATATTGTCAGCTAAGGGTTAAGAAATATGATATATCCAAGATAGCCATATGTATGAGATATGGTCATTATGAATTTATTGAAATGAAATTTTATCTTACCAATGATCCTATAACCATCATAGATTTAATAAATAGTGGATTTATATATTAACTTGATCATTTTTGGTAGTCTTTATAAAGGATTTGATTATATATTAAAATTTCATGGAATATCATGAAAAGCATTTGAGAATTATGTTGAAGACCCTAAGGATGGATAATTTATATTCAAAAATTACCAGTGTGAATTTTAGCAACCAAAAACCTCATTATTATGACAAATAATTTCAATTAAGGATTTATCGGTGGATCTTCATAAGATTAAAGTTATTAATAAAGAACCAAAACCCACCATAGTAACTTATATACTTAGATTTCTTAAGTTGGAATAATACTGTCGATGATTTGTGAGATATTTCTCATGATTATCTAGTCTGTAGGTTCCAAGCACAGTAGATGCATGGTTGGGATGACACCAACTTTAATTTTTACCATGATCAATGATTATTCTAGGATCAATACGATGAGGAATTCCAGTCTCCATAGAATAGAATCAAATATTTGGATAAAGAGGGAAGAGGCCTGAAACCTTTAGAGAGGATCTTAAACACTATGATTATAATTAATTTAATTAATTTCATAAATAAATGAATACTGGGATCTTTAGTAATTTCTTCATTGATGATGTTGATAATCTAAAATGACCCTTTTATAATATATCATTGCGCATGAGAGGATCCAAACTAGAATACCTATAGTGGTGATCCACACAAGTTCTAATGGATTCCGATCGACACCACTCATTCTCTGAGTGCTAGCGCAACAAAGAAAGTATCTTGTGTTAGTTTTTATTGATTTATTTTTATTCAGCTTTGAAGAATGTCTCTCGTTCTTGAGAGGGGTGGGAAGAGGTTTCATGAGAGAAATATCTTAGCTCAATAATTCTCAATTCACCAGGCATGCAGTTCAATGCATGGTAAAATAGACGTACTTGTCTATTTATCAACATGGGGCTTTAGTTACAATATTTAATTGTGTAACGAAAATTAAATACATTCATAAACTTAGAGAAAACACATGATCTTAATAATAATACCACATCATTATTTATGGTGTGCCAATTTTCAAAAAACAGAATTATAAATAAAATTCTACATCGCAAAATAATAGCTATGTTATTATTATTTTAACTTGTGAAAACTAGTTAAATACTTATTTACTATTTTGAAAGTAATTATTTTACTACCAGACCGGCCTTGGTCCACTCGAACTCTACTTCCATTTATTGAACACCCAAATAAATAAATAAAAAAATTATTCCCTTAAATAAATATTTTATTTACAAACTATTAAATACATATTTATTAAATGTTTAATAAAATAAATAAATATATTTTACTCACAATATGGTTAATAAATATTTATTTATTTTATGCGATCATTTTAACTGGAATAAAATTATTCCATGGTCTTGTGAATTATATTTATTTAATCAATTAAATACAAATAGAATTTAACCGATACCACAAAAAAAACTTAGTGTGTGACCCTCTAGGATTCTTTCTCCTTGCCATTAGGCAGGTTTTCCTAAATTCCAAGAGTACTATCTAGAAACGAGTCAAGGAACACAAGAGAAATAATATAAAGTCACAAAAATGACATCTACATACGAATTATCACTGTGTAATATAATCCCTTTATCTCAATATCGCATCAAGACGATTTCATGATAGTGTCATCAATCTTTATACTTGATATTACATTCTTTTACTACCTGAAATAAAATTGTCAAAACACTACAGACATGTAATTTCATGAGATGGTTCTATTTTAATCAAAGGGTTGAGATATCAACTTCCATAAGTGGAAGGGAAAAATCCTTCCTTGACTTATCCCATAATAACATGCCACTGGGGCTTCACCCAACGTACCCTACTTCCCGCCAATATATGGCGTGACAGTTTTTGTCAGTAAATCAAGGTGGATGATTTGTGACATGTATTAATGATAATATTAATCTCTAAAACCATTACATACACTCGTAGATAGGAATATCAGATGACACCAAAACATATGGAATTCGTACTGGAAGGTTTGTTCTAATAATCTCTCATCTTGGAGATTACCAAGTGTGAACTTCAAGAAAGGAAGTCTTATCTTCTTATGATTACTTGCAACCGATGGTTTGTATACTATGTGTCCAATCATAGTATGTCATCCAATTAAAGAACTATATTTAAGAATATTATTATAGAATTTCAAGGTTCTCATCATGGCGGGGAACTTTTATGACCTTATCAACGCAAAAAATACTCTAGCACATTATTACATCATAGTCATTAAAAACAATGAACAATATGTAATAAGATGTTTAATATTTAAAAATAATAAATATTCATGCAATAAACGTACAACCAGTTAGTTCTAGGACATCAACTCTTACAAAATCCCACTTGGACTGGAGCCAACTACCTACAAATTTTAGTCTGCTAGAACTCACATGATGATCATGTTTCGGTTGAGTCAAGGATTTAGTCAAGGGTTCCACCATGTTGTCTTCCATAGAAATACTGCTCGCTGCAACATCACCTCTCTAAGAAAAATCCCTCAAGAGATGACACTTACTAAGTATGTGCTTTGTATGCTGATGTGACCTTGGATCTTTTGTGAGATCCACCGCTGTAGTATTATCAAAGTATAATGTGATGGGATCTTTACTACTAGGTATCATATCCAACTCCCGGATGAATATTTTCATCCAAACTTCTTCGTTAGCTACCTCAGAATCTATGATATACTCGAACTCTACTGTAGAATCTGCGACCACACTCTGTATTGAGCTCTTCCATATCACTGTACCTCCATTCAAAGTGAATATGTATCCCGTTTGTGACTTCATGTCATCTTGATCAGTCTTGAAACTTGAATATGCATATCCTCTAATGACTATTTCCTCATATCCTCCATAAACTAGGAACATATCTTTAGTACACCTTAGATACTTTAGGATAGTCTTGACTGCCATCCAATGGCAGCCACCTGGGTCATCTTGATATCTTCCTACCACACTCAATGCACAGGGGACATCTAGCCTAGTACAGATAAAGGTATACATGACTGCCCCAATTAATGATGTGTATATATTCCTTTCCATTATCTTTATTTCCTCATGTGTCTATGGACATATTTTCTTAGAAAGACGAATGCCATGTGACACAGGAAACAATCCCCTCTTGGATTGTTCCATACTGAATATCTTAAGTATCTTATCAATGTATGTAAATTGAATTAGGCCCATGAATCTCTTGGATCTATCAAGATGGATCTTGATCCCTAGAATATATGCTGCATCTCCTAAGTCTTTCAAAGAGAATCATTTATTCAACAATGCCTTAATAGACTGTAAGACTAGTATCTTGTTTCTAATAAGTAATATGTCATCAACATATACTATTAGGAAAATTACTGCACTCCCACTAAACCATTTGTAGACACAATAGTCACATTCATTCTTGATAAAATCAAATTACATTATGGCTTCATCAAAATGAATGTTCCATGACTTAAATGTTTTTTTAATCTATAAATGAATTTATGCCACTTGCATACCTTATTGGAATCCTTTGGAGTCATAAACCCTTCAGTTTGTGTCATGTAAACATCTTCCTAAAGGTTCCCATTAGAGAATGATATTTTTACATCCATTTGACAAATCTCATAGTCATGGTAAGAGAAAATGACTGTAGTACCTCCAGTTTCTGGTATGTAACACTTACTTGATGCTTTTCTTGGTTTTAAAAGTTAAGGCTGATGTATGGGAGAGTCGGGAGATCCTGGATTGTAGTTTGAAGCAAAGGGGAAGGTGCACGGGTGGCGCACAGTTTAAATAAACTGTGCGGCCAAAATTTGCGTGTCTGACTGAGGAGGCAGTGGCTTCTTCACGGTCGGCGCACAGTTAAGGGAAACCATGCGATGAGGTCGTGCGTGGAGGGTGGCCGAGGCAGTAGCTAGTGCACTGTTAGCGCACGGTTTGTCAAACCTTGCGGACTAACTATGCGAGCACTTAAATTAGATCCTTAAATTGTGGATCTAACTCGTTTTTCCTTTAATTGCTTTGTTTGAAGCTCCTAAGCGGCCCTAACTCAGGATTACTCTACCTTGAAGGTTGGAAAACTTCTCCCAAGCATTCTAGAGGTGATCCGAAGGCTTATCTTGGCGAATCGAAGCCAGATTCTTGAGGTATGTGATCGTTCTCCTTCGTTATTGATTGTTTTCTCAGATCTACTTAGATCTACTTCTCCTCTTCGCTCGATTTCGTAGATCTACATACGTTATGGGTAGATCTAATTGTGTGGATTCCAAACATAATGAGTTTTGGTCTAGGTTGTGTTTGGAGAAGGATTCTATGGATGGTTTTTGGAGTTTTAACCTGGTATTCTTTAGCGTTCTTCGTTCGTTGCTTGGTTTTTCCAAATTTATTGAGGTAGGTGGCTTCACTCTCGATTCTTCTTTCTTAGAACCTGAAGGTTTAGTTCAAATTGATTTAATTTCTTGGTTTTGATTGTGAAATTTTGGTGTAAATCATGTTATAAATCTTATTTAGTGATGATTTATGGGTTTTTATGGAATTGTGGAAATTGAAAGAATGGTTTGCGAAAAGTGTTTTGGGTTCTTGATTCGAAAATGGTGATTTAAAAATATGGATTCGCTGGATTTGGAAAATGGTTTTCAAGAAAAAGGTTTTCAATAAAAGGACTGTTTTATTGAAATGGTTTTGGCATGGTTGGAATGGTGTGGTTTTTGGGCGTACTGGGTGTGTGCGTTCATATTGCATTTACGAGGCTTGGTTGAAATATGACCTTGTGCTCGGTGACAATGGTGTAATGGAACATGGGGAAAAATTACCTTGGGACGACTTGGTAGATCGATGAGAGACCGCTAATGAGTACGAAACTGTCATAACGATGCATGCATGGTTGGTTGTGGATTAGTGAAATAGAATGAATGTGCCAAAATGTAAATGGGAATTTGATGGGAAACTTTTCTTGGTTTCTTTTCTTAAGAAAGATGGTTCTGTTGGAAAATGGTTTTGACTTGGAACTTGTTATATTTTGAACTATTTTGGAATTGTTTTATATAAATTGTTTTATATAAATGTGCTAACATGTTTTATCCTAGAGGCATGAGTTGGGAAGTCATCGGGGAAAACCTTCTGAGTTTCATTACTCACCCCCTGCTTTGGCAGGATGGTGCTTTTGCAGATGTGATATACCGGGATGTTGGAAAAGGTAAAGTGTCACACATTTATAGCACATACTTCGTGACTCTTGGGATGGTTCATAATGTTAGAGCTTGGAGCTTGTGGAGCTTGGAGTTGAGTTGTCGTCTTGAATTATTGTAGTTGTATTTCCAATGTTTACTCTAATTTGGTTTTGTATTCTGTTATTGCACTTGGTTGGGTTAGTATGAAAATAATGGTTGAGTTGTTTCGGTTTTAAATCATGCATCATATTGTGGTTTCTTGGAGATGTTTATCTAGTTTTTATTGTTTGTTGGTTGTTTTCATTTAAAGGGTAAATCCTCCCCCATGTTCTTGAAACCCTTCGGCATTTATTGCCTGCCTTTGGTGCCTTGGGGATGTCGCTTAAGGCCTAGTAATGACTCGTTGAGCCCTCAAGATAATGAGAATTGTCAGGTCATTACAAATGGTATCAGCTTGTTCGGTCCTTGCCTAACAAGTGGTCATCAATGTTCTTGGTCTTTGAGTTGAAATTCCTTCTTGTCTATTCCTTGGGTGGTCATCTTAAATAGGAGTAGGATTGTCGGAACTTGAAATATATAGCATAAAAGGACGTAGCTGACCCGTTTATGCTGAACTTCAAGTTACCAGGGAGTTGGGTACATAAGTGTTTGGAGACACTTCTAGAATGTTGGAAATCTCATTACCATGGGTTTAGCCAATGAGATGAGCATGAAATGCATTTTAGAGGAATTACTTCCCACTAGGATTGAATAAATGATTTTGAAAAATGGATTATGTTTTGATGCAAAAGCATGTTTTCTAAAAATTATAAACACATTTTCAAATGAAAGATTTTGAAAAGATAATGGTTGATGTATTTTGAAAATAGATTGATTTTCAAAAGAAATAAAATATCTATTTTAGAAATGGTTGGAAATCAATGTTGTTATAGTGGTGTAATAGATATTGAAATGCTAAGCCTTCAGTTTCTTGGAAGTGAGACTAACGTCGTGCGTTGTTTTTATTGAAAATGGCACCCATTAGACATCATAAAAACCAAACGAAAGAAGCTATAGAGAATGTGGTAGCACCTGAACCATGTGTGAACCAAGAGATGGTTCAGAGTATCGTTCAAGCATTTCAGGCTGTGGAAAAGGGGAATCAGAGGGATCAGTCAAGGAATGTAGACCATTCTGTCCAGTTCTAGAAGCAGAACCCACCCATCTTTTGGGGTGATGCTGAACCCGAGAAGGTGGAGGTGTGGCTAAGCAGGATGAATCGAATCTTTGACTTCATCGGTACCCCAATAGAACTAAAAGTAAGTTGGCGACTTAAATGCTGGAGGATCTTGCACAACAGTGGTGGGAGCTAGTGGTGCAGGCTAAGGTAGATCAAGGCCTGGGCTGGGAGGAATTTGAGGAATTGTTTAATAAACAATTCTATCCTCAAACATTCAAGATCTAGAGGAAAACTGACTTTTTCATCCTGAAGTAGGAGAATCTCTCTGTCACAGATTATGAGGCTAAATTCATGAATTTAGTGCGCTTTGCACCAGAAGTTGCTGAAAGTGCGTTACTGAAGGCACACATCTTTGAATCAGGGTTGCATCTTTGAATCAGGGTTGTTGTGCGATGTATTATGGATTATAAGGAGATGGTAAATAGAGCAACAATAGATGAAAGAGACATCTAATGAGTTATGGGAGGAGGAAGTATGATGATACCCACGGGATGGGTGGGAACTCTAATGCTAGGAACAAGTGGAAGAGGGAAACCTACTTCCAAGGTGGGAGTGAAAATCCGAATTAGACAGCTGGATCAGTGAATCTTCCTCCACAACCCATGATGAAATCTGGGTGTTTTCAATGTGGCACAATTGATCACATTAAATGAGAATGTACAACACCAACAAGATCATACCACAATTGCAACAAGATGGGGAATCTTCAGCGATATTGTCGCAGTGCTCCGAGGTCAGGTGCGCGTGACACTTCCTAGGCATCGCAAGCATCCTATTCTTCGACCGGACGTGGAAAAAAAAATCAGTCTCTCCATCAGAATAGAGATAGCTACGGTGATTCTATGAATACCATGACTCCTCAGGTAGCACAATCTCAATAAGGCAACAAGGAGCTATGTACAGAAACAAAGAAATTGTATGGAGCGGAACAGGTGATTGTGGATAACCAGTCTGGACTGTCTACGGTGAGAGGTACGATTCTTTTGAATTCTACCATCATGAAAGTTTTGTTCGATACTAGCACATCCTATTCTTTTCTTGCTTCTCATATTTCTGATTTTCCTAACTTAAAACTTGAAATTATGCCTTCTCTGTTAAAATTGCAAACTCCTCTTAGCGGAAGAGAATGTCAAGCCTTCGTTTGCAGAGTATGTGCTATAACTGTTGATGGAGCTAAGCTAAAATTATACTTCTACATGTTGGATATAGACGTCTATGATGTAATCCTGGGTATGGATTTGTTGACAATGTTTAAGGCTCACATCAACTGTTATGGGAGAACGGTTAGTTTCACGACAGAGGACTACATCGACCATCTCTTCAGAAGAGAGAGGATGGTAAAGAAAGGTACAAAGAGCTTTTTGGCACCAATGGTGGGAATGATCTATTACCAATTGGAAGCATTGACTTTGGCATCAATGGAGGAGAATGAGGAAAATAGTTTTCCAGCTATGGTGGATCAATTTCTTGGTGTCTTTCCCAAGAACTTCTTAGGGTTACCACCTCTATGGGAAGTGGAGTTTATGATTGATATCCTTCTAGGGACCAGTCCTATCTCACTTCCATCTTATAGGATGGCACCAACAGAGTTAAAGGAATTGAAAGTGTAGTTATAGGAGTTGGAACGAAAAGGCTTTATTCGGACAAACGTGTCTCCGTGGGCAGCACCAATTTTGTTTGTAAAGAAAGAAAATGGAACTTTGAGGCTATGTGTGGATTATCTTAAACATAAACAAGTTACGATAAAGAATAGATATCTACTTCCACACATTGATGACCTGTTTGATCAATTGAGGGGAGCTCAATGGTTCTCTAAGATTTACTTACAGTCAGGATATCACCAGTTTCAAGTTCGGAAATAGGATATTCTGAATACAGCCTTCAGAAGCATATATGGCCACTATGAATATGTAGCCATGCCTTTCGATCTTATGAATGCACTAGCGGTCATCATGGCTCTGATAAATCGAATATTTTAGCAATATCTGGATTCTTTTTTTGTGGTGTTTGTGGATGATATCTTGGTGTATTCAAGAACAAGGGATGAGCATGAGAAACACTTGGAGATAGTGTTAGAAATCTTGAGAGACCATCAGTTGTATGAAAAATTATCAAATTGTGATTTTTGGATATAAGAGGTATGCTTTCTAGGCTATGTTGTTTCTGAGAAAGGTGTTTTAGTGGATCCAGAAAAGATAGAAGCTATTCTTTATTGGAAACCGTCAAAGAATGTCTTTGAAATTCAAAGTTTTCTTGGTCTAGCTGGTTATTACCGATGCTTTGTGCGTGCCTTCTCAGGACTAGATTAGCCTATGACAATATTGAAAAAGAAAAACAGTGCATTTCAATAGACTGAAGAATGTCAGAGATATTTTCAAGAGTTGAAAATTCACCTTACATCAGCACCCATCTTGATATTTCTTGAATCAGGACAGGGGTATGTGGTGTATTGTGATGCTTCAGGATCAGGTTTGGGTTGTTTCCTCATGAAAAGAGACCATGTGGTTGCTTATGGATCAAGACAGTTGATACTTCTTGAGAAGAATTACCCAACACACGATTTGGAGTCAGCTGCAGTTGTCCATGCCTTGAAGACTTGGCATCATTATCTCTTTGGTGAGAAGTTCACTGTGATTACAGATCAAAAAAGCCTAAAACACATTTTCTCACAACGAGATTTGAATCTAAGGTAGAGGATATGGATGAAGTACCTTTAAATGTATGACTTTGACTTGATGTATACACCAGGTAAGGTAAATTCAGTGGTAGATGCATTAAGCAGAAAGTCTTTTTCTCAGTTGGTGAAAGAAGCTTCAGACGAGTGGAAATTGATGCCGGTCCTAGCCAACATGCATATGGAATGTGAAGACCGAGCTGATGTTGCAGTTTTCTTTCTAGGTGTGCTTGTTCCTGATTTGGTGGAGATAATAAAGGAGGCACAAGCATCTGATGTAGACTGTGTTGTAATGAGTTCAACACTTAACTGCATAGGAACAACTCTTTCATGCTTACAACCATTCAAGATGGTCTGTACATCCGGGTACACAGAATATGTATAAGGTGTTGAAGGCACAATTTTGGTGGAGCGGCATGAAACGAAGGGTAGCTGAATTTGTTTCAAGGTGTTTAACTTGTCAGCAAGTTAAAGTGGAACATCAACGATAAGCTGGTAAGTTACAATCTTTTCCTATCCCAGTGTGGAAATGGGATCAGTTAGCAATGGATTTTGTTACAGGTCTTCCAAGAATGGTTTGGAAACACGATACCATTTGGGTGATAGTGGATCTTCTAACTAAGTTGGCCCATTTCATTCCTATTCATGAAACCCATATGGTGGAAGATGTTTCCAAAATCTATATTCGGTAAGTGGTAAAGAGACATGGTGTACCCGTGTTTATCATCTCAGATAGAGATCCGAGGTTCACATCTCATTTCTGGAAATCCTTACAACAAGCCCTTGGGACTCAATTGACTATGAGCACAACGTATCATCCTCAGACGGATGGGAAATCCGAGCGGACGATACAAATGTTGGAAGACATGTTGCGGACTTGTGTAATGGATTTTGGTGGCTCATGGGAGGAGAATATACCCTTAGTGGAGTTCTCATACAATAAAAGTTATCAGGCCTCGATACACATGGCTCTGTTTGAAGCATTGTATGGGTGTCCTTGTCGTTATCCACTATGCTAGGTGGAAACGAGTGAAACATCACTAGTTGGGATGAGCCTTGTCCAAGAAACAGCGGAGAAGATTCAGTTGATAAAAAAGAGGATGGAGACGACACAGAGTCGTCAGAAATCTTATGCAGATCATCGTCGAAGACCATTGTCATTTGCGCTGACTGATCATGTCTTTTTGAGAATCTCTCCAAGGCTTGGACATCATCATTTTGGAAAGCAGGGAAGGTTATATCCTCAATATATAGGCCCTTTTGAGATACTGGAATGGGTTGGCGAGGTGGAATATTTCTTGGATTTACCACCATGATTCAGTGCAGTGCTTAATGTGTTCCATGTATCTCAACTGAAGAAGTATCAGCCTGATCCTGACCATGTGATCAGATGGGATCACATTGACCTAGAGCCGGATGCTTCGTTGATACATATCCTGGTAAGGATTGTGGGTAGGCAATAGAAAGTCTTGTGTGGAAAAAGCATCAGTCTAGTGTGGATTTTATGGTAGCATGGTTAGATTCAGGAAGAAACATGGGAATGTGAGAAACAAATGAAAGAGCAGTGTCCAAAAATCTTTCAGAAAATCTATGGTTTTCTACTTTCTGGGGACGGAAAGGCCAATGTTGGGAAGAATACAGTACCCCCATTTTCTAGTATGTAACCCTTACTTGATTCTTTTCTTGGTTTTAAAAGTTATGGGTGACATAATGGAGAGTCAGGAGATCCTGTATTAAAGTTTGAAGTAAAGGGGAAGGCACACAGGCGGCGCACGGTTTGTCTAAACCGTGCGGCCAAACCGTGCGTGTCTGACCGAGGAGGCAGTGGCTTCCGCATAGTTGGTGAACGGTTAAGGGAAACCGTGTGATGAGTCAATGCATGAAGGGTGGCTGAGGCAGTAGCTAATTCACTGTTAGCGCACAGTTTTTCAAACCGTGCGGACTAACCGTGCAGGCACTTAAATTAGATCCTTAAATTTTGGATCTATCTCGTTTTGCCTTTAATTGCCTTGTTTAAAGCTCCTAAGCGGCCCTAACTCGGGATTACTCTACCTTGAAGGTTGGAAAAATTCTCCCAAGCATTCTGGTGGCGATCTGAAGGCTTCTCTTGGCGAATCGAAGTTGGATTCTTGAGGTATGTGATCGTTCTCCTTCGTTCTTGATCGTTTTCCCCAATCTACTTAGATCTACTTCTCATCTTCGCTCAGTTTCTTAGATGTGCACCCATTATGGGTATATCTAAGTGTGTGGATGCAAAACATAATGAGTTTTGGACTTGGTTGTGTTAGGAGAAGGGATCTAAGTATGGTTTTTGGAGTTTAACCTGGTGTTCTTGAGCGTTCTTTGTCCGTTGCTTGGTTTCACCTAATTTGTTGAGGTTGGTGGCTTCACTCTCGATTCCCCTTTCCTAGAAATTTAAGTCTTAGTTAAAATTTATTTAATTTCTTTATTTTGATTCTGAATTTTTTGTGTAAAAAATGTTATAAATCTTCTTTAGTGATGATTTATGGGTTTTGATAGAATTGTGGAAATTGAAATAATGGTTTGTGAAAAGTGCTTTGGGTTCTTGATTTGAAAATGGTGATTTTAAAATATGGATTCACTGGATTTGGAAAATGGTTTGCGGGAAAAACGTTTTCAATAAAAGGGCTGTTTTATTGAAATAGTTTTGGCATGGTTGGAATGGCGTGGTTTTTGGGCGTACTGGGTGTGTGCGTTCATATTTCATTTACGAGGCTAGGTTGAAATATGACCTTGTGCTCTGTGCCAAAGGTGTAATGGCACATGGGGAATAATTACCTTGTGATGACTTGGTAGATCGACGAGAGACCGCTCATGAGTATAGAACTATCATAACGATGCATGCATGGTTGGTTGTCGATTTGCGAAATGGAATGAATGTGCCAAAATGAAAATGGGAATTTTATGGGAAACTTTTCTTGGTTCCTTTTCTTGGGAAAGATGGTTTTCTTGGAAAATGGTTTTGACTTGGAACTTGTTATATTGTGAACTGTTTTGGAATTGTTTTGTATAAATTGTTTTATATAAATTTGCTAACATGTTTTATCCTAAAGGCATGGGTTGGGAAGTCATAGGGGAAAACCAACTGAGTTTCATTACTCTCCCCCTACTTTGTCACAATGGTGCTTTGGAAGATGTCATATACCGGGATGTTGGAAAAGGTAAAGTGTCACACATTTATAGCACTTCTTTTTGACTCTTGGGATGGTTTGTGATGTTGGAGCTTGAAGCTTGTAGATCATGGAGTTGGGTTGTTGTCTTGAAGTATTGTAGTTGCCTTTCCACTGTTTACTCTGATTTGGTTTTGTATTCCATTATTGCACTTGGTTGGGTTATTATGAAGATAATGGTTGAGTTGTTTCAGTTTTAAATCATGAATCATATAGTGGTTTCTTGGAGATGTTTATCTAGTTTTCATTGTTTGTTGGTTGTTTTCATTTAAAGGGTAAATCATCCCCCAGGTGCTTGAAACCCTTCGGCATTTATTGCCAGCCTTTGGTGCCTTGGGGATGTCGCTTAAGGCCTATTAATGACTCGTTGAGCCCTCAACCAATGATAATTGATGGGTCATTACAATGACCAACATAATTCTGATGTATTTCAGTAATGCAACTGGTGAAAAGGTTACTTCGTAGTCAATGAATTGACGTTGCTTAAACCATTTTGGAACCCGTCATTTCTTATAGGTACTGACTTATACTTCAATGTCCAATTTCTTCTTGAATATCCATTTTTAACCAATAGGATTTACACCAACTCAAGTATCTACAAATATCCAGACTTGGTTTTGGTATATGGAATCCAATTCACAATTCATGGATTCTTACCACTTGGCAACATCTGTACGACTTACTACTTCCTTATAGGTTAGAGGATCATTATTACCAACTAATAATGAGTCACCATCCTCAGTAACTAGAAAACCAACCATTATGGTTCTCTATCCTCTCTTGTACCCCTACACAGTTCTTGTGTCTTTGGAAGAGTTATTTATTCCATGGTCTTTGTGGAAGTTGTTCCTATACCAACTCATGTGTACCTTGAGCCACAACTTCATTGAAGTCTATCTTGCTCCCACTATATATTTTAGAGATGTTCTCCCCCTCAAAAAATATGGCCTATCTTTCCACTATAACCTTTTAGTCTGAGGGATTGTATATGAAATATCCCCTTGTTTCCATGGGGTATCCTATAAAGGTATACTTTGTGCCTCAGGGTGAATGTTTTTTACCTGAATAGGCCTTAACAAATGCATCACTTCCACACACATGTAAATTAAATAACATGGATTTATTTCCACTCCATATCTCCTATGGAATACCATTTATTTATTGAGTTTGTATTTGGTTTAGTATGTGGGACTCTATTTGTAACGCATATCCCCAAAAGGATAATAGAAGAATCGCATGACTTGTCATTGATCTCACCATGTCCAAAAAGGTGCAGTTCCTCCTTCCGATCACACCATTCCACACAGGAGTTTAAGGAGGAGTGAGTTAGGATAAGATCCCAAACTCTCATAAGTAATCAATGAATTCTTGATTAAGATATTCCCCACCTCAGTCTAAGTAGATTTTCTTAATCTTCTTACCATGATGGTTCTGAAATTCATTCTTATATTCTTTGAAATTATCAAAATAATCTAAATTATACCTCATTATGTAGATATATCCATATCTACAAAAATAATCTGTAAAAGTTATGAAGTATGAGTACCCTCCACTTACTTCAATTGGAAATGGTCTACACACGCTAGTATGAACCAATTCAAGAATCACTTTAGCCATTTAACCTTTCCCACTAAATTGGTCTTTGGTCATTTTGTCGTGTAAACATGAATGAAATACGCCAAGTGGTTTTAGTTTTAAAGAATCTAAATATACATCTTGATATAAATTTTTCAACAATTTCTCATTTACATGACCTAGCTGGTGATGCCAAATTTGGGTGTGGTATGAGTCATGAGAAGTATATTTGTTATAGATTTCCATTACTTGGTTTGTGTAATCCAACATATAAACACCATTGAAAAATTTTTCCCTACCAAACCAAAATCTATATTTGTAAAATAAGAAACATTCATTTCCAAACATGAAGAAAATCCATCTATATCTAATATGGATATAAAAATAATGTTTTTTGTAACATACGTCACATAATAACAACCCTTTAACCATAGGATCATCCTAGTTTTCAATGTGAGGTGGTAGTCCCTGACAGCTACAACAGCAAGTCTGGCTCTGTTGGATTCTCATAGATCAACCTCCCCTTGGTTGATCTTGCTAAATCTACTGGGTTACTGTATTTGGATACATATGTGAGCACCAAAATCTATATCTAATACCAAATTTTTAGAAATAGGTAGATTTCATTTGATAACAAATACACCTAAAGATTCCCCTTGCTTCTTAGGATGGGTGTAGTTTTTCTTCCAGTGTCCCTTCTTGACACATGTGAATCAAACATCTTCTTGTTCCCTCATGCCCCCTTTGCTCTTCGTTTTCTTGGAAGGTCATGAAGAAGCTTTGGGATTAAAGCATTTTTCATTCCCTTTCCTCTTATTCACCATAAGGACATAGGGCTTGTCACGCTTCATATATTTTTTCACTTGGTGAATGAGGATACGAAGATCATATATAGACTTCTCAATGTTGTTCTTATTAAAATTAACCAAAAGTATGGAGAAGCTCAGAGGGAGTGATGCTAGAATGAGATCAGTGTCCAGTTCTTCAAGGAGTTTAAACTTTAGAACCTCTTGGTGCTCAATGTAGCCAATGAGCTTAACTACATGAGGCCTAGTTGGGGAACCCTCTCTAAGCATAATCTGAAAGACTGCCTGGGAGATCTCAAACCTTTTTTTCTATTTCCCTCTCCTAGTAAAGACCACATAGGTGCTCGACCATGCTATAAACATCCATGTTGTTGTGAGACTTCATGAGAACACTAGACATTGATGATAGCATCAAACATTGAACGTCGACTGTGTCGTTCATATGTTTCTCATAGACCATGAAATCCTCATCACTCACCTCTTTGGTAGGTGAATCAGGTAATATTGACTCCAATATGTAAGACTTCCGTTCATGGCGTAGGATAACCCAAAGGCATGTACACCATTCGTGGAAGTTACTATTGGTGAGGTTGTTGACTTTATCCATAATTGATTGTAGGGGTAGTGTGGTTTAAGAGCTTGTCATTTTTATTCTAAAATTAAAAGATCAGATCATTGGTACTTTCTAGATTACTTTTTATGAGAAATAAGAAATTAATTTTATTATGTCCCCCACTATTTTATCAAGTCCGAATAGCCCTCATAATTGAAAACGAAATGTCCAATTTCTATGACATTCTAGTGGAACGGATCTATATTCCCCTTCGCATAACCCCCACAAGGGTTGGTAAATCTTATTGAAGGTATTTAGGTAGGTAGGTCTTTTCCAACTATGGGATTGCATCTTCTTGATCTATTGAGTGGAATCCCCAATCATGAAATCCTGACTTTGGATTTCCTCAACTCTTGCCTCCAATATTACACCAAGTCTAGAAAGGGATAATCCTCTTGATGTAATATGGTTCAGTCAACCTAAAACATTTCACAAGGGATTCCTATATAAATGTAAGTGTCCCAACAAGGTTTGGTCAAACACATAGTTTTGTTGAGTTTTTCTTTTAATCATGTAATGAAATTCTTGTTCACATAATATTTTATTTGAATGATTTTTATCTCTTATGCGTGAATTTATTATTATCATTATCACATGGTTGTTAATATTAAGTGGAACTTACTTATGTGATTAAACATGTCTTGATAATATTTATGCATAATCCCAATTTATTTTAGTTCCATCTTGTATGATTGTTTAATTCA